>OY747720.1:35535909-36135909 GCA_963556495.2 Valencia hispanica | reverse complement strand
AATGTTCCAGATGGTTTTTCTCCCCTGACAAAGCTTTTACCAAAGTGTTGCAAGGGCTGAAATACAATCCATTTGTCAGCTGAGCAGGAGCACAGATAATTACCTTTATTGAGGAAGTGTTATTTGTTTGTCTGGCTTAACATTATTATAATTTCAGGAAGAAATTAAAATTAAATGCATGTTCCTGCTTTTAATAAAATGCATCAGTGTGATTTAGGAATAAAGTTTTGCATCTTAAACAAGTGAATAAAATCTGTTAATATATCTCAAATATATTTTGTTTATTAGAGAAAATGTCTATTCAACAACCTTATCGGTTAGTCTGACTGGTCTAAAATTGTTATCTAAAATTGATCTATTTTATAGCCGATGTGCATTTGACCTGCCGATACTGATTTAACAGAGCATCTTTTTAAGAACTATTATATAGAAATATACCAAGAGAGTTGAAAATATTTATTTCAAGCCCTTCTGTCATAAGCAGTCTGGGAGCAGAGGTGATGTCCCATTGTTATCTTGAGTGAACAGTCATTGTATGATTTGACTTTACTAATGTAAAGCACATATACAATGATTTCATAGTTTATATGTTAAGCCAGTAGTTCCCAAAGTTTGGGTCGGGACCCCACTTGGGCTCACGAATATGTAAGTCTGAGGTCATGAGGTCCTCTTCAGAAATTAACCTAAACACAAAAATTATAATAAAGCATTTGCTTTGTAGAAATACCATTAAAGATATAAAGGAAAACTGGGTTTGAAAATAAATATAAGCAACACATGGGCCAATATATTGGCTGTTTATGCTGATTGTGTTGTCATTGTACCACCCTTTAACTAACTCAGTGAACATGTTTGTATGCTAAAACACGAGTCAGGGTCACGACCCTCTTACGTTTTTATTATGTGGGTCAGAAGCTGAAAAGTTTGGGAACCACTGCATTAAGCTATCTTTAGTAGTTATCAGTAATTAGGGCTATGAGCCATATTCTATTGAGCAGTTTGCAGGTTTATTCCAACCTTAACTCTGAAATTTCTGCCCATATGAGCAAAATTCAGCATGTTCAACAGCCTTAGGGAAAAGAATAGGAAGTTTTGCTGTACTATGTTCAGCCTTCCTGTTATCGGCTGAAAATCCGCCTGTCTTGTCACATTTCCTCTTATAGTTACTTCTTCCACACATTTCTTCAACCAATAATGTCAAACACTTCTCTGATACTGTAAGAAGAGCTACCTTTATTCCACCTCCCCAATAACAATATCCAAAAACCGATATGAGAATTTGGGCAGGCATTGATATGCGATATTATTATTAATCTACACTTCCAACAATATGTAAAAGCGACCACACCTCTTCTACCTCACATGGCCAACCCCCTCCCCCTCCTACAGCAGCAAGATGGAAATAAACATCAGTTGCTAATATCAGCCCAGTTCTACTAATCGGACCGATACCAATATGAAAAAAAAAAGTCTAACATCAGCTGAGTCCGATGTTGATACCGATATATCGTGCATCCCTGATACTAGTGCTTAATATTGTTTATTCATCGTCCATATTTTTTAGTTTCTGGCTCCCATGTTACTGCTCAGAGCAAACTGAGCTGTAAATCAGCAGATTCTGGTCTCTAGTGACATCTCTGTATATCTCTTGCTATCTGGCCTTCATAAACAATGTAATACACTTGGTTTTTGTACTGAATGACATTTGCTACCTGTGCTATTACCTCTTATATGCAAGAGTGTTTGTGCAGATGCAGCAACTTGCTTATAGGCGTGCAATATCTGCTCTGCTTTTTGACCTGTAACTAAATTAGTTTCTCAGTAACCGACTGTATAAAGCTGATTTAAAAACACATCAGCTTCCTTTCCTCTCTGGCTTTAGCTTCTCTTACCATGTATGTTTTTTTTGTTTTTGTTTGTTTTTGGAGACAAATAAATAGTAGTGGTGGTGCTGTTGGTAATTTCTGTGTTCGACTCTCCCCGCAGCCTAACCGCGATCTAGACATGTTCATAAACGCCTCCAAGAACTTCAACCTGAACATTACCTGGGCTACGAGCTTCACAGGTACGCTATGGTTTCCACCATATATTTGTTGTCAGAGAAAACACATCTAAGACAACAACAAGGAGCCGTTTCACAGTTTCGACTCATTTAAAGAGTCGCGTCACAGTTGAAACCAAATATTGGTTCCATTTACTTCCATGGAACAAAAATAAACGTTTTCAAATATTTTCCTGTTGGGTCTTTGACTTTTAACTATGAACAAATTTAGTTTAGGAAGATGACAGCAAGTGGTAACTGCTATGAAAAGTTTTTGTTTTTGTTTCTGCAATATTTTCTTACTTCTCAGAGGGAAGTTGTTTTTGGTTAAAATTATTTCTGGTTCTGAAGATTTCCAAGTTTTCAAATATGTGTTAATATTGCACTAAACCTAGTAAAAACAGACAGCTGTGGAGGTTGTATGTTCATAGTTATATTTATATTTTTCACATTGTCTTTAATGCATTTTATGAGTAAGTGTGACTTTTTATTCACTCTCCCTACACTAACTTTGGGCCAATCCATACCTCCACATCCCTCCTTTCTACTCCTTTTTTATCGTCAACATGACTGTTCTATTTTTCAGCAGGCACCCAGACTGGAGAAGAGATTCCCATCATCTCACGGAGCAACATCAAGGAGTTCAAAGACAGCTTCTCCAACGAGAACTTTGATTTCCGCAACAGCCCGAACATAACGTTCTTCGTCTACGTCAGCAACTTCACATGGCCTATTAAGATCCAGGTGAGCTTTACTCATCTTTAGAGTTGGATAATAATATTTTAAGCTTCTAAAGAAAGGACTAGACAGAGCTCAGTTTTTGGGTTCTATTATTAGTTTTTAATTGCCATTATTATTGTTTTTTGGATTATGTTCATTCTATTCTGTTAGTTAATGCTGGTGTCCCTGGTTTCCACCTACCCTTAGTTTTTTCTCTCACTCAGTTATTGTAATCTTCGTTTCTCTTTCCTTTCCTGACAAATTTGCTGCCTGTCATTTATTTAAAGGTCTCGTTCACTGAGAAACCGAGTAATACTTGTTCTTTTAGAAATACAATTTGTCACTCAGAATTGCATATGCATGATGCACGTGAACATTTTCTTCAACCCCTTATTGCCTGCATTAGCCACAGAAATTATTTAGATTTTGCGGCCTGGAGAAGCTAACCGCAACAACCTGGCGGAACATGTTTGGACTTTTCTTGGGGGAGAGATAACACATCATTGTTTTATTCTGCTGTGACACAAATAGGTAAGATAAGTAACTGTGAATAATTATAAATAATTGCTTAGGGCAATTGTTAATAAGATTAATCATTTTATTTTAAAAATTACCAAGTTTGGGGCACCACCTGGGATCCAGGAATAATTAATAGCCTAATAGTTCAGTCTCAGTTAATGTTTATCATTACCTGCCTGATAAGACTGAGATAATTAAACAATAGATGAAGGAAAAAGTTCTTGGCGTTCTTTGAACAGCAAGTTACTACACATGTATGTGGAATAATAACAAACGACTTTCAAAATACAAGTTTATTACACAAAGACTTCAACCTTCAGTTAAAATGCTTTAATTAACAAACTCACTAAGCTAGTAACACCCGACTAAAACTACTAAGAAAAAGGGAAAGTGAATAATAAGCTAACTACCAAAAGTGAAACCGTAAAATGGACAAATATACAAAGAAGTAGAAATTGATCGTGATGTCACAGTTCTGTATAAATATTTATGCTTACAGACCAAGGCTTGTATTGAAGAGTTTTGGGAGTGAAGCTAAGTTAGTTTAAACTAACTAATTAGTTTTAGACTAGTTTTAGAATTAGTTTTAGACTAATTAGCCCCTCATGGTTTTGTTCAAACCACCAATTCACAATGCAAAGCAGAAGTATAGAAAACACATTATTTGGAGGAATTAATGTTCATTAAACCATTTGCTGAATTAGAAATCAATAACCTTTCAGAAAATCGATTCTTTTTTATGGATCGGTCACACAGTAATTGATCTAATTTAATATTTTGACATACTAAGAAGGCAGTTTCAAAACGACATATACCATTAGTTTTCGGTGTTTAAACTATCTGTTTTAAAGCCAATCTATGTTTTAATTATTGTAGGTAGTGATCTTTATTGTTATGAAGCGCTCTCAGGCCACACTGATCAGATAAAACCGTGCAGAGCTAGCTTAGCACGAAGAATAAGGAAAACTCCGGTCAGACGGAATAACACATGTAGTAAGATTTAAACGATGATCAGTCAGTCATAAACCTTTAAAAACACTGTTCATACCAGAGCCCGACCGGCCTGTTATACCCAAGTGATCTGAAGAATAAAATCTTACAAATGCAGCAATAACACAGTGAAATAGACAAAAACAAACCTTAAGATTGTTTTCCTAAGCTAATTAACCCCTACCCGGACACAAACTTACATTGAACAAATCTTAGATCTCCATAGAAGATTGATGGCGAGGGAAACTCGAGCCATAAGAGGAGAAAACCAGCCATTAGCAGTTGGGCTAACAGCTGCATGTTCTCACGGCTAGCAGCGAGGCCTTGGGGTTCCGTGGCTAGCTACTTACCGCTAACTAACGTGCATCTTGCAGCAAAAGAACAAGTCTGCTACTGACACTGCAAGGCAACCCTTCCCACCATACTGCTTGTCTAAGCAAGGCAGGACACTTACAACAATTTAGATTCTTGTTTGTTCTTTTAAGAATTTACATCTCGTACAGAGCACCGAGTCGAAGCCGGTGTTTTTATTTTTTTAAATTCTTCATCAGCTAGATTTAATACTGACAGATTCACACATGCAACTAGGACAGGGCTAACTTGTGTGGAAAGTAAAGCTGTTTGGCCCAGATATGACTGAGACCAAAGGAAAGTTGAGCTGGTGTTGCCTTACAAACTGGGAACTAAATATGACCTCTGGGGAAACTTCCTCTAAATCAGCTTTACATATATCAAAATGATAAAAGTTATCTTTGCCATTTCTCAAAGTTTCAGTTATAACTATCCTGGAAATGTGTCCAACATGGCTGTAAGTTTCAGTGGGGCTGCTCCTTCAGAGCTGGGTGGGGACGTAGGTAAACTGAAAGGAGTAAAAAGTTTCCTATTTCAGTTTGCAGGACCTTTTTCAGCGTTGTTGGTTTTGCTACCTGGCAGCCGAAGTGAATAAGACACTTTATCTGCCGTCCTGGTAGTTGGCAGCGTGTGTTTATATGGCTTAGCTACAATCAGTGTTGAACTCAGAGAACCAGTCCAATGCGAATGATGGAGAAACAAAATGCTATTTCATCAGTGCTGTAGCTGTTGAACGTTAACGTTGTTCGCTGCAGGATCAAAGTCTCCTTTTTCTTTTTGTATGTTGCTGCATCGCTTTATTCTGGTTAGCTCATATTTGTGTGAAAAAAATTGAGATGTGCACTGTCGACACCATACTTTTAGAAATGCACCCAACCGGCTGATCGGTAAACAAACCCGCCCCCCCAACCACCGTTTTGGGCCAATGTAGTTTGATGCCATTTTTAGATGTAGGTTAGGATCATCATATGGATAGTCTTTTAAATATCTATTTTTCCTCAAACCTAGTTACTCACAGAAACTTTGGCTATTTTTCATCTTTAATTGGTTAAAATCATTGGAGAAAGAACCAAAGTAATAAGACCTGAAAGAAAACTTGTCAGTATCAGGCAAGCACAGCCCGATTGATTGCAGTGTGTGTATATCTTAAAGGGAAAATTTAGCAATAGTTTGTCATTGCAGCAGAATAACCTCACCTTTATTTGGAGTGCATTTATTCCTACTGTTTATCAATTATTGGCTGTTTTATTGATTGTTCTATGCGGTGTCAACATATAACATACACTGTATTAAACAGTGGGCTTTCATGTGATGCTTTAAAATGACAATGTTCCTTCATTTTTTATGAATTAATTCATCTGCTCAGATGAGAAAATATATCCCATGTTGAGAAATATTTTTAATAAAAGCATCAGTGCCACAGGACAAAGTAATATAACACTGACATTGACTAAGGAGCTGAGATCAGTAAACTTATATATAAACTAATATATTTCAATATTTTTGTTCCGTCGTTTCTCTTGTTCACTTTCTTGAATGATTCGATGTGTTTTTGATGTGTTCATTTTTATCGTACAGTTTACAAATAATTAGTTTTGGCATGTACGTATATACATGCATTTATTTTTTAATTATTCATTTCATTGTTGCAATGTTGAAATATCAGTTTTCTAATCTTTTTTTGCTGTACTTTGTCACAAATTCCTTTTTCGCCGTATTGTATTTTCTTTTGTTGAAGTTAATTCTTTTATGCAAGTATTTAAAACTCTTTCGGTAATAATATTAGCAAATTAACTCTTAACTTGTTATAAAAAAAAAATTTCCCCCAGTTTACAGCTTTTGTGTTATTTTAAAACATATAATTTGAGCAAAAAGCCTGATATATATGCTAATATTTTGATACCATCTTTTTAGGTCTATATATGAATGAGTGAACCTGTAGCAAACTAGAACGATTTCACTCTATGACATCATCGCCAGTCTCGCATTCCATTGGTCAGAATGCTAGCTGTCAAATTGACTGCTAGTAGTAGTAGTAGTATTAGAATTCTGGGCGTCCGAGTTAAACAGAGAGCTTGCCTGGCACAGACCTGGATTTTAAAGCTTTGTTAATAAACTTTTCCTAGAGTTGAGGCCAGAGCTTCTACAAGTACATTCCCGAAGTTTTATGGTTTACAACAGATATTTTTTTTCTCTTGTAAATGCATAGTCATACATTCTAAAATGAATATCAAGATTGCAGTCTAATGGATCATAAGACCTATTTAAAAATGTTTTTGTATAGCTATGCTACTGATTGTTGTTCTGAGCTTGTGAACCAGAACAACACAGCGCTGTATGTTGACCCAGTGAATGAAAGTGCTAGCAGGCTTATGTGGTGTTGTGGGAGAGCGAGGCGCTCCCTGCAGTCTGTCCCAGCGTGCCACCCAGAACAGTTCTGTGAGTGATTTGACTGGTTACTCTGTGCAGACTCCTTCTCCCTGCCCTCTCTTCCTTTATGGAGGAGGGGGGGGGGGGGGGGACCCAAAACAATCCTGCCTCCATCTTCCAAGCTCAGCCTTGTGAAGGATTTTTTTGGTCTCACAGCTTCAGAACTCCAGCTGCTGCAAGCCAGCCTCAGGTGGTCTACATTGCAGCCCTACAGCGTAACATCGAGCTGAGCCAAGTTAAGAGAGCATTTCCTCCTCTTATCCTGCTCTGATCCACCTCATCTTCTGTCTTGCTGGGTGGGATCATGTAGAAGATCACCCCTGTTCTTGAAACTAAAGAGCGCAGGTCAGCTGCCGTGTCATTCCCCTGCCTTGCACTCGAGGAGTTTTTGTCTTCACCTGTGAGGTAAAGCTCGTCTACAACCACTTTTCACCATTTACTAACGGCCCTTCGTTTTCTTTATTCTCCCTTTCCGTGCTCCTCTCGCCTACAGTGATCTGCTGCAGTGTGTGCCGCTGGGTTTTTGTGTGTATAATTGTAGGTGGTGGGTCCTCCGGTGTTGGCAGGCGCAGATCGGAGTGTTGGAAAACTGCTCATAAGCAGCGAGCTGAGAAAGAGCAAGGGCAAAGTGGAATGTTAAGTTGAAACACATGCTGCATTCAGAGATGGCTGTGTGTGGAAGCTAAGCCCACTCTCCAGGCTTTAATGGGCAACTGCACAGAACTCTCTCTGCTTACTCTCCTCACACACCTACTCTGTTTGCCTTCATGTGGACGGAAGTTGTGAGAACGCCTCGAACAGCTCACATTTTTGCAGATTTGTGACTAAACCACCAGCCAGTTTCGTAAATCACCAGCATTTATCACGCTGCGGCTTTCTGCCATTGTGAAAAATCTTTTTCCCCACAATGAAATAAGAAATTGAATTCTTTCATGACATCATCTGTGTTGAGAAAATCGGATCATGAACGCAAAATCAATTGCAGTGAAATGAGTCAGCCCAGAGTTCCCGTTCCCCTGCTTCATTTTTTCTGTTCCGATAAAGAATAGATCTGGATTTAATGATGTTTGTAATTAAACACAAATCCCAGACTAATTACATTAAAGAGCTGTGATCTCCTGTTCTGTGCCTTAGTGAACATGTCATGATATGGTGGAGATTAGAACAGCCTCTAATTTGATACCCCGCTGCGGAGGAGCAGTAGCTGCAGCTACCAGCTGGCTGGGCTGCTCACGTCTCCACACAGAGCCGTGGAGTGTTTATCTGGGCTGCTCGTGGACGCCTGGTGGTTCACAGCAATCTGAGAGGAGAGCTAGCAGGATTGGAGCTTTTTATTGGCAGTGTGCAGCAGAGAAAGCTAAATCATACTTTGAGGGGGAAAAAATAGTATCGATATAAAAATATACTGGCAATTAAGCTGCACATGGACATGGCAAAATACAGGAATTAGAGATGCACCAATCAAAATTTTGTATCTGAAACCGATTTTCAGATTTCCCAAAACTTTGACCTGCTGATTTAAAAATAGAGGGGTAAAATTGTTTTCTAAGTCATTTTGGATTTCCCTAAAGCATCTTATATTACCTATTAGCTATTAATGAAGTTTGCGTGGCTAGCATTACTAAAACAGCCATACCTTCAGATGTTTTTAAATCCGTCATGTTCTGCTCACCTCATTTATACTTTGAGTCTTATCCACTAAGTGCGTCTCCAAACACTAGCAGCCATTGTCTCAGTGCATTTTCTGTGAAATCTGGTTACCAAAACAGAAAAACACAAACAGTTGGCTTATCTCTAGTGGTTATTAGGCGAGAAGCGGGGTACACCCCTGACAGGTCACCAGTCTGGTACATGGCATCAATGACACACAGAACAAATAAACACATCATGGAGAACATGGAGAAGGACCCCTGGTTGAGATTTGAACCCAGGAGCTCCTTGATGCAAGGTTACAGCACTGATGATTTATTGTGATCAAATCCATTTCATGAATTTTAGGGCAGATGGGGTCCGTTCCAGTTTGGATGAACAACAGATGGATATTCTAGGAAGAGTCAGACTAGTAAGGCTGCAGTTCTTTTCAGAACATTAAAAGTAAATAGAAACAGAGAACGGGACATGTCGAAATATCCAGAGAAGGAAGATGATTGTGCTCCAAAAACACATCTGTTTCCTTTTGACTTCCATCCTTTCTTTCCTTCCTTGTTGTCTTTCACCGCTTTACTTCCGTTTTTTCTACCTGTCTCACTTTGAGTACTCCTTCTTTTCTTCTGTCCTTCCTTCCTTACTTTCATGTGTTCTGCCTTCCTCACTTGTTTTGTTCAGACTTCCTTCGTTTTTCCTTCCTTGTGTCCTTTTTTCTTTCTTTCGTTGTATTTCCCTTCCTTCCTTGTGGCCTTCCTTTCTAGCCTCCTTTTTCAACATGTCTGACTTGACTAATCCTCCTTTCCTTTTTTGTGCCCTTCCTTTGATCTCTTCCTTGTGTCCTACCTTCCTTACTTTCTCGTGTTTTGCCTTCCTTGCTTGTTTAATCTTGACTACCTTCTTTTCGCGTTTCCCTGTGTCTTTCCTCGTCCCTTTCTTCCTCATGGCCTTCCCTCCTAGCCACCTTATTTTCTACCTGTCTAACTTTTCCTTCTTTCCTTTTTATATATTTTTTTCATATCTTCTTTGCATTTTGTCTGAAGAAATATCTGCCATAAATTAGTAAATAACTTTTGTATTTTTAGATTTTAAGCTGAATATAAAGGACTGAGAACTACAGTGCCTTACAAAAGTATTCATCCCCCTTGTTTTTCAGATTTTGGTACATTACAGCCTCAAGTCCAGTGTTTTATTAATTTGAATTTTATGCAATGGATCAGAACACAATAGTCTAAGTAGGTGAAGTGAAATGAGAGAAATAGAAAAAAAGAAAATTGGCATGTGCGTATGTTTTCACCCCCTTTGTTAGGAAGCTCATAAAAAAGCTCTGGTGTAACCAATTACCTTCAGAAGTCACCCAATTAGTGAAATTATGTCCAGCTGTGTGCAATCTAAGTGTCACATAATCTGTCATTACATATACACACCATTTTTGAAAGGCCCCAGAGGCTGCAACACCTAAGCAAGGGGCATCACTAACCAAACACTGCCATGAAGACCAAGGAACTCTCCAAAAAAGTAAGGGACAATGTTCTTGAGAAGTATAAGTCAGGGTTAGGTTATAAAAAAAAGATCCAAATCTTTGGTGATCCCCAGGAGCACCATCAAATCTATCATAACCAAATGGAAAGAACGTGGCACAACAGCAAACCTGCCAAGAGATGGCCGCCCACCAAACCCCACGGACCTGGCAGGGAGTGCATTAATCAAAGAGGCAGCACAGAGACCTTAAGTAACCCTGGAGGAAGCTGCAGAGTTCCACAGCAGAGGCCGGAGTATCTGCCATAAGCCGTACGCTCCATAGAGCTGGGCTTTATGGCAAAGTGGCCAGAAGAAAGCCATTACTTTCAGCTAAAAACAAAAAGGCACGTTGGGAGCCTGAGAAAAGGCATTTAGTAAACTTCCATAATGTATGGAGAAGGTGCTCTGGTCTGATGAGACTGAAATCGAACTGTTCGGCCATAAAAGAAAATGCTATGTCTGGCGCAAACCCAACACAAACCCTGCATCACAAACCAGTGGTGTCAGCATCATGCTGTGGGGATGTTTTTCAGCAGCCGGGACTGGGAAACTGGTCAGAGTTGAGGGAAAGATGGATGGTGCTAAATACAGGCGTATTCTTGAGCAAAACCTGTACCACTCTGTGTGTGATTTGAGGCTAGGACAGAGGTTCACCTTCCACCAGGACAATGACCCCAAACACGCTGTCAAAGCAACACTTGAGTGGTTTAAGGAGAAACGTGTTAATGTGTTGGAATGGCCTAGTCAAAGCCCAGATCTCACTCCAATAGAAAATTTGTGGTCAGACTAAAAGATTGCTGTTCACAAATACAAACCATCCAACTTGAAGGAGGTGGAGCAGTTTTGCAATGAGGAATGGGCAAAAATCCCAGTGGTAAGATGTGTCAAGCTCATAGAGACGTATCCAAAGTGACTTGGTGCTGTGATTGCCACAAAAGGTGGCTCTACAAAGTATCGACTTTAGAGGGGTGAATAGTTATGCACATAGACTTTATCTGTTATTTTGTCCTATGTGTTGTTTGCTTCACAATAAAAACAAAAAACATCTTCAAAGTTGTGGACATGTTCTGTAAGTTAAATGATGCAAATCATCAAACAATCCATGTTGATTCCAGGTTGTGAGGCACCAAATCCGAAAAACCTCAGGGGGTTGCAAGGCACTGTGAAAAGCCGAGCCTTGAAACGTTTTCTCATGATAAAGGATTGATTGTGCTTTAAGTCATCATTGTAATTCCTTAATAGTCACGGACACATGGCAATATTCGCTGTAGCTTTTAAAAACACAACACAGTCTTGTCACGTTTAAAATTGAGATTCCATAGATCCTTCTAAGGCAGAACCTGTTGAGTCGCTCCCCATCGATGCTGCCGCTGTCTGTCAAAGCTCCGACATAGATGAAGTAGCTGCTAGAAGCCATTAAAGGAATATTGAATATTTACCTCCTTGATAGCCTGCAGCAGTCTAGCATGTCCTGCCATGAGCCCTTAAAGAATCTCTCTCTATTGGGCACGCAAGAGGAGTATCACCTGGGCTTCACGCTTGCCTGCTGAATACCACTGACACTTGAGATTCGCCGCAACAATAAAACCGTTCTCAAACGTGTTGTCAGCACGGCAGCCTGCTTTCACTTTTTAAAATCAAGTTAAGCAGTGATGACACGACCCAGGGGCGCTGTTCGTGGCCTCTGAAAGCAGAGGTGCGTCGTTGTCATAGGTGAGAATTCTTCATATCTAATCACTCGGAGAAGTCTGCGGCTCTGTTAGCCCGCTGTCACAAAGAATAAGCAGTTCCAGGCCCCCGGCCAACAAGATGTTCTTTAATTATTTAAGGCTTTACCAGTAGAATCTCTGCAAATCACTGATTTGTTCATACAGTCTCAGGATAAATCTCATTTTCATTATTCATGCTTGTACTTTTTTACCTTTTGACTGAGCTATGTCCCAACCACAAACTTTAATGGGTTTTATTGGGTTTGGATGTGAGAGATCAGAACAAAGTGGTGCGTAATTAGGAGTTAAGAGGGAAATTTCACAATTTTATTCCAAATGAAAAGTGTCGGATGAATTTATGGTCAATACTTTGTAGAACCACATTTTGCTGAATTACCGCCTCGTCTTTCGGACGTTGTTTCTACCAGCTCAGTCAGATTGGATGGCGAGAGTCTGTAAACATAATTTTAAAGTAATTTTTAAGTTTTGGCTTGGACTTTGACTGGACCATTCTAACATGATAAGCTGTGATCTAAACGTTCCCCTGTAGATCTGGGTGTACGTTTAGTCCTGCTGGTAAGCCCGACTTTCAATTTTTCCCCAGCCTCTTAGCATTTTATTTTTCAGAATTGCTACGCGTTTAGCTCCCTGGCCCGGCATGATGCTGCCACCCCCATGTTTCATAGACGAGATGGTGCGTTCAGGGGGATGCAGGCTAGAAGGTTAAACTGACCTACAGGAATTGGGGGAAATGAATAGGTTTTGTTAAACAAGCTTTCTTCTTGCCACGTTTTCATGAAGGCCAGATTTATGTTGGCCTGTCTGAATAGTTTTCCTCTCAACAGATTCTCCCAACAAACCATTTTGGTCTTCTTTTGTCTTTATTAATTGCAGACAGGCATCTAATTTAAATAATTTTTAAATTGGATGTTATACAAGTGATTTCCCCAGCCTGCTGCTTGATGTTGACATCTTTTTGAAAGTACTCCACAAGCTAAGCAACACCTCTCAAGTTATTTTCAGTGATCGACAGTCTGGTGGAAAATTATCTCTCTGAGAATTTGAGACTCATCAGCAACCGCCGACAGCAGATCCTCATGGTGGTGATTACACGTGCAAATGAAAGACAACGCTGCACCTTTTAACACACTGTCATCTTCGTCTTGTTTAAAGTCACTTTTTACAGGTGAAACTCCAAAAATTAGAATATTGTGCAAAGTTTAATTTATTTCGTTAATTTAAAAGATTAAACGTATATATGATATAGACTCATTTCATGCAAAACGAGATATTTCAAACCTTTATTTGTTTTATTTGTTATAATTCTGATGATTGTGGCTTACAGCTTATGAAAACCCCAAATTCAACATCTAAAAACTTCCGGAAAATAAAATTCATGCATATGTACTCAGTACTTGGTTGGTTCCCCTTTGCATCAATGACTGCCTCAATGCGGCGTGGCATGGATGCTATCAGCCTGTGGTTCTGCAGATGTGTAATGGAAGACCAGGATGCTTCAATAACGGCCTTCAGCTCTTCTGCATAGTTCTGTCTCATGTTTCTCCTCTTTCTCTTGGCAATGCTCCATAGATTCTTTATGGGGTTCAAAGGTCAGGCAACTTTGCTGGCTGATCAAGAACAGTAATCCCATGAACGAGGTTTTGGTTCTTTTGGCAGTGTGGGCAGGTACCAAATCCTGCTGGAAAATCAAGTCAGCATCTCCATAAAGCTCATCTGCAAAAGGAAGCATGAAGCTCTCCAAAATGCCCTGGTAGATGGCTGCGTAGAGTCTGGACTTGATAAAGCACAGTGGACCAATGCCAGCAGATGACATGACTCCTCAAATCAACACAAACTTCTTTTTTTCTTTAGCCCAGGTAAGACGCTTCTGACGTTGTTTGTTGTTCAGGAGTGACTTGAGAAGAGGAATACAACATTTGAAGCCCATGTCCAGGATCCATCTGTGTGTGGTGGCTCTTGATACTCCAGCCTCAGCCCACTCCTTGTGAAGGTCCCCAACACTTTTGAACGGCTTTTTCCTGACAATCTCCTCCAGGCTGCAGTCATCCCTGCTGCTTGTGGACCTTTTTCTTCCACATAACTTTCTATTAATGTGCTTTGATACAGCACTTTGGGGACATTCAACTTATTTTGCAATGACCTTTTGAGGCTTTCCCTCCTTATGGAGGGGGTCAATGACAGTTTTCTGCACAACTGTCAGGTCAGCAGTCTTCACCATGATTGTGATTCCTACTGAACCAGACTGAGAGACCATTTAAAGGCTCAGGAACCCTCTGTAGGTTTGGATTAATTAGCTGATTAGAGTGTGAAACTTTGAGCCTAAAATATTGAACCATTTCACAATATTCTAATTTTCTGAGATTTTGAATTTGAGGTTTTCATAATCTGTAAGCCATAATCATCAAAATTATAACAAATGAAGGCTTGAAATATCTCACTTTGCATGTAATGAGTCTATATCATATATTCGTTTCACCTTTTGAGTTGAGTTACTGAAATAAATGAACTTTTGCACGACATTCAAATTTTTTGTTCACTCTTACCTATTTAAGGGTCTGATCATTCAGACTGAAACAAAATGGGGGAAAAACAGCCTCTTCCAGTTTTTTTCCCATACTGCTATTCTCCCAGATGATTTCTATGTTAATCTCTTGCTAACCAGCCTTTCTGGTGAATAATAAGCAGTAGTGGTGATGTGAGCATGGTCCAAGGTTTTCATGTCGGCTCACAAAAGTTTGTGTGATCAGAATTGCTCTCTCCTTATGTGGCCGCAGTACCCTTGGGATGCCAGGGAGGGGCAGTGTTGCGTCGTTGCAGGGTTGAAGGTTCGCTGTGAGGCATTTCGAGGTGAAGGTGGGAGGTTGTAGGAGGAACAGCGAGGTGGGGAGGTGGAACGACACTGCCTGCGTTGCCCCTGGCAACCTTGATTAAGACGGGATGTCGCTGGAGCAGGGGCACTTGTGATGATTACATGGAGAATATTTCTGCCCACGTATGCAGGAATGAAGTTTCTTCATTCATTCATTCCTGTATTTATTTTCTCAGACAGGTTGTGGGCTGCTGAAAGGCAGCGTGGCGGCTTGTTGTCTAGTTGACATGTTTGGTTTGGAGCATCGGATCAACTGACTTAGAACCTTCAGTGGCTGTGGTGGCGACATTTGAGGAAAAACAACAACAGAAAACCGGCTTGTAGCGACACTGCATAATGTTACTGACACATCGCGACGACATGGAAGCATAAACTGCAAATTAGCCACAACAAACAATCTTCACATGTGGATTATGAGAACATGATCAGCTTGCATGTGCAGTGGTGTGAAAAAATGTTTGCCCCCTAACACCCCCCCCCTCCACCAGATTCTTCCCTTTTTGCTTTAGTGTCAGTAGAGTCACTCAGTAGTTTAAGACGAAGCTTTTAGTTTTCAATTTAATTTGACAAGTGAAATAATTACAAACCCTAACTTATCCCAGTGTTTTCTTCCTTTGGCAATATCTGGCATTGAGTCGTTTCCATCACTGTGAAGGAAGTGTTTCAGTTCAGCACCATTAGGGAGTTTTCAAGCATGAATGACCTATTTAAGATCACACTACTGCGTGTTAGTCAGATAGAAGTCTGGACATTGACTAAGCCTCTGCTTGATTTCTTTGGAGCTATTCAGAGGTGGACTTTCTGGATTACCCTCTTCTTCAGCATTGTCTCCTAAAGAGCTGAATTCATGGATTTATCAATTATTGCTAGAGTTGTTTTTGTTTTTATCTTCATACTACCTAGGGGTGCACCGATCCCACTTTTTCAGTCCCAATACCGATGCCTGGGCTTTGTGTATCTGTCAATACCGATCCGATACTATTGTTGAATTAATAATAAACTGTATACCTTACTTGAAGAGACTAAAGCCGTTTTCAGACAGAAGTTCTGGAATAATGCGGACAATTCCAGTCGGTCTTTAACCGGAGTTGTGTTTTCAAACACGCCACTTTTTTCAGGAATATTGCCTTTCGGCTGCTTTCACACAGCAAGAAATGTACCGGAGGATTGTGATAAATGTCTGGGGGGGGGTGCAGGGTGTGGGGGAGTGGGGGATTCTATGGGGATATTACATAAACTTAGTGCGGTGGGCGTACATGTTATTTCCCCAAACAAATGCATTATTGCAAAGATGGTAGACGAAACGTGTGCAATTTTGCGCACATGAAAACGCTTAAGAGACATCGATGAAAAAGCTGAAAGGAAAATAGTGACATTTTTAAACGTCATCAATGTGTGCGCTAACAGCATTCCCTGCCCCCATCCCCTTTTCCCCACCGCCCCACACCCTCCAGCTTTCCCGGAACATTACCTGACAGTCTGAATGCAAACACCATACCGCGAAAAGTCCGCTCTTGTTACTAGGTCTTCATCTGTAAAATTACCGGTAAAGGGTATCCGGACAAAGTCCAGAAGATTGCTTTCAGACACAAAGCAAAACAAAGTCCGGAAAATTGCATTTTTTCATGGCCTGTTTGAAAGGGGCTTAAAGGTACCAGACTTTAATAACTAAACATAACTAAGACTTCTTTTTTCCTTTTTGACCCCACTCCTTTTGTTTTTGCTGAGGTGCAGGAATTCAGCGTGCTCCTTAGAATAGTGTTTCTGGATGACCTTGATTAAAGTGGTAGTATTTTACTTTGCAGTAATACCACCTCCCCTCGAAACATTTGCTTTGCAGACATTGCAAACAGCCGACGAGCTAGTTGGAGTGGCAAAAGTGAAATATCTCCACACAGCCGACCCTCTGGCTCCCTCCATGTTGCTTCTAGCATGCGACACACGTGAAGCTGATGCATGAAATACGTTCTGCTGCGACGAAAAAAAAAAAAATAATTAAAAACCTGGATTGGCCAGTGGATCTGTTCATTTTTCCGATCCCTGATCCAGGTATTTTGTCAGAATCGCGGCCAATATCCGATCCTTATATTGGATTGGTGCACCCCTAATACTACCATAGCCATGTTTGATTGTCAGTATGATGTATTGTCATTGTTTGACCTAACAGGGTACTCACCTTCCATTGAAGGAGGGGTGGCATGTAAAATCCACTTTGTAAAGTTTTTCATCACATTCTTATGTCATTCCCTCCTTAAAAACATGCCTAAAGTGCTTCTTAGGTTAATTTATGTATGTTTGAGTAATATCTGAGTAATACCTATAAACTCTCGGGGCCGCAATGTTGAGCACTGAACGCCAGGGTCCTCCTAGGATCATCCTAACCTCCCAGTACCGCCCCTAAATTTTGATTACTGCCCACGTTTCTCCACAGCCCTCCCTCCCCCGCTCCCAGAGCACTAAAGCAGAGCGTCGTCAGCAGCAATCAGGTAGCACCTGTGGAAAGTAGTAGCTCTTGAATGAGCCGCTGAACACGCTCCGGTTCATCCAATATTTCACTTTCAGGGTCAGAGACGGGATCAAATGCATATGCTTGTACCATGTCCTGTGTGGCCATAGTAAACCGAAAGATATGCTTGTCTTCCAAAAGT
Source organism: Valencia hispanica (assembly GCA_963556495.2). NCBI lineage: Eukaryota > Metazoa > Chordata > Actinopteri > Cyprinodontiformes > Valenciidae > Valencia > Valencia hispanica. The sequence continues at coordinate 36,118,446 of OY747720.1, read as the reverse complement.
CCGGCGCACCGATGCTACAGTACTGTAATGCATTGTCCCCATGCGACTGGAGAATGTTGTGATGACGTTGACGGCAGCGTGTTGAAGGGGGCATGTCCGAGACTCTTAAAGAGGCATGCAGCTAATTTCAAGGCGTTCAATGCGGACATGCTGTGAGTGCAAAATTGCAAATAGGTAGTATAAATCATTTATTGAACTTACAGATATATTTCAGGTAAATTTATTGATGTACTGGAGCTCAGAATTGCTCTTTCTCAAAGAAGAACGTGCCACCCCCCCTTTAAGTTACACTTTTCTCTTGTTAGTTGAGAATCTTTTCCAAAAAGTCTTGGGAATCATCTAGGTTTAATCATCTAGGACTAACCTTCACTGAGGCGAGTGACCCTTTCTTTCCATCAGACGCGCAAATGGCGGGTAACTTAATAGATGCGTTTTTTTTCCTGCCAGCTCAGCAGCAACCCTTCCTACCGGGAGGGTTTTAGATGCGCATCACCTGCGAATGGATTCCACCCAGCAGATCCAGGGAGATCACAAAATCACAGGAAAATTGCAATTGCATAACTGAATGGGAAATATGAGGAAAAAAAGATTTCAATCTATATTAATAAATAGCATAAACTCACCATCCACTCCCAAAACTTCCCATATTTCTGTTCATGCCTTCTCCTTTTTCATGTTGTCCTTGTAAAAATGATCACTGTTATAATATAAAATTGAGTAATTCTCGACTTTAAGGTTTAACTTCTCGTTATCCATGACGAATACCAACAAGTTAGATACACAGACCGACTGACTTCAACCCTGGTGTCACAGGTAATGATGTTTGTTTTGTTTTATAAACTCAGCAAAAAAAGAAACGTCCCTTTTTCAGGACTGTGTATTTCAACAATAATGTTGTAAAAATCCAAATAACTTTACAGATCTTCATTGTAAAGGGTTTAAACAATGTTTTCCATGCATGTTCAATTAACCATAATCAATTTATTAACATGCACCTGTGGAATGGTCGTTAAGACCTTAACAGCTTACAGAAAGTAGGCATTTAAGGTCCCAGTTCTAAAAACGCAGGACACTAAAGAGACTTGTCTACCGACTGTGAAAAACACCCAAAGAAAGATGCCCAGGGTCCCTGCTCATCTGTGTGAACTTGCATTAGGCATGCTGCAGGGAGGCATGAGGACTGCTGATGTGGCTAATGTCCGCACTGTGAGACGCCTAAGACAGCGCTACAGGGAGACAGGAAGGACAGCTGATCATCCTCGCAATGGAGTACCATGTAGGCCTGTTGTAAGGCAGGTCCTTACCAGACATCACCAGCAACAACGCCGCCTATGGGCACAAACCCACCTTCGCTGGACCAGACAGGAGTGGCAAAAAGTGCTCTTCACTGATGAGTCACGGTTTTGTCTCACCAGGGGTGATGGACGGATTCGTGTTTATCGTCGAAGGAATGAGCGTTACACCGAGGCCTGTACCCTGGAGCGGGATCGATTTGGAGGTGGGGGGTCCGTCATTGCAAGCAATCTCAATGCCTTGCGGTACAGTGAAGCCATCCTCCTCCCTCATGTGGTAGCCTTTATGCATGCTCATCCGGACATGATCCTCCAGCAGGACAATGCCACCAGCCATCCTGCTCGTTCTGTGCGTGAGTTTCTGCGTGACAGCAATGTCAGTGTTCTTCCATGGCCAGCGAAGAGCCCGGATCTCAATCCCATTGAGCACGTCTGGGACCTGTTGGATCGCAGGGTGAGGGTTAGGGCCATTCCCCCAGAAATGTCCAGGAACTTGCAAGTGCCTTGGTGGAAGAGTGGAGTAACATCTCACAGCAAGAACTGACAAATCTGGTCCAGTCCATGAGGAGGAGATGCACTGGAGTACTTCAAGCAGCTGGTGGCCACACCAGATACTGACTGGTACTTTTGATTTTGAGCCTCCCTTCATTCAAGGACACAATATTCTATTTCTGTTAGTCACATGTCTGTGAAACTTTTTTAGTTTATGTCTTATGGTGTTGACTCTTTAGTGTTCATACAAATATTTACACACCTTTAAGTTTACTGAAAGTAAAAACAGCAAAAAAAAGAAACGTCCTCTGACTTTCAACTGAGTTTAGTTAAAGAGTAACTAAACTCCAAAACAACTTTTTTTTGCTTCTAAACTGTATAAAAAGGTCTTTACCAATGCAATCTTTCAATTCAGTTTATTTATATAGCGCCAATTCACAACAGATGTCATCTCAAGGCACTTAACAAGAACTCATTTCAATACATTTATACAAACATTCCAATCAGTTAAAAAGTTTCCTATTTAAGGAATCCCAGCAGATTGCGTCAGTCATTGGCGTGAGGTTGGGCCCTGTTGATGCAGACTTTCCAACCACAGCAAAGCTTCAGCAATCCCTCATACTGAGCAAGCATGTAGCGACAGTGGAGAGGAAAAACTCCCCTTTAACAGGAAGAAACCTCCAACAGAACCAGGCTCAGTAGGAGCGGCCATCTGCCACGACCGTCTGGGGGTTTGAGAAGACAGAGCAGAAACACAGAAGGAACAGAAGATCTGATATAAGAGAACTTTCTATGTTACAGAAAGTAAAAAGTTGATAACAGGACACAGTGGATGTTCAGTTACTGGGAGCATCATCCCAGTCGATGCCCCCCGTCCAACAGGGCATTGCAGCCAAGCAGGATACCAGACCAGGTATATCTTCTATAGAAAGAAAAACACTGAGAGAAAACAAAGTTAACAGTCGAAATAACAGAATGTACTGTAATACAACTGGAGAGTCGTAGTAGAAAAGGTAGTAGCAGAGTGAAGAAAATTGGTAAGTCTGTCCTCCAGCAGTCTAAGCCTATAGCAGCATAACTACAGAGATAGCTCAGGATGACCTTAGCCACTCTAACTATAAGCTTTATCAAAAAGGAAAGTTTTAAGCCTGGCCTTAAAAGTAAACAGAGTGTCTGCCTCATGGACTAAAGCTGGGAGCTGGTTCCACAGGAGAGGAGCCTGATAACTAAAAGATCTGCCTCCCATTCTAATTTTAGAAATCCTAGGAACTACAAGTAAACCTGCAGTCTGAGAGCGAAGGGCTCTGTTGGGAACAAATGGAACAATCAGATCTCTGATGTATGATGGAGCTTGATTATTAAGGGCTTTGTATGTAAGAAGAAGGATCTTAAATTCTATTCTGGATTTAACAGGGAGCCAAAGAAGGGAAGCTAAAACAGGAGAAATGTGATCTCTCTTTTTAATATTCATCAGAACTCTTGCTGCCGCATTTTGGATCAACTGAAGGCTTTCAGTTTCTGGGGATTTTCTTTTTTTTTACATTTTCGTGTAAACATGTTTAATTCTACACTTTTTGATCTAAAAACGTCTTAGTGCTGCCCTCTTAGGGTTGAACTGTGGCTACTGCATTTGAATTTTGTGATTGGTGGAGAGCGGTACAGCTCTACGTCACAGGCATTGACTGTGTCACAGCAGCCATGGTCTCACAGACACGGGTTTGGGTATAAAACTATCAGACAGACCCGCCCCGTGGCGAGTTTGGAGTGGGATTGCGTTTTTCAGGTTACCATTATTATCACATTAGCACTTAGTTAGCATAGCTAACATACTGTTTTGAACGTTAGCCTATGTTAGCATTACCGCTCAGAGACTGGACTCCTCCTGTCTCCTTGTGCCTCAGCGGCTGACTCAGCGCCGTGAACCAGCGGCTCGAATTGTTACGGCTCGTGGCCGCTGGGCTCCATAAAGCCTCCCTCTACTCCTCTATCTCCGGTGACGACGGAGAAGATCCGCTGGCTCAGGGTGCTGAGTAAGCGCTGCCCGAGCCCGGTGCTGCCGAGGCAGAGGGAGACAGGAGTCTCTGAGTGGTAATGCTAACATAACCTAACGTTCAAAACAGACGAATGTCAATCAAAATGATCAGTTGCGAAACTGCCAACGTCTCTTTGGTCACTGTCCATGTTTCAGTGTCAGATTAAGCTAGCTGTTACTGTCCTCCTGAACACACCCCCACGTTCCCCCTCCACTCATCCTTCACACTTGACCATACCCCTCCGTTATTCCTGGCACCGCTCACTTTGGTAGAATTTTCAAATGTTGTCTGGGGGCGGGGTTATGATTTTACATGGGGTTCAGTTACACTTTAAGCAATCAGAAATCTGTACGTATCTTTTATTTTGAAATTGGCCGGATGCTTTACACTGCTTCCGTCTGATTTTCTGTCTGACCTTATCTACGCTGGTGAGGTTGACCTGTTCTGGAAGTGTAGTGTTTAAAAAAATGTACCCGTCACGTAAATTTAGGAGAGGATTGCAGCACTACGGTGTCAATCGGTCCTGTGGAAACGGACCCTTTGACTATAATGGCAGCTGCGTATTATGCTTCGTAGATGTTATGTGCCCCTTACACGTCTGGTGAAAAGCAAGATTAAGGGCTAGTGCCTAAAGGTCTCATTCACTCGTCTTTTAAATAAATTTGCTGTGGTCTCTAGTTTGAATTAATGCCTTGTGAGTCGTTTTATGTGGAAAAAATGCTCTTATGCTCCTGTTTCAGGAGGTTGCAGTTTGTTGGAGGAGTGGGTGGGAGATAACGTCAGGATTAAGAGTCTAACTCAATAGGCTGTTTCAAAAGACAATGCCGACATCAGTGCCGGCATGAGTGAGCGTTTTGGTCAGTCATGTGTGCCCAGCCTGTGGCAGCAATGTATGTATTAGGCATTTTTTCACAAAAGATTTCGCGATGGCGGGATAAAGGGTGTGTGCGGGTGGTGTCCGTGAGACGGATGAGTCCGTGGTAAACACACAAAATAGCTTGGACGTAACTTGTTTTTTATCCCAATTGAAGCCCTGCTCCTCAAGTCTTTTTGCGAGCCGCTCCAAAAGTTGGCTGTCCTTCACGGTCCCCATGAACCGTCAGGCGATCTGGTCTTTAGCTCTAAAGCCCAGAAGCTCCCGGACCTCTGCATCATCGCAGTTTGCCATTTCAGCTGATACGGTTTACAAATGCTAAATGAGCTCCCCATGTTTACTTGCATTTTCAATACTGTTGCTGTTATAATATTGTTATACTTTTAGACAACAGTATAACATGCAGCGTACGTGTCCTGCTCAGCGTGAAGGATCGTATTTCATAGAGAGCAAGTTTTACACGGTTTCTCAGTGGATGAGACCTTTTAAGACTCTACTTTATTGAGGCTCTTTTGGGGTAAATTTGTAAGGCCGGCCACACTTGGGAAGGTTCTCTGCTATTCCATGTCTTCTGGATTTGTGGATAAATGTTCTCATTGTGGTCAACTAGTCTCTAAGCTTTAAAAATGGTTTTGCAACCCTTTTCAGCCCAATAGTTGGCAGTGGCATTCTCATTTGTTCCTGCATTTCTTTAGAATGGTCCATGATATGTTGCTTGTTGGTTAGGGTTGATTACTTTGTTCGGATCACTGCTTTAATGTAATAAATGAAATTCGAAATGGAAAACCACCTTTTTTAATTCAATGTATATTCATCAGATAATAAAGTTAGTTTGATCTAAAACTTAAGAACAGAATAAATCTGTAAGGGGGTAAATACTGTGTCTGTAATCTATACTGTGCCTGACCTCTTGTAGCATCTGCTTTCTATCAGATTTCTAACGGTTTCCTCTCTCCTCTTTTATTTTATTTTTTTACAGATCGCTTTTTCTCAACACAGCAACTTTATGGACCTGGTGCAGTTCTTCGTCACGTTCTTCAGGTGAGCACAGCATGCACCACATGAAGTTTGGAGACTTGCGAGTCCCTTAAAGCACAGATTCCCCACACTAACCACAGGTGACAGGTCGCTTTTTTCTGCTCTCTAGCCAGCCTTTAAAAGGCTCAGCGGAAAATGTCAGTGCCATTTTAGTCGGCCGCTTTCTGATAAGATCTGTTCAAGACGCAAAATCTTCTCAGGCGATCCTAATCCACCCCAGCGAGCATACACACTGCTTCCTTTCCTTCTACAACCACCTGTTGAGCTCATAAATCCTCTCCACTCTCACAGCCATGATTATTTGACATGGCTCATCTTTTAAAGAAGTGTTAACATGTAGATTTTTTTTGGGGGGGGTTTTTGGCATGCTACGTATTAACTGAGATCAATAATGTGCAGTCATAAGATAATCCATTTTCAATTTTACTTACATTCAAACATAAACTTCACCGTATTTCAGCAGGATTTTATGTGAAATATCTTAGCTGTGAAAAGGATGGAGAGGAATCTAGAAAGCTACATTTCCTCTTGGTTTTGTACGCTCCCCTTACATTGATACCCCCAAATAAAATCCAGTCTCCTCTGAAGTCATGTAAAATTCGTTGAATAATGTTTTAATGCATGGAGAAAAGATAACGTCACCCTTAATGAAGCATCCTTATGGTGAAACATGGTGGTGGCAGCATCATACTGCTGGGATGCTTTTCATTCAGTAGGAACACAACAGAGGACTGAGTTTATCTGGCGCTTTTTAGTCGTGCCGATCACTCGAAGCGCCTCTACACTAGAGTCACATAAACCCGATCACACTCACAGACACACACAATCAAGTGCCTTGCCCAGGGGCACAAAGACCTGTGATGAACCCCCACCGTGTCACGGTCGCCCCATATTGTGCCACATAGCAGCTGGTCATAGTTGGATTGGACGGAGTTTCACCTTCCAGCTCAAAAAGTGACCCCAAACATCAAAGTTTAGGTCAGTGTGTTAAATCGGCTCAGTCAAAGTTCAGGGGTCAAGGGCCTGAAAACAAATGCGAGCCATATGCTAAAGATTTTCAGCTTTAAAAATAGTGAAAACAGTTTTCTCACTGATGTTGTTTGTGCTAAACGTGACAAATTGTGAGAAAATTCTAAACATTAAAATACATTTACGACACTGCTTTTGGCCTTGTTTATTTGCTGAACAACCGAGCGTTCTCCGTTGCCAAACCCAAGGTTCCCCAGCAGGTAGAATGCAGAGGGTTTAACAGCCTTTTGCCCTGAAAACAAGTGCCTGCTGCAGCAGGAAACAGTGCTGATGAGTGTGGAAAGATTGAAATGAAAGCAGTAAGGCTGCGCACCTCGGTGGAACTGAGTGCTTGCTTCACCACTGCAGATGACCGCTTCAGAACTGCACACTGCTGCTTTTTAGCATCACAAGAAACGGTCGTCGGAGCAGATTTCTGACACGTTTTTATGTAGTCCGCGAAATCTGAACACGTTCTAAGTCCGGACTGCTTTGTAATTATGGATGTGCTTGTCTGAAAAATGTGAATGTGTTGTTGTTGGGCGGTCTGAACTGTACATCTGCAGGACTTGCTGTAATGTGTTTATTGATTTTTGTAAAAATGAACCGGACCATAAGTACAAGAGTGTCCACACTGTGGATGACTGGATGCATGTGATTTCTCTCTAGTATCACACTAGTGTTTCTTTGTGTTCCTGCAGTCCACAATCACCGGATCATTCTTATTTCCCTCTGTACAACCTATCTACAAATAAATTGTACACAATATGAGACGAGGCCTGTTTCATTATCAAATGAATAATCTTTCTCTTTGCTGAGGTTTAATGTGCAAACTTAGAAGCTCCATTTCCTGTGCTTCACAGAACCATTCATCCCTCTCGCCTGCATTCACATTCTGTCACGTTATGCATTACTTTGTGTTTGTATTAATTGTAAAGTAAGAAGAAAATGAGGATGATTTTCAGTCGGATTGAGATGTATGTTTGTATTTCACCCCTTTACACTAATACCTCTAAATCAGCGTTTCCCAATCCTGGTCCTCAAGGCACACTGCCCTGCATCGTTTAGATGTTCAACACACCTGCTTTTCAGATGATTGCAGTTCAGCAAAAGCCTGTTAATCAGCCATCAATTGAAATCAGGTGCGCTGGAAGCAGGAAAACATGCAGGGCAGTGGGCCTTGAGGAGCAGGGTTGAAAAAAAACTTCTCTAAATAAAATCAAGTGAAACGAACACATTGAAGAACTTTTTGGGAGGCAGATGAGACTAATGCTTCCAAGATTACTCGATTAGTCATGATTACTTCAACTGCCAAAATTGTGGTGCCAAATGTAATAATTGACGTCATCGTTTAGTTGTTGAAGCTTTGTTTTTCCTCTCAAAACTGCCGCTGTACCTTCCACTGCTTCGTCTGCCTTTCTGCCCGTGATACACGAGGATTTAATAAAAATTCAAGAGAAGCATCTCCAATGCAAAATCTGCAAGGTAGAACTTGCCTTCCATAGGAGTTTGACGGTGATGCACTAGCATCTCCAAAGGAAGCCCGTTGTGGCTGATGACAAAGAGGGACAGTCGCCTCCGTAAGCTAATTTGCTAGTTTGCTGCTAACATTAACAGTGAGCTACTTTTTTGTATTGATAGATGTAATGAACAGTAGTGATGGTGAGTTCATCACCCTTAGCACTAGGGATGTCCCGATACAGCTTTTTCACTTCCGATACGATACCGATATTGCAGCCTTCAGTATTGACCGATACCAATACCGATAAAATATCAGCACAAAACATACATACTTTTACCTATTTCGTAGTGCGGAATGTATGAAAAGCTTGATCAAGTGATATTACTCAGAGAACAAAAGCTAGCAACAGTAAGCATGAAAAAAACAACCAAATTATTATTAACCAACGGTTGCATAAATGTGAACCGTAAACATAATGTATAACAAATGAATAAAATCTGAGATTTTTGGCAGATATCGAACCCTATTTCCGATATCGGATCGGGACATCCCTACTTAGCACACATATTTCATGTTTGCTGTAAGGTTAAAAACGCTCATGTTTGCAGCGTCCTATTCCATGGACGACTTTGTTACCAAGCCAACAACATGCACACAAGTTGCATGCTGGTGCCATAAACTACAATTTACGCATAATCCGATTAGTCAGCAAATCCTTAAAATTATCGGAGACTAGCTAATTATCAAAAATAATCATTTGTGGCAGCCCTAGATGAGAGAAAAGTTCTATACAAGGTAAAGAACAAAATTGCACATCATCACCTTCATCATCCCAACTGTGAAACATGGTGATGACCGCATCATGCTGTGGGGATGTTTTGGGGTTTTTTTTCTCCCCAGCAGGGAGACTTGAAAGCTGATCAGAGTTTATGATGAAATAAACTGAGTTAATTTCACAGCAATCACCAGACGTAATAGTGGAGCAGAGGTTCACCTTCCAGCAGGGCAAAAACCCTAGACTTCTCAGCCAGAGTTACCATGGAAGGCATACATCAAACCATACGCATGGGTTAGGATGGCCTAGTTAAAGTCCAGTCCTAAATGCAATTCAGAAAATCCCCTGGCACTCATGATTCAGTGGCCGTTCTTCTGTCGTTTTATTTTCAGTGAATCTCTGATATGAATACGAATGACTGGAGCAGTCATAGCATGTTGTTGTTGTTGTTTGTATGTGTAGTTAAAGCAGGTCGCTCCTCGTGCCTCAGATGTTTTTAATTAGAGAAAAAAAGAAAAATGTGTGCCGCACTTTTACGTTTTTGTCTCCCCTTACTTTGTTTGTCTTCTTCAGCTTCAACGATAGATCAACATAAAGCAGAGAATATCACATAAAATACCAGACATAGCCATTTGTGGATGTACCTGAAGAAAATATGAGGAAGCACGTTTATTTTAAGTGATCCATGCCACAGTATTTAAGGTGACCTACAGCTGTCTGTCTCTTTGTACTGATGAGTACCCCTGCTGCTAGTTCCTCCTAATGCTAGCACTGTATATTCACACTCCTGCTAGAACGCTGAAGCATTTTGTCAGCAATTGTTGCAGACAGGTTGTGTGTTCGAAGCAGACTTGAGGACGGTCCATAAAGTAAAACCAGTTTTGTCTTTCTGTAGATTCTTCCTTCTCAGCCATCTTTACCTCTCTTTAAAGCTTCCCTCTCTTTCACAGCTCCTTCTCTCTCTTATTTCCCTCCTGGTCTTCTCTCCGTCTCATTTTGATCTCTGGCTCTCCTTTTTTCATTTCTCTTTTCCTCCTCCCCCTCCTCTTTGTCTTCACACTTTTTTTTTCCTTTGCTCCCGTTTTTTCTGTACTTCGAACCTGCCACTCCCTCTGACTTGCTCTTAATCCCGCAGCATGCTTATTCCTTTTTTGTTGTTGTTGATGTGTGTGCTGGCTGCCACTGATTCAGCACCGATGAGTAGAGACCTAAAGTTAGCAAGCCTCGTCCCCGTTCGCCTCTAAGTCTTTGGGCGCCGTGTTTGTTTGTGTTGCGGGGGTGGTGAGGGATGCTAATTAACGTGAAAATTGTTTGCTCATATTTGCTCTGACGTTCTCTGTTTCCTAATCTCACTCTCTCACGGTGAGCTCCGGTTCTCCGTGCGCTGCGCTCCCTCCCGCGGGGACAGATGAAGGTGGTGCCATCCTGTTATCTGCAGCACCAGCACAAACTCTCTCTCCCCCGGCTCCACAAGCGTCGGCCAGCCGCAGAAAACAGATGCACTAAGCATCCGCGTCAACAGCGCACAGATGTATTCACATATTCGCACCCAGCTGTCCAGATGCTTCTTTACCTCAACTCTGCAGTGTTGAAATACTACTTTATAAAGTGAGTCAGAGTCAGGAACCTAAAGCCCATACAAGTATGACAAGCCTCTTGTGAATATTTGACAAACTGAAATGAGTGTTTTGTTTTTAAAATTCTGTTTTTATTTTAGCTGCTAAAAAAAAAAAGGTCCTGGAGAACTGTGAAATGTGCAGTGAAAATGTTTTCCTAAGCTTTTTCTCTCTTCCCAGCTGCTCAGTCTGTAATTTTAAACATGACTGCCAACGTAAGCACGCTTTGAAGTAATAACGACCTGAATGACAAATTTCTTGGCAGCGTAAGTCCAAACTGCTTGATGGAGGAGGCCATAAGAGCAAAATGATACATTTTAACAATGCATCCCTGCAATGGAAATGTCTGACCTGTTTTTGAAGTTTCTTGAGCTTTTTCTACTTTTAAGAGGAACTTCAGTTTTCTAAATACTTTCTGTTCAGATGCGGCATTAGTTTACTAAAGGTGCAAATTGAACCGGCCTAACTAAAGAGGCTCCCAGAGTGATGCCAAACGCTGTTTGTTTGACTCTTTCTTCTGTCTTTTAGCTCAGCAGACTCTGATTGTACTGTAAACCAATAGATTTGATGAGAATAAATAGTAAAGGGGTCCTAGAATTCAAAAGCGCATTTACCTTATTGTTGTTTAATTTAGGCAGTTTGGGGTGTCCAATGTACCTTACCAAAAAATCTGTGCCGACCTGCGTTCCTAGGCAAATTTGTAATTTTGTTATGGCCGCGGAGGAACGGGCCAATCTAGGCAAAGCTTTGATAACTCATCATAAACTGTAGACACACACCCTTAACAGTACACAAAGTAACTGTCATTATTTAAATAATTTTCTTGAGCCAGTAGGTGCTAAAATGACCCTTTACAGGGTGATGAGTAGTCTCTCAGCCACCTCCGCTCCTTGAAGGGAGAATCCCGCCTTTGTAACTTGAATCTCTCTGGACCGGTGACCTGAAGTCTCGCAAAGTCATGTATCTTGCGAGAAGTATACCGCTTAATGGCTATCGATGATTACGCTCCTGCACAGACGAGCTAGAGAACTGGGTAGCACCTGTTGACATAATTAACACAATTTGGAAGGAAATGATGACCCTGGTTGCTCAGTTGACATGACTGCTTTTATATTCGCCGGTATGTGCTTCTGTAGTCAGCTGGTCTGAAAACAAGAGTGCACAGCAAGGGGGAGGAGAAAACAGTTTGCTTTTTTGACACAGATTCAAAACGGACACTAGGGGGTGCTAGAAAACACGCTAAAACTGTCTAGTGGGCCTTTAACATTCACATGTCCCCCCCCACTTTTGTGTTGGCAGTATATAACTGTTAGTTATAGTACTATTAACCCTATTGTCATAGAGCCATCGGGGTAAGCCGGCCAATCGGCATACAACTCATTTAATATGCATTAATGGGTGGAGAAAAACCGTCTTTTAATTGTTGGACTTTATTTTAGGGTTGTATTTGTCTGTTTATCAGGGCTCCTGGGCCATTTACAGCCTCAATGAAGTTCCATAGGCTACATAGTGGCTCAGAGAACGGTTTCCAATTGTCATAAATGTTGTTCTTGAACCCCTTTAAGATTGATCTGAGTTGATTTAAACCAAACTGGATGCTTATATACCATGACATAAAGGTCCTTCTAAAAAAATTAGCATATTGTGATAAAGTTCATTCTTTTCCATAATGTAATGATAAAAATTAAACTTTCAAATATTTTAGATTCATTGCACACCAACTGAAATATTTCAGGTCTTTTATTATTTTAAAACTGATGATTTTTGGCATACAGCTCATGAAAACCCAAAATTCCTATCTCAAGAAATTTGCATATTTCATCCGACCAATAAAAGAAAAGTGTTTTTAATATAAAAAAAGTCAACCTTCAAATAATTATGTTCAGTTATGCACTCAATACTTGGTCGGGAATCCTTTTGCAGAAATGACTGCTTCAATGCGGCGTGGCATGGAGGCAATCAGCCTGTGGCACTGCTGAGGTGTTATGGAGGCCCAGGATGCTTCGATAGCGGCCTGAAGCTCATCCAGAGTGTTGGGTCTTGCGTCTCTCAACTTCCTCTTCACAATATCCCACAGATTCTCTATGGGGTTCAGGTCAAGAGAGTTGGCAGGCCAATTGAGCACAGTAATATCATGGTCAGTAAACCATTTACCAGTGGTTTTGGCACTGTGAGCAGGTGCCAGGTTGTGCTAAAAAATGAAATCTTCATCTCCATAAAGCTTTTCAGCAGATGGAAGCATGAAGTGCTCCAAAATCTCCTGATAGCTAGCTGCATTGACCCTGCCCTTGATAAAACACAGTGGACCAACACCAGCAGCTGACATGGCACCCCAGACCATCACTGACTGTGGGTACTTGACACTGGACTTCAGGCATTTTGGCATTTCCTTCTCCCCAGTCTTCCCCCAGACTCTGACACCTTGATTTCCGAATGACATGCAAAATTTGCTTTCATCTGAAAAAAGTGCTTTGGACCACTGAGCAACAGTCCAGTGCTGCTCCTCTGTAGCCCAGGTCAGGCGCTTCTGCTGCTGTTTCTGGTTCAAAAGTGGCTTGTAGCCCATTTCCTGCACACGCCTGTGCACGGTGGCTCTGGATGTTTCTACTCCAGACTCAGTCCACTGCTTCCGCAGGTCCCCCAAGGTCTGGAATCGGTCCTTCTCCACAATCTTCCTCAGGGTCCGGTCACCTCTTCTCGTTGTGCAGCGTTTTCTGCCACAATTTTTCCTTCACACAGACTACCCACTGAGGTGCCTTGATACAGCACTCTGGGAACAGCCTATTCATTCAGAAATTTCTTTGTGTGTCTTACCCTCTTGCTTGAGGGTGTCAATGATGGCCTTCTGGGCAGCAGTCAGGTCGGCAGTCTTACCCATGATTGCGGTTTTGAGTAATGAACCAGGCTGGGAGTTTTTAAAAGCCTCAGGAATCTTTTGCAGGTGTTTTAATTAGTTGATTCAGATGATTAGGTTAATAGCTTTTTTACAGAACCTTTTCATGATATGCTAATTTTTTGAGATAGGAATTTTGGGTTTTCATGAGCTGTATGCCAAAATCATCGGTTTTATAACAATAAAATACCTGAAATATTTCAGGTGGTGTGCAATGAATCGAAAATATATGAAAGTTTAATTTTTATCATTACATTATGGAAAATAATGAACTTCATCACAATATGCAAATTTTTTGAGAAGGACCTGTAAATTGGAACCATTTGAATGCTGAAGATGACTTTTGTTGTAATTTGAACTGAATTCCAATACACCAACACTATTACTGTTTAGCTGGTTCTGTCTCAGTATCAACTCGCTGATGGGCCAGAAGAAGAACCACTTTCAACATGGACTGTAGGCAAACTCACGTAAACCAACAGACAATTAAAATCTTGTTTAAAACTACTCAGTAAATTTTGCTTTTAATCAGCTTAATAAAAAAAAAAAAGAAGAAAAACCTAATAAAACGCTGAGTTTTAATATGAAAAAAAAGTTTTGTCAGTACTGGAATAATAGCTTCCAACTTTTTTTTGTTTGTTTGTTTTTTAAATCGCATACGTAAAATCCTGTTAGCAGGGCTGTTATAAATACAGATCTATACCACCATTTATAAAGCTGTTTATAAGCACTTTTCTGTTGTTACAAACAGCCATCCCTGCTACAGTTACAGTTGACATTTGGATACAACCAGCTGGCTTTTCTAAATCCTTCTTGAAATCGTGCGTGTAACTCCCGTTCACAGGACTGTTTATAACTACAGATCAGATTTTAGAAATGCAGTTAAGCATTGTAAAAAAAAAAAAAAGTGCCCACAAACCGCAACTGTTGCTTAAAACAACTTGTATAAATTTGATTAGCGACATTGGAACAACTCTTTGCAGTTGATATTTTGATATCACAAGCTGCCGTTTCAATGTCTATCTTGAAACTAAGCCTGTAACCATTGTTACGAATCTGAAAAGCCCTTACAAACAGTCTGCTGATTAAAAGATGCCTTTATAAATTAGGCTTAGATATTAGAACAACTGTGTCTGGTGTCAATCAGAGGGAAGATGAAACATTTTCTAGAAGAGACTTTTAAAGTAGACGCTAAGGTGTGAGTTAATCTTGGTTCTGTATCTGTGGAAAACAAAGGCGGTTCTGAACGTGGTTTCTCAGAAGCAGCTAAGAACTGGCTCCAGCCTGGGCTCGCTTTGGATTATTGCAATTTTAACAAAATTACATAAAAGCACTTTAAGATCCTGCTTAGAAAATTCTGAGTTATGAAGTTCTAATTATAGGCATATTTAGAGCAAATGGAAACAGTGTCATGGTATATGATCTTGTAAAAAAAAAGACTTGTACCCCCACCTCTTCTGTCCTGAGACTAGCATGTTTTTTTTAAAAATCTGATTGAGGCATCAGATTAACAGAAGCTAAGAGTGTCTAAACCATTGTTCCAGAACAATCACCACATGTTGGCCCAGTGTGTTTACTCAGTGAAACTGGGATTTAACCTTCTAATAGTGGGTTCTATGCTGCAACCTGATGGCCTAGAAAATTTAGCATCCCCTGAGAGAGGAGCGCCACATCTGTGCTACGTGACGACTAATATTAAAATAACTTGTGCTTTCCGGTGGGCACTTCTACCCCTCATTTATTTTGGTGCATGACAGCTCCTCAAGTACATCCAAGGCCCTTCAGTTGACACCACTCCACTCGGGTTTTAGCATTTGTTTTCATCATTATGCATCACTGTTGCAGCCTGTCAGTTTGATCTTTTCATTACATTTGTTTGATTTTTTTTTTCCCCTCTAAAAAGTAAAAGCCTAAATGTTTATCTGTTATCCTTGTCTCATCAGGTCACTGACAACATGTGTTCTGCACCTGTAACAACAGAACGCTCAGAACTCATAGGAATCTGCAGCACACAGCCTCCCTCAACACTGAAAAATGACTTGCACATTGAGATCAATTATTAAGATCCAGCAGACATTTAAATCTGACTATTCAACTCAAACTGCAGCCTGTTACTGCGGCTGTGTAAAATGACTTGTGCATTTGGGTTCTCCACAGTGGGAAGAAGCCATTTGGCTTGGAATAAGGCATTAAAAGAGGCAGCCTGTCGGCTGCCCAACCCATAACCAAGTCAGGGTTGATGTGTGGGTGGCTGAGAATCATTGATATTAATGAGTCATGCCGCTGCCATCAAGAAGACTTAAATTCACCCCTCAGAGATATTTGACGTAAATTTCCATGAAGAAAAGCTTCTACTTCAGCCAAAAAAATTTTCTCTGTATCAGGAATATTCAGTCCCGGTTACATTTTTCAGTTCACAAGTTTGCAAATTTTCCATCCTTTGAATGAGTTTTTAAATTGTACATACAGTAAGTTGATGAGCACTGAGCTCCAGCTTTTGAACTAATGCTGATTTGAACTATTTCTGATTTCTTTACTAAACTATAAAAAGCATTGAAAATATTTTTTTGTCTTTGTTCAGTGATTAAATATTTATATTAGATCAAAATTAATTTAAATAAAGTTAAAAGATACTTTATACTTTTTAGTTATTCAAAAGAGAAATTAAATGTTGTATCTCATATTATCGAAGTAACCTCAAAGAGTCGTCAGGGCGCTGATGCTGTGGTCAGGGAGGATCTCTGGTAGAAGTCAGTCTCGCAACTAATATGAAGAGCCCTCTGACAGAAGACTGTTGCTGTATTGCCAGCCTTCGACTGTCATGACATGCTAACATCTCAGTATCTTGGCAGCAGAGGCTATTTTCCACAGTAACATTTCCTGGATGACACCATCAGTTGTTGGAAAGCACTTCTAATCCCTCTCATTTGCTTTTGCCACTCTTTAAATCTTTGTCTGGCCGTACGACCAGAAAGCCAAACAGAGAGACGTTTGAGTCGGGGATTTGATCCTTACGATTATGATTGATAGAAGAGATGATCTGAACTTAGTCCTTCTCTCTCAGCTCTTTGGTCCTGCTCTGCATCCATGAAGATTCCTTTTCAACTCCTCTGGGCTTTAGGGTCACAGTTCAGATATTTTTTGAGCTTTTGAGATCCTAATCAGCTGCTCCCAGTTGTTAAAGAACACACACCTTGTTGTCAGAGTTACGCATCATAACGGTCTGAAAGTAAAGAAAGAGAGCAAAAAATGAATTCAATTGCACAGTATACAAAACTAGAGGGAAGAAAATGTCCAAACATGCAACGGCTCAACCAAAAATAATTATGAACAAAAGTCTACAAAAAAACCATTACAAATCAGAACTAGTGTAAGAGAGCTACTACAAGATCCTGCCACCATGGGTGCCACAATTCCTGAACTTTAGCTAGATGTCACACTGTAAAAAAGAACTGTGGCTGTAAAACACGGTATTATATTTTTATAATTTTAAAACAAAGACAAAATGACATTTTATGCCATTAGTACCACCCTATATCAACAATTAGTGCAGCTAGCATTACTAAAGCAGCATTCCCTATGTGCATTCTTTAGAGAATATAGAACCTTAGCTTAACTCTGATATTTCCAAAAGGCTGTCAACATCTCCTAATCCAAAATGTTCTACGAAAGACAGAAGCTGAAAGCTCTGAATGAACTTTGTGTTCAGCCTTCCTGGTATCTCGTGAAAGTGTCGCTCTCCCTAAATATCTCAGCCTGAATGAACCACACACTGTAGAAAATATGGCTTCTTATAAAATAGGTTCTTGCATCTTTTTGCCTTGTCCCTTTAAAACACTTCGGTAATACTGAAACTAGCTGATGTTTAGTCTTTTAACCTCAGAAACCGCTTCTACATTGAAGAGTGTTTTCAGCTTGATGCGGTGCCTACATATCGTGATTTTGCTTAGTTTCTGATCGGCCGTTTGATCTTTAATTTTGCTTGTCCCTGTTGAAAAATTGCCCTATTTTTACTTATAGAAGAAAGAATGCTTTCATAAACAGCAGGATCAGGAAATGTATAGTCCATACTTCATATTTAACTGGACTGTTGGACGTTTTGCTCTCTTACCAACATTTTAAGTAAATGGGCTGAACTTCTATAGTGCTTTTCCAGTCATACTGACAACTCTAAGTGCTTTGCTCTAGAGCCATATTTACCCTTTTGCACTCTCAAGCGCGCACATTTTAACACCGATACCCAGATTGGTAGGCAACTTGGGGGGGAAGGTGCCTTGCCCAGGGGCACATCAAACCTGGAACCTTCGGATTACAAGATGACTAATCTATTCGGTTCTTACCGTTATCCGTAAAGCATCTCTCCTCTTTTCTTTCCCCCCTTTGAAGCTCGTTTTGCCAGACAGAAACAAGCAACCTACCCTATAAAACAGCCAAACCACACAAAAAAGCCACAGTTTATTAACAATTTGACCTTAGAATTTGATGATGTCAGGCATTCTTAAGCAGTAATTTGTCACCAGATGTAAGAAAAACTGGCGGTATGCATAATCTGATCACTTCTTTCTCTACATGCAGCCTTTCTTAGGTAAAGGTATTAAAGAAATTTTTTTTTTTTTTCAGGCACAGTCTCTCTTAGAGTAATGTCTTAAACTGATTAATAATGGAGAAGTCCTGTGCATGTAAGCACCCTGAGTGTTCGGTAAGCTTTATAAAGCTTTTAATAGTTTGCTTTTCCTTAGTGTCCTCAGTGTAGTTCTGTGTGTCACCAGTAATGAATCATTCATGTTAACCATCATCCACTGGATGATGCTTCACTGGATGCATTTACTTCTAGGCCTGTATTTCCTCGGTCCGGTATCTTAACCATTAACAAGTAACTATGTCCACTGAGGCTGCAGCTAATTATTATTTTAATAGGTAACTTATCAGTCTTAAGTTTTGCACATACAAAGGTAAACCTATATTTTCATTTTATAGGGAATCCACAGGCTCTTGAAAAGTATTAAGTTGATCAATTTAAGAACAATTTAGAACCTTAAGAAGGTTTGAAAAGTCTTAAATCGATTTTGGTAGTATTGACATGTTCTTACAAATAAGTTTGTCTGTCAAAAATAGACAATGTAAACTAATAAATTTAAACAGTTTTTATGCCGGCTGTTTGTTCGGGTTTCCGTACCACAGGACTTGACACACTTTCACTACAGATGTGCTTTTGCCAACGTGACATATCCCGCTAATTTAACGAGAAGTGCAGCGAAGCGATGCAGTACTACTACGAATGGGGGAAGTGTACATTTGCTAATTCTTGGCTAGAAGTGGATGATTTTAAGCAGTGGATGAAGCTTGTGGCTGAAAAAAACCAAGGGGCTTACTGTGCGTTTTGTAAAAAGATCTGTGTTGCCTCAATGGGCATCAACGTAAATGGAGCTAGGCACCAAACCTCCGCAGCGAGTTTTTCTTCTATAAAGCTTCTACTGTGACAGCGGGAGCCCCTTTGGCACCTGCAACACCTGTGAGTACACTGCCCCCCAAAGCGACCACGTCCACAGCCATGACTTCAGCCCCGTCGTCTGCCCCATCCGACCTCAGAGTGGCGCTAGCGGCCACACCAACGGATCAGGCTTAGGTGATTTAGTGTTTACACACAGCTGGTAACCAACACTCACTGAACTCTTGACGAGGAAATAAATGGAACTTTTTACTCTGTTTCTTGATTCGGTCATTGCAAAATAATTAAATAGTTTAATACTAATAATTTATTAGTGCGTTTAGTGATATGTGTGTGTGTGTGTGTGTATATATATGTGTATATATGTATATGTATGTATGTATGTATGTATATGTATGTATGTATATGTATGCATGTATATGTATGTATGTATGTATGTGTATATATGTGTATGTGTATATATGTGTGTGTGTATATATATATATATGTATTCATTTATTTTAGAAGGTCATAAAAGTCTTGAAAAGGTATTAAAATAGATTTTAAGATCCCTGCATATACCCTGTTTTAGATTCCTGCTTATTTAACATAAGAAAAGCTAGATATTGTTGATTGTAACAGCTGAGCCACATGTGGCTGATCTCATTAGAATGAATATAAAAATCTGTATCAGCAACACTTCATTTTACAGTACAGTTGATGTTGGTTGAATCAGTGGAAGTGGTGGCTCTGCTCCTCTGAGGCTCTCTGCGGACATGTGAGCAGGAATTCGTGTTGCCGGCTTTCTGCAGCTGCAGGTTTTAGGAGCTGTGAAGTGGTTTGACAACTCACTCAAGAAAAGAGAGCTGCTCAGCTTGGGACTAAATCGTGATTGTTTCCTGTTGAAAGTCAGCGGAGTGGAACAGAAGAAATTACCATTTCATTTTCCGCCCACGGACACGTAAAATTACTGCTACTGAATATAATCAAGGAAACCTCTGCGACGTTATGGCAGTTTGAAACGCCAAAGGGCTGCATCAGTGCTTGCATGTCTACCTCGTTGTGTGTCCCTTCAATCTAGTTAAAATGCATAGAGACACACATGTATTGTCATTTATTTGTAGGGTTGCAGATGTATATTTAGGGTCGCTGTGTGACCTTCAAGCTATTGGACTGTTCCTTCCTCCCGCACACACATTACATTGACTGAGTCTTTCTTTCACTGCTGGATTCTTTAAAGCTTTGGATTGCTGCCTGCATGGCTGAGCGAGTTGAGGTTGGTTCAATACAATCAATTCCACATGTCAGATCAAACTATAACCTGTTAACTAACGCTGAATCATTCTATATCATTTTCCTGTGGCATTTGTTTTCTTCGAATCATTATGGAGCTGAAAGCTTTTCTGGCCTCAAACGTGGAAAGAGATCAATCACGGGAAATTGGCTCAAAGGGAAGTGACATTGACCCCAGCTGTGATGTGACAGCGCCGTGTCCGCGCGCTCCCTGTTCCTCCTACTCTGTTTTGGTGTTTGTACACAATTGTCGTTTAGGATTAGTGTCACAAGCGTCGGTGACAGGCTGGAAGGCGGGTGATTGACAACAGGACAGACTGTGGAAGACTCTTTAAGTATGAATATAAATCATAATTCAATATGACCCTGTCACACTATTGTTATTCACACTTTTCAGAATTTTTCTGAAGATCTATTAGGGCTGGACGATATGGACCACAAGTTATATCTCGACATCTTTCAGCTGTAATCCGATTTTCGATATATATCTAGATAGTTTTCTTCCCAAAAAGTATTGACAAAAAAGCAATTCAGAATCTAAGCTACATGTCTCAAATGTCACACAGGCACTTTTATTAACATACAGCTGTAGATGTACATTAGAAACAGTGTCAAAAATAAAGAATCGGCAAATGTTATTAATATTATTTTCTTGAATAAAATTGTGTTTTATTCTTCCAAACCAAAATAGTTATAGCTTTGCGATTAAAAAGTATTGTTTTTGGCAAAGGTGGGCTTTTAGCGCGGGAGCTTGGTTCTGAGAGGCCAAAAAGAAAAGAAAAAATACAGAATACAGTTTTTTTTATTTAGTACTTTGTAAAAAATAAGTAGGGCATGTTTCAGGCATAAAAATCTCTCACCTTTTGGCGAAATTTGCAGTTTTGAAGCCAATACTGGTGACCTACGTGAATCGTGTAGATTCAATGAAGAAAAAAAATTTTGTTTGGGGGGGGACCCTGCGAATGTGTCCATGCTACAGGATACCTCCCCCATCCACCCACACACCCATGTACCCACATGACAGAAACAATTCAGGCTCAGGATTTTTTTTTTTTAAACTTTGATTGGTTTCTTTGCCTCCCAATAAACCTCAAACAAAATCTTGGCTGTTAATCATGACGGAAGAATAGACAAGTTGAGTTACTATTCCCCCCTATTCTGGAGGAGGACCCTGAACCCGTCTTCCCCAATGTGTCCCCCCCCCCGCCCCCATCAGAGGTGGGAGCAGGGGTCATTGGGTCATTCTTGTATCGTATTTGAAAAAATGCCGATATTTAAAAACAACTCGAGATACTGTCCAGCCCTAAGCTCTATACAAAGGCCCTATTTAAGGGAAGGTGATTGGTCATGATGTTGATCTCTTTTATACCATTCATAGAGCATACAGCTCAAATGTTCTTTAAGTACTTTTTCTCACTGCTATGTATCTCTTTTCAATGTCTTGTGTATTTTTTTGCCAATAATTTAGACAATTGTTGAACAGAGCCCACTGGTTTTGGGGGAAAGGAAACTAGAACAAAAATATAACACAGATATTGAAATACCCAAATGGGGGGACTTCCGGGTATGGCGGCGGAGCGAGTGGAAGCGTAGCCGAGAGCTCTCAGCGACGGTCCAGCATTTCCCCATTTTTTTCAGTTATAGATAACATCAAACTCCGATAAATATTTATGGGGAAATACAAAACTAAAAAGACAAAAGCCACAGAAAGGAAAACTGATGAAAAGAACGAAGGAATGGCGACGGGACAAGGGAGTGAAGACACCCAAACCACGATGGCCGCACTCCAAGCTAGCATGGAGGCTATGCGAGAGGATATCATGGCAAGCCACACAGATATGAAAGAACACTTCAGCGATGCTTGGGAGACAATGAGAGGCGACATGAAGCAAGAACTGGGGAGCTTTAAAAACTATATGAATAAGAAGATGGATGAGGTAAGGGAAAACTTGAAAAGCATGGAGACGAGAGTGGAAGAAATGGAGCAAAGAGTGGGCGAGGTGGAGGAGTGGAGCGCTAATGCTAACGAGTTACTCCTTCGGACCGTAGAGGAACAACAACGTATGCTAGCTAAGTTAACTGATCTAGAGGCCCGGTCTCGGAGGAACAACCTTCGTATATTTGGAATACCAGAGGGCCAGGAATCTGATAACCCGAGCGAATATGTGGAGAAGCTCTTCAAGACTGAACTAGATTTGCAGGATATAGAGCTGGGGATACAACGCTGCCACCGATCACTTGGCCAGAAGCCTCCTACACATGCGCCCCCCAGATCCATGATTGTGTGCTTCCTCGAATATAACATCAAAGAGCAAGTGTTGAAAATAGCATGGCTCGTGGAAGGTCAGCGGATGGGACGGAGGACGGAGAAGAGCTGTGGATGTCATGTGGGCTCGGGAAAAACTTTCGCCACTCATCCCATCTGAGAGACTGAACCGGTTAAGAGGTTTAGACAGCTGTGGCTTGACAGAATTTAATCATCGGACCGCAGGACTGAGAAGAGGGAAGTGCACTGTCGCCACCTACTGGAAGTTATGATGGAACCAGAGCGGACATCACGCTCCCCTGAGGGGCCCTCCACAGGGAGAATGCCCCTCGCTGTCTTAGTTCATTTTTTACTTCTTATTTGGAAGTCATGTTCAAAATGTAAGTTCAGTTGTTGTTCTTTAGGGCACAGGTTGTTTTGTTCACGACCGATCGCTCGGTACAGGGAGAGACTATCTTTTAGATGTTGTTTTGGGGGAATACCATGTCATTTCAGGAATATAGAATAATATCATTAAACGTTAACGGTCTTCAGAACCCCATTAAGAGGAAAAAGGTGGCACCTAAGATGAGAAGGGAAAAACAAGTTACAGTTTTTTGGCAGGAGACCCACCTAAACAATATGGAACATGAGCATTTAAAACGTCTCTGTTTCAAACATATATACTACTCATGATATAGACAGAGGTGTGCAAGGGGAGTTGCAATACTGATTGGAAATAAAATTAACTTTCAATTAATTAAACAAATAGTGGATAGAAAAGGACGATATGTTATGGTAGTGGGTCAAATTGATCATTAACCAGTAACTCTATTAAATGTTTACAGGCCGCCAGGCAATGATCAGGAATTTATTAAGAGATTATTTAATCTGATTGCGGAACACACCAAAGGAACTCTTATCTGTGGGGGGGATTGGAATATACAACTACAGCCATAGACTCCAACAATAAAACTAAAAAGACGAACCCAGAGACAAAAACAGTTAAACTTCTTCAAGAAGGAAATATGATAGATGTCTGGAGGGAGTTACATCCCAAGGAAAGGAGCTACACATTTTTCTCATTCCCCCATAAAGTATACTCCAGATTGGATTATTTCTTTATGTCTAACACTGATAGACATAGAATCCTCAGATGTAAAATAGGAGCAAAAGATATATCAGACCATGCAAGGGTCTACCTGTCTATACATCTGGAGACTGAAACGAAACAGACTAGCTGGAAGTTGAACACAACCTTGTTAAATGATCCCCAATGTATACAATTCATAAATGATGAGTATAAAAACTACTGTGAACTAAATGATAATCAAGAGGTATCCTTAAGTATTATATGGGACGCATCAAAGGCAGTAACAAGAGGAAAATTGATCATGTGGTCCTCGAATAAAAAGAATGAGCAAAAGCAAATTAATGAGTTACTATTCAAATTAAAGAATTTAGAGACTAAACACACCACCTTTAAGGACTTTCAAATATTGGAAGAGATCAATTTAACAAAACGGAAATTAAATGATATATATGACAGACAAGAGGAAATAAAGCTACATTTGTTAAGCAAAAATACTATGATTATGGCCCTAGGGCAAAGAAATTATTGGCTTGGAGAATTAAAAAACAGGAAGAAGAAAGAGGAATTTATAATATTAAAGATAAAGAGACCCAAAGGGTGTGTTATACTGCTAAGGAGATACAAAATTATTACAAAAAACTATACTCACAGACCCAAGGGGTCGACCCTCTAAACATTAAGAAATTTTTACATTCTTTGGATCTACCTAACATTGGGAGCGAACAAAATAAAAAAACTAATGCAACAAATTACTAAACAAGAACTGGATAAAGCCATTCCAAAAACAAATAAGATGCCAGGTATGGACGGATATACATCAGAATATTACAAAACCTTTAGAGATTTATTCTCACCACTAATATTAAAATCTTTTAACTATGTGTTAGAGGGAGGGTAGGCACCACCATCCTGGACACTGGCAATTATTTCAGTAATCCCAAAGGTAGACGAGGACAAAAGGGAATGTAGCTCATACCGGCCAATTTCAATTTTAAGTATGAATTATAGATTATTCACCTCAATAATAGCAGACAGGCTTAAAAACATAACACCTGAAATTATTGATGAGGACCAGACAGGACTTCTCAAAAACAGACAGATCCAAGACAGTATAAGACGTGCCTTACATATATTGGATTATATGAATAAAACCCCAAATGAGTCAATTGCCTTGAGTCTCGATGCAGAAAAGGCCTTTGATTCTGTCCGATGGGGATACCTATTTCTGGCTATGGAGCGGTTTGGTTTCGTAGACCCTTTTATTCAGGATCAGGGTCAGAGTTGGATCTTCCGTAATTCATTGTTTTTGTCTTTCTCTCTTTTGTCCTGCAGGCGTAGAAGCACACTTCTAGGATGTTGTTTTAATTCTGAGCTCCACACTGCAATGTGAAAAAAAAAACACAAGGATTTTAGATGGACATTTTACAGGTAGTAATAATGAGAATGTTTATACTGATGTCAGGAGACATGAGGAGGTGCAGCTTGACAGCTTTGATATTGAAACTTTGAACTTTATTTAGCAAGTTAATAAAATCTTTCAAGATTTTCTGTTGTTGCTGTACAACAACTGTAAATCTTGAAGCAGGAAATATTTTTCTTGCTCCTCTGACTTCATTTTAAAAACGTCACTCACAGAAACACCAGCGAAGTTTGAGTCTTCCCCACCCAGTAACAGCATCCTCACAGGAGAACCTTATTAGTCTGACCTGGTAGCGCTTACATATGCTCCTCTCGCTGATCGGCAATAAACTGGATGTTTGAGCATCCGATTGTTCGGTCACTGGGTTCAATGAAACAAAAAAAAAAAAAAAAAAATCCTGGTTATTTTATCTTTTCATCTTATATTGATGCCTTTAGAAAGAACGTTTCTGTTCTTGTGGTTTATTTTAGCTCACATTGGTATTTTTGGTCTATAAGTGTAAAAGGTGAGCCCTCTAGTTTGAGGTTTATTGCTTTAACAGTAGCTACCAGTTTTCAGCGGCAGCTCCTCTCTTTAGTCTACAAAGTTGATAAATAAGACACGGGCAAACCTTATTTGTATAACTGTCAATATTCTGGAAGCCAAGCTGCCAAGCTTTACTTTTTTTTCTTCAAATACTAAGTCTCACACAAACCCTGTGTTGCCTACTCTGAGTTGTTTCTTTCTGGCTCAGACCGACAGACTTGCTCTCTCGTCCCCATGGGACACCTGACAGAGGGGAGAGAGAGATAGGGAGACCCTGAACATGCATTAAAACCCCTTCTCGTCTGTCCCAAGGGGCCTCTCCCGGTGCTTGACTGCCTCTGCTGCCAGGCCTGTCAGAATCTCTGCTCTCCTCCTCTATCAACTTTTCAGTCTTTTGTTCCTTCCCGTTGTGAATCATTCCTTCTTCTATCAAGCTTTATCTACACATTTGCTGCTGCAAAACTTGCGTGTCTGTTTGCCTTCCTGTTTGCTCTGTCTTTCTCTTTTTCCCCTCTCACCCCCTGTCTTTATTCCCTTCTCTTCCTACCTGCTCTTCTTGCTCCCTTGTTTTATTTTCTACCTATCATCTTCTCTATTCTTATTCCTTTTTACTGCCTTCTTCAACTCTCTTTTTAGTGTCTGACATCATTTTCAGGTTGCAGAGGTAGCCCAAGACGTACCTCACAGCTAAGCCTTTGTCCTGATAGGCCCATGAGCCTCTGGCTGTTAAATAATCAATGAGCAGGACCACTTTGTTTGACTACAAGCATTTTTTTTCTCTCCTCCTTACCTGAGTTGGGGGTAGAACACTGGAAACATGTAAAAATAAGTAGGGGCTGCCTTTTATTTAATGAATCCTTCTAACAGTTTGAGACACCTGGGAAATGATTTGTCTTAATAAGAGAAGGTAAGAGCTACCAGGACTCGTATGTATATCTAATATATCAAACGGAGTGATTGCCATGAATGAAGACTGGGATGAAATTGCCTCAAAGAGAAATTTCTTCCAGCAATCCTGGAACAATTTAATGATGATCTGTGTATTTTTTCAGTATAATGGAGCTGTGCGATTATGTAGTCTAAAAAATTAGAAACATTTTGGGCAAGAATACTCTCAATATCTTAATTCTATTGAAAACCTGTGATCAGTTCACAAAAAAAGGTAGAGAAACAGAAGATTTTGATCAAATCCAAACACTTATAGGATGAGAATGAATTCCCAATTTGGTCCTGCAGAGGTTGTATGTTCTCCTCGTGGATTTGTGGGTTCTCTCTGGGTACTCCGGTTTCTTCCCACATTCCAAAAACATGACTGGTAGGTTATTTGGTCTCTGTAAATCTCCCTTAGGGGTGAATGTTTGTGGTTGTTTGTCTCTGTGTTGCCGTGTGAGAGACTGGAGACCTGTCCAGGGTGTACCCTGCCTCTTACCCAATGACCACTGGAAAGAGGCGACCCTCTCATGACCCTTCAAGTACAAGCCGGTATAGACAATGGATGGATGGATGTTTTTTATTTTCAAATTCTGCACTACTTCTTCAGTATCTTTTTGTCATCTGAAAGCTTTTGTCGTCTCTTTACACTGACTCAGTTCTTTCCTCTGCCTCCTCCAACATCCCACCATCGATTCATTGATGCCAAGCTTACGTGCAGTAGCCTTATTTCCTTCTTAGACGGCCAGCTCAATTTCCTTTAACTTAAAACTTAATTTCTTTGTGTGTTTTCCATGATGATGCATGAAAACTACCGGTAGTGTCTTCTTTGGCACATAATCTTTCCCCTCATGTCTGTCTCACTTTTACGCTTCCTGCTATAGTGCCCCCCGGAGGCTGTTAGCCAGTAAAAATCTATAAATTAGCCAGTTAGTTGAATTAACTGCAGGGTCCAAAGCGTGTGAAGAAAGTATCGGCTCATATTCCGAAAAATTACGGTAATACAATTAAAGTTACTAAGCAAAACATTTAACTTTCCAAACTTCTGGCCATGACTGCATAGTGCCAAGACTCTCTCACTTTGCCTACAGCTTTGGTCTTTTCCTCTTGTTCACACTCTTGTCTGTTCCCTTTATTGTCACTGAGCACAGGTGTTTTCGGACCCTTGCTCTGCGGAAATAAACGTTGGCAGTATAGCATTAGGGGGGGAAAAAAGCTTGCAGAATCAAACTTGATCTTTGGACTAGACTGGACTTTTCATGCAGCACCCCCAGTAAAAGATTGTCTGAATGTCTTATGAAAGGAGTTGGCCTCAGTTTATTGTTTTTAGTCAGTTCGTTTTATCTCTTAAAGATAGAAGGTGAAAAGGCTCAGTAAGCTAAACCCTTAATATATATATATTTTTTTACTTTTAGGGGAATCCGCCTTTTACGAAACTTTGAACTGTTCAAATTTCCTCAGCAGCTTATTTTTTTCCAATTTATTGCAGAGATTTTCTATATTTTGTCATTTTAGTATTTACCCTAGATGACATCTCAGACAGCCGATGCTCTATAGCCACCAGACCTCATATATATTGGGGTCAGTCAGTGCATCACTGTCTGTTTACCCATTCTCGTTTATAGAATACCTCAAGTTTAGTCAGATTGGATAGATGGAATCTGTAAAGATCTGTTTAAGTCTTGCCAAAGATTTCCCGATCTGAACTCTTATGAACTCTTAATGAATTCGGACACATGTATTGTATCTTACACTGAATTTGTAGTTCTGGCTGTATGAGTAGGTTAATAGTTCTGCTGGGGAATAAACCTCCACCCCGGTCTCAAGTGTTTTCTAGCTTCGAACAGGTTTTCTTCCAGCATTTTCATGTATCCCACTTTTTATTAACTCTTACCATGTCCCCTATCCTTGCTGACGAGAAGCAGCTCCGCAGCAGGATGATACCAACTGTATTTTTCCAAGTGTGTTTGGGGTTATGTGCAGTGGTTTTTTTTAGCCTTGTTGCATGTAGGCCAAAACACTAACTGAACTCTAACCAAACACCTTCTTCCACATATTTCCAACATCCCTTTGACCAGAGGTCGCCAACCATCATACCCCGGACTGGTAGCAAACTGTGGGTCATTTCGTACCGGGCCAAGGCCCACACAGAAAGAAAAAATAACTTAGTACTTCGGTTTTATTAACCTTCCAAGTCTGAGCGGTGTTTTAATTTGAAAAATGACATGGTTCTCTCTGTCACATCCAGCTATAATTCACTCTTAAAGCATGTCAGGATGCTTGCCTCGGTCATGTGATACGATACAAAATTATTCGAAAACAGAGGTCCAGTGAAAAGACAGAAGAGCCTACAACTTCCAAGAAAAAGATACATTTAACAGACGATACCAAGAATCCTAATTAAAATATGGATTTATTGCGACAGGGGATTTCCAAACACTAGGCCCGCTTTAAATAATATGCGGCAATCTGCTTTCTAATGAGGCAATGGAACCTTTAAAACTGGCACAAACAGGACTGTCTCGTTACAGAGAAACAGCCACAGGCGTCCCACTGATTTAGCATTGTGGTGACTTGTATTTTTCATGCACTTTATAGTCGTTTTTTGAGGCAAATCTTATTTTAAAGGGATGTTTAAATGTTACCATAGCGATCAGGGAGCGTTAAGAGGGGACCGAGAGGGTGTCACTCATGTTATGTTGTTGAAGCGATGATATGATAAGGAAATGCTGATAAAGTTGCAAGCTTACATTGGATTTACGTTTATTATTATATTTAAAATTAACCCTGTTTTTTTGTGTGCTGGTCGTATCTTTTTACTTTGTTGCATTCATCCGCCGGTCCGTGTGAATATTGTCTGATATTAAACCATGGCGGGAAAAAAAAAGGTTGTGGTTCACTGCTTTAGATGACTTGTTGCAAACTGTAGAAGGGCCCTCTAGTGGCTTCTTTTCAACAGTTTAACAAGCTTGGCGCTATTGCCTCGTCTTCAATGAGCAGAACGGCACAGGTCTGTGTGGTTCTGTAGGCTATTTTATGGTCCGGTGGATCAGGAAAGCGTTTCCACCACCAGTTAGACTCTCTCTGGGCAGGCGGGGTTAAAGCCAAACACCTAACATTGCGGCATACTAGTGTGATGACAAACATGAGACATTAGTTTGTCTCACACTTGACACAATAGCTGATGTTTTTCTGTCCCCATTCAATGGACTGTGTTCAGTGGTGTGCCGATTCACCATAAATCGATTCATTGCAATGTGAAATGTGCCAAATCAATAGCGATTCAAAAGTTTTCAAAATCAATTATTTTTCATAATAATTAAATGAGAAAAACAAAAGTCTGGTGTGCCGCACTGACATTTTTTGGGGACAGACCCGCAGAAACAGTTTGGTTGGAGCTAGTGTTTTAGCCATGCAACGTCGTCCCCGAACTGCAGCACAGCACAGCACAGGACAGCTCATGTTTACCACACGTCAGCCCGGTTGTAGCTTTACGGACGAAACATGAAGGCCATTTCCTCCCTGTTACCTCCCTGTTGGCGAGTAATTTATGGCAGAGAGCACTGTGCTCATAGCTGCAGTTTAGTTTCTGTGTCTGATAGGTGCCAGTCATCCTGCTGGTCACACGCAGTGCAAAGTAAGAGTTCATGTATTAAATTGACAGTGAAAAACCAAAGACTGGAGTATAGACTTTAAGTGTCTTTGGGGAGAATACTGCTTTCTGTTTGTATTACTTTGAATAGAAAACAATACTTATTTTCTCAGAATATATTTTGAGATTTTTGTGTAATTTCCGTCCAGTATTAGCTAAAAGGGGAGCTATAATTGTTATAGGTTTATTTTCTAATAAAGAAGAGTAGTTGTTTCTATTTAGATTTCAAAGTCATTTCTGTAATGGTTGACTTGTAAAAGCCTATCTGTAGTTTATTAAATTATTCTTTTTAACCACATGGAACAGAAATACTTTAAATATGGTAAAATCAAAAGTCTGCATTAAGTAAAAAAAATATGATTAAAGTGTTTAAGGATTGGACCAAGTGTCCTCTTTTATAGAAATCAAAATATGGTCACCCTATGTTATACTTCTAGTACCAACACACCTTTCCTTTAGCTTTCATGGAAAATATGACCTTGATATGTTTATAAAACATATTTTTGACATATTGGTTTTATTTGTGTGTTCAGAAAAAAAAAGACAGGACATAAATTGGTTTGGATACTTCATTTAATGGGAACTTAATTGATTTAAGAGTAGAAAGTAGCCTTGGAAGGAATCAAGAACAAACCCTAAATGGGAAAAAAATATGCAACAAAAGAAATAGTTTTATATTCGAATTATAACACCCAAGATGGCACACCCCTCACTGTGTTGTTAACCCAGTAGCTCCACCCGAACCGCACTGTTTGCACTGGATTTTATTTACAGGTATCAGAATAAAGGGGGCAGATTTCTTAAGCATGCTGGGCTTTTTCTCGTGTAAAAATGTTGAAAACTGTGTATTTACTTCCACGTCAAAATTCTGAGCTACTTTGATTACTCCACATAGGTTCTCACTAAAATATAGTGAATACACTAAACTTCTAATTGTGAGAAGAAAAAAAGTTTTTCTGTCAAAAATGGGTAGAAAGTTTTAAATAAGCTATTCTTGGTGGAAAATCTTATTTGTAACAAACCATATGCAACTGGGGTTGGGGATGTTGATCAAAGAGAAGTGAGTCCAGTGTGTTTGGCAGATTGCTACCTTCCTAGCTGGTTAGGACATGCCAAATTTAGGTTTGCTCCATCTCCTTTACCAAACTTCAGTGAGTTCCCCCATTCCTCTTTCCAGGTTAAAGCTGCACAGATTACACAGCAATTTGTATTCTGCTGCATCTTCAGCCCTTGTTCTATTCCAGGTAGTTAGGCTTTCTATGAGAGGTCCCACTTATCTGCAGGTGCTGCAGGGTTTCAGCGATGACCGGAGCAGGGGCAGAAGAGGACCTCTGAGCAACTGCTGCTGGTGCATGGTTCAGTGAACAAAACTTATCAGCCGCAGTGAAAATGAAACACTGTTTGGCCAGTGAGTAGGTTTCATTTGCCACCCTGGAGTGAAAGCCAGCAGCAGGAAGGATTAGTATTCAGCTGGCTTCGGACAACAGAACCAGTGTGTCGGTGTTTGCCCTGTGGCTGTTGTCTTGCTGTCAGGTTAGCCAATGACACGTCAGAGCTCACCTCGATGGCCTAAGCAGCCTGTGGTTATAATGCACTTCCTCTGGCTCTATTTCCAATCTCCAGTCTGTCTTCAAAACAGTGGCTATTTATCATTTTTAACCTTATTTGGGGGTTTCTGCCTTTTTGCTTGCTGTTTGCTTCTTTGTTTAATAAGAAATAAACCAGATTTCACTTCACAACCAATTAAAATATGTTAAAAAACACCTATTCTGAAAAAAACTGCTGTAGATAGAGTTTTGAAGTCCATCATTACCATCACTGCTGCATATTTAATCCTGGTCATGCTAAACAGGTTAAAAGTGATCTGAAAAAGAAAACATCAGTTCCTTTTCTATTTCCAACTAGGATCATGATACATCCCAGTCATTAGACAGGAGAGACACTATTTTCTGGTTTTCACTAACAAAGTAAAGAAAGGTGTAACAAACCACAAGCTGTCTTTTATAGAATGTGATATTAGGCTAGGGTATTTTAGTCCAGGTTTGACTAAACCCATTTTCAGTGTCTTCCAATTCCAAAGAAACCACTGAAAATGGTCCCTATTGTGTTTAATAAATCCCTAAAGTGGTTTAAAGAATTTTAGTATCATTTCCAACAACATGGTGTCAAGCGTCAGGCACTTTCCGTCATACTTGGGTTTTATAATAATAGTTTGGGCTTACTTTGCCACTGCATGTCACATGTTGACAGCACCTAGATAGTTCTTTGTAAAACACTTCCAGTCTATCTTTGGTTCATCTCACAACCGTTCATACCTTGTGACATGTGACCAAAACAACTTTGATGTTGGTATCATTAGGAAGCCTTTCACAAGAGACAATGAAAAGGATGGATGTTTGAGTCCGTGAATCATGTAACCCTAATAGAACTAATAGTGATTCTCAATTAGTCACCCTCATTAAAGACACCTTTCTTAACTAGTCACCTGTATAAAAGACACCTGTCCACAGAATCAATCAATCACTGATTGACTACAAATTATCTAACATGGTAAAGACCAAGAAATGTTTCACCTCTGTGCTTGCAAACAAGGATGTTGCCACTAAGTATTAAGTCTTTTTTGTTAGAGGGTTCAAATACTTATTTCACTCAATGAAATGCAAATCAGTTTCTATCTTTTATTTAAAGTTATTTTTTCAATTTTCCTTTTGATGTGCTACCTGTCACTGTTAAAATGAACCTACCATTAAAATTATACTGTTCTGAGACTTTTCATTTCTTTGTCGTTGGACAAACGTACAAAATCAGCGAGGGGTCAAACAATTATTTCCCCCACTGTGTGTGTGTGTGTGTGTGTATATATATATATATATATATATATATATATATATATATATATATATATATATATATATATATATATATATATATATATATATATATTCTACAACAAGATTGACAAAACAAATACTTTATTACCCTTGTGTTCTGACAACGTTAATGAAGAAGTTGTCACATTAAAGAGCAGTAACCTCGCTTCCATTCACCTATCACCTATTTAGTGCACTACTAAAGGTTTGTGACTTTTGTTCACCACCAGTCATTTGTCCCTTAGCTGAAGATGTTTGCTTTAGGAAGCGGGTTTTATTTCAGGTGCTCTGGGTATTTTTCTTCAAACTGAACCTTGGAGTGCTTTCAATCTACTTGTAGGCTACCTCTGTGCTACTTTAGAAAAGCATAACAACACAAGATTTGAGACAGATCTCTGCAGTGAGTGGTGGGCGTTGCTGCCCCTCAGGCTACATGCAGCAGGATAAACCTTCTGCAGAACCAGCTGAAATCTGAACACTATAATCTGATGTTTTGGCACTAAAATTCTTAAATCAAAAGATGTTTTGTCACTTAAAAAGCGGGCTGTGAAACGAGAATGAAGGTGAATATCGGTAGCATGGTTATTGTGGTATTTAAAGGAGACAAAGATTATACTTAAACCTCCAATTTTACGTGAACTTCTGTAGCTGTCACTTCAGTGTTGCCTGTGTGATTTACACTCGGTGCATTTGAATCAAAGAAGTGAGGTGTGATTGTCACAGGCGGTTGTGCAGAGATAGCAGAGGCCTGTGCCTGCTCATCTCTGCTCCGTGTGGAAGCGTGAGATCTCAGCGTAATGAGATGGTAAGATCTGGGGCTCAAAAAACGAGGCTTGTTTTCTTTCTGGAGCTAGAGATTTAATGAGGTGCGTGGCCTGGTCTCTGTTTCTGGCATCTTTATGGTGTTTTCTTCTATATGTTTCTGTAAGTGTTTTGTTTTTTTCTTTGTCATTTCACATTGCCAATTG
Source organism: Valencia hispanica (assembly GCA_963556495.2). Lineage (NCBI taxonomy): Eukaryota > Metazoa > Chordata > Actinopteri > Cyprinodontiformes > Valenciidae > Valencia > Valencia hispanica. Next base: position 36,084,539 of record OY747720.1, on the reverse strand, counting down.
TTTTTTTTATTTGACTATCTAATGTGAATCCATAGTTTTTTTTTTTAGTTTTTTTTTTACAATTGTTTATTTTAAACACTGCTAAGGAGAGAAGGTCTTTGGTGTGAGGTTCATTTCTATTCATGTGGATAATTCATCAGCATGTCAGTCTTGAAGCAGAAAACCAGATCAATAAGATGGCTGAACAGATGGATCTCTAATAGTTCCTTTCAGCCTGGGGAGATAAGAGAGTCATTTTTTTTATTTTTGAATGGATGGCTATTTAAAGAGTCAATCAGCTTGGGGGTGGGGTACGATGAACGAGGATCTTAAAGCATTACAGCCAATATTAGAAAGAGGAAAGGCATTCAGATTGAGCTGGTTAATCTTTGGAGAGAAGTCTGCCTCACTGGAAAGTAAAGATGTTACGCTTTACCATGGGAGTTTCTAATTAAATAGTCCTTAGAAGCCTGAAAATTCCATTCAAGTATAGTGGTGGACTGGAGGAGAAAACCCATTAACACTGAGAGGAGAATAATGAGAAGAAAACAGGCTATTAGCCTGTTTCAACTACATGCCAATAACAAGAACAGTTATTTTTCTGACTGATTGATTCAACTATTCTTTGTAGCAGTCAGTTTGCTGCCTTTCATTCATCCAGTAGGTCAAGCCTACCAAGTTATTGCTTGAATGTTTATTCCTGTCCCTCAAATTTTCCGATTTTTTTTTTTTTTTTTTTTTTTTTTTTTTTTTTTTTTTGTGCCAATGATCATAAGGTCTAAAAAAGTACTAATAATTAAAGCTGTTATCAGCCTTGAATGGTCCCCGGAGCTTAGCCCTGCTCCAGCCTGTGTCGCGACCACGGGACTCCTAAACAGCCGACTAGACGCCACCTCAATGCCACCACAATGCTTACACCTAGCCTGCTTAACAACTCTGCATGACGGTGTTATAAAGGCACAAAATGGCATCTTACGACCAAAATGGCCGACTTCCTATGGGGTATGGACCCTGGCTTCAACAAACTTTTTTTATAAGTCTTCAGAAACAACTTATATTTGCTGAAATTCACAATCCTATGTAAAAGCATTGCTTGTGGCTGATAGTTTTAATTCTTCTAGGGGGTGCAGTGCAGGAAATAGGCCACGCCCACAAAATATTTGCACACATATCTGTTAGGGGTTGTTGCGGAATTTGGTGCAAATCCGATGATGCATGTGGAAATTAGAGTATTTCCATGATGTGATATCAGGCTTCGCCATGCCGCCACAGCCACACGCTCCTTTAAAACCTCTCAGTTCTGAAAACCAAGTCACACCAATGGGCGCTGTAAGGCAAGGCAATTTTATTTGTATAGCACACTTTCAACAGCAGGGTAATTCAAGGTGCTTTACATGATTTAAAAAAACAAACAAACAGACATGGAATATAACATTGGAAATTAAAAGTAAAAGAAACACACATTACACATAATACACAATAAAGCAAGAGAAAGATCAAAAAAGCAAGATAGCATAAACACATTTCATACATTTGACATCAAGCATTTACTCAAAGGCAATTCTAAACAGATGGTTTTTAGTCTCGATTTAAAGCAGTTCAGAGTTTCAGCAGCTCTACACTCGTCAGGAAGTCTGTTCCAGATAAGGGGAGCATAGAAACTGAAAGCTGCTTCTCCATGTTTAGTTCTGAGTCTAGGGATGTTTAGTAGGCTAGAGTTGGAGGACCTGAGTGGTCCTGGTGGTTGGTACCGTGACAACAGGTCTTAAACATATTTTGGTGCTAAGCCATGCAATGATTTCTAAACTAGTAGGAGTATTTTGAATTCTATTCTCTGAGCTACAGGGAGCCAGTGTAAGCACTGTAAAACTGGGGTGATGTGCTCTACTTTCCTGGTTCTAGTGAGGACATGAGCGGCAGCGTTCTGGATCAGCTGCAGCTGTCTAATTGACTTTTTAGGCAGAACTGTGAAGATGCTGTTGCAGTAATCAATCAGACTAAAGATAATCGCATGGATGAGTTTTTCCAGGTCCTGTTGCAACATCAGTCGTTTAAGTAGAGCCATTTTTGTTGCAACTTTTGCAAAACTCTTAAAATACATACATTTCACGCATGACTCATGCTTCCATGAGATTTGCTGAGTTTTTGTATATTTTTAGGTCTCCAAAAAGCCAATTAATTTTATGGAAGAATAAGAAACAGTACAGTTTCAGTAGGCCTTCGAGTCCAATTACATTAAAAAACTAAAAAGCCATCATAAAATGCACGCTCTTCGATAGACTGCTACTTTGAGGTTTAGTGAAATCTGATCACTACCTGTATGAATGGATCTAGGTCACAGTTGATGTTCAGTGCTTGTTTGATTTGAGTTTTGAATTAATGAAAGGTTAAATAAATAAGTCTGTATGTGTTATAAGGGTTTGAAAAACAGAGTCAGCAGGTCAGGCCAAAAAAAAGGAAATCTGTATTAGCCAGTGAAACCCTGCTCAGTGCATTCTGGCTCTTCACCTGAATGAAAGAGCCTTGGAGAAACGATGTCAGTGTTTTTATTGTAACTCATTCTAAAAGAATTGGTTCTAAATTTCCGAAGCCATTTCATATTCCCCTTAACACCTTTTTAAGGTAATCTGACATATGCATATTAGCCAATTTGAATGACAATATGGTGTACTTTTTCATTAAACTTGACATGTTTTTAAGAGTCTACCTCACCTCCAGTTTTTCTCTGATTTAAAAACTGCTTCTGGAAACATCTTATCTGCCAAATTAGTTGTGCTTAGCAAATTAGGAGTTTTTGACATACTGCTGAATTGTAACCCATCACCTGCAGCAAGCAAAGAATTGCTTCCCATCCTCTGTGTTTATTTTTCACTAGCCTGCAGCTAGTGAAAAATAAACACTGTGATCAGATTGTTGAAGAGGGAACTACATTTTTTAAGACTGTATAGAGGGGGAGTGTTTAATGTCAGGTTTACCTTTTTATCCTTGAGACATTGTTTCAGTCAAGAGTAGCGTCATGCCCCTAATAAGGTGAGAGAGAAGCAGGAAAGCTGCAGAGTTGGAGATATTGATGGACTGAAAAGCAGGACCAGCTCTACACCCTCTGCAAGGTCCTGGAGGTAGCATTGGAGTTGGCCTTACCAGTTTACATGTGTTTTGTGGACTATTAGAAGGCGTTCCACCGTGTGCCTCAAGGATTCCTGTGGAGGGTACTTCAGGAGTACAGGGTACCATGCCCCTTGATTCGGTGTGGTCAGGTACGACCAGTGTCAGAGCTTCGTCCACATTGCCGGCAGTAAGCCGGACTTGTTTCTAGTGAGAGTTGGACTCCGCCAAGGTTGCCTTTTGTCACCGATTCTTTCCATAACCTGGACCAAGGGATTGAGGTAATCCATTTTAGTGGCCTCAAGATCAGGTATCTACTTTTTGCAGAGAATTCGGTTCTGTTAGCTTCGTCAGACCGTGATTTACAGCTTTCAATAGAGCAGTTCACAGCTGAGGGTGAAACGGCTGAGATGAAAATCGGCACCTCTAAGTCTGAGACCATGGTCCTTAGCTGGAAAAGGGTAGAGTGCCCTCTCTGGGTTGGGGATGAGGTCGTGCCCAAAGTGGAGGAGTTTAAGTATCTCGACGAAGTGGGAGACTGATAGGCAGATCTGTGATGCGAGCGCTGTACCAGTCTGTAGTGGTGAAGAGAGAGCTGGACGGAAAGTCAAAGCTCTCGATTCACCAGTCGATCTACGTTCCTACCTTGATGTAAGGTCACGAGCTCGGGGTAGTGACTGAAAGGCCCAGATCGCAGATACAAATGCTACAACTAGCTTCCTTTGCAAGTGTGTCCGAATTCCCCCGGAGGAGCTGGTCCAAGTGGCTGTGGAGAAGAAAGTCTGGGTCTCTCTACTTAGGCTGTGGCCTCCATGACCCCACCCCTGGTTAAGCAGACAATTATGGATGAAAAGGAGGTTGCTGGAAGTTAGCCTGTTTACTTTCATGAAGATAATCATCTGCTCCCAATCTTTGTTTGTTTGTGCAGTCCAGTGAACAATGAGGGTATGGCTGTACATATATGCTCGAACATTAAGTGGAAGAGATTTTTCAATTATTGTTTTATTTAACCACATGACTCAGAACCATCCAGAAATAAGCATGGCACATACTATAGAGCGATTTCCATTGAGATTAAAGCTATTTTAGCTGGAGTTGAACAGGAAGCCCTACTGTGTCTTGCTTACCTCCTCTGCCTTTTTTAAGTTGTGTAGCTCCATCTGAACTGTTGCTTCCTCTGTCTGGCATTAAACAGCTTCACCACATGTTGTGGTGCAGTGACATCATCCACAGTTGTTTTCCATACTGTACCTAATGAAGACATTTTTAGTTGTGACCCCACAGGAGTTCTCCTGTTTCTCTACACAAAGCAGGTGGAATTATTTGAATGTTACATTTTCAAGTGCTGAAATTCTCAAAAAGAGAACGTCTTTTAGAAACTGATGTTTATTCAACAGCAGTGTGATCCAGCTGATTTGCATAAGTCTTAAAACTTTACTGGCTGACTTTTCTCTATTGGAAAAAAGAAGAGACCTGAAAAGTTGGTTGGTCGCAATCCTTACTTCAGCTGACTGCTTTAAGAGCACAATTCACATGTTGCCCAAAAAATTTCTAGACAATATAAAATAACTCCTCAGGTGGACCACAGCTCCTCAGTTTTTGTCCTATCCTCGATCTGTTTCCGCGTTTTGTGCTCATCTCTTCATCTCCCCATCTTTCCACAGCTGCTTCCTGTCCCTGTTGCTGGTGGCCGCCGTGGTGTGGAAAATCAAACAGAGCTGCTGGGCGTCACGACGACGAGAAGTAAGTCCAGATCTTGTGTTCAAAGCACATATAGGTTTACCCCACCATCACCCACCAATGCATTTGTGGTTGTAGTTATGTTTGATGCCTGGAAATTGATGTTCAGTTTTACTGTGTTAGAAAAAGATCAAGCTCTTTTACCTGATTTTGGAAATTTAAAAGAAAATCCTGAAACTGATGCAACTTATGTACAAGCCTGTATTATCATGGATAAGTACACATACACCTTGGCATGTATTGTGGTCCCTAGTGTGGGTGTTGATGGTATAAGCCACTTTGGCCTTTCACCTGGCTTCAGTCTGTCAGAAAAGTCGAGCATCTAACCAGTGCCTGGCCAATCCTTCCCATGCCATTACAGATACCCCCCCCATCAACTAAAGACTTGTATAATTGCTCAAATTTTGAACCAATCTTCTTAGGTTGGGAGTGGAAGTGGACATCATGCATTGCTGGTTATATTTTAGCTGTTCATTTCTAACTTTTTGTAAACTGAACTGTTTTTACAGATTATTTCAATTAGGTGAGTTACACTTTTAATAGAGATATAAATAGTTTTATTTACTTTAGGATGTTGATTGTAACGTGGGCTATTAACGTTTCTCAGAAAACAAAGGACTAATAGGTGAAGTGCCATCTAAGCCTCCTTACTGATTTCTTCAGGTTATTCCCTTTTTGACAACCTAAATGTTTAAAGTAAAAAAAAAAGTCAATATCAGATGAAGATAACCCAAGCAAACGCAAAATTCTATTTTCAAATAATTATTTTATTATTTGGGGGAAAAAAATGTGTCTAAACCAAATTGTCTCCAACATAAACCTAATAACTAGTGACAGCCTAAGTGGTCACCATTAGTGAGGGTCTCTTACATCTCTGTGGAACAAGTTTGTCCACATTGGTCCAGATTAGTCACGCCACAGCATCCTCAATTAGACTAAGATTATTTGGATCATTGTATCAGAACCAGCTTTATTGGCTTGGTTTGTGTGCAACAACAGGAGTTTGATTTCGGTTTCAGGGTGTACAGAACAAAGTATAACTAATAAACCTTAGAGGAAATAAAATAAAGGGATAGAAGGAACACTGTGTACCTGTATGTGTACATACAGCCAATTTATTTTGGTAATGCTGCCTAATCCAAGTCTGCTGTAGTTTATGATCACAAACTGATGGCTAGAAATTATCCTAAGGGATTTCTGCTAAATAGCAGAATTCATGGTTCTGAGCCCCAGACCACCGCAGCATTCCAGAAAAAGAAAGAGAGCATCATAATAACAGTCAAACATGGTCGTGTCTTCGTTTCAACTCAGATCTTTTCAGAAAGTTCCACTTTTGTGTCATCGGTTCCCGGATCATATTCCCAAAAGTTTGAGGATTATCAGGATGTTTTTGGCAGCTGTAACATAGTTGTGTGTTGTTTCTGGTCGGCAGTGGTTTTCACCTTTCCACCTAACCCCCGTAGAGGCCATCTTTGCCCAGTCTCTTTCTTATTGTTGAATCATAAAAACCGACCTGAACTGAGGCCAATGAGGCCTGTCCAATGTGTTTCTGTAAAATTTTTGGTAGGCCTGCGACCCCTGGGATTGTTCAGCAATGTTTCATGGTTTCTCCATTTGTGGATATTGGCATTGGGATTTACCCTTAAAAATGGCTTTGAGACACTCCCCCAGACTGACGGATGCAAATCAAGGTTTCTCAGCTTTTCTTGAACTTCTTTTGATAGATATCTTATGGTGTGTTGCTTTTTGGAATATTTTAGCCTACCTTATTGTCAGACAAACAGGTTTTATTCAAGTTTTTCTTTTCGAAAGATCTGGCAGTACACAAGCCTGGACATAACATGTAATTCATGATATAACTAGGAGGATATAACTATTTCAGACTTGGCCTGGTTGGGCTGGATAGGATCTCCCTTAATAAATGAATAAACATCACATATATATATATATATATATATATATATATATATATATATATATATATATATATATATATATATATATATATATATAATCTTTATCTGAAAAGAAAATTAGTTTGATTTGAAAGGTTTAGGTGTTTCAAATCAAAACCAGAAGAAAATCTGTAAGGGGTACAGATGCTTTTTTTCCCCCACATGACTGTAATTTGAATTTCTTTGTCACCTCCATATTCCGAAGCTCAAATAAATTTCACAGTTATTCATGCCTAAAATGATTGAAAACATGTACGAATAATTATAATTAAAGCATGAAGCTGATAGAACATGAAACTTCATTCTTCAAGTCATTTGCACAATTTTCTTCCAGTCATTTGACATTTGGAACAGAAAAAGTGGAACAGTGGAAAAATAAAAACTCTTTCCACAATGGCAGCGTAATTCAATCCTATGATTGACATGTTAATGAGCCACATCAGCTGCATGAAAGACTGGTGTTGTTAGGATCGGAAGCTAAAAGTTCAGCTTTATTTTGTTTAACGAATTTCTCTAGTTTGAAATTTCAATCTGATGATGGTAATTTTCTGTCTTAAGTGTTGAATTATCTGAACATCACTTAGTCAGACTAAGATGAGTTAATGTTTAATTACTGCAGCAGAACTGTTTCTTTTTCAGTTTAAATCAAAATGAAGTCATTTTGCTGTAAGCAGATTTGGATGTGTTTATTATCCAGCAAGTGTCTTTATTGTAACAGCTTCCTTTTTTGTGTATAAACAGATTAAGACAAACTGACTCGTTTAACATGCAAAAGGCCTACACAACAATGACCAGACATTTCATTTCTATCGTCTACTTTAATAAGAAAAAGAAACATTTAAATGAGTTATTTTATTTTTCTTCCAGAATAGATTGATTTCACTAGATTTCCACTCTTTATTGGCATCTTGGATTCACGTCTAAAACAAAGAGTTGTGCCGTATTTCAGACATGATTTTGTTTTTGTTTTTTTTATTACGTGTCCTGTTTGGCAGTGTGGAGCTCAGAAATGCTGTCCGAGTACCAAGTAGAAGTCCAACAGATTTACTTTCAAAATCGGAGCACTACAGCTTTTGCTATAGTCCTCCCCTTGATATATATGTGTAAGAAATCTTTATTATGAATTGCTGGGGGTTTTATCTCCTGATGTTATGGACACGGAAACTGAAAATTAAGGGCAAGAAAGAAAGAAGATGAAGAAGAGAGATGGGAAACAAAATGTCATGAAAGAGGGTGAGTTGAAAATACAACAGAGGAAAGGGAACAAAGAAAACACAGATAAACATCGAAGTCTGCCTCCATACCCACAGGACGGCAGAGAGAGGGGAAAAAAGGAACATCAACAAAACAAAACAAACATTGTGAACTAAGAACTACACAACCACATCACACAAAAATGGATATAAAAATACAACAACAATGTCACTGAAAAGCTCATGGTACTGATTAATCAAGATCTAGTAATGATAACCTCAGCCCAAGAATATATCTGTAAACACCAGAGACCCCACACCTATGTTTGTGTGTGAGCATGCTGGTGCATATAAGGTTTCTCCATAAGAGTGTACGATAGCTGGTGTGAGCAGACATCAATCCGTCTCCCAGGAATCGATGCAGACATGAAGGAGATCGGAGCCAAGACGTCCAAAGGACCCCCAGAGCCCCAGGCGGACCCGGGCAGGGCCGACCGCATCCCCCAAGAGAGGAGCAGAGGAGAACCCCAGGGGAATGTCCAGCGGCTACTATGCAGGGTGGTGCCTGTTCGGTGGCTCGGCGGGATACGGATCCAGCGTCTCTGCTCATTCGATCACCTGTTCTGTGCGCACTGTGCGTGGTCGGTTCATCGGCTGGTTGGACCGGTCCTGGCCTTTATTGGATGCCTGTTCTCGGCGCTCTGTGTTGCGTGGGATCAGGACTTGGGAGCTGGTACATCTTGGTGTCCAGGTGCTGGCTGACCTTGGCCTGGGGCTGCCGTCCGTCCGCTGCGGCTATCGGCGGGGCGCATGGCGGCCGGCCGCGGCCCCTGCAGTGGCGGGGGCCCCTCGTCGGCCGGTCCCTTGTCGGGTCCCTGCTGGGGGGTGGGGCGCCCCGGCTCTCCCGGTCCATGGACCGGCCCACCCTGGCGCAGCCGGTTGCCCGCGGGGCCCGTGGGCTCGTCACTGCTGCCCCCCGGGCCCCTGCATCAGACATGATTTTAAAGCCTCCATCTTTGAGCTTCTTTAGGCTTTTGCAAGATTCAGAGCAAAAGACTCCTGCAGAAACCTCAAGCCATTTTAGTTCTGCAGTGGCCTTTGCACATGGGTTGTCTTGCAGACGTTGTATTTTGCATTTCCAGAAAAACTGCAACATTTTTTGCAGATGATTGAAACTGAAACAAAAGCAACACTGTGCTGCTATATGAAACTTCATCACATTTCAAGCATTTTGAAGAATTTTATTTGGTTAAAAAATTACCGTTTGTAGACAATAGACTCAAAAGTGAAAGTTTGAATTCCTAGACATCGGTCCAATTCTTTTGACTTAGAAAGATTGGCTGTAAAGCTTGCACTGCATATTTTAAGCTTTAGTGCCATTGTGTAAAGTTATTTTAAATTGCTCTGATCAGTGCGATCTCTTGACAGATGGAGCAATGACTACTATACTGGTTCACAGCACAACATATTACAGTTTAAAAGCCCCAGTAAGTCCAGACCGTACAAGGATTACTTAGTATGCTTTCTCCTGTAAAATATTCATACACCTTTTCATAAAACGCATTCACATTTTGTCACATTTTAACCACAATCTGCAGTGGATTTTATTTTTGATTTGATAGAAAGGTAAAACGTAAATGAAACAAAAACAATGGATTTTTTTGTTATTTTTTTTACAAAATAACAGGGATAAACATTTGTATTCAGCCCTGTTGAGTAAATCCTTTGTAAAACCACTGTTTGCTGCAATTACAGCTACCAGCTTTGCACATTTAATGATCGAAATGTTTGCTATTTTGCGCTTCTTCTTTCCATAATTGGCCAAGCTGTTTCAGATTGAATTTTATCTCCTGATGTTATGGACACGGAAACTGAAAATTAAGGGCAAGAAAGAAAGAAGATGAAGAAGAGAGATGGGAAACAAAATGTCATGAAAGAGGGTGAGTTGAAAATACAACAGAGGAAAGGGAACAAAGAAAACACAGATAAACATCGAAGTCTGCCTCCATACCCACAGGACGGCAGAGAGAGGGGAAAAAAGGAACATCAACAAAACAAAACAAACATTGTGAACTAAGAACTACACAACCACATCACACAAAAATGGATATAAAAATACAACAACAATGTCACTGAAAAGCTCATGGTACTGATTAATCAAGATCTAGTAATGATAACCTCAGCCCAAGAATATATCTGTAAACACCAGAGACCCCACACCTATGTTTGTGTGTGAGCATGCTGGTGCATATAAGGTTTCTCCATAAGAGTGTACGATAGCTGGTGTGAGCAGACATCAATCCGTCTCCCAGGAATCGATGCAGACATGAAGGAGATCGGAGCCAAGACGTCCAAAGGACCCCCAGAGCCCCAGGCGGACCCGGGCAGGGCCGACCGCATCCCCCAAGAGAGGAGCAGAGGAGAACCCCAGGGGAATGTCCAGCGGCTACTATGCAGGGTGGTGCCTGTTCGGTGGCTCGGCGGGATACGGATCCAGCGTCTCTGCTCATTCGATCACCTGTTCTGTGCGCACTGTGCGTGGTCGGTTCATCGGCTGGTTGGACCGGTCCTGGCCTTTATTGGATGCCTGTTCTCGGCGCTCTGTGTTGCGTGGGATCAGGACTTGGGAGCTGGTACATCTTGGTGTCCAGGTGCTGGCTGACCTTGGCCTGGGGCTGCCGTCCGTCCGCTGCGGCTATCGGCGGGGCGCATGGCGGCCGGCCGCGGCCCCTGCAGTGGCGGGGGCCCCTCGTCGGCCGGTCCCTTGTCGGGTCCCTGCTGGGGGGTGGGGCGCCCCGGCTCTCCCGGTCCATGGACCGGCCCACCCTGGCGCAGCCGGTTGCCCGCGGGGCCCGTGGGCTCGTCACTGCTGCCCCCCGGGCCCCTGCATCAGACATGATTTTAAAGCCTCCATCTTTGAGCTTCTTTAGGCTTTTGCAAGATTCAGAGCAAAAGACTCCTGCAGAAACCTCAAGCCATTTTAGTTCTGCAGTGGCCTTTGCACATGGGTTGTCTTGCAGACGTTGTATTTTGCATTTCCAGAAAAACTACAACATTTTTTGCAGATGATTGAAACTGAAACAAAAGCAACACTGTGCTGCTATATGAAACTTCATCACATTTCAAGCATTTTGAAGAATTTTATTTGGTTAAAAAATTACCGTTTGTAGACAATAGACTCAAAAGTGAAAGTTTGAATTCCTAGACATCGGTCCAATTCTTTTGACTTAGAAAGATTGGCTGTAAAGCTTGCACTGCATATTTTAAGCTTTAGTGCCATTGTGTAAAGTTATTTTAAATTGCTCTGATCAGTGCGATCTCTTGACAGATGGAGCAATGACTACTATACTGGTTCACAGCACAACATATTACAGTTTAAAAGCCCCAGTAAGTCCAGACCGTACAAGGATTACTTAGTATGCTTTCTCCTGTAAAATATTCATACACCTTTTCATAAAACGCATTCACATTTTGTCACATTTTAACCACAATCTGCAGTGGATTTTATTTTTGATTTGATAGAAAGGTAAAACGTAAATGAAACAAAAACAATGGATTTTTTTGTTATTTTTTTTACAAAATAACAGGGATAAACATTTGTATTCAGCCCTGTTGAGTAAATCCTTTGTAAAACCACTGTTTGCTGCAATTACAGCTACCAGCTTTGCACATTTAATGATCGAAATGTTTGCTATTTTGCGCTTCTTCTTTCCATAATTGGCCAAGCTGTTTCAGATTGAATTTTTGGCAATTGTAATCTTTAATCTTATCAATATAAAGTAGCTATGTTGGTTTGTTCAGGGCTAATGATCATCTAAAAAGATCTGGAAACACCAAAGACGCGTTTTCGCTGTCCACATGAACATGTCAGAGCAAAGTTTTCCCCTAAAACGCCATTTCCTTGTGGACGTGGGGCGCAATGTTTAGAAACGTTCACATTTTAGGAAACAAAGTTCCCGAGCGGACTTGACCTACTATGAGGTAGTCATCCAGCATTACCCTGTATTTAAATCGATCCATTTCACCACTAACTCTGACCTGCTTCCCCAGTCCCTGCTAAAGAAATGCATCCCCACAGCATGATGCTACCCCCACTCTCTTTCAGAGAACCTTCTTCCATAGGTTTGCTGTGTCTTCTACATTACTCGTACTTGGGGGGTTTTTCTTGACACATTTTCCTAAATGCCCTATTGAACTGCCCTGTCAGCATATTCTCCCACCTGAGCTGGGGATCTATGCGGCTCCTCCAGAGTTGCCATGTGCTTCTTTGCTACTTTGTGTTGGTCTATTTCATCAAATCTGGAAATAAAAAAAACTTAGAATTTTCTGTTTGTAACGTTACAAAATATTCAAAGGATATGAACACTTTGGAAAGGCCCTGGTTATGTTTTGCTATGTGATGTTGACATTATTGGTATGCAGACCAGCATACCTATTAAACATCTCACAACACAATAATGTGCACTTTTGACAATGCCCTGGCTACCCATCAGTATAGTATGTGTAAAATGGCTGAGTTAGTGCGAGGGTTTCGTCCATAGGTTTCCATACAACAGAACAGACCATGTGATGATGACCTGTCATTAACAGCTGTTTTAACATCCCTTCCCCTTTGCAAAATACCAAAAATTACAAAAAGGTGGAAATTAAAAGTACTTAGAAGTGTAATCTCTATAATTCCTCTACACATGGGCAATATAAACGGTATAAGGTAGAAATTATATAAATTTAGCCAAAGGTAGAGATTTTGACTATACAGGCCTACCGCGATTGCATAGTTTTGAAATCGTTTTCTATTTATCGGAAAAGAAACCTGTTGAACATTACGCATTTTTAATTAAAAAATGTGCTGCTTTATTTTTGTGTGAAATTCATCTAATAATTAAGTAATCAGGAAAGTAGAAAGTAATGTCATTTCCCTTGCTACATTTTGCACTTCAGTTTAAACAATTTTGAACTTTGTGTTTTCATACCATTTAGCCTTTATTTAATTTAAAATATCTTCATCTTTATTTATTTTATAGGAATTTTCATGTAGCATTTTTTGGAAAAAGATTTGAATATTTTTTAAGGGTGCATTTTGCACAATAAATGTTCTTAAAATGGCATTCTCTACTTTTTTACAGTTGCTGTTCTGCTTCAATGTATCTGAAATGTTAGAATGCTCAAAAACAAAGGTTATTTTGACATATATAAACAGAACAAAATAATATATCGCAATAAATATCGTTACCACACATGCTTCAGATTATATCACAATATAGATTTGAGGCCATATCGCCCAGCCCTAGTGTTTACTTTTTACTGACGTTGCATCAGGTTACTAGGAAACCATCAAACCTCCTCTCCCTTATTCTTAAATTATGATAAAATGTAAACCGCTTCTCACTGGACAAACTTAACTCCTACACATTTTCTGCGTTGACGAGGATGCTCATAAATCTCCCATCTGAATAGTTGAGAGTCAACAGATTCGATTTTGCCTGACCTGTCAGCCAGCCTGACAAACTTTGTTGGCTAAACTAATCTAAAGCTATGTGAAAACCCTGAAATGTCCGATTATTTGCATGGTAAAAAATCCCTTAGACGGTGGCAGCATGTGGTGTCATAGCACATTCTCATTAGCGCCATTACTGCCTTTTGAATGACTGGCCTAAAGGTAGACACTGTGTGTGTGTGTCTGCGTGTGTGTTTTTCGTGGGGGGAGGTTGTGTCGGGACTGCAGGGGAGTGGGGAATGTGTGTGGCAGTTTCTGCAGGTACACAAGCCATGCCAGCTGAAGTGCCCTTCAGCTGTCACCGCGCCCCCAAAGTGCTGTCATCACCCTCACCTTTGGAGGTCTCGCTACATCCACCCCGCACCCACTCCACACTCACTCCATCACAAACCTGCTGTTGTCCAGCTGGGCCCTCTGCAGGCCTAACCTTTGCTCAAAATTGGTTTTGGAGCTTTAAGAGAATTGGTTGTTACAGGCAAGAGAGGTCCAAATAAACACTCGTGCACTCTCCAACTCCCCCAACGTATGGTTGAGTTACTTTGGAGTTTACTGTGCTGCTGATTGGAAAAGTGTGTTTTCCACTTAGTTTTCCTTTTCTGTTAAAAAATACGCCCTCATAATGGAAAGACAAGGAAGTCACCATTTGACTTTAAATACCATGTATACAAGCCTTTATAGGGGCATATTGTTCTGGTCAGGTGGGATATAATCACTGTCCTCCACTGTTATTTGTTTGCCTGTCAACATGATTACTTTAAAACTGCCAAACTGAATTTGAGGGAAAATGATTTAAAGGTGGAAGCGTCCATAACCATTTTGCTGCGGAAATGGATAATTTTCTTCACAAGTGCGAGATGGGGTTCCATCCCTTGTGAAGGATGGCACCCTCTGAAGGTCCTTACTTTGTTTGGCTAAATTGAGCTAATTATCTGAATAAGTTATCGAGTACTATCAGGAAAAATGAGAAGATCAGTGTAGTTTTCGTCTCAAAAAAAGATAAAAAGTCAGCAAAATCCGATAAAGAGGCCAATTTCTGTGATGTAAAAAATTCGATTAAGAGAAATCGTGTCAGAACTTTTTCCACTGTTAGTGTGACATATGCCTGTATTATTCACATGGGGGAAAAAATGCAATGTTCTGGATGCATAAGTATGCACATCTTTAATTAATAATTTGTTTAAACACCTTTGGATTAGAAAGCAGTCAGAGTTGGTTTAAGCATCAGATTAGGATACTCCCTTTGGAGGTTTTCAATCAATCAAACTTTATTTATAAAGCGCTTTTTTATCCAAAGATTGGAACTCAAAGTACTTTACAGATTAAAAATGAATACTGCAAAAGGAATGTGTTTTCAAGGCACAGCCAACTGCGAAGAGACCCCAGGGAAGACCCAGAACTCCCTGTAGGGACTATGTATCCCATCATGTCTGGGAACACTTTGGGATCCCCTAGAATGAGCTGTGGGATGTTTCTGGGGAGAGGGATGTCGGGGGTTCACTCCCGGACCTGGCGACCCCTTGACCTGCTCTTGGATAAGTGGAGAACAATGGATGGATGGACCTTTGGATTCAATTTCAGCATTCAGTCTGCTTGGGTACATACCTGCCATCAATTACAGAGAATCAGGTTAATCTCAATTAAAGTTTTGCTGTCCTACTTGGAATTTCTTCACAATTACTCCTTTGCATCAATCAGCCAGAGCTGTTGTTGTTGTCCGGTTATGACAGTTATCTATGACAGTTTGCAGAAATTAGCCTTAATTACAGGGGACAATTGTGCCATCACAGGAACGTCTCAAAAAGACAGAAACTGCTCAGGAAGGTTGCAGGAGTTCCAACAGCAGCACTGGAGGAGCTGCAAGAGTTGCTGCCAAGTACTAGTCGTGTGCTACATGTGACAACAGTCTTCTGTGTTCTCCAAATATGTGAACACCAAAGAACACTATAGCCAACGTGGAATATTGGTTTGGAAAATGAAGGTTTGGGATACTGACAGACTCTAACCAGAGAAGCCTGGGTCCTAAAAATAAATCAGGGTTCACAAAAGTATTGGGTTGAGCATGTGCACACTTATTCAACTTTTTGTTTTTCTTGTTGAATTTGATTGTATATGTTTTACATTAAAGGTGGATTGTGCCACTGTGATTGCCTCCCAAAAAGCCAGAGTAGAAAAAAAGAAGCTCTGGCTTTTTTTCCTCACCAACATTCAGAAGCCATGAATAAGATGTTGCAACATTATTATTTCAAAGCCAAAACAGCATTATACCATGTGCAAACGAGAGATCATTAAGCCGGCACAAAGGTGTTTGCATCACATTAGGATTGTGCCCTGACTCAACCCTCTCTTCTATAAAGTTGGTTTTTTATCTGAAGAAACCAGAGCTGAAAACAAGGCAGTTAATTAATTTAGTCACTTCCTCCAATCAGAATTGCAAATTGTACTGTGACACAACAGGTGGTATGGAGCCTTGTTGGTCCATTTTTGCAAACG
Organism: Valencia hispanica; assembly: GCA_963556495.2. Taxonomy (NCBI): domain Eukaryota; kingdom Metazoa; phylum Chordata; class Actinopteri; order Cyprinodontiformes; family Valenciidae; genus Valencia; species Valencia hispanica. The sequence continues at coordinate 36,068,580 of OY747720.1, read as the reverse complement.
TTAGTTACATAACAAGACCTTCTGTCACAGATGTCGGGTTGAATTAGGGCTTGGACTCCTGAAGAAGTACATTTTGGCATCCAATGTCCGCCTCTCTCTACACCCACTTACAGCAGTAAAGAAAGAAGATGGTTTTTATCTGTGCATAAAAAATAATGTTTGGTCATAAGATTTAGCAGCCTTTTTTAGAGCTTTGTGATTGACCTATATCTGCAGGGAAAGGAAGCAGATATTGTTCTGCTCCACGTAGCTACATATGCATCCACTATCTTACACATACATGCCTTCTATGTTTCATATAGTATTGTAATTTAAATAATTTTAACAACATATTTTCTCTAGTTCACGATTTTCTTTGAAATCTTTTTTTAAGTCTTGCTGGTGACAAATACTTGGGTTAATCAATTTCCCGACCTCCCAGTGGATTGGCGTGGAGGGGTAGTTAAGAGGTCTGGTAGTATTGCTACAGCAGAGGGATAGTCAAAATTTCTATGATTACGTTTGTCCTTAGCAAAATAGAATGTCATAGCAGAACCAGGCATGGATCACTTTGTTTGTTGACTGCTAATTTAGGGTCTTCTGACTAACCGGCAGTCATTTTTTTGTCTACCCCGAGTTGCTCGATGCATACCAAGATGTAATTCTTTACTTGCGAACTTTATTGTCTTGCCTTTCAGATGCAGGACAGACGCATTGTATGCTCCATTGCCAATGCTGCAAGTCACTACTCCAGAGATGCATACATGGCGTCCTGGAATTCACTTTGTGTGACACACCTCAGATCTCTTTTAGGGTTTTATCACCAAGGTAGTCGCAGTGTTTAACTTGGGTTAGGGTATATATGAAACACAAGAGCTTTCCATAATTACATCCAGCTCGGTGCCATGTCTTTGTGTCACTATAAATGTCTCATCCATCAAATGTTTCTCTATCACTTTTTCTTGTACTTTTGGGGAGATTTGCAGTGCAGGGAGACACCTAATTGTCTAAATTGGATTATTTATCTCTGTATCCATGCAGACAGATGCCTTCATAGCACTGTCTAAATTAATAAATGCAGTTTTGAACAACTAATTGTGTTGTTGAATCCATCACCACCCTGACAAGCTGATCTTGATTTATTAATTCTGCTTCAAACTCAGGAGTTTTAAACGAGCCTCTCATAACATTCTGATTGGTCATACATGGCAGGATGTTACCAGAGCCAGTGTCTGCAGCAGTGGAAGGAAGAATTGGGGCTAAGTACTAGCACCATTTTAACATGGGAAGGTATTCCGTGGAAAAAATAAAACCTTTTAGGTTCTTTCATCAGAGGAATTGCTGTTACCATGTAAACCCTAAGGACTGAAACACGGTATTCTTCTCAGCAGCAGTAGTAGCATCCTTGTTCAAGCAGTCGTTGGAGTGTTAAAGTTTTTAAAAACTGCAGGTTTTCTCTTTGTGATTAACATGTGGGATCCAAGTTCAAAACATAATGTCCGTAATTTTTTTCTGCTTACAAAACAAGTTAGTCCATTACTGCCACCTTGTTGTTGTAGCAATGCCTTACACCCAGTTGCTGTTTATAGCTAGATGGTAATATATTCCAAAAAGGACTCCCCACTCTCTAATAGTAATAAAGGAAGCATGATTTTTCTAATGGTTTCATATGACGAGAAACCGTGTAATACTTGTTCGTTTTTAAATATGAATGGTCACTCTGAGCTGCATATGCATCCCGCACGTGAACATTTTCTACAACCCCAATTGCCTGCATTAGCCACAGAAAGGAAATAGATGGGGAAAAACACATTGCTGTTAGCCAATCGGAGGAGAGACATTTGCACATCATAGATATTGAGCTAGACTCGTAATCCTGTCATTACCCCAAGCTTTTCTGTTGTGGAATTAAGGTAGTGCTCATACTCTTGTGGTGATAGTTCTACAGTTGAAGACACTTTAAAAATAATTACATTTAAAGGTTGAATTTATCTTTCTAGCACATTTTAGGCAAATTGTAAACGTCACCCTGTTTTCATAAGCTTTCAAAATCCTCTCCTAGTTCATGTTCTGAAATTAGCCTCAAGAACAACTTTGATTTGATCTGCAAGTTCTGGTTGGAGCCTTAATTTCCAGAACTGCTACTGATGACACCGTGTAGAGTCATTGGAACATAGCATGCCTGCGATGCAAAATCCACATTCGGTGTATAAAACCTCCTAACTGATGCAAACAGATAGTCAGGTTTGAGGTCAAATGTCTTAGTCGAAGCCTTTTGCCTCCCAAGTTTGTTCTGATCTCTCCAGCGTTGTCCCTTCTGGCGTCAGTTTCCCATTCATCCTTGATTCCTCCATGTTGCACATTACTTGCATCAGACATACAGTGACACACATTTGCATCTACTTGTATTCTTATTCATCCCACTTAAGGCCCTGTGCCGTGGGAAACTGCGGTGATTTCATATTATGTGGTTATTGCAGAGTTTAGGGGTTTTGGCCCTGAGACTTTTTCTCACTGGTTACTTTTTAAGTTTCTTTAGATGAGTCCACGCTCATTGCTCTGTGACAGTTTTTTGTTGTTTTTTTGGTTTTGTTTTCTGGAAAATTGCAAGTGGCGGTAATAAAAAGCAAAAGTACGCTTTTAAAGAGAGGCATATGAGATGAACATATTGTTAAAGTTATCCCCGTGAATTCAACACAATTGAATTGATAAAATATAATTTCTATTGGTGAAGTTATTCAAGTTTATACAAAAAAGTCAAATATCGGAGTTATTATGACCACTTTGAATCCGTTTCAACCATTTTCTATGGTTGATTGTGAACATTTTCTCAGGCTGGATATGCCTGGAAAAAATAATAGCCCTGCCTCTAAAAAATTAATGCTGTAAAATAAAGATGGCAATGGAATGATTAAAACTTTAAATCCAAATATTTGGCTACTATAAAAGCTTATTTTCAGTCCCATTCTCCATTTGATAGAATTTTTTTGCACTTAAGACAAAAACCTATAAAGGCTGCTTAGTAATGAACAGGCAGCAGACTGTTTGGTGATGTTGCACTTAGGTGTTGTCTGAAATCTGGAGTATCTGGAATGGTCTTACCGTCAAAGTGTTGTTGGATGAGTTGGTGAATAATATCTGAATGAAGTGTCAAAACCACCTGTGGAGTAAGGTCATATTCGAACCTGATAGTCCGGTAGACTCAGATTGACTGGGGAGCAAAATTGCAGCATTGTTGCTTCTTTTTTTTAGCGGGTGCGATTCGCTTTCACACTGCACAACCGAACCTTTTGAGCAACATATTTACCTCCTTACCTGTGGTGGCGCCGCACCAAGAAGCAATAAACACAGGGACACATCCTGTTCCGTGAAATGTAAACAAACATGGAGTGGCAAAGATTTGAGCGGTTTTAGGATTGCTCTGTTGTCTTTGGCAAATTTGCCGGACAAATATGTTGCAGCAATTGGTTCAGCATATGCAGAGAATGAAGCGGAGTTGTTGTTGCGCATTTCTTTTGGTTGTATTTTCCCAGAATGCCCTGCGCTACAGTCCTCTTCTTGCTTTTGGAGCGCGCCCCCGGCCCCGCTTGGCATTCACATATGCGATCAAAGTTCACTTCAACCGGGGGTTTTTAGGCGGACCAGAGTTCGTATTTTGGTCCGCATCAGAGTTTGATTGCGCATTCACATCCTCTCCATACAAACCGGATTTAACAGGGCTGGTGTGAATGCACCCTAAATGACAAAAAAATCATGAACACGAAGCAGCATAAAATAAAAACCATCGTTAAGGTTCAATCTTGTGTCATGAGGGCAAATGGGATATGGCTCTCGAGTCCAAAAAATAGATTACTCGGGGTGACACTTTCCCCACAAATTTAAGGAGTAAATGTGTAAAAATAGTATTTTGCATTTGTAATTGATTTTAAATTGAGTTGTTTATCTGGGTATTTAGGTGGCAAGAAAGTGAGAGGAAAATTGTTCAGCAGATAACATGAAGGCTAACTATATTGCTGTAAAAGTGTAGTTTCATCCTACTGAGGTTTTAACTCTTGTTACAGCCTTTTTCAGAATTGAGGTAAGGAAACTTATGGAGACTTGTTATACCTATGCTAGCCATGCTAATAGCTAGTGTATTCAATTCAATTCAAAAATACTTTATTGATCCCAGAGGGGAATTAAGTGTTGGTATAGTTCATAATTAATTCTTTAAGGAGTAGTTGTAGATGATGATGGCTGTGGGCAAGAAGGATTTCCTGTAGTGGTCTGTATTGCAGCGAAACTGAATAAGCCTCCGACTGAAGACGCTCTGTTGTTGTATGACTCCCTCATGAAGAGGATGCTCAGGGTTGTCCATAATTTTTTTTGATTTTATGAAGAATCCTTCTTTGCATTATCATCTCCAGATGTTCCACAGTCGTCGTCCCCAGAACAGAACCAGCCTTCTTTATCAGGTTGTTTAGCCTTTTTAAATCCCTGGCTCTGATGCTGCTACCCCAACAGATGATGGCTGAAGAGATTACACTCTCCACAACAGACTTTTAGAAGATCTGCAGCATCTTGCTGCAAACCTTGAAGGACCTAAGCTTCCTCAAGAAGTACAGTCTGCTCTTTCCCTTCTTGTAGGCGGTTTCACTGTTGCGCCTCCAGTCCAGTCTGTTGTCAAGGTGAACTCTGAGGTATTTATACTCCTCAACCACCTCCACTTCTTCTCCCATGATGGAAACAGTTTTTGACTTATCCCTGTTTCTTCTGAAATCTACAATCATCTCCTTTGTTTTGTTCACATTCAAGGTGAGACGATTGTTTCCACACCATGTCACAAAGCGGTCCACCAGCTCTCTGCATTCAGCTTTCTGTCCATCTCTGATACACCCGACAATTGCAGAGTCATCTGAGTATTTCTGCAGATGTGTAATGCTAACAACAGTTTAAAAATGGGTTATGATCATTTTGTATTTGCTCAAATGTGTGTTGGCAGGTCAGATCTTCAGAAGAAACAGAAATTCGAAAACCGCCACAAAATGTTGAGTTATCTATAATTTATAATGTCAACAAGTAAAGAAGTAAATATAATTGTATTTGTATAGGAATATATTGTCAAAGCAAAAGCACATCACTTAAATGTTTACTTTGAGTTCCAATGTATTATCGTTGGCATACAGGTGTGTTACCATAACAACAAGAAAGAAATGAATATATTCAGATATAAGGGCACTCTGCACATTTTTCATGATATTTTTTTTGAATCCATCAAATATTCCACACGATAAAGGTCTGACTGGCCCCAAATTCATCCTGCACCATGCTAAGAGCCTTGCAGCTTTCAAATAAATCTCTCAAGTTTGGGACTTCAATACATTCAGACCATGTTTTACTTTTATTTTCTGAGTAAACAAAGGGTAAGCCTGAAAATTGGGGGAGGGGGGGGAAGTTGTTTTTTGTTCAGTTTTTTAGCAATCTGTAGTCCACCTTTTAGCTTTGGGGTTTCTTTTTTCCTCATGTGTTTGCCATGCATCTGTTTCTCTATGTTTGTGTGCATGCCTTCTGTACTGTCTGAGCCTTAATCAAAGCCTTCCTTTGAGACATGACAGTTCCTTTGAAGGAGACTGGAGCTGCCAGATGGCATTAGATTGGCCGAACAGCAGCAGCCGTTTAATGTCGCCGAAGATGCTGGGCCTTCAGTCAGAATGAGCCCCATTGCAGCCTGAGCTACCTGCTGTCGGTGCAAGTTCCTTATTCCTTCGGTAGCATTGTTGGTCAGCATGGATAGTATTCAAGTTGCTACCTTCTTTTTGTATTTCCTCTTACCTTGATGAGTCATCTGCGAGGAGAAACTAAGTGAGAAATGTCGCTTTCTATATTATCAGCACCCAACAGTTGGAAGAACACAGTCAGGTTTCAGGCACAGCTTACGGAGGCCTGTAAGCCAACTAATTAAAACAGAGATCCAACAGAAGCAACTCGTGAAGGGGGGGAATACATCATGATGCAAAATACTGTAACAATGGACCAACTTCCTTTGCCTCAGGGGCAGAACGTCTTCTATCAATTGATTACAGAGGAGACTTTAGGCCAAAATTTGACTTTTTAAGATAGATTTTTAGCACTTTACCTGTAACAGTTGAGACACATTTCCCGACTATTGAAGGTCTATGAATAAAACAGTGGCACACAACTGGGTGAAGCTAATCTTTATAGTGATCAAGCAATGCTGCCTTCACACAGCTTCACATTTTGTCATGTTACAACTTCAAATATGTATGTATTTTTTCAGTATAAGGTAGAATAAGTTAAATTATCACATAATTGTGGCAGGGTATCCGCCGGGTATTGAAAAGTATTAAAAGTTGATGAACTGATTTTAAGGAAGATTAAGACGCTTAAAAAGTATTAAAAGTCTTAAATCAATTTTGTAAATCCTTACATTTGGTTAGTATTGGCATGTTTTTAACATAACTTTGTCTATGCCGGTGGTGGTCAGAGGGCCTGGTGGCGCCAGTGTTCGGCAGCCTCGCTTCTGTCAGTATGCCATCAGGGCGGCTGTGGCTACAATGTAGCTCACCACCGCCAGTGTGTGGATGGGCGAATGACTGAATGTAGTGTTAAGCGCTTTGTGGGACTCTGACTGAAAAAGCTCTATACATGTAGGCCATTTACTATTTATCAGAAAATAGACGCATGTAAACTAATAAAATCAAATTTTTCATTTTTTAATGGCTGTTTGGACTGGTTTCCGTACCACGTGACTTTACATACATACGTGTCTAGCGCCGTGATAATCTTCATAATTGGTTGTAAATCTTAAAAATTGGAATCGAATCGATTCTTGAAATTTGAATCGATTCTTGAAATTTGAATCGATTCTTGAAGTTTGAATCAATAACCAGCTCTAATCGCTACAGACGTGCTGTATCCCACTAATTTATAGTGAAGTGGAGCGAAGCCAGATGGGGAAGTGTAAATTAGCTGATTCTTGGCTAGAAGTGGAGGATTTTAAACAATGGCTGGAGTCTGTGGCCAAGAACAACAAAATGGAGCTAAGCACAAAACCACCGCCATTAACATCCGCAGTGATTAACCACCAGTTTTTGTTCTAAAGCTGCTACTGTGACAACGGGAGCAACTGTGGCACCATTGGCATCTGCAACACCTGTGAGTACACCACAACATGACCACCTCCACAATGACTTTTGACCCCTCGTCTGCCAGATCCAACCTCAGAGTGGCGCTAGCGGGCACACCAACGCAGCAGGCTGAGGTGATTGGGCGACTGTGGCTCAGGCGGTAGGAGCTTGTCCCTCGTTACTTGGGCAAAATCACAAAATTTTATTTTAGAAGGTCTTAAGAAAGTCTTGAAAAGGTATTAAAATTTATTTTGAGATCCCTGCATTTACACTGTTCAGGAAGTAAGAATATTTTTCCAAGGCACTGTATTCCTATGATGAGATTTTCTGAAAGAATGTGAATGTATCCTACATGATTGGTTGCCGGTAAAGCAGGTATAAATCTCCGCTAACTTGACATGAATAGCCGTGTTTCGCACCCTGAGGTATATGCAGAAAAACAATTTCATAAAGCCCCTGACAATTGTTGCCATGGCTTACATGATGCACTGTATTGTAGATTCTTTACATTAGTGGCCAGGGAGAGGGAGGAAACGGTAGGGATGTCTCTTGATACCTTCATATATTTATTACCCCATTAAGCTGCCCTCTTCATCCCCTTCTTCTTATACACACCTCCCCCCTCACTTCCTTCGCTCTGCTATAAATATGAATGACAACTGCAGTATCATAGCTCCGCCACCTTTTAAAGAATATCACCTATTATGCCATAAAATAGGTGGAAAGCTGTTTAATGACCTGTGATGTGTAAACTGAACTTTTCTTTTGTGCTCTTTTCTACCCTAATTAAATATTTTATGGCTTAAGCTATAGGGTGGTAATATAGTGACATGCAGAAGAGGAGTCCCTGGAAAAACCTCTCTTTGAACATGAGCACATTTCCTCCTGCCAGGAACACAGGCCCCTATTTCACTTCTCCCTTTGATGATTGTGTGAAGGAACGTCCACACATAAAAGTTTCTGAAGAATGGAAGCAGATCAGAAGAAAGATCTAAGACCCTGACAAGACAGGCTGCAGTGAAATAGTGGCGCTGTCTGACGTAAGAACTGTCGCTCACTGTTTTGGAGCACATATACCTGTGAATTCCCTTTTTTTCTTCAGAAGGAGCAGTAAATTAATTTAATCTACTCTGTAAACATTAGAGGGAGGCATTTGAATTGGGCAATTTTATATAATATACTTACAATTAACATTAGTCAAAGTTAGTCCAAGAGCTATCAACTTATGTTCCTTACTGCTTAGTATCCTTTAGATGATGAAGAAACAGGAAAGGTGGGATAAAAAGATTTAAAAAATAGTTACATTAAGTTGGTGGAAAAATGATACTGGTATAGATTGGACTGACACAACTTCACTGTTTTTTATTTGGATATTAAATGACAGACCAACAAAAACGTAGTGCATAATTGTGAAGTTAAAGGATGCTTTTTACAATTAAGAACAACCCCACATAGTGAATACTTAATAGAACTACCTTTTACTAAAATTACAGTTACAATCCTTTTATCGCTGCCAGATTTACACATCTAGAGAAAAACATATAGAAAATGACTCTTTTTATCCTAGTTCTAGCTCAGTGAGACGGGATGGAGTATCTGTCAACAGCAACTTAATTCCATTAGTTTTGCTACATATTTTTACTGTATTGATCAGTTGTTGTTTTTTTCTTGGATTTGACCTTGATCAAGTCTTAGCTAAAAGAAGAACCTCATACATGCAGACTTAGCTTTTTGGCAAAAATCGCAGTTTTTCAAATCAAGTATGGCGTTCACGTGAATCGTGTAGATCCAGAGAGTTTTTTTGGGGGGGGCGGGGGGTCAGTTGGTCTTTCTAAGACTCAATTTGCAGAGAAAGAAGAGGTATCCATCTCGTCTACAAAACATCTTTGTTGTAGCGTATCATGTGTACTCATTTGATAGATCACCTACACAGCATATCATCCTTTCCCACCCCCATGGATAACGACTAATGGCTCTGACTGTCTGTGTATTTTTTTGTTTTTTTGCCTGTTAATGGACTTCAGCCAAAAGGTTTCCTTTAAAAAAATATTTCTTTGAATTTAGAACTTTTGTAAAATTAAGTATTTTTATTTCTTTTCAGAAACAACATTTGTATTCTAACTTTCATTAAGATTTTCAGAAGGCCACGATTAAAAACATGCTCTGGTTTAATCCTTGTGACAAACATGAGCGTAAAGTACAGGCTGTGTTATCAATGACAGTTAAAATGCAATATCTGTTCTGAAGTTGTCCCCCTAGCTATCCAACTGGAAAATTGGAATCCCCCGCTGAAACAGTCTGACTGTTGGTAGCCTAATTGCTCCTCTAAGACCTTCCGTTGTGGTCCGATCCTCAAGGTGAGGATGAATCAAAACTGGCAATAAAGTTGTTAGGCAGCCTAGCGGCTGTGTCCTTGTGTTCATGCCCTTGGCCACCACAAACCGCTGACCTGCCTTTATTTTATCTTGCAGGTGACAATTTCACCTAGCCCTCATGTCTCGTCCTGTTTTCTTCACCATCTTTCTTGTCTGCCCCAGTCCATTCACTTCCTTGTTGTTGGATAAAGCTGTGTGACCTCTAACCTGTGCCATCACTGCCCCTGTCAAAACTTTCTCCAATTCTGACTGCTCCTGCTGCTCCTGAGCGCAAGTACATGAGCATGTGCTGCTCAGAGATCTCACCTGTGTGGACGCTCATACCAACAAACTGATCAATTATATTTAATTTATTTTAGATATAGGCGGCAAAAACTACTGTCGCACCATTCTAATCTTAAGATGTATGTGTTTGGTGGCTCTAAACATGAAGAAATGCCAAGTATTTTACACTTAAAAGTTGTGTTGACTCATTGAAGAACTGTGAAAGAGCCCTTTGGTTTAGCACTCACAGGAAGCTCCAACGCATATGTCAACTTTAGCATTGTTAGCAGCTGAAGGTTAACAGGTTGCAGTATTCTTGTAAATGACTTGTTTCTCATCCCTCACTCTGTCTACATTTCTTTTTATACTAAGTGCCCAAAATGCTAAAAGAGAAACAATTTCTCTGTAATTGAGGCTTCTTCAATGCTTTTGTAAAACAGTGAAAACTGTTTTATCTCTACCGCAGAAGTTAACTTCTACAGTTTTCCTTATCTCCGCTCTTGGGGGTACAGCCAATCAGCTCTAAGGAAAATGAATAGCGCTTCTGGATTGGCTGCTTTGCAAACGTTGGCCAATAGGATGTCAAGTAGCATTGCACCTTGGAATTTCAGCTTTCCAAGCTGCATTTTCCTTCCAATATTTTAGACGTGATACAAAAACAAATCTGCGACTAATCTGGAGTTACATTACACAGATAAATTCGCGAATAAGTGAATCTGAGAATATTAGACTACAAATAGGCGGGGGTCCAGTGTATAACAGTGCTGCAAAGAAACAAAGTAATATAGTGATAAGGAACTAAAACTAAAGAACATCAGTGATATATAAAGAAACTAATTGCTTTGTAAGACTTTAGGCGCCGATTTTGTGTTACATTTTCACTCAAGTTAATGATTGAAGTTTTTTAAACGTTGAATTCACAAAGTGAACATTATTGGCAATTCAAACAATTGCATTTCTTTTCTTAGTCATTCTCTGTTCTAAAATAAAACTTAAGCATATGTACTCTGTTGCAGAGGCCGACACATTTCCCAGCTTATCTGCAGGCAGTGTTGTCAAATCAGGTCTTCAGCAGATGGTTCCCTGTGCAGCGGCAGTAGAGTGGGAGATACTGGCAAACGCATCCCGACAATAAACTGGGCTTGGAATACAATGAAGATATCTGAACACACACAGGCTCCACATTCGATTAGATCCCTCCATCATCTGTAACAGTGAGGAGGAGGATCATCCTCTCGCCGGGATGGCGACCCATACGCTTTAGTCGCATGGGCAGATGGTTGGATGTGAATGGTGTTAACACATGACCAAGAAAGAAAGGGGGAGACTATCTTTCCACGTTTACATTGCAGCTGTGACCCTCCCATTCAGTGCACTTGTCGATGATGCTTTGTAATACCTAATCATTTTTAGAGTCATTGGAGTGCTTTGTGAATTTGAGTCTCATCGGTTCTTACTGCCAAAAGTGTTAAACGACCCAATCAGGGGAGTGAGTTAGTCTGTACGACTCCCTCGACTGCTTTAATACAGAGTCTAAACTTGCTGTTCCCCATTTTTACATATTGTAATGAAAGCTAAGATCACACACAAAACAAAGCGAAAAGCCATTAACTGTTAAGGGAGGGGAGGGGGGGGGGGGGATACTCTGATTATTCAAACACAAACAGTGTAATACCTGCATTACTTATCTCCTACCTTCATAAAAAGAAATGTAAACAAAATGCTGTTACGGCGGAAATGTCTTTATTTGCCACTTATTTAAAAAAAAGAGAGAGAGGGAGAGGACGTATAAAAAAAACGAATTCTATCAAAGGAAGTGGAACGTTAGCACTTCTTTCCTTTTTGCAACATTGCAGAAACCTTCTCTGCGCAGTCTTGGTAAAGATTGTGGTGGAAATATTTCGCTCCGAGCTGTAATGATAAACTAAATCAGTTAAAAATTCTGGATGAGAATTATGCTCATGCATATGACCTAAGGCTGTGTTCTGATTTCACCCAGGTTTTCTTTCTTACTGTTATTCTGTTTCTGCCTACATGTTGGAGTGGAAGGGTCGTCTTTAATTGACGTAGGTTGGTTTTTATTTTACAGCTGTACAGTAAACAAATGCATTCACTTATACATGTATTGTACTCAGCCTATTGAAATGCGGGCATTCTGAGGACCTTTTCCACCACAGTTTGTGTGTTTGAGCTCTGCTGTAGCTTACTCAATGAGTGTCGTGTGCTACTATTATTGATAGGTAGGATAACAGATTCACTGATCAGGGATTTCAACTGCTGATACCAATTTTTAGCTGAGTCTGACTAGTTCAAAAATGTAAATAAAATGCAAATAACAGGATTATTGAAAAATGCAATTTAAAATCTGAAGTTTTTTTAAATAAACAGACAACAGATGACTGTTTCTGTGTAGCAAACTTCTGGGTAACCTGATGTCAATGGGGCTCGTAAGGGCAAGCAGTAGATAGCTGGAACAAGAACTATTGTTAATGCTACAGGGTGATTCACACATCTCGGCTAAACTGTAAATAATGAAGCATGAGTCATCTTACCACAGTAAACACTTCCACCCCAACCTGGTATTACTTGGGCATGGTGCATTCCATTGATTAAAAAATGAGTGTTTTTTTTTTTTTTTTTTGTGGGTTGTTTTTCTGGCTGTCTAGTCGTCCGATTCAGCTCACCAGATGTGTCACTGATTAAGAGATGTGACTAACAAGTTTTTAGGTATTTCTTTACAAGACGGGATAAAACTCCGAAACTACCATCCAGATGTATTTCCATCTCATAGGTGTATGTTTGTGTTTGCCTAAGGTTTGTTACATTTAGATTTTGTATTGGAATTAGTCAAAACAAAAACAAATTTCAGTTGCTGTCAACTCTTAACAGGAATCATGTTTTGTAGTCTTCTGGCACTTTGGCAGGTTAATTTGGCTCCAGCGTTACTCCCAATTTGATTCAACTAAATATTATTAGCTCCAGACCAACACTGCCAGGGGACATCAAAACTTTAATAAGCAGCTTGGTTTTTATCTTCAGCCCAGAACAGTGAGATTGTTCCAAAAGCAGAACAATAGAACCGAGAGTCATAAAATGACCAAAACATAAAATAAAAGGAGAAGCTTGGCAAAAGAAATACACGGATTCTAAACTTTTAGGGGGATATTTTTTTTTTTTACCATGAGGGAGGAAGAATCACGTCTCAGCAGGAAGAAAAGTTTTTGCAGCAGTGGATCATTGCAGTCTAAAGGATCTTTTACTCTGAACCTGTCCATTATGTCTGCTGGAAAAACTCATCTGCTTTACTCATGTAATCCGATGTGCAGTGATATGCTTACAAAATGCATGTGTTCAAATATAAACAGAATTTCTGGTTGGGGACTGGAAATTGAGGAATGCTGCAAACATTTTTAGGATTTCTGCCATCTTGAGAAAAAAATCATTACCCAGATTAAGAAGTCTAATTTAGGGTTCCTTCATGTGAATTTAAGTCAAATAAAAACAGTGAAGGTGAGGTGTTATGCAAGAAACAATTGAAATGATAAAAATAAACCTACACATAAAATAAAACTGGGAGAACGTTAAACTCTTTTCAGACTAACTCAGGATTTTGAGGGCTTAGCAGTGTGTTATGACTACAGCATGCAGTTATTTGTCATTTTTGGTTTGCCTACACATTGTTAAAGCAAAGTTTGAGAAAGGAAAATACACATTTACTAAATAGTATGAGGAAGGAGTTTCTCTTGGGTACAAAAAGTCACAATTTTCTTCCAAGGGCATGTTGTGTCTTACTTCCTAACCCTTCTTTTAAAGTCAGATTTGTTAGTCTGTTTAATTGCAGTATTGTCATCCTGCAGTGATCAGCTCAAGTGAGCAGGAGACGTTAAAGTTAGCTCTACTGTTTACAAACAAATTCTGAAATATAATATCTAGCTATTAAGTTGAAAGTCGTTTTTGGACTGTTTATGAAGTGAACTAGTGGTGCTGAAGTACCTGGAGTTAACCCCATTTGGCCTTTCTAAAAATGCAGCACCTGACAAAAATATTGACACCGCTTGACCTTTTTCACGGAACAAGCATACTTTTTAGGTGTATTTCATCGAGTTTAGGTCTGGTCAACCCCCTTTATTTGGTTACCCTTAAATCTAATCAGTTCATTACAGTTTATTCATCACAAGGCACTTTAGGAAAAAACGGTGAGGGATAAAATTGCAGAAAAGTTAAAAGCAGGGTTTAGTGCCATTCAACCCATGATCTGAAAATTGAAAGCATACGATCCAACTTCAAACCTACCAAAACAAGCTCCTTTGCTACAAGCCCACTTTGGAAAAGGCAAACACGTGAAACAAGGTGCTTTGCTTAGACTGGAACCACATTTATATTTTTCAATCTTCATGGTAAACGCAGCATGAAGAAAACTAACATTCACAATCACACTGAACACACCATCCGCATGGTGAAAAATGGTGGTGGTAGCATCATGCTGATGGGATGCTTCTCTTCACCCAGGACTTGGAAGCAGTTCAGGGTTTATATGAAGGATAATAGAGCTAAGCACAGCTTCCTCTTATAAGTAAGCATTTAAGAAGCTGTGAAAGACTCTGGATGGAGATTCACAGTTTGAACCTTTCTGTTGGTCTTTCACTTTAAAATCTGAATAAAATACATGAAGCTTTGATTATAATGAAAGACACTATAATTGTACTTGTTAAAGCAGATGTTTGAGGCCATGGTTGTTTTGGTCTTGCTTTCCATCTGTGACGTAGAAGAGTGTTTTCTCTTTCAATGATTTGTTGCACTCCATTAACTATTGTCTAAATGTTATTTGGAGCCTATTTGGTCAGAGCTGAGACGACATCACTACCCTAAAACTGAAACATCTCAGATAAACTTTGAAACATTGTGACAGCAAAGTCATCTGGTTCCTCAGAGAAAATGTTTGCCCTTGAAATATATAAAAAGGGACAATATGCAAATTATTAACTTTTTAAAAATTGTTTAATCTTTTTTAACCGTCAACTCATTTGACTACAAACTGACTATAAAATGATTAAACGGAGAGAAAAAAAGAGAATTTTTTGGATAAAGAAGCTAGAGTGCCACTTCTTGTACTTTGGAGGTGAATCTCATTTCGGCAGCCACGCCAACAGACTTGTTGGGTTTGTTTCAGCTGTCAGAGAAGTCCAGGCATCTTCTTTCCAACCAGTCCGGGGGATTGCTTTATCCACCTCAGAGAAAGGAGATCAGTCGCTTTGTCTCGCTCTCCACAGAGTGCAATTAAATGAGAGGAAGCAAGCTATATCCCGTACTGCTCCTGGGGTCTCTCGCAGCTGGAGTTGGGAGATGGATAGCTCAAGGTGACCCCGGCTGGCACTTTGAATGCTCAACACCCCTGCTCTCATACCATCGCTCCTCACACTTATTTATTCTGTTCCTTCGTTTTGCACGCTGGCTGTCCGTCAGGCATTAAACTTTAGAGCCGCCATCAGCAGCTTCTTGCTTGAGAGCCCGCCCCCCTGCCGCGTCCTGTTTCCCTGCTGCCACACAACCTGCTGTTTCTTACTGAGCATATGACGCAGAAATGGACCAGAGCTGTGATACTAATGGGCGCTAATCATACTTAATTACCAGTGACTACAATAACATCTCTAGGCCTATATTAAGTGAAAACCTCTCCATTACTTTAGCCTATAACTGTGAAATGTGTACCATATTGTGTAGCAATATGGATAATAGAGCTACAAACTTCTCTTCTTGAAACGAGTTCTAATAACTTATTTACAACAAAACTTATGTACTGGCAAGTTTTAAAGCATCTAAACCAGGCCTAACTCATTCAGACAAAATATAAAATTGCTCAAATGAGCCCCAGATTTAGTGTTACACTAGTTTCTGATCAGTGGAAGCAGTAATGGCTGCTACACATCACAAGGTTAGTTTGAATCCCTCAGTTTAGTCTGCGCTATTGTTCTCAGTCTAACCACCCTAAACAATTTACTGTAGTAGATTACAGTAAAGATATAGTAGAAATGAAGACGTCTACCTCATTTTGAAACTCAACTCCATCAAAGTATCAATAATTATAAATATTAATTCTCCAGTAAAAAGCCCTTTAATAAGACATAGTTAAGGACCAGTTCTTTAAATTAGAATGTGGCTTGTTGTCTTTGAATAAACAAAAAAGAAAGGCATGCTTTGGTCTACTTCTGGACAAAAGTAACCTGAAAATATATATATTTTTTTTCATAACCGTTTGCCCCCATATGCTTAATTGCTTTGTGTAAGCAGAACTTTGGCAGGCCTCTCCTTTTCCCTAAAAGCTTGTGTGGCTCCAATTAGAGAGTTCCACTTGCTTGATCAGGCACAGTGCACTGTTCTCCATTAGTTCTACTGCGATTTAGGAAAATGTTTTGTTGGACCTACAGCTAACATACACCTTAGATGGAGGATCCAGCATCATGTTTCCATGGTTTTCCTAGAAAATCTAAAATTCTAAATGACTGTTTTGAAAAAATGAAATTATCCCAACATTGTTGAGCTGAAAAGCACAGAGTCGAGTTTACTTGTATCCTTGTACAAGATAGTAGCAAAGAGGGCTCTGTTCATGTCACCTCTGACTTGGAGATCAATACATGTCTTTAATGCACAGGTGTTGGCAGTCATACTACTTGCACAAGAAATAACATTTTCGATTATACTATACAGAATATATATAATGTATCAAGTGGGGATGTGTATTGGCAAGAATCTGGTGATATATGTATCACAATACAGGGGGGATGATACGATATATTGAGATACTATTGGTAAGACTATATTGTGTAATTTTTAAAACCGCATTTAACTGTAGAAAAAATGTCACAACATTCCAAACTCTCCAACCTGTTTCATACATAACACATCCAGTATTATTACTAGATCTAGTTGATCCATCAACTGGAAGGTGAAGGTGAAAACAGCCACCAACTAGCGGTCATACTTTTAATTTTACTACAAAAATTACTGTCATTTATGGTTCTATTCAAATTCTAAAAACATTAAAATCAAAATCGATACAATATTGTGACATAGAATATTCCAATATATCATCTCCATCCATCCATCCATCCATCCATCTGCACGGTTGCGGGTGGGCTGGTGCCTATCTCCAGCGGTCAAGGGGCGAGAGGTGGGGTACACCCTGGATAGTTCGCCATTCCATCGCAGGGCAACACGGAGACACTCAGGACAAACAACCGAGCACACACTCATACTTATTTACATTCCATATACCGTATATCAATTCGCCAAGCCATGAACCAGCAATTTCTCTTAATCCTAAAATGAACAGATCAATAAGTACTTTGGAGGGCAACGGCATTTATCACATCTCCTTACTCCCATGAGGGAAGAAGACTTTCATAACAAATCAGTATGATTCCTGTGTCAGCAACGTCTTTCCACCATCTTGTTTTCAGTCTCCATGGTCTCCTACTCCTATATTGATCAATGAATGATGATAGTTACCACATACCCTTTTTCTGCTTAGGGTTTTAGATCAGATTTCTGCCACAGAATCATGACATGTTTGATAGCAGAATAACAGGTGGATGTTATGTGATAACAGACAATCCAGTTGGACTAGGGGGGGGTTGTCGTTATGGAGCTGACCGAAAACATTGGGTGACCAGAGCCTTTCAGCCAAAACAAAGCTGAGGAACTCAGGGGTGATCTTTGATGAGTCCATGACACTGGAGAAACACTGTAGATAGCTGGTAAAGAACTGCTCAGGTCGACTTTGGAATTAACTCCCACTCGACCTCCGCTCTCTACTCCGCGAACATCTTTACAAAGTGCCTAAAAACACATTTGTTTGCAAAAGCATTCTAGTCCAATCTGACTGTCAGTGTTTACTGTGTCTTAAGATGCTTTCCTATCTGTTTTTAATGTGAAGCACTTTGTGACTACGTGTCTTTAAAAGGTCTTTACAAACAAAGTTTACTCACTTACTTACTTACTTACTTACTAGGGTTTTCTTTGTTCCTTATTAAATGAAATGGTTTTGGGATTGAGATCCTGCAGGACCCAATGTAAATCCTGAGGCAGATTAAAATAGACACCAGGTCCCAAGATTGTTGGAAACATGGAGGATACTACTGATGTTGGGAATAAAATTAGGACTGGAAAGTTGAGAAAAATAAATTGTATAATGGAATAATATATTCATTAAACTGAACAAGTTTTTAAATCAACAGCATTTTTTGTGTTCAGCAATTCCAAACTTAGCCTATTTATTTCAAATGTTTCTCTGGTGTTTTATCTGTTTTTGTGATATTGTTATATAGGTTTTCTTATTCATAAATTTATTTTGTACAATGCAGATAGTTTGGTTTTTTGGCCTCAGTTCAAATGAGAGTTAGTGATTCATAGCAGAGAGATTGATGTTAAATATATTTATTCTGCTCTTGTTCAAGTGCAATAAAATATTCATTGGATATACATTTATGGGATCCTACAGTGAATCAGTTGAAGCGGTTGGTGTGGGTGGGATTGGCCCAAGTTTTGTGGGAGTGGGCAGAGTGAAAGAGACAAGACAACGGGAGCGGTTGGTAAGATTCAAAAGTTCAGCGGTCCTACTTTACAATAAGAGTCTCAGACATGCTTAGAAGCAGAGTGGCGAGCTTTAAACACTCACCTTCCTATCTAAGGTCCATAATAATAACTTAGACTTAAGTCACCTGAGACATATCGGGGGTGGTCTTTTATTTAAACATCTTGTCACACCCCCAATTTATACTATAAATGATGGACTACAACAGTTGTTTTATGACCTTTTGTCAATAGAGTATTGTGTTAGTAAGTATTTTTGAACAGCTGGAAGTATTTTTGAATAGTGAGTTGACTGACCTTTAAGAAAATTAGAACATCTGTGTACCTAGACGACTGCATCAATCAACTTCCTCCTGTTAAGCTTTAGAAGGCCCCTGTAGATTCACATGAGCATTGTTTTAAATTCTGTGAGCAATGCCTTTCATCTTCTCCTTCCTCTTGAGGTCAGCGTTTGCTGCGCCATCGCTTCGAACAAAAGGCCTACTTCTGAGGTGATCAATCCTGATGTGAGAGGTAAGGAGAGGGGTGTTCAGATGATGACAGTGAGGGAGTACAGAAGATCAAGAGACAGCTCTGAAGGTCATGGGTATGGGGGTATGTACTAAGAAATGGCCAGATCGAGTCGCTCAGCGGGAGCTGTGGTTAAATCACTCTGATTGGTTGTAATTCAGAGGGAAAGGAACAGACGTCATCAAACAACCGGCTTTATAAAAATCAGAAATTTGCTGGCGAAGCTGTTAATAACAACAGCAAACAGAATCGCAGCAACAAGCCTTGCTTCTTCCATGTCAGTCTCTTGTTTTTTTCTGCTGCTCTGGGCACCTTTTTGGGCTGATCAGTGACGCTAATCGCTGCTGAAACAGTCGTGATATGCGGATGTCTTTAGCTGATTTCTTAAAGGGCCGATTTTTTTATGGAGACACGGTGGCTGAGAGGAGCGGGCCAATAGATTACGCCGTCATAAAAAGATCTGCTTAAATTACTCTAGTTCTGATAGTGGAAACACGCCTAAAGACTGCAAGTAAAGGGATAAGGTCGGTTTCAGTTTGGCAACCTTATTTGGAGTTTGGAAAACCTCATTCCAGAACTTTGGTTGTTCATGGTAATGACCCACCGAGCACCCTGTCCCAAACAAAGGTGACCTGCACCTAATGTACAGCATCAGATATTTCTTTGGGTAAATCATGCAGTGTGACTGCTGTTTCTTCTAGCATCGGATTCTTGTCCTCTTTATCCCAGCTACAGACACTACTACCACCGTCTCCTTCATCCTACTCTTCCTCTTTCCAGCGTCCGACTGTAATAATAAGCACATTAACACCTGTAACTAGCTGGCCATTTATTGTTAGACTGATCTGTCAGTCAAGCCTGCTTAAAGCCATTCTGGTGCAGCAACAAGTTGTGCCATCTGCCATCTTTGATCTTGCAGTGTGGCTGAAAGCTCTGTGATGTCAAGCTTACACAGTATGACATGTTCAAGCCCTGTAGGATTTTTGAAATCGCACAGTGCACCGGGCTTTTAATACTCGGGGGCGTTTGCCTTTTCAAATGTAAGATGTGATTTTGGAATCTAGGGTGATCATCCTCTACAATAAACAGAGTTAGCTTAGCATTGGAGCTAAACTAAAAAACACATTTGTTAAAGGGAACAAAAATAAAATATCTGCAACCACAAACATTTTGTTGGACAACCCTTTGATTAAATTTCAGCATTCAGTCTTCTTGGGTACACACCTGCCATCAATTACAAAGAATCTAATGAACCTGAAATAAAGTGCAGCTGTCCTAGAAGGGTTTTCTTGGCATTAGCTTGCCTCCATTATTTAGCTAAAGCCATAGCTTGCAAAGAGGTTACACAAGTTTAAAATTGACTTGTTCAAAGGTATCAGTTGGGAGAAGAGAAGGATAAAAGAAGGAAAAAGTAACACTAAAGCATAGTACTGCTAGTGTTCTACATGTGGCCGCAATCTGTTCTCTCCATATCATCTAGACTAAGGAGGAAAGTTGAAAATAAGAAGCCGTTTCCTTGAAAGAAAAGATTTCTGCCTTGCTAAAATTTCCATGGCTGGAATCATTTTTGACCCCAATTTCTAAACCTTTGTCTGCTAGAAAGCTGAAGATTAAAAGGGATTTTATTTTTCTGCATCACTTGAGCCCAATCTTAATCTAAAATAGAATTTCATCATCAGACAAAATGTAAAGTGTATGAATCCAGAGTCCAGAACTAATCTGAGAGCTGTGGACAAGAGATGTCCAAACACTCTGATAAATGTGGAGACATTTTTGCAAAAATGTCAAAAAGGACCAAGTTATGATCAATCAATCAATCAAATTTTATTTATAAAGTACTTGTCATACGAAGAAATACAGTTCAAAGTGCTTTACTGAATAACAATTACCCCTCATATGTCAACCCCCCCCCCCATCAAGTTTAAGCATGAACACATTAATACTCCCCTCCCTCCAATCCTATCCCCATGTGCGGACACACTCAGGAGCAACATTAAAATAGACAATAAAATGGACACTGGGCCGAGTACAGATAAGCCAGGTTAGGTAAGGAAACACCATCAAGGGAGCCATCTGCCCCAGCAGCAGCGGATCAACAGCAACAGCCGATACACTAACCCATGGCTCCCAGAGGAGGGGAGGCCGGGACCCTGACCTCCACCCAAGCACCACCTGGAGAGCACCCAGGCAGCCACAGCTGACCACCACCACTGAGGCAGAGGGCTCCCACAGAGGAAACACTGGAACGATGTGTCTATTTATTTATTATGTGTGTAAAATAACAGGATGACATGTTAAAATACACAAAAAAATAAATAGATTGGTAGATGGGTAGAAATTTTAATTAATTAAATTAACGAGATAAATACAAGACCAAGTAATAAAACACTGATCAATAAAAGCAAGTAAAACATGAAAAGCAAATTGACAGGCAATAAAAAATAATCAATTAATCAAAAGCTCAGCTGAAAAGGTGAGTCTTGAGCCTGCTTTTAAAAACACGAATGTTCTCTGTGGCCCTGAGGTCCTCCGGCAGCCTGTTCCAGAGGTGAGGGCCATAATAATGAAAAGATGCCTCACTGTGAGTGTGTGTCCTGACTTTTGGGATGACAAGGAGACGGCTCCCGGAGGAGCGCAGAGACCGCGAAGGTTCATACGGTAGAAGCAGTTCTGAAGAGAAGAAGGCCTAAGACCATTAAGACGCTTAAAAACCATTAAAATAACCTTAAAATCAATCCTAAGACACACTTGGAGCCAATGCAATGAGTTTAAAACAGGTGTAATGGGCTCCTGCCTCCTGGTCTTCATCAGGACACATGCTGCTGAATTTTGTAGGAGTTGTAAACTGGATATACTTTTTTTTTTTTTTTTTTTGGGGGAAGACCAGAAAGCAGGGCATTACAGTAATCAATTCTACACGTTATAAAAGCATGCATCCACTGTATGAGCATTTTTATCACTGTAAACAGCTACTGCCAAGTTAGTTTTTACACCCCTAAGCATCATAAATTCTTGGCTTGGGTTTCTCTTGGACAGTTAAAATGGAAGTTATGTTGTTTTTGACTAACTTACAGCTCAGCAGCTCAGTCCACCCCTTTGCCAATTTATACCACCATTTTGTGACTACATGATGCCGTTTTGTTAGTTTTCTACCTCCATTTCGTACCTATAATAAAAGAATTTGCATATTTTTTTTCTAGTTAAGTACTTTTAATAATCATGGGCATTAACAGTCAAAAGCACTTAAATATGTATAATTGTGTAATCTTTTAAGAATATTGAATTTCTTGACCTGAATTTCTAGTTGAAGAAATTGTGGGTATAAATCTCAGTTTTTCTGACACAATCTGAGCACAGCATATGGGTTATTTCCAGTCTCCAATTTTTGTAATGATTTGACCCACCAGTATAAATTTTAGTCAATTCTGATCTCTCTTTGAGAAGTATAATTGCAGCAATACTAAAACAAGTCTGTGCGTTCCCTCCTGGACTTTGTCATCACGATAGATGGACGTGTACGCGAATCAAAAAGTTTACTAATCAAGCATTCCGAATAAAATTTAAATACATTGTTAAATTAGTTTGATAGTATGACATCAGTGTCTGAATAGCTATAATATTTTCTGAAAATCAAACTTTACATGTTTATGTTGCCTAGTCTCAGGGCGGTAGGTCTGCTTCATTTGCTCCCAATGTTTTTGTTTCATCCGCGCTCAAAACTCAACAATTTAACACATTTCTTTATATCTTCCGTCCAACAGATCTATTTCAAATTGAGTCCATTCAAATGAGCAGCTTCAAACAGACGCGCTGTGTCGTCTGACTACATTGTTTTTGATAAAAATCCTCTTCCAGTGAATCTCAGTAAATTGGTTTGTTTGATGGCTTCTGTTTTTTTTTTTTTTTCTTAGCACCGTAATTTAATTTTTTCTTATTTCATCCCAGTAAAGTGTCTTTGTAAAATTTGCGTGCATTGCTCTCTTCTTTTTTTTTTTCTTTCGCTTTTTCATGAGCTGCTCCTCTTTGATGGAGTTTATTGGAGCCCTGCGGATAAAGAGGTGCAGTCTTTTCAACGTGCAGAAAAAAAAAGACAAACTTAAAACAAGAGGTGGACTGTAAGGTGCGTGGACAGCAGGATGTGAGGAAATATCGAAGCAAGGTAGTAACAGAAGGAAAAAAAGATGGAGGAGGCATCAAAGCCGCCCCCCCCCCCACCTAACTGTTGGAGCGGTGGCATTAGGGCAGGGCAGCTAACATTGCTTTACATTAAAAAAAATCAACCCCTCATTTCTGCCCTTTCTTCTTTTCTTCCCTTCGTTGTTCCTGCCTCTCTCTCTCTCTCTCTCTCGCTCTCGCTCTCTCTCTCTCTCTCTCTCTCTCTCGCATTTCTTCAGTGCATCTGAAGGGTGATTGAGAGCTCTCCAGCGAAAGCATTTTTAAACAGGCCATCAATAAATAAACGGCTTGATTTAGTGGGCCGAGATGTGCTGCACATTTGCTGCATGTGTGTGTCGGTCCACGTGCGGTGGTATGAGGACACAGCGTGTGTATTTGTGTGTTTGTGCGTGTACACTTCACCCAGGCGACTCTGCTCTCGTTCTCCTGTTTCCAGCTTGGGACGAACGCTTTGAATGCCTTTGTCTTTCTCTCTCTTATTTATTTCTTTCTCTTCTCTCTGCCCAGCCGTCCCCCTTCAACTTCCCTTCCTATTTCTTGTTAGTCTATCTCTCCTATGTGCTCCTTTTCTTTCTTTTTCTACTCTCCCTCCCTGCGCTGAGTGCTCTGCTGACGCACTCAATCTCTTTGGCACTCTGCTGCTCACTTTGACAATGCTCAAACACAATTCCCTCAGACAGCTTAAGTGAGACTTTGTGTGCCTGTGTGAATATAAACATGTTTGAATGCACCGATTTGTCCTCGGGCTACAATCGTTGATTTGTAACTTTATTGCTCAACCTGCTGATAATTTTACATGCTTTAATTGCAATAGTGATCGATAAATTAGCTTGTGTGATGGTTGTGGGCTTGTAGTGACCAACACCCAATTTTCTACCACTCACTGATAGTTCTTAGGCATTTAAATCTTTAACTTCTATAAGGTCTTTTCAAAAACTGTCAAGGCATACAGTGCAGAGACGGCATTCCATCATTTTTAAAGTTTGCCTAGATCTGACCAGTGATTGGGCAGTCAACAACTTAAAAAATTTTTTTTACGATCGGTGAACACATTATACTTTAGCACAAGCAGTACGAGTTTTTCCTGGCAACACTCTTCAGTGATGATCTTCTCACTGTGGGAAGAGGACTCAACATCCTCTATTTTCAGCATCAGTGACTGCAAAGCACAAAAGCTTAAGGAACCTATTCAAAAAAAATCTTCACAGTTACGTTGACCTCATTTTGTTACTTAACAGTTACAGGCTTTGGCATTTTGGTTGCTATTGGAGCTCCCTTTGGAATATTTTGTTGAAATAGCGAAGGAGCAATAGTAGGAAGCCTAAATGAAATGGTGCATAGGTGCCTGAGCATTCAAACTCCCTAATTAGCTGCGCCATGAGGTAATGTTTCCGTACCCGTCTGTCTGTCTGTTAGCAACATAACTCAAAAAGTTCTGGACGGATTTCGCTGAAATTTTTTAGGAAATGTCCACAATGGCACCTGGAACATCTGATTGCATTTTTGGGTTGATCTGACATGAAGCGCCTATTCACCCATCGACCAGCAGCAGCCCAGCTACGGTTGGAGCATATGCTCAGCAAATTATTCACACATGCACTAATCTCCCCTCTCTGAGTGGCCCTGGTGGAGGCCCCTTGTCTGTCTCATCTTTAAAGATTGTTGTTGTTGTAAATTTGTGTTGTCTTGTATGTTTTAGGGTTCACACCAAACCAAATTCTGTGTAATTCTGATCACATTGGCAACAAACAGTTTGACTGAAGTTGATAACACCATCCTGTTTGAAAAAGGACTTTTAGATGTACAGGGTGCACTTAAAATAAAGTTCCAGCTTCAATACCCTTTTTTAGAGTTGACCCTGTTGTATCTATTTGGGACTTATTTTGAAGTAAGAAAGGACGTATAGTAGTTTTTGAGTTTTATGTGCAAAGTCTTGAAATCAAGACTTTTGGTCAACACTGACAACTCGGTTACAAAACAGAGAAGGAGCTTCTACTACTGAAAAATGTGAAAACATTACTTTAAGGGAAAAAATAATGATATTTAATTTTCCTAAAAATGGCAAAATCTTGTCTAATCGTATTGTAAAGCCAGCATCATGAATCTGGATGTATCATTGCTTTTATAGTACTTCGTCTAAATATTGGCAAGATTTTCCAATTATTCATATTTTTGTGGGTTTATATTAAAAGGCATCGTTGTCTGAAAATAATGTTGAAACATTGTTATTAATAAGCGAGAAGTGCTATAAAATGGATGGATTAAATTGATTTGTGCTCATACTGTTTTATAATCCATGTCTCAGTGTTTATTAAGCATTGGTTTCTGCATCTTTTTTATTTTATTTATTTATTTATTTATTTATTTATTTATTTATTTATTTATTTATTTATTTATTTATTTATTTATTTATTTTTGCATTTCCCTTCAGGCACATTGGTTAGTCTGTTGTAATTCAATTTTGCCTGCAGAGATAAACTGCCTTTGCTTGTGTGTGTTTGGGATAATACATTCAAAGCTGAGGAAGTGTGTGATTGGTCATGAGCAGGTGTCTCAACTATGCGTGCCTTTATAGGACCATCTCTATCCACACGTACTGTCAGGTTTTTATATGCAGTTTGCACTGGCATGGTGGATGTTGTCAAATATCACTTCCATTTTCAGACACAGAGACACACAGACACTAACTGACACTAACTGGCCTGCAGAAAACCAAGAGCCAATTTAGGAAGTAGGAGACATTCACTGTAGCGCTCCAGCGTCTGGTTATCTTTGGAGTGCTGAGTGTTTGCTGTACTGCAGCTGCCTACTCACAGCACAAGATAATGAGATTTGTTGGAAATGTACAATATGCTCTGAAGGAGTTCTTCCAGAATGGTTACTCCTTAAATTTTGCTTCAGTTTTGCTGCCTTCCTAAACCTGATGGTGGCAGTCCAGCTGTTAAGAAAAATGAGCTATACATACACAAGGCCGATTGTTTTCAGAGGAATATACACTGCTGGTGAGAAGCTTATATACATGGATCTGAGCCTTTGGTGATGCATTTGAACCCTTCTTTTTCCACAGTGGAATAAATTAAACAATATACCACTTCAGTTACAACTTGAATTTGCTGCACAAGTTTAAATTCAGTGCCATAAGTATATACATTCACCCCCTACTAATGTTTAGATAAATCCTTCAGCAAGTTGCAGAGAAACCCAACACTTTCTGTACCTGTCATCAAGATACTACCATAGTACCGATTGGATATTGGACCATTCTTCTAATCAGATTTGGCCCCTTTAAAGTGGTTTGTTTCCTTCCTAGCACATAGACTTTAAATTGCAATCAGTACATTATTAACATCATTAAGGTCAGTTCAGGGAAGGGAAGTTATGCACAATTCTTTTAAAACTAGTTTTTTTTGTGTTTGTGTCCAAGTTCCAATTCTGACCCAAACTGCCACCTTCAGATGAAATGAAATCCATCCACAATTTAGGAACAACCCAAGAACCAGCAGGGTTCAGGCCGATACCAAACCAAAGGATACTGTAATAGATTGCAGGACAACTGTGTAAGGAGTTTACCATTAAAATGGGCTTGAGGGGGCCCAAGCATGAAAGAAGCGGTGCTCAAGTTTCGACACTTTAAAGCATGACTAAAATTTGCGGTTGCCTACACTAACAAGCCAAAGTTTATTGTCAGACAAGACGAATTCTGAGACACTCGGTCACAATTATAATGTTTTTAGGAGTCAAGCTGAGCTTGAGACCGCTGTTCCAACTGTTCAGCATGGTGTTGGCAGCATCATGCTAGAGGTCTGTTTGTTGTCACAGGTGCTAGTGCATTACACGAAGTGGACGTATTAATTAAGGAAGACTACCTCCAAATTCTTCAACTTTCTCTTAGATCAGCAATAAATGGGTGGAAACTTGAATGGAGTTGGACATTGATCCCAAATCCAAGTTCATGTGAACTCCATTATAAATGTTTTAACTGTATTTAAAAAATCTCTGCCAGAAAACCAATTTAGACTAACCATATTTTGGATTAGAGAAAATCCACAGTAATTGGGTAGTTCAATCATCAAATGCCCCTTTTCCACTAGGGTCAGCTTGGCCTGGACCGGGTCGAGCTCAGCCCATATTTAGCTCGTTTCCACTAGCTTTGTCTGGGCCACGCCGACCCCTTTTTTCGGACTAATTCTGGCTCAGTCCGAAGCAGGCCGAGGCGACCCAACATGCCCACCTATGGACTGATTGGTCTGGTAAAGTGATGTCACTCTCACTCCTACCTACGTAGTGGTAGCCACTGATTGGCCTGATGGTGTGCATGTGAAGTGATGTCACAAAGAATGGTAACACATGGCTTCCAGTGAGTTCAAAACATTGCTGGGGGAAATAAAAATGATTAAAGTGTGAAAATCGGACCGCGAAGGACCGCGAAGGACCACAACGGCCGGAGTGGGGCAGACCGCAAGCCCTGGAAGTGGTTTGCAGAAATGGACAGCATTCAAGGTGAAAGGCCAGCGAGCAACAGGAGAGAGAGTGAGCTAGATACCGGCTCCAGCATCGGCATTTGTAATGTTGGAAAACAGTGAGTGATGACTGATTTCTACTGGTACTTTTGCTAAGCTGAGGTCACCCATGTCCTAACCCACTGCCGGGTTCCTGAGATGGCAATGGAAACACAACCAGGCTGTTCTGGGCCCACCTGACGCTACAAAGACCAGGCTGAGCTGACCCTAGTGGAAAGGGGGCAAAATACACCTCAATATGTATTAGTACACACAGTGGAAACCATCTTAGCTATAACACAGAATCTACCATAATTTTTGGACTACAAGCCGCTCCTTTTTTACACGCTTTGGACCCTGCATCCGACACAACAATGCAGCTAATTTATAGATTTTGACTGGCTAACGGCCTCCGGGGGGCACTATAGCAGGAAACGCAAAAGTGAGGCTGAAGTATGTTTTATTTTCTAACCAGGCAAGTTCCTGTTGTGTTGGTGTTGTGTTAACGCATTGCCGAATTTCAGGCAGAGTTTGAAGGAAAATAACAACCCCGGTCTTAAATAAAAACGAAGAAAATCTTCCGTGTAGCTTCTTTCTGCGTAATTATCCTATGTTACAACATCAAAACCTGCAGCTTATATTCAAGTGCGACCTATATATGTACAAAATGTATTTTCTTTAAAAATTTAGCTGATGCTGCTTATATTCAGGTGCGCTCAATAGTCCAAAAATTACAATAATATCTACTGTTTTCCTTATTTCCACCTCTTGGAGGTACAGCCAATCAGCAGTAACAATAAATGCCACTCCTCGATTGGCTGCTTGGCAAATGCCAATGTGTCAAGTAACATTGGACCTAAGTATTCCACATTCCAAAGCTGCATTTTCTTCTAAATATTTAAGTTGTGTTCTATCAGAAAATCCACCAATAGGCGGGTTTTGCACCAATAATTTGGTGTTGCGTTCCACAGAAAAATCTTTGAATATGTAAAGCCACAAATACTGAACTGTAAAAAGGCCAGGGTACCCTGTATTATATCTGTGGGGCTCTTAGGAGCCATTCAGTAACCCCTAGACCCGTTTCTTTTTGTGCTATATAGCGCAATAAACAATAAATGTGCTTCAGATGTCTTGGAGTTTGAAGTATTCAAAAGATCTTTCAGAACTCTGTACCAGAATAACATTTTATATACCACTATTTTCAAATTAATAGACATGGATTCTGTAAATGGGAGAACTATTGTTCTACATTAGAAATGTTAAGTATGAGAACCAAAGCCCCGTGGCCCCAGCCAACTGTTGCTGCTTAAACAGAGGTTAGCTGTACAGGTCCTTCTAAAAAAATTAGCATATTGTGATAAAGTTAATTCTTTTCCATAATGCAATGATTAAAACCGATGATTTTGGCATACAGCTCATGAAAACCCAAAATTCCTATCTCAAAAAATCAGCATATCATGAAAAGGTTCTCTAAACGAGCTATTAACCTAATCATCTGAATCAACTAATTAACTCTAAACACCTGCAAAAGATTCCTGAGGCTTTTAAAAACTCCCAGCCTGGTTCATTACTCAAAACCGCAATCATGGGTAAGACTGCCGACCTGACTGCTGCCCAGAAGGCCATCATTGACACCCTCAAGCAAGAGGGTAAGACACAGAAAGAAATTTCTGAACGAATTGGCTGTTCCCAGAGTGCTGTATCAAGGCACCTCAGTGTGAAGTCTGTGGGAAGGAAAAAGTGTGGCAGAAAACGCTGCACAACGAGAAGAGGTGACCGGACCCTGAGGAAGATTGTGGACCTTGGGGGACCTGCGGAAGCAGTGGACTGAGTCTGGAGTAGAAACATCCAGAGCCACCAGGCACAGGCGTGTGCAGGAAATGGACAACAGGTGCCACATTCCCCAGGTCAAGCCACTTTTGAACCAGAAACAGCGGCAGAAGCGCCTGACCTGGGCTACAGAGAAGCAGCACTGGACTGTTGCTCAGTACTTTTTTCGGATGAAAGCAAATTTTGCATGTCATTCGGAAATCAAGGTGCCAGAGTCTGGAGGAAGACTGGGGAGAAGGAAATGCCAAAATGCCTTAAGTCCAGTGTCAAGTACCCACAGTCAGTGATGGTCTGGGGTGCCATGTCAGCTGCTGGTGTTGGTCCACTGTGTTTTCTCAAGGGCAGGGTCAATGCAGCTAGCTATCAGGAGATTTTGAAACACTTCATGCTTCCATCTACTGAAAAGCTTTATGGAGATGAAGATTTCATTTTTCAGCACGACCTGGCACCTGCTCACAGTGCCAAAACCACTGGTAAATGGTTTACTGACCATGGTATTACTGTGCTCAATTGGCCTGCCAACTCTCCTGACCTGAACCCCATAGAGAATCTGTGGGATATTGTGAAGAGGAAGTTGCGAGACGCAAGACCCAACTTCCCAACGCTATCGAAGCATCCTGGGCCTCCATAACACCTCAGCAGTGCCACAGGCTGATTGCCTCCATGCCACGCCGCATTGAAGCAGTCATTTCTGCAAAAGGATTCCCGACCGAGTATTGAGTGCATAACTGAACATAATTATTTGAAGGTTGACTTTTTTTGTATTATAAACACTTTTCTTTTATTGGTCGGATGAAATATGCTAATTTTTTGAGATAGGAATTTTGGGTTTTCATGAGCTGTATGCCAAAATCATTAGTTTTAAAACAATAAAAGACCTGAAATATTTCAGTTGGTGTGCAATGAATCCAAAATATATGAAAGTTTCATTTTTATCATTAAATTATGGAAAAGAATGAACTTTATCACAATATGCTAATTTTTTGAGAAGGACCTGTATGTTAGACAGGAGACCAGGCTCTTTACAGAGAGGTTTAGAGAGGTGGACTGAATCTAAAAAGTTTGTTTACTGCAACATTCAGATGCTTTCCCCTCTGCTTTTTATCCAGTAAATCAATTTGGCTGCTTTGTGCCGCTCAAAGAGTTGTGCTTATGAGAAAAAGATGTTGTCTGCATGCAGATTCCTTCCTCCTCAGACACATCCAGACAGTAATGCAGCTGTCTGGTTCATCATCATGATGAAGACAGAGGTTCTTCCA
This sequence comes from Valencia hispanica, assembly GCA_963556495.2. Lineage (NCBI taxonomy): Eukaryota > Metazoa > Chordata > Actinopteri > Cyprinodontiformes > Valenciidae > Valencia > Valencia hispanica. Next base: position 36,037,972 of record OY747720.1, on the reverse strand, counting down.
GTTTCTTATGAGTTTAGTTCATCATCTGGCTCAGACAATGTTCAGTTTTAGTTGCCCAGAAGATAACACGTGTGATTAGTGTTTAATCAGATCATCCTGCATATTGTGTTAGATCAATATATTGTTAAAAGGTAAATCACCCATTCGTTAAGAGAGAAATGTGCCTCCAGCCGTATGTTGTGTCTCTACACGCTCTGGTGTCTTTGCTGTGATGAGACTACATGTTCTGCCTGTCAAACGCTTCACACAGCCATATGTCTAATCACAGTAAATCAACATTCAGCACATTGGGTTGCTCATTTACATTTTCATTACTTTTTGTGTGATGTTGCAAAGTTTAAAGCGTGAGCAGATCAGACACCTCGGCCTGGTTCTAGTTGTCTAGTTGTTGTTGCCTCCGTGTTTGGATTCATTCATACTTTATGACTGTTATCGTTCTGCTATTATCTTTCTATTTATAGCTTCTGCTTGTAGTTTTGCGTGTCATGAGTGATTTGGTTTATGTTTGGTTTTCTCTTTGATGTGGGAGCTTTAATGAACTCTCTCCAATATTGTACTTCCTTCACAGTGCGATTTTCTCACATTCCCTTTCATCAGCAGCTTTATGAAGCTTTATGATGCTTTATTAATCGGAAACATTACTAACGAAGCTCCTGTTGCTGAAAAATATTGAGTTTGTGCGACAAAACCTTTGTGAACGGGCCAGCAGCAAACATGTTCCAGGTCATTTAAACTACGTGATCTGATTGCCGAAGTTATTGGTGCGGAGATGTGTGTGCTAAGTAATTTCATGTGGGATCTGGAATCAGATTTCTTTCATCCACTGGCTGCCACTTATTAGGCCCACTTCCACTATTGGAACTTCAGGGTAATTTTACTAGACCTTCACTGTATGCGCAAGTCTCCATCTCACCTTGCCGGCCCGATAACGCCGCTGTCTGGGCTATTTCAGGAACCAAACAAGTACCTACTTTGGGGTTTGTACTCTGAATGGCCCGGTAGAGTCGCTGGGCGGGATTTGTGGTTAACCCACGCTGATTGGTTGTAACTCAGTGGGAAATTATATCAGCAGATGTCGCCAAACAATCGGCATTTGTAAATAACTTGGAACCTTTTCCAATAATTATTGGGGGGGAAACTTTTGTAACTTTTCAGCAACCCACCCCTGCTTTTAATTGCTGACCTCTATTTATCTACTGTGATTAGTTCTTTGTCTTTAACGTCAGAAGGCCTCCTTCCCATAATCCAAATCTTTCGCTCCATCCACAGATTTTAATCCTAAATCCCAGGCCTCTAAAAGGTTTATATTAATACTTCAGAAGTGGGCAATAACTGGAACTTGTTCTTTGGAATTCTGGAAGAAATAGGAATTCTTACATGAAAATGTGTGATGGAATGACCCCCATAGTTTATCTTGTTAATTCAGAAAAACTGAGCTTTTTATTTTTATTTTATTTTTTCAAGTGAATGCAATACGCTTCCGTAGTTTATTTGTAAAGCTTTAACTTACAAAGGCTGATTTTAGTCAAGTCCGATGGCTCTTCATTAACTACAAAAAATATAGGAATGGGTAAGATATTTTTTTCTAACCTTCCTGATGGGAACAGGTTCTAATTATTTATATTAGGAGTAAAGGTAATGTCACACCTCTGTGAGATACAGTCACTGCAAAACATGCTTCAGTATTTTAAAACAAGGAAGAAAAGATTACACCATTAACATTTTATGCTGTCCTCAGCATTTTTCTTTAGCAGTTTGCCAAGTTAGCACAGGTAGCATTACAAAAATCCTATTACAAAATCTCTGGCTGTCGCTTTAACAATGTAGATCCCGACCTCTGCACTGAGATTTCCAAAAAGCTGCCAACTGAATCCAGCATTGTCCCTAAAACAGATCTTAAAATAAAATAAAAACAATAAAACAGAAGCTTTGCAGTACAGCCTTCCTGTTATCTGCTGAAAGTCTTCTTCTCTCTTGCTGCCTGAATTAGCCACAGGCAAGTGGTAGACAAGTTTACTCACTCATACTTAAAAATACAGTTTTCCTATAAACTTAGTCAGGTATTCTCTCTAATCCCAAAAATATCGTTACCGATTTCTGCTAATCTCTCGCTGTCACAGTGCTGTTTTATTACTGTTGTACATTAAGCTTTCAATTAAAATAGACAGTTGTTTTTAGAAAATACATCATTAAAAAGTAATGAACCAATAAATGGAAGGCTTTAAAAACACTGCTCGCTATGGTCACACAGAGCTCCCAACAGGCTTGCCCGATATTTCTTGAAACCATGCTGGCTTTATCACCGCTGGTTCTCAACCAGACTGTAATGACAAGCAAGAATGGAACTACAGGTATGACATGTTTTAAACAGTCAACTGCTGTGATCTTGATAGTTTATGCGTTGCTGCTTAAGACTTCGAAGTGCTGTTAGTCTGAAATATCACTTAATAGCAAATATTGGTGAATACTTTTGTTAAAGAAAAGACTATGGGATGAAAGGCTCCGGCTCTCTCTAGCTCAGCTGTTTGAACTGAGGAAGGCTGAGAGATCTGGAACTGGAACAGTTGCAAGAGTTTAAAGGGGTTGGTGTGCTCTACAAAGAGAATTTGTGAAAACAAAATTTCCTTCAAGTTTTACCGTACATAGAGAGAGCCAGAGACTGTTTGCTTCAGGTTTCGACTGTAACCCTTATAAAGGAAATCATTCTAGGTGTCACATTTAGGAGGAAGGTGCTAACATGTCAATAAGCCCATTTGGCAGCCTCACAGGCGATGAAAGCACTCAGCAGATTAATTGAAAGCTGTCGAGGGGTTCACTAGGGGGCCGGTGGCCTCTTGCTACACAAATATTTTATGTGTGATTCTGACTGTCACCACGCTTTCAGCTTGGATTGCGGCTGTGCCCCATGCCTGTACCTTTTTCTTTCATGCCGGCTGTTTTTAATGAGACGAAGGCCAGTGCAATGTGTCCTGCTTCTAGTGATTGTTGGTCTACAAACAAAACCATAACCACACACACACATCAAGCCCCTTTAGCACGGTTTGAATTCCTTTCAGTTGAATTAGCAGGGGACATAACTGACGATGATCAATAGTCAAACCTTTTTTACCGCTTTGTGGGATTTTTTCATATTTTCTCCAACTAAATCTAATTTTTGTTGCAACTATCTTATTCTAATGAGAGTTGCAGATGTTAGGAGAGCCTTGAAGTTAGTAATCAGATATTTTGGCCGTCGATGCTGTTAGATCGTCTTTACTTTGACATTCAGTGATGAAAGTGCCCTCTGTCCTCCTTTTCTCCAGTTGTTGCTCACACACAAACCCTTTCGGGTCAATCTCCTCTTTCTCCACTTTAATTCTCCCTACATCATTGTCTATTCATATTTGTTACCTTCTGTTTCTTGTCCTCCTCTCCGTCCTTCTGTAATAACCTATCCTCCTCCTCCTACTTTGACCAATGGTCCATGTTATAAATCAAAAGAAAATGAGGATGGGCCGCCGCCTTGCACTGTTAGAAAATGTATAATTACTGGAGAACAGTTTGAAGGTGCTGGTTGTGTGTTTTCCAACTTATATTTATTGCTCTGCATCATTCTGGGGTTCCAACAACTGGTTTTCGGGTAACGGTTTTTCCTTTTTCTTTTTGTTTTTTACAATTAAAAAAAACATTTTGATAGTAAGATTTTATTTGATAAAGAGGCTTCCATAAAAAATAAATCCCCATCTCTTATATGAGTACTCTTTAGTAAACATACAACAAGTTGTGAGGTATCAGTTTCAATTCAAGCTGGTTTAACTTCTAATCAACACTAGAGATGGATCGTGAAATCTGCCGGTGACCGGCTGGTCCAAAACTGAAAAATCCAGTCTTTTTCCAATTAGTGAATGTACCATACATAAGTGCTACCACTACAACTCTCTTCAGTCCTGTTGTTACTGAGGGGAAGAAGAGTTATTTATTTTAATTATCAGTGAGGTGGGTTTTTTTTCTAGATGTGTTTGGTTCATACATGCTAGAAAGTAAGTGGAAGGCTGAGCGTGTCACACTAATCATGCTAATCATGAATATAAGATGCTAAAGACATTTTAAAACATGAACTCCAAAATCATTTAGTCTTTGTTTTAAAATAGTAAAGACGTTTGCTCTTAAAGCAATCATCTTATTTTATAGTGCTTAATGAGAAATCAGAATTGACTAAAATCAACAGCGACAGGTCAAAGCTTTACAGGACAACGGAAAAAGCACAATCATTACTAGTAGATCATAGATACATATTTAGATTGTTTGAGTAGGTTTCTGGATAATAAATACTTTTCCCCTTAAAACTTGACTCCCCTTGTTGGTTAATCATGATCATGGCAGAATGTAATTTTTATTACTAAGGTACCCTGCAGCAAAGAGATGTGATGTGCTTATTGTTGCCTCTTAAATCTCTAACCTAAATGGATTTGGACTAGATATCATTTCAAATCTCCAAGAATTTTTGAAATGTGTTCTCTGCAGGATGCACAAATTTCTATGTTACAAGAACAAACGGATGTTGATGTTGCACACAAATTGGATTACACGCTCCTAATTGGTATGTATTAAAGCATATCCACATTTCTGGCTGAAAAAAACTTAGTAGTGCATAACAGGAAATGAAAGGGAAATCATCAAAAAAAAATTTTTTACAACAAAAAGCTCTGAAAACTGTTGCAAGCATTTATATAAGGCCTCTTTAATCTGACATCCCAAATAGAATCCAGTGTTGCCTGATGTTAAAACCATAAGTTTACATACACTGAATAAAAAGACCCTCACCTTCTTTTCTCACTGTCTGAGGTTTTAGGTCAGTTAGAATTACCCAAATTATTTCTATTTGCTAAATCCCACAATAGCGAGAGAAAGAATAAATCAGATTGTTTTAAGTCTTCAAAATTAGAAGTGTGCTTACATTTCCTCAGTATATGGTAATGTTGCCTTTGATCTGCGTCACTTGTGTCAAACGTTTCAGGTTTCCTTCAACAAACATCTCATTAAAGTTTGCTAGAATTCTGGCCCATTCCTCTTGACAGAACTGGTATAACAAAGTCTGGTATGTTGGCCGCCTCGCTCTCTCACGCCTTTTAAGATCTGTCCACAAATTCCCATTAGGATTGAGATCAGAGTTTTGAGATGGCCGCGACAAAACCTTGACTTTGTTGTCCTTAAGCCCCTTTGTAACCATTTTGGCTGTATGCTGAGGGTCATTGTCCATTTTGAAAGACCCAAGCTTTAGCTTCCTGGCTGATGTCTTTAGATGTTGCTTCAATATTTCTATGTAATTTTTCTCGTGATGTCTCCTACTTTATGAAGCGGACCTGAGTCAACACAACGGAATCAAATAAGTCGGTCATCACGAAGACTCTATAGATCTTGACTGCATTTTAGCCATTTTATTCAGGTGTGTTGGATCAGTAACACATCTGAAAATTCCAGAACAACAGGCCAAGAGAACTGGAATTTGGCAGTCCTCATTTATGTGGATGCTAGTTTTTCCATACTCTGTTTTCATCATCGTCGTTACCTTGCTCTAAACTTCTCCCCAAATGTATCCCTTGCCTCATTGCAAAGCTTTTACATCTCGTATTGCAGAGTTTATAAGTAAGCAGTTGAAGAGATGCTAATCAGAAGAAGAGCCGAGCAGGACATGCTTCTTCAGCTGGGACTTACTTATGAACTTTCTACAGCTCAGCATCACTGAAACAGTTGAACAGTGGCTAGCAACAGAAAGATACTTGGTTATTTCCAGCTCCTTGTCCACTGGATCAGATGGCAAATTCTTACTTTAAATCACTCTGATTGGTTTTAAATGTTAAATGAGGCACCTTTGGTAAATATGTCTAAATGTTCTCGATTAAGACACTACAACAGTGAGTTGTTACAGGATGATTTAACAGGTTTCCAAACAAGACAAAGCCTTTAGAGAAACACCGTTTTCTGACAAATTAGCTCAGCTGCTCTCGGTGAAATAAATCATTATCAAAAACGTGTCTGATTGAAGATTGGACAAGTTATAGTCATTTACCTGTCACTTACCTCCATCCTCCTGTTTTTGTTCTTTTCTCCTAGCAACTGCTGAGGGAGATGCAGCAGATGGCCAGTCGGCCTTTTGCCACCATCAACGTGGCTTTAGAGGCCGACGAAGAGCCACCTGACCTCATAGGAGGAAACGTCAAGGTGAGTGTAACTTTGACTGAAGGAAACCTCAGTAGAACCCCGCAGATGTATCTTTTGCCTGGATTGAAAGAACCATAATCAGCGGAGCTCCTTCTGTCACAGTCAGGGTTACACGTCTACCCTTAACAAGGAGCCCAGATGTGTGGCAGCTGGCTGCTGCTCAACATAAATCAGACTGAGGTGATGTTTGTAGAGTTATCCTTTCTAATATGACCAGGATTAATCATTGATTTTTAAATAAATGGTAAGTAATCTAACATATAACTCTAAAAACAGTATTTCTAATATTGGGACCATTGCCGGTAGACTTGGCATTTAGCACATTTGAAGGGTTGTTTTACTGAATAAGAACATATTAAAGGAGTTATATCTAGTTAATGTAGTTATGTTAATCCGTTCTAGTTTCAAATACCTGCAGATGAGCATTAAATATGCTAAACAATAGTTTTATTCCCACATTAGAGAAAATATGTAGAGTATAACGGGGTGTGCATCTGTTACTTTGTCCAACTATCCATCCCTGCTTAATCCGTGCGAAAGTGTCTGGGTTTGTCTTGGATTAGAGCCCAGGACCTTCTTTCTGAAGAGCAACATCGGGTCCAGGTGGCACATTAATCAGATATTTTCCATCTTTGACCATTTTTTAAAAATATAAACGGTGATGGGAAAATCTGAAGGCCGTCAGTCATTTTACACCCCTGACAACTTGAACATTTGGTTACACAGAAGCGTGTGAACAGTTCAGCTCCATGCAGACCAGGAGGAAGTTGTGAGACTGCGTTCAGACCATAGCAGGTGAACTGTTAATCTTCAATAAATGTATTCATCTGCTTGATCTGTGATGCCACTATTTGGATTAATCAAAAAAATTGACAGGTAAAAATAGATTATGACTGTATTCTTTTTTTAGTCTGTCAGTCAAAATGACGGACAACGGAAAGTGTTGCACAACCTCTGTTTGAGGGTGTCCTAATTCAGGGGCAAAGCGATGCAAAAAAGTTGTCCAAATTCGGGTCTGTTTGTATCCTTTTGTAGCTCTTAAATTTACGAGAGATTTTTGTTCTTGTAACAGTAGTAGATGAAATGGGAGATGGAGCGGGAGAGAAGTACAGATTTAAATAAAAGTATATTAAATGTGGACGAACAAAAATTTAAAGTTTGAAGTGGTTGTGTTAAGGTTTTGTCATTTGCATAGACATGTTTTCAGTATAATTTTTGTAGCTAAATATATTATTGATTCATTTAAATAAAGATTTGATAAATAATAAAAAAAACTTGTAATTAGCCTTGTCAAGGATGCTAGGCAACAGGACATACGGCTGCCTAGATAAAGGCGCAAATAAATCTGAAGACTAGACCATCCAATTTTACACCCACTCAATTCTGGTCTTCGCAGTCAGGAAAGAGCCCGACCTACGTCGACTGGGTAGGGCGGGTCCCTCGAAGGATGCAGCCTCTGAATTTGGACACACCCAGTCTTAACTGAGCCATAGTGCCGCTCAGAAGAAAAAGTACTTCAAGAATAGTCAGGACAAACGGGAAGCAAAGTGCAACTAAAAACTTGATTGGACCTAAAGAAAATCTCAAAACCACTGATCAAGACCACTTCAGGGGATTACACATAAAATAAAGTGCAGGTCAGGTTTTACGCACAATATTGCAATTTTACAGGGTTCTCATTCCCAGTATCTAAATGTTGTTCCCAAACAATTGCACACACACTTTTCGCTTGCGTTCAAGAAAGCCAAACTTGGATGGTTGGAAGTAACACATCCAAATTTGGTTAATCAATTGTAAACCATTTAAAATGTGTCATTCCAAGGTGAGGATTGCCACATGATCTGAGGTGAATGTTGGGACAAGATATACCAAGAGAGCATCTACTTCTCATACAAATCTGAACGTTAGAGCTCGATTTGATGGCAACCTTTAACTACCAAATATATGCGGTGGAGCTGAGAGATGGTGAACTTTTTCATAATTTGTCCTCTTTAAAGTTTTGCAAAGTTACATGAATTGCAGTCAGGTTTTCGGTGGGCGAAGAGCCGCAGGCGAGCATACCTGTGACTGTGCACCTTGTGATGAACGAGCTCTGAATGCAGATGTAGTGTAGAATTATAGGGCTGTTTCAGCACTCTGGCTCGGGGGCCCTGACTCTGACAGGGCCCATGCATCTCAAGGGACTCGGCTCAGGAGCACAAGGTTACTCCCAGCAAAGGCTGCGGGGCCTCCTGGGAAGATCAGCAGAGAGTTGAATGCTTGAACAGAAGCTGGCTTTTTTATGTTTGAAATCATCTCTCTCCTGTAGACGTTCTGTCTTCCACTCCTTTCAACTTTATTCTGATTTTCTCCCGTCTGCTCTTCCCTTCCTTTTTCACTTTCTACTCTTACATTTTTTTGAGGCTGTTTGAATCAAGACATCCTATACTGTCCTGTGAGACTCGTCTACTTTCTGTTTGCTGTATCCTCTGCAATAACATTCATATTTGACAGCTGTATAGGCTGCATCTTTGACTTGTCTTACAGTGAAACTCACTGGATTTTGGCATTTTTTGGTTTCTCTAAGGTTTTTTTTTTAAAGTGATGCTGTTTTGATATCCTTTATTTTCCTTAAGTTAACAAATCATATTATTTTACTGAATGGATTTCCAATTTGTACAGCAACCAGTATTGTTTTCAGTTCAGGTGAAAACCAATCCTGTTATTAAAATACCAGCAATTTTGAGATGGTTTTGAAATTTAAGTTTTCTTATTTCATCACTTTTGTCTTCTCTTCTCTGCCTTATCATCATCTTGGTTTCCATTAGTTTTGCTGCTCTTCTTGTCTCTGTTTCATTATTTATCTCTTTAAACCGTTTGTGTTACTTCTTAGCTTTTTCCCACAATTATCTTTTTGTAGCCTTATATTTATCTTTCTGTGTTATTTGTACATGGGGGGGGCTTTCCGCCTTCTTCAATATGTGTTGCCTAGCAAAAGTATTCACACAACTTGGAGCTTTTTCATATTTTATCACATTATAGCCACAAAGTTCGATGCATTTGAGGAGGATTTTATTATATAAACGTGAAACAGAAGGAAAATGACACACCCAGACATGTTATTTCAATTTTTGCACTAAAACTGCTAAACTTCTACCCTTTTTACTATGTTACCTCTAGATAAAGTCCAGTAGAACTAAAATAAAATCCAGTGTGCCTTCAGATGGCACCAAATTAGTAGGGCTGTGTCCAGCTGTATTTATTCGGTACACACGTGTTCCGAATAAATACAGCTGTTCTCTACCTGAACACATGCAGAATGTTTGAGCGGAACTCAGACCGCAGTGAAACACCGATGTGACACCAAAGCAAAACAGAAAGGACTCCCAACTATCACTTAACTCTGCTATTTTGGGTACATTAACGGTTTCTCATGCAGTTACAGTAGTAAAAGAAAGATGTACTGAACCAGAACTTTGTCAGCGAAAGCATCTTTCAACACCAATAAAGTCAATAACACGCTCTGCACTGAACTGAATGACTCACCTGAAACAATGTCAAGCTGAATGTAAACATCACTGATACTAGAGAAAAACCTGCTGACATCCACAAGCAACCAATCAGCCCAAACTCATTATTTTCTATTAAAAAAAAATAAAAAAACGCAAGTTGGCGGACTACCTGTTGATAAGTGCTTTTACCCAACAGCTGCCCATGCTGCTTTCAAGTACAGCTGGAAGACTAGGATGTCAATACTGTATATCAAAGCAAGTCCAAAGTGATTTAAGCATGTTTTATTCTCAAATATGGGCAAAGTATTATTTAAACATTTCTAAACATCAGCACTGTTTTCAAGTGGTTATATTTTTTTCTGCTCTGGCCATGTCTGCTTGTACTATTTTATATATTTTTTGAAAAATCCAATCCACTCAGTTCCATACATTCAACTTTTTTAAGCTACCAAACCATGATTTTTGTGTACCGCTAACACCTTCTAATTAGTAATTCTACTAGTGTGTCATTTAATCTCAGCTGTTCTGTAAAGAACTTAGAAGTCTTCTCAGTAGGGCTGCACAATATATTGAGAATATGTCATCATCGCAATACAACCATGTACAATATTCACATCACAAGGAACTGTTTGGAGTGAAATAATTGTCGGTTGTTAATTTGTGTTATGAACTCACATTTTTAATGCTAAGGTCAATATTTCTTCAGCTGAACAGAATCTCTCTCCAGCAATCACTCAGACTGGACCCTGATTTTACTACCCAAAATGCTAAATGTCACAGAACTATAGAAGCACAGATGACATAGAAGAAAAGAAATTGCAACTAATATTGTCATTGCAAGATTTTGTGATAACCTTAACTATAAGAATAACTTGGAAATACAGACATAAATCATGCTTGTAACATTCATAAAAAGAGGTAGAATCAATGTAGGTTAATTGTCAACAAGATGGCAGCATAACTAAGGGTGCTATTCAAGTCTTCATTTAAGAAATTTGACCATTAAGAAAAGCAACCAGGTAACACTGGAGGTGCTGCAGAGATCTACAGCTCAGGTGGGAAAATCTGTTGACACTATTACTACATGGACTCCACAACTCTGACCCTGGCATTGCTGGAAAAAAAGAGCTTCAATAACTCCTAACTGGAATTTGTGACGAGCCATTTTGGAAGAACAGCAAATATGTGTAAGAAGGCGAAGTGATCATATAAGAGCAAAATTAAAATATGCCAAACTATGTGTGACAGAATGCACATTGCCCTAAATACATTATCTCATCTTTTAAACACAGTGATGGCAGCATCATGCTGCAGGGATGCATTTCTTCAGGTGTGACAGGGAAGCTGGTCAGAGGTGATTGAGCAATCCTGAAGGAAAATCTGTTTTTGAGATTTCAAAAGACTTCGGACTGGGATAGTTGTTCACCTTCCAGCAGGAGAACCACTGTAACCATATGACCAGAGCGCCAATGGAATAGTTTAGATCAAAAAGTTAGAATGGCCTAGTCAAAGTCCAAACCTAAATTCATTTAAGAAAATGTGAAAAGATCTGAATTTGAATCTAGAGTTGACCAATAATCAATAATTTATGTGATTAAAAGTTTGGGATATATGGGACCAAGTGCAACGTTTGGTCAAGTTTATTTGACTTTTATTTTTAGTTTTACCTTATTTTGTTTATGTTGTGATTTTAAAACCCTTTCCCACATATTTGTTCTCATGCCAATGTTCTGCTTCTTTATGTGCTTCACTGCTATTGTGTTTTATATTATATTGTTTCAAAAAATTAAATATGTTAAAAAGAACACCGTCTCTACAAATAAAAGCTGGGTAAAACGTACCCCTGAAGACTTTTATCTGCAATGATCACATAAAGGTGGTTTTTAACGCAACAAAATGGGAAAATGTTCAAGGGTCGGGAATGCTTTTGGAAACCCGGTGTATGTTGTAGATGTCTTCCTCATATGTTTGTTACTCGGCTTTTCTCTCATTTGTTTTTTTTAGCAGTTTCTCATTATGAGCTGAACTCTTCTTTGTCTCTTTCCTGGTGTGTTCTCTCCTCTCTCGTCTGCTGTCCATCATTCTTTCTTTACCTTTGTTTTTTCCTCTAATGTACCATCCTTTCTGGGCCTTATCAGCTGCCTGGGCTTCCTTATCTGCTGCTTCTCCGTGTGTGAGGGCCTTTTTCTCCGCATCCATATGCTGTTCATGTGTTTGTGTGGGTGTCGCCGTGTGCGCACAACGTTGCGGTTTGTCATAAAAAGAAAAGATGAAACTTGCTGTTAAATCCAGCCAACCTCCACCACCTCCTCCATCTTTTGCATTACCTTTTCTTCTCCTGGCTCTGGACCTCATTTTTTCCTTTCTTCCCACCCTGCTCTTCTCCTCTCCATCAGGGCTAAAGCAGCCCAGGAGCAGAGATCCAATTTAGATCTTCCTCTTCAGCTTTCTGTGCCATCACCTGCTCAGACTGTGAGTGTGCTCTATCCTATCTCCTCCCAACTCAGATTGAGCAGCTTGGCGCGGGGTTATTCCCCTTGTTTTCATGCCTGTTGTTTTCTCTTTTTTTTTTTTTTTATCAGGATGCTACGGTAGTACATTAAGACCTGCAATCAGAATATATAAAAAGCCAAGCACCACACAGGGAGTTGAAAATCATTAAAGTTGTTTATGCTTCTGATGGAAAGTCCAAACCTGCTTCCTCAATGAGATATATACACTTGGTTTGTGCCAAATGAGGCCTGCAGCTCCGGCATCGCAAACAGATGATTACTTTTGTGACACTTTCTTCTCTGCTTTTATTCCGAGATACAGAAGGGACGAGAGAAAGTGGGACGCGTGTGGGCAGAAAGAGACAGTTTTTATCTAGTGTAATTGTGCTGTGCTGTCAGCACCTTCACTCAGAAGGTTCTGTTAAATTGTAGATCTATGGCTGAGTTTTCTACAGGGCTTCATGTTTCCATGCTTAAATACCTTGAAGGCTTCTGTTATCTGTCTATATGTAGGTTATGCATGTAGTTTCTTCGCAGTCTGGAGTAAGACATTTTTTTGAAGTCTGAAAATGTATGGAAAGAGACAAGAGTGTAGGAGAATATGTATCACTGCAAAGATATTTAGAATTTAGTACTTAATATAAATGTGCATGCTCAAAACGAGAACATCAAGTTACAAAGCAATGCTGCAAGTACGGAACGGATTTTTCAAAGTAATAATTTCTGATTTCTAGCAGAAAAAAATAAATCATGACTGAAATAACTTAATTTCTTCAGATGATAAAAATAGATTACACCCAAATAGATATGGAGAAGTTTGATATCGGCTTTTTTACTGATATAGTCTAAATCTTAACTTCTGATATAAACCAATTCCGATATAAACGCCTAAGCACATAAGCGTCTGTTTAAGCGTTCAAGGTTGGCTCAGAAATGCAGAAGCCACAGGATATATTGCAAAGGAGTTTTGCCAAACAAACATAGATCAAAAACTATATCTCAAATCTGTCCTATTTTGTTTATTGTCTTGTTAAAATCCACTTTAGTGTGAGCTATTGGAATTTCTTGGCTGAGAAAAAGAATCTAACCTAATAAAAACTCATCAAAGTTGCCTTAGCGGTGGCTTCTGTACCTGGTGAGACCTACCAACGCGAAGTACACACGAACACGGCGGATGAAAGGCGAGCATCACGCAGCTGCTTTGTGTTCCCACATCAGCTCTCGTATATATGTGTGTGTGTGTGTCTGTGTGTGGGCTCAGCAGCCAACCCACGTGCTGGGCTAATTACTGAAGGTAATTTAACAAAACCTTTTGCTGCTCTGCCTGGTCAGTCTAGATAAGTCTCCAGAGTGGTGATGTTGGGGGTGGTAGAGAAGGAGGGGGAGTGAGCCTTGGATGCTATAAAACAAAGGCATCTGCTGGGGAATGCTATTAAGATACAGCCTCTGAAGAAGACCCCCAGAACAGACGCTACCTTTGGGAAAACATCTTGGGTGAAAGAAGAAAAAAGTGCAGGCACAAAGAATTTAAAACAAGCAGGTAATTGAATTTTCTCCGGGTTTGATCCACCCCACACTGAAGATGAAGAAAGACACACAGGTTTGTTTTTTCTGAGAAATACAAATATGAGTTTCCTGTCTCATAGTTTCAGGTGGAAATTGAACCTGGGCTTTTGATTCTGTACTGATGAGTACTCAGCGTAGATCATGAAGCATGTCCTGTTGAGATGAAAATAATCCACCCCCAGTCTGACAACCAGTCTCCTCCAACTCCAGATATATTTGCAAGATCTTTTCATCTCTGATGTGAATATCTGATGTTGGTGCTTGAGAATGGGATGGGTGCATGTAAACAAATGAGAATATAAGTGCAGCTTGCAGCTGCTGCAGCAGCAGAAATGGGATTTGGCAGACGAGCTTTAAAACAGCCCTAAGCTTTAAAATTAAAAACTGCCAGTCTCTCTGCCTTTACTTTATTCCACAAGGTGTGCAGATACGTTCAGGTTATCAGACACAGCTCATTATTTTTCCATTGTAAAGATAGTAAAATCAGACAAACATTTTACCCAAGGCCAATGCAGACATGTAGAAGCAATCTAAACGAGCCTAGTTTCTATTTTTCTGGAAGGATCCAGATTAATACTTCCACTTTTGGTTATGTAGAGGGTTCATAAAAGCAATATGAGCCAGCTGGGACTTTACTAAACCTTAGGCTAAATTTAAACAAGATTCTTGTTCTTGTTTTTCCGCTGTCAGTAAATATGAGGGAATTGCTTGTATGATGATTTTTATAACTGAACATAACCAGGATGCTGTCGTTATCCATCTATTAATTAATATATTACGACTATTCATCCATCCATTCATCCATCATTATCGATCCAGCCATTATTCATGTATTTGTCATCCACTAGTCTGTCTATTCATCATCTGCCTGTCCATCCATTTGTTCAGTTCATGCAATAATGATCATAAAATCATTGCAAGCTTTTGTATTTCTACTTTTAAATTGGCTTATAGGGGTTGGGAACTATGGAAAGTTTTGACTAAAAAAACTAAAATATTTTGATATCTTTATATATAAAATATATAAATAATATAAAATATAAATATATAAAATAAAATCCCTACTAACCCTGTATTTGTGACTAAAGGTATAGGTAACTGGCCGTGGTTGTAATTTCAAACAATAATATTAGAACTTTAATAACTATAAGTAAAACTAAGGGCCAAATGGCTTTTTTAATAAAAGCATTTTTCTTCAAGCACTTCAACATGTATGAAACTTTTGACCTCCTTGATTTCATTTCCTGTAAGAAACACATCCAGTCTTAGCAGTTGGTAGTTTGTTACATTTTTGCAGAAACTCAATTTAGCAAATATTGGGAATATATTTCAGGTGAAGAGAAAAACCCCAGGCTTTTTATTCTCCTGCTACTTCTTATCGTGTATGTTTGTCACACATTCTATAAAAATTGGGTATTGGTTTTTCCAGGTTAAAAGAGTTCAGTTTCTTCACTTAATATTTTAAGCCAATAGAAATATGTAGTGTTTCGGGGGTTTTGTTCGAGTTTTCCTTCAGAGATGCAGCACTATCAGGTATTCATTTTCATAGGCCTCACCAGAAAAGCCCAGGCATACGCCATACTATTTCATGGTTTTAAATAACCCATTCACGCTGCTAAAAAGGTCACCGAAAATTCCTCCAAACCACAGTCAGAGGCAGTGTGTGAAAGGCAAACAGAAAAGGGAACAAAATGAAATGTTTTCCTTTAATGAAAAACATTAAATGGAAGACAGGGCTGTGTTTTCTTTTTGATAAGTTGGTTTCCCCTTGTCTGAGTCAGAGGTTGCGGGATAAACCATGTCCTATGCAGTGTGTGCTGCACAGCCGCCATGGGACAAACTTGTCTCCAGTTCAGCCAGTTTAAATAAACCTGACAAGAGCAAAATAAAAGATGATCCCAGAGGAAGCTGGAGATGGAGAGCAAATAAAACAGAGCGGTGACCCGCTTCTTAATTGAAGTCATTTGTTTACTTTAGTCAGGCTCATTTCTCCGAGTCAGGACATTGTTAAAAAATTTATTTATAAAAACTTCGACACATCGGGGTTGAGAAGTCGTAGCCGAATGTAATTTCCGCCTGCTTTTGAGGCTCCAACCGCTACTTCGACTTTGTTTCCATCCCAGCAGGATCCCATTTGTCTGCATCTGAACTGTTAACCTCTGTCAGCTCCTGGAGAGACTGTGGAGGCTGCATGTGTGCAAGGGTGGACCATCACAGCTGAAAAGTCTTTCAAGCTCTGAGACACGTACGGAGAGACGTACGCAACTTGTTAGGAAAATGTCTTCGTTCAAAGATTCATGATAACAGAAGTTCCCAGCAATCATTCTACAATTACTCATGAGCAGGAGAGCAAAATAATCTGTTACACTGGTGTTTTTTTATCCTTGAAAAAATTCCTTTAGAGCATGTGTACATAGTCTTTAGCCATTAAAAATGTCGTAATTTACTCCACAAACATCTCCCAACAGAACAGGTAGAAAACTCTCCCTTAGGATTGAATTCATATTGCTGTACCACTTAGCTGTCATCAAGCAGACAGAATGCTTGATGCTTTGGTCTTCAGGAAATCTGAGACCTTATGGGGTACGCATACACATGAATAACTTTGATGAATCTTCTCACAAAACCTTTTTTTTTTCTTCTGTAGAATACATAACGAATAGGAACACAAACATCTGTGTGACATAATAGTTGTTTTCTCAGCTAAACTGTGTACCTCAGTTTGCCGCTCATTTTTAAAGTACAGGTTTTTTCACACTTGGTCACATTACAACCAAATACAGTCGTGTATTTAATAAAGTATTTTTTTGTGATGGACCAAAAAGTAATTTTTTATTGTAAAGTGGAAGGAAGATGTTGCATGGTTTTAAAATTCTTTGGCCAAAGAAGATCTGAAAGGTTTGGCAAGCGTTTATTATTCCGACCGCTTTACTCTAACACCCCTAAATAAAATCCAATTCAACCAGCTGCCGTCAGAAGTAATTGGTAGCATGGCCTGTTATTACATTAATTTAGGTATTTAAAAAAAACAGCTGCTATTTTGAATCAGAGATGGCAATTTGAGTCGCAAAAGTAGGATTTCAGACTTGACTTAGACTTGTGCCCTAAAGACTTGAGACTTGCATTGGACTCCTGGTCTGAGAATCGAGTCTTAGTAACAGTTTTTATTGCATATAATGTGCTACAGGCTGCAGCTGCTCCGAACGTTTTACTGTGAAAGGAGTCACATCAGCCGGGGAAGTAGGTGGATGTTAGTAGGTCATAACAATCTGTAGCTTCATAAAAATGACCAGATTCATGTCTCTGCTAATGAATCGGTATTAAATGACTGTAGATCATTTCAGAAACAAACTTATAGTACCTGTGACACTCTCTCGCCGTTAAGCTAGCCTCCACATTACAAGGACACTTCCGTCTGAAAATATCTAAATAAAAGCACTTCCTCTTCTGTTCATTTTTAAGGTTTAACACTCATTTATTAACTGGCTACACTTTCTTGATAATTATGTTGTAGTTTATACCTTTAATTTGGAGATATTTACTATGTAGAATTAAGAACAAAGGTTTTTAAATGTGGATTTAGACAATGGTTTCCCAACATAATTGAAAATGCTCCAGCTCAGAGTGAGGAGAAGTAAACCCTCCAAACTCTTAATCAGTACTACATATGGCACAGGGTTGGACAATATGAAGACACGGATAAACAGTTGTTCCCTTAGTCATTGCATTGACTTTTGATTCATTCAGAAATTCAACATTAGCATATTTTAAGCATTCTGCTATTTTTTTGTGGCCATAAATGTCTATTTATTTTTAATAGGGTAAATATTCCATTTCATCTATTTTCAAAATAGTGTAAGTCAGCCTTTAGCATAATTATTGGTTGATAAACCTGATGGTAAATGATTAAGAGATCAAGTGTTGATATTAAAAGACTGAAAGATAATTCTGAACTGTTCATGGGGTAGTTTAGGCCCAGGGACAAACAGCAAACAGTGATGCAGAGTTACAGGTGGCCTAGACGTGGGTTTGATGAGAAACTTTCATTTTGGACATTAGTGACTTAAAACATGACACTGAATTGGAGCAAAAGAATTGAAACTTGACTTAGACTTTGAGAAAATGGTTTGTGAATATCTCTACTCTGAGTTAATCAGAGAAGCAGTCAAGTGGACCCTATTACCTCTAGTGAAGCAACAGAAAAAGACCGCACATCTATCAACTCCACAACTTTTAGCTGTGTGCTCCCCAAATCTGAGTGGTGAAGAAAGCCATAAGAAGTTATGTTTAATGTTGGCAAACCTGGTCAGATGATACTAAAATGTAACTTTTTTTTTTTTGGCATACCTGTAAGAACGCCGTGTGTCTCCAAACACTTTCAGCAGGAACATGGAAAGTCATCAGAGAGGGTGGAAAGCCGGAAAAACTGTTAAAGGCTGCAAAAGATGTCAATCCTGTTCTGAATGAATGGTTTAGCCAAAGCATGGCTGTGTTTTACAATGGCCTAGTCAAAGTTCAGATTTAATTCCAATTAAGACTATTTGACAAGAGAATGTCTGTTTTTTTGTAATTTAAGATTACTTTATTTACAAATACGTTTACTTCTAAAGACCGTAATGAACTTTCAATTCTATTTAGGGCAATCAGAGTAACAAGGCTGAATACAAATGTATGCTGCATTTTTCAGATTTTAATTTGAAAACTAAAGATTTTCATTCAACTTCACAAGTAAGTTTTACTTCGTGTTGAACCATCAGGGGTATAAATACTTCTGCAAAGCCTTGTTAAAGGGGGTAGCCTTCACTAAGAGCATAGAGGATGTTATATTGGAAGACACATCCCTCGCTGTCAGAAGTTCTGCACTTAAAAAGAACTCCATATGACCTGCTGGGCTTTTTTTTTCTTTGGGACTCACTCAAACCCAGACTACTGCTACAATCGGCTGCAGTAAATCTACACATAAGTGCTCACACCTGGAGGCATCGGGGCCTTTATGCCTCATCCATGGTTACACGTGTGACGGCCTGTGCGTATGAAAGCCGTGGCTTGGAGAGATGGAGCAGAGAATAAATGTGTAAAATGGGTCAAAGTCTGAATAACATTACTACCCATGTACATTCTAACTTGGTGTGTTACAGTGACAGAGATGAGTTATGATGAACCAGTGTGTAGAGGGGTACAACACTCTATGGAAATGGCGAGTTTAGACTCCAGCAGCATTCCCACTTGGGGCATTAACCTCGACTCTTCAGGAAATAAAGACCAGCCTTTAGAAGGGACGGAACTTGTGGGCTCAGGACACACTGTGAAGGCGCGGAGAGGCAGTGTCAGCGGTGTGTGAAACCATGTCACGGCCCAGTTTCTTGCACCGGCCTTGGAATTCAAAACACAAAGCTAAAGAGACACAGAAAGATATCGGTATGCAGGCACAGCGGTGGCATTCTCCACATCCACACTCTCTGTCGAGGCAAAGCCATGAATATTGCAGGAGGCGAGCCGCAGCAGATCCGGACAGTGTTTACAGGAGGGAAACTCATCTCCACATATGGATGAGATGCTGATAAACAGGAGATATTGGTTTTAGAGAGTCAGGTGTGTCACACAGCCTGGAGTACACCGATGGTGACATAAATCTCACCACCAGGATCTCCACTTGATATGCAGCTGCTGTGCAGATTGCACTAATGCAGGATTGTAGGGAGGCTGTGCACAGTGTGTGTGTGGTGGTGGGGGGGGGAGGGGCTCCAATTTGTGATTGCAAATCAGTTTGTTTATCTCTAGTTTTTTTTTCTCTTTGCATGTTGCTGACACAGACAAGAACAGTAACAGCAAAGCTCCTGTGATCGCTTGGATTTAGCCAGCTTGTGATATGTAATGCTCTTCTCTTTTCCCTCGCTTCTTTCCACAGTCCGTTCCAAAACCCATTGCCCTTGAGCCTTGCTTTGGCAACAAAGCCGCTGTGCTCTCCATCTTTGTACGGTTACCCAGGGGCTCCGGCGGCATCCCTCCTCCAGGACAGTCTGGTAAGATGCAGCTACTGATTTTTCTTTCTCTCTCTCTCTCTCTCTCTCTCTCTCTCTCTCTCTCTCTCTCTCTCTCTCTCTCTCTCTCTCTCTCTCTCTCTCTCTCTCTCTCTCTCTCTCTCTCTCTCTCTCTCTCTCTCTCTCTCTCTCTCTCTCTCTCTCTCTCTCTCTCTCTCTCTCTCTCTCTCTCTCTCTCTCTCTCTCTCTCTCTCTCTCTCTCTCTCTCTCTCTCTCTCTCCTTTGATCTGACATACTTCCTTTGTACTGCATTCTGTTGCTTTGGTTCCTTTGACCATCACAATTTCTGTCCTTCAGGCTCCTCTAACTTGGTTTCCTTCCTTTTCTTTTTTCCTTCGTCATTGGATTCCCAGTAGTTTAAAATAAACAGAGCTTTGCATCAAAGTTCTGGAGATGGATTGTGGGACAATAAATCCAGGTGATAGGAATAAAAAAATCTCAGAGGTATTTTAGAGAAGGCGTTAAACCATGGTTATCGAAAAATTTAAACAGTATGAAACTGCAAACCTTCCAAGATATGGACATCTATCTAACCATATTCATGGAAACGATTAATTGTAGAAGCAGCCAAGAGGCCCATTGTAACTCTGGAGGAGCTGGCTGGTCAACAGTTGTTTGTGTTCTCCACTAATCTGGCTGTCATGGAGGATAGCAAGAAGAAAGTCATTACCCAAATCAAGCCCTCGATAGCTGCGCATGCAGATCATGCTTGTGGTGTTTTGGTTTAGCATGGACGCGGAAGTTCACAGATACTTTCCATCCTATCGGACACAGCTGGAGCTAATTTGGAAAGAAGAGTCGTCAAAATCTTTGTCTCCAGATTCCTAAAGCATATTGAAACATAACCCTGAAAAAACTTGTAGCTTACTGCGGCAAAAGTTGGTTTCTATGAAGAACTGACCATACAACGTTGCCTAAATTATTAGATTTTTATTGGCTAAATATTTTTTACAAGCAACCATTTACCTTCTACTTTACAAAGATGTACTATCTTGTGTTGCCCACATGAGATCACAGTAACATTTATGTGAAAAAGCTCTCGGGGGGGGCATTGAAGTTGTGATGAGTGGCCAAAAACTAATTTCAAATAAATGCTGCTGGTGTACGTAAAAAGCACACACAGGCGATGAGATTACAGCATCTCTGAGCGTCTTACTAACAGCACACATCATTAACATGTATTAACACTCTCTGAGGCATAGCATTCCAACCAACTGTGTTTATCACTTATGATTAATGCAGTTAACATCATCGGAGAACAAATAGCTTGCAGCAGAATGTGAACTACCAGAGGAGAAGCTGGGATCACACACGCCTCCATTTTGGAGGCTGCAAATATTTGCTTGTTGTCTGATCTAAAAGTGAACTGAGGTTGGCTCAAATGACCAAAGGAAGCCTCAAATACAAGCTAGAGTTAACTTTGTGGCTGTTTGCTGAGGTGTAAGGGTGGCCAAGTTGGAACAGGAGTGAAAACAGATGAGATGGGAGGCCGTGGCGACGACAACAGAAGGCAGCTTGAGAATTTGAAAGCCGTCGCGACCGGATGGGAAACAAGTTAAAAGTGTTGTAGCAGGAGGAGACTGTGGAGCACAGCTAACATAGTGTCGACAAATGGTGCCCGAGGGAGCGCTCCGCCGAGAGCTCAGGCACTTCTGTTATGACAAAAGGACTCTACAGTAATTAATAAGAGCCTTGGGCGGGCTCATGCTCTGGGGACTGCAACTGTGGGAGGCAAAGAGACTAGGCAACACAGTGGTGGTGAGAGGGCAAAAATGAAGTTCTTGTTAAAGTCCATGGAGGAAGGAAGGAAGAAAGAAAATAAGCTTGTCAGACTATCCTGGGGAAAAGAGAAAACAAAAATAAATGTCAGATCAAGAGATCAAAGAGAAATAGCAGAGTTTTTGGAGGTTAATTGAAAAATGATGATGAATACAAAAGGGATGCAGATTAATGATATAAGCAGTATGAGAAAAGAACAGCAGGGTTTAAATGACTACAGGTAGTATTTCTGAACGGGACGATTTCTATTCATACCTCTAAAAATGCAAACGTCAGTGTATTACTTCTGAAGGCAATGGATTTTATAAAAGGGGTGTCAAAGTAAACGGGTTGGATACAAGTATACACCACACTTTCCTAGAATTTTCTTTTGCCCTTTTTGTTTCCTTTTACCGTTATGCACTACAGTGGACCCCCATTCTGTTTATGGATTTTTCTGTGGAAAGGAACTCTAAATTATAGGTGTAAATTTCACCTATTAGTGGATTTTTTTGTACAGCATATCTAAAATATTCACAAGAAAATGCAGCTTGGGAAGCTGGAATACCTAGGCTCAATGCTACTTGACACTATATTGGCTCCCCTTTGCCAAGCAGCCAATCCAGGAGCATCATTCATTTTTCTTGGTGCTGATTGGCTGCAAGCCGAAGAATGGAAATTCAATTGGATTTAATTCAGTCTATTTATATAGCGCAAGTTCATAACAGATGTCATCTCAAGGCACTTTACAAGAAAAGTCATTTCAATACAATCATACAAACATTCCAATCAGTTTAAAGATTTTCTATTTAAGGAATCCCAGCAGATTGCATTGAGTCATTGACTGGCAGTTGTGTCCTGTTGATGCAGACTCCAATCACAGCAATCTCTCAGCAATCCCCCATACTGAGCAAGCATGCAGCAACAGTGGAGAGGAAAAACTCCCCTTTAACAGGAAGAAACCGTTTAAGGGTTCGAGAAGACAGAGTAGAGACACAGAAAGAACAAAAAGAACTGACGTGAGAGTACTTTTTATATTAAAGGAAGTAAAAAGCTGATAACAGGACACTAAGGATAAGAAAGGATAAGGGAATAAGGAAGACTGTTGATATTAGCTTCTGCGGTATTCCACTGCGTTTTGATGCATATTAAGGTGTATATTGGTGCGTAAGCTATTAAATTAGCAGTTCTCAGCTTTTTAGAGGAGGTCAGGTGTTTGTGGATTTTAGCTTATTGTGGTTCTCAACCCCCTTGATAAAAGGAGTTACTTCATGTTGCTCTAGCACATTAAATCACAAAAGACAACAATGTTTGTGGCAATATGTGTAGAACTCCAAAGGGTGTGTGTACTTTTGCATGGAACTGTATGCAATTGACCTCTGGACATCTTCTTCACTCGTCTATTTGACCCTGTTCATCATGATGTACTATTGGGTCGGACTCTCTGGTATGGTACTTGGCTGGTTTGAGTCTTACCTAAAGAACAGGAACTTCTATGTTTCAATAGGAAACTTTTCATCAGAACGAACAGAAATCACATGTGGGGTGCCCCAGGGCTCTATCCTGTATCACATGTTTTGTGTGTGCTTCATCCTTATTTGCTGTTTATACTTTATCCTAAATTCATGTCTGCTGTTGAGTGATGTTTTTACGTTTACGTGTTTTATGCTTTATTGCTGTTTTTACTTTATCCCCTAATCATGTAAAGCACCTTGAATTACTTTGTTGTTGAAAGCTGTGCTATACAAATAAAATAGCCTTGCCTTATTGTAATGTTTTCATGTGTTTGCAGGTCTGGCGGTGGCCAGCGCGCTGGTCGACGTCTCCCAGCAGATGTGTGTTGGCTACAAAGAGAAATCTGGAGGTCTGAGGAGCCGTAAACAGCAGCCCTCTGCACAGCCTTCCACCTGCATCTGAGCACAGCCCCCGGTTGCTTCTACCATCCCTACCCCCAATGCTCTTCATTGTCCCCCTCCCCCTCCCCTCCTTGCTCAGCCCCCTCCTTTAGAGACTTCTGCCAGCTCCATTCTGGCAGGGAGAGGTGCATGCTGGGACGTAGAACTGGAACATTTTTGATGAGATCAGAGCAAAGCCTCAGCAGATTCCCCCTACCTTGTCCCTGTATGAGAAGTTTTGGTTCCCTCGAACTGACCGGGACAAAGGTGAAGGGGGGGTGAGAGAGGACCAGAGGAGACACTGACTCCTCCCTTCCACATTTTACATTTGTTGACATCGCCTTGAAGGAGTCGGGGCGGCCGCGGCTTGCTGCTAGAAGAGATCCTTAGTCTCATAGTTTTTAAAAGATCCAGAGACTTTGAGACCCTAAATGTTGGTGTTTTATTTAAATTATTCTTGTTCTTTGTGTTCTATTTTTTTAATTATTACTTTGAAAGAAGGAACAAACTGGAAAAGCTTAGCTACACACACTCCAAAAACACAGCTTTCCAGCCACGTCGTACCCATTTGTAAGCCCATCATCGCCCGCTGTCTTGGTTACGGCTCTGCACCGCTGGCCGCTCACCAGGCATGTGTACAGTTCGGTATCCGGGCAACATAACAGCACGCTCAGCCTTCAGGTGATGAGGATCCACAGTCGGATGTTCCCTGTGCAGCCAAAGTCAGACCCAAGAGTGTGACATTTTCTAATCGGCCTCTATCCTTAGCTGCCTTCCTGGAACTATTCGCAGTACTGTGGGTGGAGTAAAGAACAAGCCACCAGCTACATCTTATCCATGCCGATCTGCTTTATTTCAGCTTAGTGGGAGCTAGTTGCCCTTTCACTCTGCTTCAAACTCACTTTTTCTACAAAATGTAAGGAACTGGTGATGAGGAGAGTCATATCTTGATGTCTGTCGGTAGTTTGGGAACCCATGTGAAACAGACTTCTGATCAAATCTTCTGGCTCTTACTTTTAGGCTGACGACAACGCTGATCAACAGTCATTCCAACAGTTCTGTCCTTTGGTTGTTGCCTATAAAATCCCTACCCTCGACATAATGATCCTAAATCCAATGCTTTGAGTTAAGGATTTTTCAGCTGCACAATTAGCCGGCCAGCAATGTATGTTTTCCTGTAGATGGACCTAAAACCAGCATTAAATCGGTACCAGGAAGATTGGACATGTCAGTGAGTGACTGGTCATCATCTTCTTTCTGCTCTTTTCTTTTCCATTTTCAACCCATCCTTATTCTTTTTTTTTATATATATCTGCTGTGAGGGATTCATCTTACCCCCAAAATGTTTTTTTTTTTATCAAGAAAGGAAGATGAGGGAAAACACTGTAGGGAAAAACTGAAGAGGAACCAAAGGAATCAGAAAAATCTCTGAAAGTTGTAGCAAACAGCAACGTAATTACTGGTGTATGAGGGCATCAGCATTTTGGATATTTTGCTGTTTTCATTAGAGTTGCACTGATCAGAGATTTTAGACCAATTTCCAATCTCCGATTTCTATAAAATCTTGATCTGCAGATGAATATTTTCAGCCTTCCTAAAATCTACTGCACTTGACTCCCAAGTTTGTTCCCCAGCTCTACAAAACATCCTTATCAATAGTTGTTTTGAATTTCTCTGCAAAAAACAGTATGAGATACCAAAAATGCTAAATTAGGAAGGTGTGAAACAGCAGTTTAACTCTCTGTTGCATTAGCCTGTGTGATCAGACCTTCATCTCTGTGCTTCCTCTGACTTAATCTTTAAACTCCTCACTAATGCTAAAATAGCCAACCTTAAAGTGCAACCCACTTCCAAATCAACTTTTTTTGCTGATGAACTGTATAAATGAGTGTCTAAAAGTGCTGTCTACATGTCTGGTCATTATTTTTGGTAATTTAGTACATTTTAGTAAAAATATAATTTTTTCTACCAAAAAACGTCAGTGGAGTGCCCTCTTCGGTTTAAAACTTGACACTGCACATGAATTTGAATCGGGCATTGCTACTGGCTCAGCCTCTGTGGCTGGCGACAGCCTTTATGCGGAGTATAAAACGAGCCCAGTCTCGGCCACACCTCCATAGAGAGTTGGAGATGGAATAGCAAGGAAGTGTTGACGCCGCTCAGCACCTCCACCCCCAACGCGCGTCCCTCGGTCCGCCAGGCAGCGCCTCCTTTTGGCGCATTTTTCAAACCGGAAATGTAGGTGGAGTAAGACTCTGGAAGCAGGGTCACTTGCTCTTAAAGTCTTTTCCCCAAAGTAATAACTTCCACACAGAAGAGTCTTTGTTGTCGCTGCCAAGTAAAGCTCAGATCTGCTGCATTCACGGATCTGGAAGGGGTCAGATTTTTTAACCCCTGACCGGTCAGTCACCTCTCGGGGCCATTCGAGCCAAATATGGGCCGATTCTGGTGCAGAGTCGATTTCTCGGCGCATCTCCAGTTATCACTCTCTCTCCATTTCCTCCCTGTTGGTCATCTCTACGCTACGTTTGTCGCTACAACACCTGCAGGGTTTTGACTGAAGACGGAGACATAATTCAATGTAAGAAATCTCCCCTCCTGCCTTACGAGGTTATTAACTTCCAGCCCTGTGAAAAGTGCTGTTATAGAACAGTTTAATAACCTGCATTGTGCCCTAAAGAGCTTGTTGTGTTTGGTTGCAAGCTCTCCCGTGTGCTCGGTGCGGTAGGACTGCTCGCCGTCTGGTTAAAGGGCACACTTTTAGCACTGGGAAAAGGTCAGAGCAGAAAGCATGAACAAAGTTGACATTCTGTAATTATAAAGTGCCCACAACTCCACTCAGCAACTCCTGCAGTGATTAAGAAGTCAAAACTACTCAGGCTTCTGCTGCGTTGTTTTTATTTTTTCCACACTCATTATTTCCATGGAAACGAGCTTATTTTTTCTACCATTTATTGAAAGATTAGGAATGACTGTTTAAATCTGCTGCTTCTGCTAAAACGTGATATTTTTACGTTTCTCAACCTCCCACAAAAAAACCAACTTGAATCACAACTTAGATAATGGATTTTACTGTTTGACTTCCTTCTTCCATCTTTAAGCAGAAAAGGGCCTTATAACGTCTCACGGTGCGTCGCCTGGACTTCTTTAACAACCCAGCTGGAGCAGGGTTGTTAAATATCAGAGTTTGCTAAGTCATTCAAAAAAGTTGCCGCTTTCTTGCTCTTCACATGAAACGACCAAAGCTGATTTGCAAATCAATGCTGCTTCATTTATAAAACTGAACTGAAGAAAAAAATGATTTGATCGAGCGTCCTGGAGCAGTGGGAGACAGAATAAAGTTAACAAAAGGTAACCTGCAGTCCTGTTACCTAAATAATGGCTGATGTACTGCTGACTCAAACATGCCTGACCTCTGCATGTACTCTATATGAGTTTTGCCGCTTTAGCAGGACTTTCAGTTCTACAGCAGCAGCATTTCATGTTTTGCTTGCTGTTGATCAGCACTAGCACCTCGGAAACCACCATTAAATTACAAGCCGCACTTGTGTTTTTGCCACAAATATCACCTATTTTATTTTTGCAGCTGAACTCTATATAATCTGATGTGTGAAGACAACTTAAGTGTTGTTTTTTTAACCCCTAAATGATTGTACAATGAAACATGTTCTCAGGAGGTGGACCTCGCAGGTATAGGATAACTGCTACCAAGTAAGCAGCCAGGTCTAAGTCCTCCACTGATTGGTTCTGGAGTGGTGATGTTGAGGCTGATGAAACGAGGAAGCATTTGTAAATATTACTTGACCTCAGATTTACTGTCAGCTGCCTCTTGCTATGTTTTTTCAGTGTTCGGATGCACTGTAAGCAATTAGGGGAATATAAATGAAATATTGCCATCCCAGCATTCTGGGACATTTCGCCTCTGCTCCACCCACACCTTTTGTTCACCTCTCTGCTGACTAAACGTGTGTACAGGACTATGTAGGTAGGTGCGGACTGTGATGGAGGGTCCTGTCACCCTGGGACCAGCGGTCACGCTACAATTGTTTCGTCGGTCATATTGAAAATCTGGTCATAATCAATTTTAACCATCAGTTTTTAAAATTGTAATGACATATTCAGTAGTATTTAATTTTCATTCGTTTTAATTAATATTCAATCCGAACACGCTGAACAGAGAATCCACATCGTGCCATCACACATGGAGCAGATTAAGAGGCTATATCTATTAATTCGGAACATTTCACCTGCTGTGGCCTGAAAGCGCCGCACGGAGCTGAACTGCGCTCTCGCTTGTGTTGAATGGAGGCTGAATCCGCACTCTGTTGCCACTCTGGAGACTGGCTGAAGTGACGCTCAAAATTGCAAAGTTCAGAAATCTCTAAACGAGAGCTTCTCTGACTGCTTCAGCAGGAGGAAATCTTGCAGCGTACGCTCTTTTTGGATCAGTGATTAAGCTGCAGATTTTTCCGTCACCGTTTAGAAAGAACAAGTCAAATATGTAAAATATCTGGGTGACGTGACCCCTGCCTGGGACAGATTTTGTCCAGAATAGTAGTGCTGGCTAATTCCACTTTAAATGAGGATCAATGGATCTTTTTAGCAGCCTATGTTAGCTATTAGCATATCTGGCAGTGCTAAAGCCACAGATCTTTGCCTTAACTGTCAAATATCTTCAAGGCTTTCAAGATTTCAACGTCTAGTGTGCTCAATAACAGACACGGGTTTAAAGCACAAATAGATCAAATGACGCAATGTTGCTTTTTCTTTGTTCCACCTTCCTATTATCTGCTGGAATTCTTGCTCTCACACCTTAAATAAATCAGACACATCTGGACATGTTGGAAATGCTGTTTTCTTTGAAATAGCGTCTCTCTGGGCTTCCAACCAGCCAGTCATGGGTTACTAAAACTCATCTGATTTAGGTATACAGTCAATTAGTTGAGCAACTTCCAAAAGCAGCTGAACATTCTGTAGATGCTCAGTCAACCTAAGGGTTCCACCAGTAGATCAGTGAATTGCATTTATTGTGGACCCGCTGTGGGAAAATGGCATGCAGTTGTTAAATTAGCAAAGCCTTTAAAAAAAAAAAATGAAAAATGCACGTTGCTTTGTGTACAACAATGTGGACCTGGCCCTCTACATTCTACCGATGGATTTGTTTTGAATATTGCATGAGGGAATGGCACAGTGAGTGCAAAGAGAGCTACTAAAACAGATCTTCAACAAACAAGTTCTTACCTTGCCATGATGTGCTGGCCGACAAGGGCTATGAATGTCTTTTTTTTATGAATGAATACCCCAAAAAGACAGGTTTTTGCTTCATGTTATGTGTTTCCCTGGCAACTTAGACACCATAGGTTTGACAAATCAAATATAAAGAGCACAACCCCCCCCCCCCAACAGCATAACACATCAAAGCTCAAGCATGGCGGAAAACATAAACTTTACTGTTCGTACAGTCCTGATGTTGCATTAAAGGACTCCCCAGTCCTAAAGTTCAGATTTTCCACACGATTACCTCCCGCCGCCATTTGCAGCCACCTGAGTGTGAAGTGGCCCCGAGCTGCTCTAAATATCTGAGGGGGGAGCATGTGAGTTTGCAAAGGGGAAAAGTGTAGGAACCTTGTACGCTGTCACCACAGTGCTTGCGTGAAGAAATGGGCAGCTTCCTCTAATCGATCTCACTTACGAAGCCTCAAACCCTGCCAGGTAACACTCTCACTTTACATCAGCCTTATTTCCACTCACTAATCTCTGTGTTATCTTCTCTAAATGTACAGAAAACGCTTATTTATAAATTGTGAAGGAAATGTGTCTAATTTTAACAGTACAAGTAGATTTATTTTTGTCAAACACTGGCAGCATTAATGCGTATTTAAAATGCTTCGATGCACAGGTTAAGGCATCCGAATAGGGTCGTTGTAAAATCAGGCATTACCCTCTTCTTTGTGTCTGTCTCTTTGTATAGCGGCATTATATATACTGAGGAAGTAGTTTGTTAATATGTATAATTTAGCAGTTGCTGTTTTCTTTGTAAATAATGAGAAAGTATTGTGAATGACTTTTGAATGGTTTTCAGTTCATTAATGGGAAGTTATTTTCAGGCTTTTAAACATGTGTTACAGCACATGGCATATTTTGTATGTCGGACAGCACTGTAAGACAACAAGCATCACTAAAAGCTGATGAACTACATGTAAAACTTGAGAATGGCTTACTGACCTTGTAATTACTGATGTACATAAAAGAATGACAGAACATTTTGTCTATTATTAAATGTGAAAATTTCACCCACTGCTGTGTCTCTTTCTATCTGGGTTTCATATTAAAATGTTTAGTTCAGGATATTTTATGTGAGCTGCTCTGCCAACTGATCCTGGGTTGCAGTAGATAACTCTCTTGCCACATTAGATTAGTATGAATCCAGATTAGTTAGATTAGCATGAAAACTAATTGCTAGTTGAATTGTGCCCAAGACCAAATTGGACTTCTAACATTTTAACAACTTCAAAAATCAGTGGTTTATGCAGACCTATTTTAAACCAGGGGTCTCAAACTCCAGTTGTCGTGGCCCGGTGTCCTGAAACATTAAGATGTGTTCCTGGTCCAACACACCTGAATCAAATGGTTAAACTGCCTCCTCTGCAGGCAGTTAGGTTCTATATTTGGTCCTGCTGATGACCTAATTATTTGATTCAGGTGTGTTGACATTGAGAAATGTCTAAAAGTCGCAGGACAGCGGCCATCGAGGACATGAGTTTGAGACGCCTACCTTAAACCATTGTCATGCTTGCTTTGGGCAGTTTATACCACCAAAACCAGTTAGAATTAATCCATCCATCCATCCATTTTCTTCCGCTTAGCCCAGGATCGAGTCCTTGGAGCAGCAGTTTAGGCAGAGAAGCCCAAAACACAGCCACTTGGGCCAGCTCCTCTAGAGGAATCCCAAAGCGTTCCCAGGCCATCTGTGGAACATAGTCCCTTCAGCGTGTCTTGGATCTTCCTCTTGGTCTCCTCCCGAGGGAACTTTCTCGGAACACCTCACCATGAGGCATACTAACCAGATGCCTGAGCCACTTCATCTCGCTCCTCTACCTTGATCTCCTCCCAGAAGACCGAGCCTCTCACCCTATCTCCAAGGGAGAGCCCAGACACGCTGCAGAGGAAACTCTTTTCAAACTCTTGTATCCGCCATCTTGTTCTTTCCAATTAAAATCTCTACATGAAATTGAGTCGAGGGAATTGGATCACCCTGCCTCCTCAAAAATCTGGAAACAGCCATTGTTAGCTTCCTCTTTTGAGGTCTCTAGCACAAAAAGATCGTGTAACCTCCTTTGAGAAAAAATCCCGACTGGGATTCAAACCCCAGGACCTTCTTATTCCAAACAGTGTAGCCTTCCTTTAACCCGAAACTGGTGACCTATTCCTCCGGTTGTGGCTGTTGGAACGTTCAGTGCCTAGTTTGTGGAAGCTGGCATTCTTGGAACTTTTTGGACAGTTTTTCTGACTTTGCTGTTGTGTTCACATGTAGTAAAACGGGTGTCCTGTACACTCATTGAAACTAATTTGAAACTGCAACCTTGATTGGTTGCACCAGGTGTACCTGGATCACACCTGTGTGCTCTTATAAAGAATTCTCTTCATGGGGTTTAATCCTTTTCAGACCTTCAGTCTTTGAACCAAGGATTTTGTGCTAAATCTGGATAAAATCCTCACAATATTAGTTGTATTAAATATTGTGCAGTTTTTTTTTTGGTCCAAACAGCTAAATTATTCTGTATTTTGCAAGTAACCCTTACCTGAAACAGGGTTGAATAATTTTAGGTTCAGCTGTAGGCCAGGAGGTCATGATGGTTGAACTTCTGTTTATCATTCATGTTAAAATTCAAAAATGTTGGTAAAAACCAAAAAGTTTCCTGAATGTCCTGGAGTCACGCGGCATAAACAAGGCGAGATGACGATAATTGTTTGAACGAGGCTTCGTGTCAATCGTCACAGCAGGTGTCGTGCGTCTCCCTGTGAGTTAAAAGGGCTGCTTAGAAAGACAGAGTTTTTTTGGGGGGGCTTTTTTCCCCCCATCGTGTTGAATTGTCATATTGTAGCACAGCCCTTTCTCCCGCTCCTCCAAGTGGGATGAAACAAATGTTGGGAGTAATTATTTGTAAATACTCTTTTCCTCGGGCCTGTTTTCAAATGATCGCTGCTATTTTTAATGCTCCGCTTGATGTTTGTGAGCCCTCCAGCGAAGCGGCGGCGGGAGAGGCTGAGCGTCGCTGCTCTGCTGTGTTCTCACCACCAATTATTCATCAGCAGTCATCCCCCATCACTCTTTCATTCCTTCCCTCCCTTTAATCTCCCTGTCTGACACGTCTCCCTCCTTCTCCCTCACCTCATGTTTCCTTTTGTTTCTCTCTGTCATTTGCTCTGTTCTCAGCTCTCAGCTTCCATCTTTTTACTTCTCCCAGTCTTTTGTTTTTCTCCTTTTTTCTCACCTGTTTCCCTTTCTAATTTCATGATCTCACCCTTTTCCCTTTACTTTCCTCTGAATCTTCTGTTTCAACACCTTTACTGCCTTTGCTCTGTCGTCCCCCCCCACCATCTGAATTTCTCTTTCGTTTGGTCTTCTCTTTTCATCTCTTCTATACATTCCATCTATTCGTGTCTTTCTTGTATTTTCTTCTTTCACATCCCTCCCTCTCACCTCTTTTTGTGACCTATGGAAGGTCAGTCACCTCACCCTCCCGTTTATGCTCCCAACACCCAGTGTTTAATGTACTGGCATTTTATGTGATAGCCTAACATAAAGTAGAGCCTTATTGTTAAGTCGGAGAAAAATAAGGTTCTGCACATCTAAAGACTAAACATTTTGCACATTCTTCTTATTAAAATATCTCCGGCGAAGTCAGATTGGATGGAGAATGCCTACGAACATCGATACTCAATTCTTACAGGAGAATCGTTCTTGGATTTAGGTCTGGACTTTGACTAGGCCGTTCTCGTACAACAATATACTTTGATGTAAACTATTCCATTGTAGTCCTGGCTGAATGTCCAGGATTATTGTCCTGCTGGAGAGTGAAACTCCGCCCCAATCTCAAGACTTTTGCACCCTTAGACAGGTCTTTTTCCAGGATTGTCCCGCACTTAGTATCATGCTTCTTCCCATCATCTCTAACCATCTTCCCTGTCTTTGTCACCTAAAATATTATTGGTAATCAGAGTTTTAATGCATTTCAGGATTATATTGCATCCAAGAAGTCCGGTTGCACTATTGCACAAATTGATTTTGTAATTGATAGTTTGATACCCTGGCTCTCAAAGCACACTGCCCTGCATGTTTTAAATCTTTCCATACTTCAGCACACCGTATTTAAATTGATGGCTGATCAACGGGTGTCATAACCCGGCTCATTAGGTTTTGACAAAAACAAGAGAGGCTTCAAAATTTGAGAGTTTTTATAAAAAAAGAAAAATGTGGAAAAACCAACCTAAATAAAACAAAATGAAAAGTAATCCAAACCAAATAACCCTTGGGCTGCCTGCCATGAATAAGCCAGGACAGCCATTGGTGTGAGGAGCAGACGGGGTTTTATAGCCTGGGACGAGGTGTTCCCAGTCAGCAGCTGACAAACCACACCTACTTTACCTGAGAATAAAGAGCAGATGTTTAGACAGGCAGGCAAAGACAAGAGTTTTCACGCAGGCCTTTGCTGAACCGCAATCATCTGAAGCAGGGATGCATCTAAAACGTGCAGGGCAGTGTGTCTTAAGGATCAGGGTCGGCAAACACTGATCTAGGACATGGATATGTGTTGATCTAACCTATTCCATTGTGGATCTGGATGTATTTTTAGGGTTGCTGTCCTGCTGGCAGGTGAACCTCCATCAACGTTTTGCAGCCTTCAACACATTTGCTTACAGGATTGTCCTGTATTTATCTCAGTCCATCTCCCCATAAAGCCTAGTTTATACTTCTGTCTACGTTGGAACGGATAGACGGAATGCCCTTAGCAGTTGATGCAAGGTCTCTATGTGACCTACGCAAGGACGCACGGAGTAGAGCCCTATTTTCTAACTATCTGTCAAACAAAACGGAGAGCGCACGCCTGTGATTGGTCAGCTCAACAACAGCCATCATTTCCGGCTTGAAGCTACTTGCTTTAAATTTGTCAACAGCGCCGGTGTTGACAGAACTGTGGAAAAATCTTGCGGAAGCAAACATGGAGCAGCTTGAGGAAAGTCTGGCAGAAGAAGTCCGAAAATATCAACATTTGTACTTTCGTCGGCTATTGCTTCTTGAGTGGATGTGCGTTTACAGGCTGAAGTAAATATTATCGTAGACCAGAAACGTCACTGGAATAGTAGGCAAGTAGGAATGAAAGGTCTGCCCCCCCTGCTGTCCTGGAGGAGAATTGCTTTGCAATACTGACACACAGAGGGAGAAGTATAAACGGAAAACATCTCCATCAATAGGTCTGCGTGTGAGTGCAAACTTGCTGACGAAGAAGTAAAATCCAGGCTTCCTTTACCCTGCTGAAGAAAAGCAACCCCACATCAAGATGCTGCCGCCACCAAGCTTCATAGTAGAGATGGTGTGCTTAGAGTGATATACAGTACATTATGTAGCAGGCGGGGCACCAGGATCTAATCTTTGGATGGGCCGTAGTAATTTTGGGTGGGCCTTAATTTAACGGGTCAATATCTTCAATATAAAATGTATAAAACAAGCAGATGAAAACATGTACTAAATATGAACATTTTACCTGCAGTCTCACAACTTTCTCATGGTCTATGGACGAGAATTGCGCACCTGCTTGTGCATAAGAGAGGCTGAATCCGCTCTGGTCGCACACTGCAGACTGGAATAACAAGCGCCACTTCTTTCTCAACGGGGACTTTCCTTATTGCCTCAGCAGGAGGAAATAGTGTTGCATTGAGTACGGTGTCCAGGTCTGAGATGATGATGCTCAGATGCTCTCATTAGAATCTTTTTTCATTGATTCAGTTTCCTAAACTCTGTGCGTAAAGTTGAAAATGACTGTGCGTCTGCATCAAGTGGTCAGTGGCGTGAATTGTCAACAGAAAGGACGTCTGTTAGTTTCCGTGTCCACAGTTGTATCTGATTATTGCACTGATGAATAGAGGTTGTGTCAGAATAATGTGTTGCCAAAAGCTCATCACACAAACACTCTTCAGATGGTAGGCCTATTCCTTTCTGTGAATGCACTCTCTACCTGATGGAGTAGTGGAGTGGTTGAGCCGCCCGTCAGAAAGTGAACTTTTGTGTGATGTCCTGCTTCATTTTCTCACTCCTCATTCATTTCCTGCCGCACTGTAAGGAGCCCTGCTAACAACGGCCTTTACATTTTTCCATTACAGTTTTTGAAAACCGATCAAAGACGAAAAAAAAAATAACACAATCCACAATTGATTGCAAATTATATTAAATTGAATCATGTCCCTTTTTTTTATTTCTTTGAAACATTGTACAGCTGATATTTATTTGATTCAGAGATCTCTGTGCAGAAACAAAATAATGTCCACAGTCCCTGGTTTTATCTGCGCTCTCCGTTCCTGAATCGCAAATTCAATCGCAGAACATTTCTCTCTGGCAGCGCAGGATGCCTAGATAGCAGAAGCATTCCGCTGTCAGCGCAGAGCTGGGGGAATATTCTGCCATGCTCTCTCCACAAACACAATATATCAACACGATTCTCTTTAGGAGTCTTAAACAAACAAAAGTATTACATAAATATTTTTTCACCTGCAGTAAAGAACCTTCAGCCAGACCCGTGAAATTTAATTGATGTATTTTTCCATCTTGAAACAGGTACCAGCGGTACTGCAGCACTCTGACCTGTGTGTTTGCATATGGACTAGTCTTTTAAAACCTTGACCTATCCACTGCAAAGAATGCTGCAACATCTGCGCAGAAAGAAACCATGACTGTATAAGAAAGTGCAATGGAGTAATTTAAATAATAGTCCGTTCAGATACTGATGATGTGGAAATTTCTTTTTTTCGCTTTCTGTGCTGCAGAAACACAGAAAGCTCTGACTCTGTGATGTTGATATGAAAGAGCTTTCCTGCAACATTCGTGTAGCTGGCAGTAACTCAGGGTGGGCCCAAGTGCAAGTGGGTGGGCCCAGGCCCAGTAGGCCCACCCACAACGCCGCGGCTGCTATGTAGTCTAATAGGCTGAATTTTAGTCTCATCTAATCAGAACTTCCACATGTTTGCTGTGCTCCCTACATGGTTTGTGACAAACTTCCGCAGTATAGGAGTAAAGGGGGTTGAATAAAAATAAATACCACAGTTTTCAGATTCCTATTTCTAAAAAAATTAATTCAACATAGGGCTGGGTGATATGGCCTCAAATTAATATCACAACATACCGAGCAGTTCACCTTGATAAGAATAAATGGAGTGCTACCCCTTCACCAAAAAAACGAAAGCTTTTTTCTCTAGATGGGGCTGTGGCTTCTCCGCTTTCTCCTCGACGCGCTCTATCCGTGCCGCTTTAATATTTAAATCCTCCTCCATCTGCTCACTGTCTTTCCCTTCCAGTGTGACCAACTCCTCAGCATGGAAAGTAACTACCGGCTGTCCCAAAAGTCAGCTGAAGTCGCTAAATGACGTCATTGCCTCATTTGCCTAATCTGCATATAATTGTAATGGACGCTGTAGGAGAGGGGAATAGTTGTTTTTTTTGCTGAAGTTTTTTTAGCAAAGTTGGCAACATTGCTGGATGGGGTGGAGTCTCATGACTCCACGTAGTTAAGTGACTCCACCCCATCCAGTCGGTACCGTAGTACGGCTGCGGTGTCTTAAAGGGAAATGGGCCAAACTACACACATCTTTTCTTTTTTTTTAAACACCGAAAATGATGATATGGGCAAAATGACGTCAGCTACGGTCATACATTTCAGTATCTGTACATTTTTGGTTTATCGCCCAGTCCTAATTCAACATTTATCCATTGTCTGTCACCATACAATTCTGCACTACTTTGTGCTCGTATACCAAATAACCCCCTCAAAGAAATACATGTGAATATTAGCTGAATCAATCTTTTTGTAAGA
This sequence comes from Valencia hispanica, assembly GCA_963556495.2. Classification (NCBI taxonomy): domain Eukaryota; kingdom Metazoa; phylum Chordata; class Actinopteri; order Cyprinodontiformes; family Valenciidae; genus Valencia; species Valencia hispanica. Next base: position 36,001,443 of record OY747720.1, on the reverse strand, counting down.
CAGTGTAGCTATTCCTTTTTCTCCCATCAACATCCATCCTGTCTTTATCATGTATTTTATCATTCACCTGTTCTCCTTGTTTGTCCTTCACCCACTTTTCTTTTCCTCCCTTGACCCCTGTCACCGCATGTGATTTGTTCATGTGAAGGCTGACCCAAACCCAGACAGGAGGAGGAGGTAGGCAGGTGAACATGAGGGGCAGAATTCATTAAAAGAACGGATGAAATGCTAAGCATGAAAAAAAAAACCCTGAGAATGCTACAGATAAAATGGAAGGTTCTAACAGCAGACCGAGTGGAGAACTATAGAGGACTACGGGGGTCACTGGAAAAGCAATACAGCATTTTGACGAGGAGTGCTTAATTGTGAATAAAAAATATGGATTGCTAAATATAATTTCAAATTCGACAATTAATTTATACAAAAAAAGACAAATTTGAAAAGCATTTTGTAATTACACATTTTAAATTGAAATACTAAAGAGGAATTGCTAATTGTATTTATTATTTGATTATTAAATACTGTGATTTAAAAAATGTTTTTCAAATCCAATTTCAAAATTGGGAATTAAATAACACAATTAATAAATGAGATTGTAAATATCTTTCCTTTTCATACATTTAAAAAAGTTATTCCCTTTTCTACATCCGTTTTCTCTTTCCAGCTCTCATTTTCAAATCCATTTTGCAATTGCATTTCCTAAATTGTTTCCCCTCTCCTTTTAGCATTAGAGTGACCCTCCTGGTCCCTAAGCACACTGAAAACCAAGTTCAACCAATCACAGCTGCTCCTCGAACGTAACCAGCTCACTCATTGGTTAGACACGAGCTGTGCAGCTCAGCAAGGTCCACCCAAATATGGCTCTCTAACCAATGAGAGAGCTGGTTACACTCGAGAAGCAGCTGTGATTGGTTGAACTTAGTTTTCAGTGTGCTCAGAGACCAGGAGGGTCATTCGAATGCTAAAAGGAGAGGGGAAACCATTTAGGAAATGCAATTGCAAAACGGATTTGAAAATGAGAGCTGGAAAGAGAAAACGGATGTAGAAAAGGGAATAACTTTTTTAAATGTATGAAAAGGAAAGATATTTACAATCTCATTTATTAATTGTGTTATTTAATTCTCCATTTTGAAATAGGATTTGATAAACGCTTTCAAATCACAGTATTCAATAATCAAATAATAAATACAATTTGCAATTCCTCTTAATTATTCCAATTTAAAATGTGTAATTAGAAAATGCTTTTCAAATTTGTCTTTTTTAGTATGGATTAATTGTTGAATTTGAAATTATATTTAGCAATCTATATTTTTAATTCACAATTAAGCACTCATCATCAAAATGCTGTATTGCTTTTCCAATGACCCTGTAGTCCTCTATAGAGAACTAGTTTTTAGTTTTTGATGAGTGGAACCAAAACAGGATCATTGCAAAGCCTGCATTCAAACCTAATACTCTACTCAGATACCTGGGGGTGGATGGTGTGAAGAGGAGAGTGGTTCAAACAGCAAAAAAAAAACATGCGGAATACAGAGGGCTCCCTATAAAGGAGCTAATAAAAGAAAAACAGAGGCCCAAAAACAGAACTTTGGGGTACACCAAGCAAGACCAGGCAAGGAGAAGGTCTGTACTTATAGAAGTAGCCACAAAAAAATATCTGTCCAAAAAGTATGAAGAGAACCAATCCAAAGCAGGTTCTGATACACCAGTCCAGCACCTCAACCTATTGAGCAGGATCTGATAGTCACTTGTATTGAAACCTGAGGTTAGGTTGAGCACGAGCAGCACAGAACAACTACCAGTGTCTCTCTGCAACAGAATGACACTGTTTCTGCAGAATGAGAGCCACAAAAGCCTTGGAGGTCCAGAATGTAACTGCCAAGCTGAGAAGAATTTAAATTTGCAAAAGCTGGAGGATGATGGTGGTTTACAAATAAGTGTGTACCTGTTGTGTATGTAGTAGAAAACAAAGCAGTCACAGGCAGAGATGATCTATAACTTTCTCTTCACTCAACTTCTTCACGCATGGTTCTCTCTTGTACATATGTATTCTATTGAATAACATAGGTTGCATAGTGCCACTAACTGGGCAGGAGGTGTATTGCACTATACCACATATTCCTCTCTTGTAAGAAATAAACCCTGTAATGTAACCCAAGAATATCAATACTTCATGAACAATCTATGCAAACTGCAACAACATGAAGCATGTATTTTCTGTAAGTAGCAAAAGTTGTAGAAAATAATAATCTCATGTGATCTCCCAGCAAGTAAGTATGTAACAAATCTGTAGAAATGGAAGTCATAATAACACAAATGACCTAAAGCATGGAAGTAAATAACAGAATCTGTAGGTAGGTCAAATCTAGACTAGCATGTAAACAGAAAGTCTAATCAGTAAGGCACAATTTAATCTTATGACAAAATAGGCTAGTAAATAACTAGATCAATCTTCAGGGAACAGAGACAGAATAAACATGTTCACATTGCATGTTTTTTTCTTTTCTTTTTTTCTTAAGTCACGTAGTCTCTGGACCATACTGGGGCATGTCACATCATTGGTACTCTTGGAGAGGGGGAAGGGGATTGTACAGGTTCAGTTGGTTCAGAGGTGCTTGGCAGCAACCAAGCATCATCGGGCTGTGATGTAGGTACACTTGAATTGTTGGTGGGTGTAGGTGCAAGGTGAGTGGCATTCCACACTTTCCCATCGGATAACCGGTAAGTAGCAGGATCTTTCTGAGCTACCACTTTGAAAGGTTGGGTGAACTTAGAATGTCCTTTTGCAGTGATTCCAGGCTTGCAGATGCGGACAGAGGATCCAACTTGGAAAGTGGGTGACTTTGCACTACGCCGTTTGTCAGTATAGCGTTTTGTTTTCTGTTGCTTCATCTGGATGGTCTGTTTCAGGTTTGCGTGCTCTGTAAGAGGCAATGTGGAGTGGAGACCTCTGATATGCAGCTTTGTGGTGAGTGGTCTACAATGCAGTAGCTCGGCAGGAGACACTGAGGTCATAGCATGGGGAGTGGCTCTGTATGTGTGCAAAAACTCAGTGACAAAGGCTTTCAAAGGTTTACCTTCGATGTTGGCTGTCTGTAAGCAGTCCTTGAATACTCTGTTGAAGCGTTCTATTTCCCCATTTGCTTGTGGGTATACACAGAGCTGCGGCAATGCTTGATATCTTTGTCAGCAAGGAAGCATTCAAACTCAGCTGAAACAAACTAAGTGCCATTGTCAGTGACCAGTTCGAGGGGATTTCCTTCCCTACTAAACAGAGTGGCAAGAAAGTTCATAATAGTGTGTATATATATATATATATATATATATATATATATATATATATAATACCTGAGCAGAAGGCAATCTCAGGCCATCGGCTATAGTAGTCAATGAGAGTTATCGCAAAGCGGCAGTCAGGAGGTGCAGTTTGAATAGGTCCCACAATATCCACAGCTACCTTTTCCCAGGCTGCAGTTGGAGTAGGCATAGGTGGTAGCGGGGCGGCACGGGTGATGGCAGTTTTTTAATGCTGCAGGCAGGTAGAGCATGACTTAATGGCAGACTCAACCTGTGAATCTATGCCAGGCCACCAATACAAATCTCCGTCTTTGTTTTGTGCGAACGATCCCTTGGTGTGTGGCATGCGCTAACTGAATGAGCTTTGATTGCAGAGCTTGAGGTACGATCCCACGATGAGTACCGCGAATTATGTAGCTGTCCTGCGCAGCCAGTTCATTCTGGATACGAAAGTAAGGTGTGATGACAGGGTCTAGGCGTTTTGCACTCCCAGGCCATCCTTTAGAAATGTAGTGTCTCACCTTCTGTAGCACAGGGCATGCATCACAGGCTCTTGGGAGCTCTTTAGCAGTGACAGCTGCAAAGTCAGGTGACACGACAGCCACCATCTCCAGCTCAGGATCTTGATGTTCTTCTGTAATGGGAAGAGGCAGACGTGACAAGCAATCAGCTTTAACATTCTATCGCCCAGGTTTGTATTCAATTGTATAGTTAAAGCACAACAGACGAGCTGACCATCGGGCTATTCTCATGCCTGCACGTCCAAGGCCTTTGGTTGAGAGTAGGGTAGTCAGAGGGCTGTGATCTGTTCTTAAAGTAAAGTGACGACCCCACAAGTAAGTGCGCCACTTTTTAGTCACCCAGACACACGCTAAGGCCTCTTTTTCAATTGGACTTGCATCAGCACTCGGTCAGTGTTCTAGAGGCGAACGCAACTGTCTGTTCTGTATGGCCCTGGATCTCTGTCAGCACAGCTCCAATGCCGTAATTTGACGCATCTGTTGTGACAACTGTTGGCAAGGAAGCAGTTTGACCCGCTGGTGAAGCAGGTGGTTCAACGTGTCCATCTTGAATCTGAAGGCGCAGAGCAGTAAAAAGATCTATGAATAACTATGCACAGCCATGGATAACTAACCAGAGAAGCCGGACGGGTCATGTTGTCTTCATGTCAAGGCAACAACCTCATCGTTCCTACACAGGCCTGGTTGGGCTCCAAATCATTTTGGGATGCCGTCTATCATCTACCCGTTTTCAGATCCTTATTCTTTACTCTAGTGTAAGTCACTATATTCTTTACTCTAGTGTAAGTCAATATATTCTTTACTCTAGTGTAAGTCCCTATTTGGAGACCAACAACAGGTCTGAAAGCACGCAGGCTGGTCAGTCTAATAAAAAAACATGATAAATGTGGAAATCTCATATCACAACTGATAAAACAATGTCAACTTAACTTGTAGAGCAGTGGAAGGTTTACAGGTTTGTTTTGTGTTTTATTAACACATTTTTGAGAGTAAATGGCCTGTTTTAGATGATGTGAAAACATCTTAGATTAAAATCCAGAATTGGACTAAGGTAGTCCAAAACCTTCCTTATAGCCAGTCTGCAGTGAGATTATATTCCTGCTGAATAACTCAAGTCCACTTGAGGTTAAGATCATAAACTGATGACCGGACATTTTCCTTCAAGGTTTTCAGCTAGAAACCTTCTTAAGATGATGTGTTGCTTTGTGAGGTTTTTTCATGTTGACAGTTTCTATTAAAAGCTGCTTTACCGAATCTGCAAAACGAGCTAGCTTAAACCTTGTTTTTTTTCATGCGTCTTAACAACGTTCTAACATAGTATAGCGATAAATATTTTCTGCAGATAACAAAAACAATCCATTTTAATAATTAAATCAAAGTGTTTTTTTTCCGAAGTTGTCTAAAAATGTCATCCAATAACACGGCTTAGTCCGAAACCAGCGATTGTTTTGCAGATTCTGTATAGCAGCTTTAAGGGTTTCAGGCATGGCTGTGGCTTGTACAATTCACCTCAACTCTCCAAAACGGTGTGGTTTATCATCACAGCTTCATTTACGATTTAACAGAGGGGGTAACTACCTGCTCACATAAATCCATGTTGGTTTGGACAGCTTTTTTTCCTTTAATAAAGTAAAGCATTATTTAAAAACTCCTTTTTGCATTTTAATGATCTGAAACATTTAAGTTTGACAAAAAAAAGATGAAATTCTTAAGAGGGCGAAAATACTTTTTCACATTGCCCCTTTTTTAACTGTTAAGATATAGTTTTATAGACTTTTCTATTTTTTACAGCGCTTGTTAGCATTATGAGTAAAAGAATTGACATTCTGCTTCACACTGGAGATTAAACTGTATTCTGTATTGGGCGTTTAATTACAAAAACACCAGCTCTGTGTAGAAGAAGGAAAGTTCCCTCCAGACAGAAGCTTATAGAAAATGTAATTAATATTCTTCTTTTTTTTTTATAACTTTGCTTCTCAGAGAAACCAGCCCATTGTGAAGCTGGAATAATAATTACCCATATGAGCTTCAGGGTGACTGGCTGTGAAGCCTGCAGTTTAATGTTTCTTAAAGCAGCAAGATATTTGTTGCAAATTCTTATTTAGTTTGTTTATTATAATAATTGTCATTATTACCTCCACCAAGAGGTAATGTTTTTGTGCCAATCGTTCTGTCTTTCTGTTAGCAAGAAAACTCAAAAAATGATGGAAGGATGTCGATGGAATCATCAGGAGTTGTCCGCAATTAGACCAGGAACAAGTGACTAAATTTTGGAGTGGATCCGACATGAAGCGTGCATCCACCCACTGACCAGTGGTGCTAACCTCCACTCCTCTCCCATCTCAAAGAGCTTAGAAGTGGCTCCCCTTGCACAGCAGCGGCGCTATGGTTGTAGCTGATGAACAGCAAAACATGTCCGAACCTGGTAATTAGGGGGTGAGTGGCCCTGGTGAAGGTCTGCGCTCGCGGAGTGTTTTTCTAGTTTTAGAAATGTGACTATGCTGTGGTTTTCAATGGTAGTTATACCCCTTGAACCTTTTCACAATTTGTAACCAAACGACCACAGACTTTAGTGTGTTTTATTGGGATTTTATGTGACAGATGAACATAAACTCGTGCATGTTGTTCTGGTGCTATTAGTTTGTTTTTGCCGTTTTGTTTCTTTTTTTAAAGTGAATTTTTTAAATAGGAAACTAATTAAAATGTTTAACTGATTGGAATGTTTGTATGATTGCGTTGAAATTAATTTTCTTGTAAAGTGCTTTGAGATAACGTCTGTTTGAGAATTGGCGCTATATAAATAAACTGAATTGAATTGAAAGAAAATTATACATGGTTGTCAGGGTTTGGGATTTTATTTTCAAATAAGCAGGCGATGTGGAGAAGATCTATGTAGGTGAGTGGAAACATTTTATTTGTATTTTTAATGTTTTTCTCATTTTATTTCATTGCTAATCAATCAATGGTGACAAAATAAATGGCAAAAATACTACAAATTAAAAAAATAAATTCTGATCCAATGCAATTCATAATGAAAATGACATGGTGTGCACAGCTTCGCTAACGTGTTCAGTTGTTTTGCTGTCGCTTTTTCTCCAAAACAAATGCAAATATTGTGTTTGCTTTACTTTTTTATTTTCATTGAATTTCAGGGTTTCGTTATCACCTCCTTGGTTACTTATATGAAATGTGTGCTTTATTGGGCAAGTTTGTCTACGCTCACATATCATGTTTTGGTGGAATTATTTAAACTTTAAGTAATATTTTAAAATAGACATTTATCTTTGAGATATGACCGTATCCGTGATTTAAGTTTCCTACTCTTACTTGTAAATCTCATTGAAGGCCTAGAGATGAAATGTACAGTCCACCACTGCTTGCTAGGTACTGTAGCTTTCATTTTACCTAGCTTTTTGAATCCTAAACATTTTTTACTTATTTCTACAGATGTGTACTTTCACTATTTCTTCTTGCATTCATTGTTTCTGTTTAATTTTCCTTGAGAAAACAGCAAAGTACCAAGGCAGAACCTATAAGATCTATCCTCAGGTTGGATATGGTTCCTTTGTTTTAGCCATGTTTTTTTTCTTCCTCAAGTCTGCTTTCCTTATCTTTTAAATCTTCAACCCCTGACTGTCTGGGAGAGGAGACATTTGTTTTGGCTAATAACTCTGGGGATTGTGTTCCATGTACAAATACCCCATCATGTGTCTAAATGTTTAGCTTTTATATACGTTTCTGTCAATTGGTCTCAACTCCACACAAAGGTTGCCTTCTGGAACCCAATACGTGGAGAGAGGCTGGACGTTCTCCTGCTCTGGATTTGTTTAAGGAGAGGCGGATATCGGGATAGTGTCGGAGTCTTCCCCAGTAAGGGAGGTTCTTTGTGGCTTTGGGTTGCAACAGGGCTGCACAGTGGTGAAATTGGTAGTACTATTGCCTTGCAACATTATCTTCTGGGTTCAAATCCCAGCCTGGGGTATTTTTTATTTGCATGTTTCTTACTACACACTAATGTTTTATGACTTCATCACAAACCAAATCTTATTGTTTGTTTCTTTATTTAATATTGGCTGACAAAACAGATGAGCAAAATAAACTTCAGAGAATTCAACTAGTTGAGTAAGGTTTGAAACTTGTTGGAGTTTAACTAATTTATCTGTCATTTAACTCACCTGGATTCAACATAGAGATATTAATACGTTTCTACCCGAATGCAAACAGATGCATTAGTTTTATTTGAGTAGTTTTTTCCCCCATAAATTTCATCCAAAAGCCAAATACCACAAACTTTTCGTGAGTGGTGTAAATTAAAGTACAATTGTTTTAGCATGGTAATGTACATCAAGTCTTAATTATAAAGTATATGCCACAAATAGGCCATATATAGGCAAATAATCTTTGTGATTTTATTGTAAAAAAACTAAACCTTGCCATAAAATTATGTCCCCATCCCCTACACTCCAACCTGTTGATAAAGTCCCGGGTTAAATCTTAGTTAGGACCTTTCTGGATCTTGTTCGCAGGCTCTTTCTGTATGTGGATTGATATTTTTTCCAGGTACTCCAAGGCAAATGGAAAGGAACATTTATGTGTATAGCATAAAGGTACTCTGTGTGATTGGGGGAAGAATAAAAGCAATAAAAACAGAAAACACAACATCAATGACATAAAGAGCATTAAAAATTCTACTGGTATGACATTCCAGCTATAATTAATCAAAGGCAGTTTTAAACAAATGGGTTTAGCCTTGATTTAAAGGATCTCAGTGTTTCAGCAGCTTTGCAGTTGTCAGGAAGTTTGTTCCAGATAAAAGAAGCATAGAAACTGTAAGCTGTTCCAGTTTCCTCTTACATTTCTGAGACTCTAATTTCCCACTTGGTGTGAATATGTGTGTACAAGCCTGTGTATCTCTGTAGTGATAGAGACCTCACTAGGGTGTACCGTGCCCATTCATGCTTTTAATAAGTTTTTGTCCTTTATAACATAAGCACAACCATAATTCTCACTGGAATAATAATGCAGTTAAAGCTGAGCTAAAACCAGTCAACAATATTTTTACTTTCAGCATCCTTGTAGTGATAAATTAATACTATAAGGCAGATCTTTATCCAAAATCAATCAAGCACAATTGAGATATGCTTTGTCAACTATGGAACAGCATTTAGTAGACAGTTTTTCCATTTGTTTTGCCATTTTTATCATAAATTATAACTTAATCAAGATAAAATGAAGCTTTCATCAGCACATAGCTCTGGTGACATCACTCTACTGATTAGAGTTATTTTGTTTTTCCCCCATCTTTATTCTCATGTTTTAACTAATTTCCTCCTTGAAGGATGTCTGTTTGTTCTCTGCAGTCAATCATTTCAGCCATATATGAGAAATCTCCATAGAATTCTGGAAAATTTGGAAATATTTGATTTGGAACCCCTGCAACTCAAATGGAACGGGAATGCTTTAGAATTCACAATAGATTCTGTCAAAAGTTTCTTAACCACCTTTATGTTTACACATAGTAACTGATTAGCTTCTTACCTGTGCCTCTTGTGATGTAATCAACCCATTAACAAATAATTGACATTCCTTCTTTCTTAAAGATCATATTGCAGGTTAAATATTTTCTAAAATGCATATAAAATGTTGTCCAAAATTACTATTTGACACATTTATTGAGGATTTTTTTTTGTTTTAACAGTAAATAACGCCACAGATTTTAATAAAAAAAGTTTCATAATCTGAAAGTGTGACGTAAGCGAAGGGAGTCATATGCTATGCGCTGCCTCAGCTCAGTGTAGCGAGTAGGTAGTTATCGGGTAGAGCAGTGGTGTTTTCGAGAGTCAGTGTGGTCACTAGTTTTGTATTGGATGCATCTGTTTTAAACATGGTAAATTATTGGGTTTGTGGAGTGTGATTGTTTGTGATGGAGTTCAACATGGGATGCAGAAGCAAAGATCAGGTGCAACTGACACAAGACGCAGTTCCTTCAGTGCACACAACTTTATTGGCCCCGCTGTCAGCGGCTGTTTCTGGGGCTGCAGCAGGCGGGAGACGCTGTCACTGATCCATCAGAGGCTCAGCTCTATGCAGACAGGATCTTGGCGTTGTAAGTCTTGTTGTCTACGATGGTAATTACCAACTTTGGTCAAAGAACAATATCAAAAATTAGATGCGATGTGATATGTGGGTTGCCAAATAAGCAGTACAAAAGGGGTATCAGGAAGTGCTATACCACCTTACGTGAACGGATATTAACGAGTTTGAGACAACTTAGAAAAGCTCATTATTGTGTATTATTGGCAAGGATCAATACTATATTAGCTGACAAATACTAGTGTTTTTATTTTATTTTCTGGTACATGATAGTAATCTGTATGAAATTGTGACGCTGGCACACGAGTTTATGCTAACATCGGTATCACCACTCTCCACTGATTGTCCTGACACCACAGCTCTATCTTATGGAGTTAATGTTACCTTAGGTTCAGGAGCAGGACCACGCCTCAGTCCCACTTTTCCTTCAGCTATCTATACAAACTCGACTCTCCTGGCCTCACAAGCAACTAACAAGTCTCTAATTATCCAGCGGTCTATATAAACTCAGCCAGCCAACGCCTCACGTCTGTCTCGTACGCTTCACACCTGCCAGACATCTCCACACTTTTCGTGCTTGCATATGCTTACATCTCACCTTTATCATCCGTTCCGGTCTCTTGACATGGACATTCCCTCCGTTTGTGTTGATACGTCCGAGTCGGATGAGGAGCTGCTCCTCAGCAATCCTCTCCCCGTTGGGCCCTCATCTCCGCCTGTGTTGCATCAGGTTTCGTGTCGGGTTTTCGTCGGTCCAGCAGGACTCCGGCCCATCTTCTTTGGCCTTGGCTTAGACGTCCTTGCTTGCTCCGGCGGGTCCTTTTCCCCCGTCTCCGGCTTCCGCATCTCGTAGTGGCCGTCCTCGCGGCCGCTTGAGCCGGCATCCTCCTCTTCCCCACCCTGGGCTTTCTTGCTGTGCCTCGAGGCTTCGCCTGAGCGCTCTCCCACTACCGCTTCAAGCTGCTTGGTTCAGGCTCTCCCTCCATCTCCTCCCAGCCCACGCCAGACACCTTCGCTCCAGGGCCTCACCTGGAGCTCAATGTTCTCCCATCGCTGCTCCGGGCCGCCCTGATATATCAGGCTGGACCGTGGCGCGGCCCCAAGGCATGCTCCGGGAAAGAGGTATTCCTTTCAGCTGCTCAGCTCCAAAATCCTGCTTTTTTAGGGTTTTTTTTCCCCGGATCCTTCTCCACACTCCTTATCACGTTCGAAGCTTTCTGCCAGGGAACCCGGATCTTCCCAGGGTGGATCCTTCGGTGATGCAGTTCCCTCACCTGCCGTCTCTAGCCCGGTGCTCACAGCTCCCCCTGCTGGGAGCCAGCTTTCGTGTCCCCCAATGACTGCTGCATCATTTTCTGATTTTGTTTCCTTTATGGCCAGTTTTTTCTCCTCTCTGTCCTCCCAGCCTGCACATTCTCCCCATGAGCATTCATCCCCCCATCCCTTCGTCCCTCCTTTTACCCTCCCCTCTTCTCTTTCTTCAGGCGTGGTTTCAGCCCCTCCCATCTCCACGCCCCCCTCAACTTTGTTTTCTACACCTGCCCCTTCAGCTGCTCGGCAGGTCACCAGTCTGACCCCTCCTCTCTCTCACCCATCGGGCTTGATATGGCTTTTCGGTTCGGGGGCACAGGGTTCTATCAATACCACACTCTCTTTGCTTCTCAGGCAGCAGGTTGCCTCACCCAGTATAATCTGGGGACGTACTGGGGCGTACTGGATTCGGAGCTGTACTGCCACATCTTCGCAGCTCGGGCTTCCTTTCCCCTTCCCACCCTGCCACAGCATGCACCTCGGTCGCCCCTCTCCGTTCTCGGGTCACCGCAGCCCACTGCTCAGCGGTCCCCGACCGCCTGTCAGCGGCTGCCCCCCAACTGCCTGGTTCCTGGGGGCGTCAACAGCCGCGGCTGCCCACTGTTCTACCAGGGGGCAGGATGGTGTGCAACAGCTTTAATGACCTCTGCTGCTTCGTCTCCGGCTGCAGGTTGTTGCATACCTGTTCTTTCTGTGGTGGAGCGCACTCCAGGGGCGCCTGTACCCATAACCCCACCTCCAGGCCAGATTGACTAGAGAGACACCTCGCCACTCCCATCAAGGTGAGTGCCCTTATATCTGCTTTGACTCACCACGCGGATAGGGAGTTTGTGGGTTTTTTGGTGAGGGGGTTCACCCACGGGTTCCATCCGGGCATAGACGTCCTCCCAGATTGCGTAACCCATTGTGCTAAACCTCCTGTCTGCTCTCTCAGACCCTGACACGGTCAATTCTCTCCTCATTAAAGAGGTCAAGGAGGGATTCATGATCGGTCCTTTCGCCCACACCTCTTTTCCGGTCTTCCGGGTTAGCCCCTTGGGCATCGCTACTCGAAGGTACCCAGGCAAGAAGTGGCTGATTACAGACCTGTCGACTCCCCGTGGTTCCTCAGTGCCTAGCATAAACAGTCTCATTCCATTCCCTGAATTCTCAATGCAGTATGCTATGGTCGACCATGCCATCAGCCTTATCTTGTCATGGGAGCATGGCTCTCCAAGGCAGACATCACTAGTGCTTTTGAGGTCCTGCCCTTTCACGCCGACTTCTGGCGCTTCTTCTGTGTTTTCTGGAAGGGGACTTACTACTTCGCCATCTGGGTTACCTTTGGCTGCAGAAGTAGCCCCAAGATGTTTGATTCCCTTTCTGAAGCCTTTTACTGGGTCCTACTTAACACCTACCGTCTACCTTATGTTCTTCATCTCCTGGATGACTTCCTGGTCATCACCCCCGGTTCATCTCCTCCTTGTTCGGGGCTTTGAGCCCTCACTGAGGTGTTCTCCGACATCGGGGTCCCTCTTTCCTATTTTTTTTTTTAAACGTGTCCTGTTTGGCAGTGTGGAGCTCAGAATTGGTGTCTGAGTACCAAGTAGAAGCCCAACAGATTTACTTTCACAAGCGGAGCAGTACAGCTTTTGCTATAGTCCTCCACTTGATATATGTGTGAAAAATCTTTATTATGAATTGTTGGGGTTTTTATTTCCTGATGTTATGGACACGGAGACGGAAAATTGAGGAGAAGAGAGGTAGGAAACAAAAAGTCGAGAGAGGGTGAGTTGAAAATACAAGAGAGGAAGGGGAACAAAGAAAACACAGGAAGACATTGAAGTCTCCCTCCATACCTACAGGACGGCAGAGAGAGGGGGAAAAACAAAACACGAAAAAGGAACATCGACAAAACAAACCAAACATTGTGAACTAAGAATTACACAACCACATTACACAAAAATAGATATAAAAATACAACAACAATGTCACAGAAAAACTCATGGTACCGATTAATCAAGCTCTAGTAATGATAACCTCAGCCCAAGAATATATCCTTAAACACCAGAGACCCCACATCTATGTGTGTGTGTTAGCATGCTGGTGCATATAAGGTTTCTCCATAAGAGTGTACGATAGCTGGTGTGAGCAGACACCAATCCGTCTCCCAGGAATTGATGCAGACATGAAGGAGATCGGAGCAAAGACGTCCAAAGGACCCCCAGAGCCCCAGGCGGACCCGGGCGGGGCCGACCGCATCCCCCCAAGAGTGGAGCAAAGGAGAACTCCAGGGGAACATCCAGCGGCCACTATGCAGGGGCCCGGGGGGGAGCAGTGACGAGCCCACGGGCTCCGCCGGCAACCGGCCGTGCCGGGGTGGGCTGGTCGAAAAATGGCTTCAAAGAAGTCATCATCTTTGTCTGTCATGTACCCTGCGATTGTTGTTGCAACTTACTATGCTGTACCGGGTAGTAGCCATGCATGTGTGTTTGTTTACGAAAGCAGGTGGTATTTAGGGACCGCTGTGTCATGTCCTTGCGCCTTGCAGCAGCGCCTTACGGCGATGCTTTGTCATAATGTAGTCTAAATCGGCTCCTGTAATTCCTTGGTGCTACTTCTTACGTTTAATTTGCAGCCGATCTGATTATTGAGTTCACCAGTAAAAATTACGATCATTATTGATTAATTTTAATCACTTTTGTACACAAAATGCTATTGGGTAGCATTCACTTACATTGCTTTATGCTGAGCTAAAGCAAATGGACTGCTGCCAGATCGGGAGAATTACAGGGCTGGTTAAAAAATGATTTTTTTCTCACTTATCTAACTCTGGGGAATATGGCAAAAGACAAATTTGGCTTAGAGGTGGAATATCCCTTTAAAGTCTTGAAATGGTTGAATGGTAGGAAATGATTACGATCGTTTCCTTTTGCTAAATGTTCAAACAGCGGTTTGTTTACTGCAACAATGAAAACATACCACATATAAGTGTGTATTTTAGTGCTGTGTTGAGAAAAATCGATTCTCATAAAAATTCTAAGAATCAAATCGATTCACAAGTCCAAAAATCGGTTAAATTACTTAACATTGTTTGCCCTTTTTTATAGCTAAAATAGGAAGGAAATGTCCAGACAGCCATTTTAAGGCTTGGGTGCAGTTTTTCCCGGTGAACTGTTACCCACCCAGTGTTGCGTCATTGCATTACAGCCATATAATTAATATAATAATTAATTCATATCAATATTGAATTGGAACAGAGTGGATCAGATCAAATTGAATCGTGATGATCGATTCTTGAAGTTTGAATAGATACCCAGCTCTAGTGTATTTATCAGCATCATGAAATAATGAATAATGAAGTACTTGACAGATTTGAAAGATAACGATAATGTGTTTGGTCTTTAATCCTGATTATGATGATGGTCCAAACTGTTGAGGTTAATGATTGTTCACTGATCAATGCATATATTTATGTATACAAGCATATGTGTTCTGTAGATCTGATACTGGCTTTTCTTGTCATGATTTGTTTCCAGTTTCTCAGCTAGAAAAATGTTAGTTTCTGCCTGAAAATGAATGACATCTATGATAGCTGTTCCTTTGAAATGGGGAGGCACAGATGAAATAACTTGGAAAGTTGAATAACATCTTAAACTTGGAAACCCATCTGACTGCTGTTTTAGATCTAGTTTGGATAGTTTTAATGAATCCTAGAACAAGTAAAATTCCTTTGCAGCTGCTAAAATTAAATAACTTGTCGCTGGATTTGTAAGAGAGCTCGACATTTAGAACTGCTCAGTGAATGTTAGTGTGAGACATCCTACCGCACTCAGCTCCCTGTTGGTGGTGGGATCCCAGCTTCCTGTCAGCCTGCAGCAAACAGCTACAGTATTTGGAACAGCAGGAGGTCTGTCCCACATAGCTGCTGACCCAAAACGTGGATACTGGCGGCAATTAGAACCACCATATGCAAAGCACAGGTGACACACACTCTGCAAGAGTTTCAATTTGTAAGGATATCCCCCTGGGCCTTTTTTGTTTCTCTACCTCCACAACAAGCAACAGGGATGAGATAATGATGCAGTAATTTTTATTTTTTTATTTTAAGGTAATGAGTTAGTGTCAACCTTGTTTGTTATTGTTGTTCTGTTTACTAAGTAATAAAACCTGAAGCAATTTTGTGAATATTTTCATTTTGCCTTTTGTCATCAGGAATGTCAGGAGCTGAGGTTTCTGATGATTCTGTTCAAAGATGAGCTCTATAATGATTCACCAGTAGACAGGAGGAAATTCTGTGGGTCCAAAACATTAAAGGTGAAACATGTGGGGGAAAAAAAATCAACGTTAGTATAATCCAAGCCATGAATGCTACAGCGTTTGCAAAAGTATTCACACTACTTGGACTTTTCCACATTTTGCCTCATTACAACCATAGACCTCAGTGGATTTTATTGAGATTGTATCTGATTGAAACCAGTACACTAAGCAGTGCACAAAATTGTGATGGAGAAGGAAAATGTTGCGACCAAACATCTGAATAGTGTGTTATGCATAATTATTTCGCCTCTTTTCCTTCGATGCCTCAAAATAAATGCCAGTGCAACCAATGACAAATAAACAGAGTCCACCTGCTTGTAATTAAATATCAGCATGAATCCAGCTGTTCTGTGTGTTTGTTAGAGAACAAACAACATCATGTAGATCTGGGTCTTGCAGAGGCCTTTGGAGGGGCGGGTGCTCAAAGTTAAAAAGGAGACCATAGAGTAGAATTTTAAATTTTTTTACAACAACTGATATTTACCAAGAATCTAATAGGGAATCCCAACATAGTGTATCATTTTCATCAGATAGGGACCATGCAAAGCAAAAGTAGCCTATTTCTTATCTGATGGGATAGATTAAGGGGTTGCTGCTCCTGTTGCTAATGGGGGTGGAGGGCGGAGGTGTGTTGTTCTGAAGCTGTAGATAATAAAATGACCGTAGGAGAGCTAGTAGCTGATTAAACAACTGTTATGAAATACTGTCATGTTTGGGTTAAGTTTCCAGACCCACATGCAGAATCATACATAAAGAATGAGTGATAAAGTAAAGAAATGTATTAACAACAGTTTATGTACATAAGAATGTGCAAAACTGAAGATCTTTCTCATGCAAGGCACAAGGAAGACGAGCATAACAACTGCATTCCGTCTTCAACAAGGGACTTGAGAGACATGAGAAAGGTAGAGACTAATAGTTGTGCAGCTCCTGAAATCCTCAGCTCCACTGATGAGGCTTGATTGCACCAGCTGTGAAGGCAACCAGATTCCAGAGACTCCAGCCAAAGATTATCTTTAAAAAACAGAGCTTCCACTCACACACATAAGCACAATCACACCAGAACCTAAAAATACCCCCCCCTTAACGCCAACCCTTGGCAGCCAAGAACAACAAAACTGCAGAGATGCCTCAAAGTCACGAAGGATCCGGAATGAGAGAATGAGACACCAAAGAAGGTTCTTCAGAACCATACCCTTCCCAGTCCACCAGCCCCTGGAAGCCTCTTACCTGCTGTTCGGGTGTCTAGAATCTTCCTAGGGTGCCCACCAATGTCGTGGGCAAGGGGAGTGGGTCTGGAAGGAGGGCAAAACATACTGGTGAGAACAGGTCTCACCGGATCAAAGTGGAAGACAAGATGAATCTTAAGAGGAGCTTAAGGTGAACAGCAGTATGATTTAAAAGGGTGGTGATCTCGAAAGGTCTAATGTATCTGGGAGACAGTTTGGGGTTGCGTGATTTAAGGTTAATATCACGGGTGGTTCTGCTGATTCCAGGATGGCACGAGAATTTAGCAGTGTGTGCCCAATGAATTAGGCAAGACCTGATGGATGATGGGACATAAAGGTGGTTGGCAGGTTGATTGGAGGTTCCGGTCTTTAGGGCCTCCAATACCTGGTCACTGATTCCCCAAGTAAGGCCCCTGACAAAAAAAAGAGGTGGGTATGATGGTGGCTACAAGAGGTTCAGAATTAGGAAAGAAATCTGTCTTCAGAGTGCATCTGGCTTAGGGTTCTTGGATCCAGGTCTCCAAGAAATCAGAAAGTTGAAATGAAAAAAAAGAGACCATTGTGACTGTGTGGGGTTCAATCTTTTTGCCTCTTGGAGATAGGTCAAATTCTTTAGATCCGTCCACATGACTAGGGTGCTGAGCACCTTCTAGCCAGTGTCTCCATTCCTTAAAAGCCATTTTTATGGTGAGAAGTTCTTGGTCTCCTAATCTTAACTGATTTTTGAAGGAGACAATTGATCCAGATGAAAAGCATAGGAATTAAGTTTGTCATGTTCAGAGGATATTTGTGAAAGGATGGCACCATTACCGACATTGACCTCATCTACCTCTAAAACTAACTGTTTGGATGGGTCTGGTTGGGAGAGGATGGGTACTTGTGAGAATCTTTTAATTCTAGAAAAGATCTCTGGAGTCCAGAGGAACATTCTCTTGGTTGAGGTCAAGCTGGTTAGACGAATGGCAGTTTGTCCATCCATACTGACAACCCCCAGGATAGACTAGCAAAAACATTAGGTGACACGCTTCATAACTTCGGCCTGACCCAGCATGTCAAACAACCAACACACCATCGAGGTGAATTCTCAGCAAAGGTTTGAATATATTGCATTATCTGACCATTTCTTTGTTTTCTTTGAAATTACCATCTCTGTTAAACTATCTAGCCACAGTGAGACCACTGTAAAAAAGCATTTTCTCGTGGACAGTTCAGTTGAAACCTCCTCAGTCCTACTAACATGCCTTTGAATCTGGAAGCAGAATCTGGGGACTTTGGGTCGGGCTCTCCAATCTCTGGTGCCGAAGTCACCCAGGTGATTAAAAAGCTCCTCAGTGGCAGGCCTCCGGCGTGGATGAGATTCGCCCTAAGTTCCTTAAGAATCTGGATGTTGTGGGGCTGTGTTTGTTATCGTGGCTCTGCAGTGTTGCGTGGACATCGGGGGCAGTTCCCTTGGATTGGCAGACTGGGGTGTTTGCCCCCCTTTTAAAAAAAAGGAGGACCACTGAGTGTGTTCCAACTACAGGGGGATCACACTTCTAAGCCTCCCCGGTATGGTCTATTCAGGGGCTTTGGAGAGGAGGGTCCGACGGATAGTTAAACCTCTGATTCAGGAGGAACAATGCGGTTTATGTCCTGGCCGTGGAACACTGGACCAGCTCTATGCCCTCAGCAGGGTCCTGGAGGGTACGTGGGAGTTTGCCCAACCAGTCTACATGTGTTTTGTGGACTTGGGGAAGGCGTTCGACTGTGTCCCTCGGGGAGTCCTGTGGGGGGTACTCTGGGAGTATGGGGTACCAGGCCCCTTGATACGGGCTGTTGTCAGAGTTTGGTTCGCATTGCCGGCAATAAGTCGGGCTTGTTTCCGGTGAGAGTTGGACTCTGCCAAGGATGCCTTTTTTCACCGATTCTCTTATTAACTTTTATGGACAGGATTTTTAAGCGCAGCCAAAGTGATGAGGGGGTCCGTTTTGGGGGTCTGCTTTTTGCAGATGACGTGGTCCTGTTGGCTCCATCGGAAGGTGATCTACAGCTTTCACTGGAGCGGTTCGCAGCCGAGTTTGAAGCGGCTGGGATGAGAATCAGAAGCTGGAGCTGGAGATTGATAGGCGGATTGGTAAGGCATCTGCAGTGATGCTGGCACTATACCGGTCTGTCGTGGTGAAGAAAGACCCTCGGCTTCGATTTACTGGTAGATCTATGTTCCTACCCTCATCTATGGTCACGAACTCTGGGTAGTGACCGAAAGAACAAGATCGAGAAGCGACTGGAATGAGTTTCCTCTGCGGGGTGTCTGGGCTTTCCCTTAGAGATAGGGTGAGAAGCTCAGTCTTCCGGAAGGGGCTCAGAGTAGAGCTGCTGCTCCTCCACATCAAGAGGAGTCAGTTGAGGTGGCTTGGGCATCTGGTCAGGATGCCTCCTGCACGTCTCCCTGGTGAGATGTTCCAGGCATTTCCCACCAGGAGGAGGCCCAGGGGAAGACCCAGGACATGCTCTTGGCTGGCCTGGGAACGCCTCGGGATTCCTCCCGAGAAGTTGGCCCAAGTGGCTGAGGAGAGGGAAGTCTGGGTCTCTCTGCTTAAGCTGCTGCCCCCACGACCCAACCCCGGATAAGCGGAAGAAGATGGATGACATTCAGTAGTATTTTCTTCCAATAATTTTAATTAATGTTCGATCCGAACAAACTGAGCAGAGAATACACATCATGCGATCACACATGGAGCACATAAAAAACGTTACATGTATTATGAACATTTTGTGGCCTGAACGCTCCGCATGGAGCTGAACCGCATGCTCTAAAGCTACCCTAACTGTTCAACGCACTGTCAGCTCCCAGTCAATAAGGTGCATTGAGTACGACCATTTCTATTGTCGATTTTTGTTGACAAATCGTTGCAGCCCTAATGCACACAAATATCCCTTTGTATACAAGTTTATACTATAGACTGTATATACTGCTGGGACCAGATTCGGATTTAATGGACTGAATTTTTACAACTTCCCGCTGAAGGAATGCAACATTCTTGGACGTAATGGACTGAACTGTTACACCTTCCCGCTGAAGGACAGCAACATTCTTGGACGTAATGGACTGAACTGTTACACCTTCCCGCTGAAGGACAGCAACATTCTTGGAAGTAATGGACTGAACTGTTACACCTTCCCGCTGAAGGACAGCGGCATTCCTGGACGTAATGGACAATGAACCTAGTTCTAGCTCCAAAGACTGAACAGTGCGCATTCTTTGGAACTAAAAGGGGGATGTTGAGGCTATGGCCTATTACTGAACGAACTGCATCTCTCAGCATCCTTTCACTGAACGAACTGCATCTCCCAGCATCCGTTGCGCTGCCCTCAACCCATTCTCATTGGTCTGTGGTCAGTGATGACATCACAGAGTTGATAAAAGGCAGCGCGAATATTGAAATCTTCGTCTTTTGGTCCCCAAGCGGTGCCGTAAGGAGACGCTTTAATCCACTTCCCTTTTAAACTTCGAAGTGAATTGGCCGAGCAAACAGACTTTCCTGTACCAGGTAGTCCGCTGGCCATCTGAGCTCTATTGAAACCGGCCCTGAGTCCCTCAGCACCTGAAGTCGGATGTCCGCTTTTCTGATCTCGGTTTTGCTCAAACCGCTCCTTAAAACTGGACACTTTCTACGTTCTTCGTCGTGGACTGTGGAGAGCTGCCTCCACCAAGTAGGATTAAACTGATTTATATCTTCTGGGTCTGGGTAGAGGAGAGGTCTTGACGGTTAATATCCGTTTTCTGTTGGTTAAAATAAGTCTGTCAACTTGTTAACCACTGTTATTCTTGGTCGTCTGTCGCTGTACACCGACCCTGAATGTGCATGCTTTTTGTGTTTTAATATTTGACTTTGGTTGCAACCAGAAGCAGTATATTATATTGTATTATTTCCTTGTTTGTTTCTTGTCCGCTGCGGTTGGCGCGTGTCCGTTTAGACAGGTCGCGTGGCATCAGTAGATCCCCGTTCTCCGTAGCCCCCGTTTCCTTTGTCCAAGCCACCATTGCTAATGAAACTAGCCTTTGTTGAGACATCAAGCGGTCTTCCTTTGTCTCCCTTTGTGAGCCGATCGCGCCAATTGATAAGGCTTGAGTTTGATCGATCGTATTGAGGGTGGAAGCTGACCCCCCCCCCCTCATTCGCTCGCTGTCTCCCCCCCCCCCCCCACACACACACAGCTGCATACACACACATGCCCCTTCCCTCGACGTTAACTTTGTTCTATATTTTTGCATGCGTTAGAATAGATGGAAATTATGAATGAAATGTAATCTGTAAGGTTGACCTATTTCATTAATAAATTCCCTCAGTGTGTGCTGTAAAGTTTGTTTTAACCCCGCGGTCAAATTATGCCTTTTCAGAGAGACCGACAGTCTGGTTTAATTAAAATTATCTCATTTATGAGATTGGTGCCCCTATATCTTTAATAAACAGGTTAAACTCGAACGTCATCAATAATTATAATTAATATAAAATTATTGATTATAATTATTGATGCTCAGAAAACCAGACAACAACTTTTCATTATTAATAGTTACAACATTAATGGTGCGTCCCGTGTGAGGCCGCCAGGAAAAGATAAATAAACCTCACACACTGAATAAACAGTAGTTCAGATTATTCGGCCAGACTATAAAGAGATAAGGTTTGCAACTTTTCTTGGTGATAATCTTCTGCTTTTGGAGTTTGACTAAACTGATAGAAATATTTGGCAGACGTTTTGATGGGATTAAGTGAGGAGCTTTTGAATGGTTAACTGTGGTTTCTGATAAGTTCTGCACGTTGCCACTCAGAAGCAGCAATTCTGCTTTGTGCTGTAGACTATGGAAGCATGGTAGTGCTAAATTAACCTGCTGATAATCAGATTAATTTAGATGCATTTTTAAATCCATTACTCAAGCTGTTCAATCTGCAATTAATTGTTCATATACCTTTTGTGCTCTTTAATGTGCATTCAAAATTTCAGTGTTCCAAATTCATAGATTTAAATAGCTTAACCTGCATTTAAATTAATAATTCCAAATTTCAATCTGGAAGTAATCATAAAAAAATAAATAATAATAATAATCATTTGTTTCCCAGTGTGCTGTGCAAAAGCACCCTGATTTAAATTCCAGCTGTAAAATTAAATTGCTTAACCTGCATTTATTCCTCATTGCTTAGGCTGCATTTGAACTAATTATACAAGTTTAAAGAAAACCCATCCTAAATGAAATGCTTTTGCTCTTGGTACTTCTGAGAGAATTTTTCTTTTTCAAGCATCATATGTTTTTGTTTTCCTTGTGTGTTTCCCTAATGTGTATTTTTGCCTGATTTTAACTACTGCTAACTCACTGCTAACCTTGATTAGAGAGAGTGAATCTGCGTTGCCTTGCTAAGTTCCCTTAAATGAAATAAGGAGTTTATATTTAACACATAGCATTCTGAAATACTATGAAGTAGTATTGTGTAAGTCACAAGTGATTTTGGCAGCTTGTGCAATTATTTATTTTGCGCACCTAAACCTGTGGAATATGCAAAGAGACCACTGCATATTTATCTGAGGTAGTGGCAAGTTGGTGCATGTTTTGCTTTTGAGCAATTCTAAACTTGGCCTATTGGCTGCTTGAGATTTGGTCTCATTTTATTATATCAATTTCTTCCTTTTAAATCTTTTATTTTATTCTCTTTCTATTTCTTCTGGTGCCTTAAAAGATGGAAGCCTCAGGCTACCATGCAGATGATTTTGTGGGCCCAGAGAGCGCTGGAGACTACCACCTGCAGCAGGTAGTTGGAAATCTTATTCGCCTGTCATCACAGGAAAGCGAGTACCTACACGGTTATGAAGTTGAAGCCTGTGAAAAGAGAATACAGAGTCTAATGGGATTTATGGAAAACCCAGATAAAGAATTGAAGGTATCCGATGTCCTCGGCCAGCTAACGCTGTTGCTTCAACGTTGATTGCAGTTGGAAAGCCAGACAGCAGCACAGTTAAAGCAAGAAAGAGACACTGCTATCTTTGAGCTTTAAGAAGCCAAGATAGAGTTAGAAAGGAGCAAGGAAGAACCTGTCCCACCTCCATTAGAGCAGATTCCACCCAGCCACCAGAGGGTTAAATCTCAGTGGCCGATCTCTGATCAAGCCGTTGTCACTCCACACATTTCAGCGAATGACCCCTCCTTTCTTTCTGAAGCAGGGAGACCTCTGGGTGAAGCTCCGACCCACCTTTCTCTGCCAGTGGTGAGTGAAGGTGTTAGAGCTGCAGCACCAGACCAAGGGCTGCACCCTGCAGGCAGAGCAGAAAGAGGGGGGGCTCCCAGGGCGGACCACTATGCATCTGGCCCCCCACAGAGACCATGGGACAGGAGCATGTGGACTCCAGGTGGGCCAGATTTCCTAACACACCCTAGTGCGCAAGCCAGCGCACCTGCAGAACCCTTCCGGATGAACCCTGAAGTCATGGTGTCAGGCCAGACCATCCCTCAGGCCTGCCAGGCTGCTAGTGAGACTAGCATGCTGATACCACCAAGAACAGCAGGGGTGGCAATACGCTTAGCGGTGATGAAAGACCAACAGCCATTGGGTAAGCAAGCGTTTTTCCAGCCACTCCCCTACTTCCTGGAACTGAACCTTGCTGTTTGCGGTGCACCCATTCTTGAGTTGAACAATTGTTCAGCCTACCTGCTGGTTGAAAATCCAACCCAAGTTGCATTCCCGGTGACAGCCGGAAAGCCTCTTGGCATGCTTATAGACTGCTCACTTCATGATTTTGAACTTTCAGTCCCCGTCATAGGGGATCTGCCTCTCTTCATGAATAACAAACAGTCCTTCTCAGACAGGTGGTTCACATTCCCTTCCAAAATGATCACAGTAAAGCTGCACAAAGCTTTACCTGAGGAGTCCATCTGCAGCGCCACCTTAAGGCCCGAAGGTGACCTAATGGTGTACGCGCTGATGACTAATCCAGCTGAGCGCAGAATCCTGTGGGATTTCCAGAAACTGTGGCTCCCGCTGTCACAAGTCCGTCCCGTTGGCGCCCTCTTCTGGCGACAGATGGAAACGAAAAATGAACAGCTCAGGTATGAACCTAAACACTTTGATGTGGTGAAGACGCAGGAACATAATCCCAACTTTCACCTCATCCAGAAGCTGGTGATTAACCGTTCACCAGCAGACATGATGCTGCCACCACCAGGGGCAACCCATAAGCTACAAGCTTTTTCTTGCAGCCTTCCTGATCTTAGGCTGAAGACGGGTTCGTTGGTCTACGCCCACAACGAGCGAGGTCCGCCTCCATGGGCTGACCTAACAGACCAAAGGGGGGTCATCTTAACCCACACCCATGACTTTACTCCATGTGACCAGAAGAGCCCCAAAGCCTCATGTGACATCTTCCAACAGGTGACATCCTGGCATCCAAAGGTTCACATGAACGAGACTTGCACCCAAGGATGCTTATATTGCTGCCAGCTCCAGGGATCCCAGCTGAGCAAAGATTCCTCTCAGCGAAGGGGGGTCAGATTCCCTTGGATGCACCTGAATCCAGCAGAAGTCAACAAACACCTGCTGACAGTCACATGCAGCTTCATCAGAGGTGATGAAGCCCCTCCTAAACTGAATGATACAGCAGTCATGACTGCTGCTCTTTTGTTTAAAAAAGGTAAGTTTCACCTCAAGGTCTCCTCCCTAGAGGCGGAGCCTGTCTCCACACCAGTGGAAAAGGGGGACCAGTAAATAGCGTTAATGGAACAGGTGCATGCTTCAAAACTCACCTCTAGCATGCACTAACAACTAATTACATCCGTAATTTTTGTTTTGTTCTATAGAAATCTGCAGACGCATAGATTTAACACCTTTCAGCCTACAGTAGTAACCATAAATACATTCTAAGTGCATTAAAATAACACTTTCAGGTTTTGCAGTTTCTCTCTTAGGAAGTGGTTAAGTGATGAGTGACACATTGGTATCATTTAACACAAGACTTCATTAGAGAAGCTGATTTATCTGCACACTACCTCCCTAAGTGATGGTACATTTATTCTAGACGCGATTTAGAAATCCTACAGAAACTCCTTAAACAGAGACTGTTAGAAGCCCAATCTAAAACCCTTCAAGACACAAACGTGCCTGTCAATCTACAATCTACTTTAATTAACAACACCCTGCATGCCCTGCAAGCTCTCTCAGATGTCGTAGAAAGATAAAATAATTGACTTAATGTACACACAGGTGGTGAGAGAATTATTGCAGGATCTTAGAGAAATTGGTTTATCTATGCAAAGTCCTGTGGAAGGACGAACTTTTACACATTTAGTTCCTCTAGAACTAAATGTCCCCATTTTTGTTAACTCAGATAATTTTGAACTTGTATTCATGCTGAACCTTCCCATCATTGAAAAAAAATGAATATAGATAGGCTTAAATCTGTGCTAAATGTTGGTTTTTGGAAGGGTATGTTGTATTCTACTTTTTTGAGGCTATTTTTATTATGCAGTACATATGTGTTAATTATATCTTTTTTAAGCTTTAGAAGTAATAGGCCTGTTTATATTATTCAGGGTAGTAAAACATGACTCTGTTACCAGTATTTTATAGGGTTGAAGGTTTTAAGTAAACAAACTCTTGAGTAAAGATATGAACTGAAAGCAGGGAGGATCAGCTATAACTCTAAGTCATGTTATAACCCAGTTCATAGTAAGGTCAAGAGACCTGGAGAAAATAAATGACCTGTCAAGATGTAGAAGGAGGAGAGAGGAGTCACGTGATATGTTCTTTGTTCTTCTTGAAATAAAAATGGTACAGCCCTGTAAGAGAACGAGTCAGTCAGTCAGATCTTGTCTGATTCCCATCTGCAGGTGCGTCTTTTCCAAAACAGATCTGAGTTTGTGTGTTTTTTGTAACTCTCTGTCTCTCAGCTTTGGGTCTTATTTTGAAACAGTTCCCGTTGGGGTTTTTGGAGTTCGGCGCCCCCACCTCTCTGAGCAGGAAGTGAGTTGCAGAGCACATTGTGAGAAAAGCCGACAGGTAACACCCACATACATTTAAAGACCCCATCCATACTAGCCTACCATGGCAACGATCCCAAACTTTACCTCACTCCAAACCTAGACCTATGCACCAAAACTAAAGATCTCCACTGGGTTTTTCCCAAGTAACCCGTTCATTAGAGATGTAACTGAGTACCTCTGTGGTTTGAGGGATGACGCCCCTCAACAAAATTGTCAAGCTACAATGACATTAAAGGATGCAGGTATGGAAACCAAAGTTGAACGTGCAGGTAACCGATGGCTAGTGAGCACACCAGTAGCAGAAGCTTTGATGTCATATGATCAACATGACATGGTCACCAAGGTAAAGTTGCTAAACCAAACTATGTTACTCAATATCCCACAAGGGACAGTAGTTCACATAGGAGACACAATACTCCATCATCTCAACCTCAACAGACATGACACCGAGATCGAGATCATGTATGCATTTAACGGATATAATGTCACGATTGATACCGAAATTGAGAAACAACTTTTGAAGGAGGGGACCAAATTGATTAAATTCAGCCTCACCCCTACGGCCTTGACTTTGACTCCCCTCCCTAGCTTTCCCAAGAAAGCTGATTGGACAGAAACACACACCTTGACATTCACAGTAATTGCACTTGTAATTGGGTGGGTCTTCACAGCGTTGATGGCTTACACCGCCTACAGGCAGGTCAAACAATTGCAAGCAAGACTCGACTCCATGACATTTCTCACACCGCGATTCATAGCTTCCCCCGGTCCCAATGCACCAGCTGGTGCCAGTGCTCAACGGTAGCTACACATTCGTGCCTTCTCCCCGTCTCATACTCAAAGCAGTGATGTGAATCATGAAGTATGATGATATCGAAAGGGGGTCGATTTGTTTTATTACTTTTTTTTTCTTTCTTATATTACTTTTTGAGAATAGTATTTTTTTCTTGGTGTGATTTTACTTTCTGTTGATTGTTTCTTACGATTATATATTTTAGTAGAATAGGTTAGCCTCTACCCAGACTAGGTTAACCTCTACCCAGACCCAATTCGGATCAGTGGACCCAGTATAGCTGCAAAGACTGTAAACTGCATTTCCATCCTTCACAACTAAGGGGGGAATGCTGGGACCAGATTCGGATTTAATGGACTGAATTCTTACACCTTCCTGCTGAAGGACCGCGACATTCTTGGACATAATGGACTGAACTGTTACACCTTCCCGCTGCGCATTCTTTGGAACTAAAAGGGGGATGTTGAGGCTATGGCCTTTTACTGACCGGACTGCATCTCCCAGCATCCTTTCACTGAACGAACTGCATCTCCCAGCATCCGTTGCGCTGCCCTCAACCCATTCTCATTGGTCTGTGGCCAGTGATGACATTACAGAGTTGATAAAAGGCAGCGCGAATATTGAAATCTTCATCTATAGGTCCCCAAGCGGTGCCGTAAGGAGACGCTTTAATCCACTGCTAGCATTTTCCCTTTTTCCGTTCAAACCTGCTGGACCAGGAAGAACTTCCCTTTTAAACTTCTAATTGAATTGACCGAGCAAACAGACTTTCCTGTACCAGGTAGTCCGCTGGCCATCTGAGCTCTATTGAAACCGGCCCCGAGTCCCTCAGCGCCTAAAGTCGGACTTTTCTGACCTCGGTTTTGTGCAAACCGCTCCTTTAAGCTGGACACTTTCTACTTTCTTCATCGTGGACTGTGGAGAGCTGCCACCAAGTAGGATTAAACTGATTTATATCTTCTGGGTCTGTATAGAGGAGAGGTCTTGACGGTTAATATCCGTTTTCTGTTGGTTAAAATAAGTCTGTCAACTTGTTAACCACTGTTATTCTTGGTCGTCTGTCGCTGTACACGTGGCATCAGTAGATCCCCGTTCTCCGTAGCCCCCGTTTCCTTTGTCCAAGCCACCATTGCTAATGAAACTAGCCTTTGTTGAGACGTCACGCGGTCTTCCTTTGTCCCCCTTTGTGAGCCGATCGCGCCAATTGATAAGGCTTGAGTTTGATCGATCGTATTGAGGGTGGAAGCTGAACCCCGCTCGCTGTCTCCCATACACACAGCCGCATTCACACACACGCCCCTTCCCTCGACGTTAACTTTGTTCTATATTTTTCCATCCGTTAGAATAGATGGAAATTATGAATGAAATATAATCTGTAAGGTTGACCTATTTCATTAATAAATTCCCTTAAGTAACAAGAGGTTTCCTGTGCTATTTCAGTGTGTGCTGTAAAGTTTGTTTTAACCCCGCGGTCGAATTACGCCTTTTCAGAGAGACTGACAGTCTGGTTTAATTAAAATAATCTCATTTATGAGATTGGTGCCCTATATTTTTAATAAACAGGTTAAACTCGAACGTCATCAATAATTATATTAATATTAAATTATTGATTCTAATTATTGATGCTCAGAAAACCAGACAACAACTTTTCATTATTAATAGTTACAACAATACATTAAATGGAGGGAGCCTCCGCGACGTCACCCGTAGGTTTCTGAAGGGCTGAATTAAAGCCCAATGGATAGTTCCCATCACCGCCATGTTGGCTGCTTCACGCGTCTCGTCACGGCCGGATAACACAAAAAATGGGCAAAGAGTTGGAGCTGGGGATGAGGCTGTGAGGGTGGGGGGCATGATTGTTGCCCATCAAACTCTTAGCCGATGTACCTATGAGCTCACTGAGCTACCCCAGAGCTAATCGAAGCAAACAGAGGTTGGGCGGAACTTTTAGCCAGAAAACCACGGTTGAACGACTCTGCTACCCCTCTGCCTTTTAGGCACAATCAGTAATTTTGTCAAATAAAATCATGAAGCCTTGTTGGTCCATAACTTTCACTAAAGCTATGTGAATTTTAATGAAAACAAGTTTTAATAATCAATATATAAAGTAAAGAAGAAATGTGATCATTTCAATCTATTTCTGACCAAGCAGCGTAATCTTAAAAACAGCAGAAATATAAATTTACATACCAAAAAAAAAATGGAGTAGAGACTTCTTGGACAGTCTGTCAGAGCAATCAACACCATAGCAAGCCATCTTTGTCCAATAACTTCACAATTAAAATCCAAACACGAATAAACATGGTGGTCAAGTTCATTGATGGTCAATTCAGAGAAATTAAATGGCCTAGACTGTTAACGTCAGGCCAAGGCTGCGGCCTTCCCTGGAGCGAACATCAGGGTGCAAGCCACTAGTCACCAGCGCTAGCGCTGAAGGGTCATCTGAGACCTGTCAATCAAATTGACACGCCCCTTATTATTCATAATTTCGAGTTTAAATTAAATCCAAATGTATGAGATATAAAAATATTCACACCCCTCAGATTTGTCATGATGGTAAACTTGACCTATTAAACCTAACATGTTTTTTTGATCCAGGCTGTAAACGTGTTTATTTCTGCTGTAAAGTTGGCATTTTTAACATGGGAGTCAATGGGAACTTGCTCTTTTCTGGAGCCAGTCCTCAGTGGATGAGGGGGGAATTGAACATTTTGTCTCTTCCGCATTGGCTTCACATTTGGCTGGCGGAGTTTGTCCCTTGGTTTATACACAAATGTTTATATATAGGTTTATTTGTATATGTTGTAAATCAGAAGACAAAACTGAAATGCTTTGCAACCAAAGTGAAGGTTTCTTCTGTGGGTAAGAATTGTGATATACAACAATGGAAGCAGCCAAAAACATGCCAGTGATCTACAGCACATCACTGTTAAATCCTCGATGGGCCTGTTAGGAGGAGGATGCGAGCCCTGCATCCATCATAAATATAGCTAGGGCTAAGGAGGGCTACATGATGTAGCAAGCGACGGCTAAAAACACTGTACAGTGATGATGTTATAACTAGGGCTGCCACAAACGATTATTTTGATAATCGAATTATCACCTACTATTTTGCCGATTAGTCGGCTAATCGGATCACGTTTAAATTGTATCTTATCACAGCAGCTGCTCTCATATAACCATCATTAGCTTATAGCTTGAAGTGTTATCTGTTAGTGTTATGTGCTATCTGAAATACTGACAATTAAGATGATAGCTCATTCATCGACATTTATGAACTAATAATAAAATAATACACTAGAGTTACAGCAGACACATGACGTGTGCTAAGGGTAATGAAATTACCACCACCACTGTTAATGATACAGCTATCATACAAGTAATATAACAGCATCTTCAGTCAGAAGCTTCGTCAACCACTGTAATACAGGCTGCTACAGAAGATCCTTTCTGCCCACAGCCAATTTTGGCTGTCGACGTCATTGTGACGAATCGACAAATCGTGGCAGCACTACTTATGACAAAGCACCGACTAGGCTCCGTGTCAGTGGAAAAGCAACCGGTTCTTTGAAAGAACCAGCTAAAAACTGACTAAGCACCGGTTTTATGCCGAAACATGCATGCCTGCTGAAAATTTTCTCCCCTGCTGCATTCAAAACTCCCTGCCAAAAAATGCATCCTCTCTTTTGAACCCGAATATTGTCATACAGAGCTGGAATTTACACCAGTAGCTCATAAAGCATGTGGAATTATGTAGAAAATGTTGCATCTTTCATAAGTATCTAATCCTTTAGGATGGCATGGGATGCATTTTTTGGCAGCCTCATAGTCTGCCCTGCCAAACATCCATCCAATGCTATTTCAAAGTATTAGAGATTTATGAATGATGCAACATTTTCTATATGATTCCTTATGTTCTCTAAGCTACTGGTGTACATTCCAGCTCTGTTTCACAATGTTTAGATTCAAAAGAGAGGGGGTACGAGTTTTGGCACCCTAAAAATCCATCCTGTCAAAATCCACAACCCTCTTTAACTTTGCGTTGCAGACACTTATGAAGGATGTTATTGTTTTCATCTGTTCATTGATGAGCTCTTAGTGATCACTGTGAGTTTCACAGCTGCCGCACCTGATTTGGCCTTAAATGAAAGGGGATACGAATTTCAGCACCACCAGTATCAGCCCTGCTGAAAAGGACGCTCGTCTGCTATCTCAACAGTGCATACTTTGTTATGCATTCCTTAGGCAACATCTGCTAAAATATTCCTGCCTCTCATCATTATTACATACATTTAGGGGGTTGGTTATTTATTTATTTATTTATTTTGTATTTATTTATGTTTATTATGTATTTCTTTATTTTTACAATATATTACTCAAGAATTTGGTTCATGCTTGTAACATGGTGGCTCCAAATCACAAATTACACACAGGTGAATCATGTTTTCCTATTCGTTTGAAAGGACACCTGTGGAGTAGATGTTTTTTTTAATTTCTCAAACCTGGTGAATGACTTTTACTTGAGTCACGTTTTTTTAAAAGTAACACTACTATAACCTGAGTATAAAGTTTGGCTACTCTACCCACTTCTGAGCTTCAGCTACGACCAAGGTGTACTCAGAAATTGGTTGCAAATTTAACCATGACAGTATTTTAAAGGAACAGGGGGCAGGATTTGTCAATAAAATAAACATCCATGTCCAGTTTTTTAATACTGTTGGGTGATGAAGCGTTATAAACCAAAAAGAATGAGCCCACCCACGTATCGCTCCATTTTCTTAAACTGGCTGTGTGCTGCAAAATGTGCTGCAGTTCGGGGCCCGAATGTCCCGCGCTGTCCTCCGTCCTACGGGTGTGACGTCAATTGACACGGCTTGCGCGTTCTCGGCAGCTTTAAAAGAGGCAGAAAAATGGCCGCAGACCTCCATTGATTCAAGTGAGAATGGATTCTTCTGCAACTGGGAAACGACCAAGGATGACTCACAGCCACAGCCCACTAAAAAGTGGCACTAAGAAAAAGAAGTATGCCACTGTGAAGAGGTATGTTTTTTTTGTGAAGCGTTTGTGAGCGCTCCTGTGCGGCTGGCTGCAGTTACTTGCAGCGCCGGCCGGGTCGCTCGTGAGCTTCGTTTCTTCATTCTGCCCCCTGCTCCTTTAACAAATTTACTAACACACAGTACGTTTAAACTGTGAAGAATCCCTGGTGCAAATTTAACCGCGATCCGGAGCAAGTGCTGGAGGAAGCCTATTTGAAGACGGGAAAAATCAGTCAGTTTTAACCCAAACACAATTAGATGAAAGTGATTCGGCCCCCTTGAACTTTTCCACATTTTGTCCCATTACAGCCACAAACGTGAATCAATTTTATTGGAATTCCACGTGAAAGACCAATACAAAGTGATGTACACGTGAGAAGTGGAAAGAAAATCATACATGATTCCAAACATTTTTCACAATTACATAAAGGAAAAGTGGGATGTGCGTAATTATTCAGCCTCCTGAGTTAATACTTTGTAGAACCACCTTTTGCTGCAATTCCAGCTGCCAGTCTTTTAGGGTATGTCTCTACCAGCTTTGCACATCTAGAGACTGAAATTCTTGCCCATTCTTCGTTGCAAAACAGCTCCAACTCAGTCAGATTAGATGGACAGTGTTTGTGAACAGCAGTTTTCAGATCTTGCCACAGATTCTCGATTGGATTTAGATCTGGACTTTGACTGGGCCATTCTAACACATGGATATGTTTTGTTTTAAACCATTCCATTGTTGCTCTGGCTTTATGTTTAGGGTCGTTGTCCTGCTGGAAGGTGAACCTCCGCCCCAGTCTCAAGTCTTTTGCAGACTCCAAGAGGTTTTCTTCCAAGATTGCCCTGTATTTGGCTCCATCCATCTTCCCATCAACTCTGACCAGCTTCCCTGTCCCTGCTGAAGAGAAGCACCCCCAGAGCATGATGCTGCCACCACCATATTTGACAGTGGGGATGGTGTGTTCAGAGTGATGTGCAGTGTTGGTTTTCCGCCACACATAACGTTTTGCATTTTGGCCAAAAAGTTCAATTTTGGTCTCATCTGACCAGAGCACCTTCTTCCACATGTGTGCTGTGTCCCCCACATGGCTTGTGGCAAACTGCAAACGGGACTTCTTATGGTTTTCTTTTAACAATGGCTTTCTTCTTGCCACTCTTCCATAAAGGCCAACTTTGTGCAGTGCACGACTAATAGTTGTCCTATGGACAGATTCCCCCACCTGAGCTGTAGATCTGTGCAGCTCGTCCAGAGTCACCATGGACCTCTTTGCTGCATTTCTGATCAGCGCTCTCCTTGTTCGGCCTGTGAGTTTAGGTGGACGGCCTTGTCTTGGTAGGTTTACAGTTGTGCCATACTCCTTCCATTTCTGAATGATCGCTTGAACAGTGCTCCGTGGGATGTTTAAGGCTTGGGAAACCTCTGAGGCCGTCACAGGCCAGCTGTATTTGTACTGACATTAGATTACACACAGGTGCACTTTATTTAGTCATTAGCACTCATCAGACAATGTCTATGGGCAACTGACTGCACTCAGACCAAAGGGGGCTGAATAATTACGCACACCCCACTTTTCAGTTATTTATTTGTAAAAAATGTTTTGAATCATGTATGATTTTTGTTCCACTTCTCATGTGTACACCACTTTGTATTGGTCTTTCACGTGGAATTCCAATAAAACTGATTCATGTTTGTGGCTGTAATGTGACAAAATGTGGAAAAGTTCAAGGGGGCCGAATACTTTTGCAAACCACTGTATAAGTCCAAAAAGCCACAATGTGTTCAAAATAAACTGTAGGACAAACCGTATCAACGTGAAGAAACACTGCCAAGAAAGCCTCAACTTTTTGCAGCAGCTGTCTGCACACTCTCACAGGAGGGGATGCAGCAACCGAAGTGCTCCAGGACGCTAGGGTAGGGTGGTAATGAGCTTTTGTTGCCTAGTGTCTACACAAACCAGGAAGTAGATCCACATTCAAGGGACCCCGGTTTTCTAATAATTTTTTTCCGACCTCTGGCATCGAAGTACTATTTGCTGCATAAAATAAATATGTTCGTACTGTGTTCCAAATCAAAAGTTCTCCTTTTGTTATAGCGCTGTTTTTAATGATTGATGTTTGTTTTGACAGTAATGAGAAATTAGTAACATACGCGGATTTGGGGAGTAGCAGCAATGATGAGGACAATATCTCTGAAACTTCTACAAAACTGAGTAAACGTGTACGTAGAAAGTGCTACATGCTATTAACATCCGTGAAACATGAACATGAACTGGATTTCACACTCAGTCTGTGGAATACTACAGGAACGCCATTGTTCACAGTAAGTAAACCCCTACAGTATTACTGTAAACATTTCTGATTGATTAATTTTGACATTTGTTTGGATTGTGCAAGGACCTAGATTGGTGTAAACATTACTCACAAAAAGGACTTTGTCTAAATGTTTATGTTCATAAAGGGGTGTTCTTAAGGTCCATGAGTGGTAATAATAAACTGAACAGAAGGATCTGCATATGATTGTTTTATTTACATTTGTTCATTAAATTACAGTAATGAACGCAGAGGAACCAAGGAGCTGGAGGTGGTTTTTCACAGGCGCAGCCACAGACCACACTGACACCGGTAAAGATCCTGGAAGTAGACAGAGAGACTCTAGTGGACTCTTCTAAGTACCTGAGTGATCACCTGAACAATAAACTAGACTGGAGGCACACTGAAGTCTCCACAGGAAGGTTCAGACCTGCTGATTTTTTGGAGTGCGGGGGGGCACTCCTAAAGACCTTCTTTTTTCCTTGAGGACCCCTGTGTCCAAGACAAACCAGGACCCACCCAACCCTAACTCCTACCCACATACAACCAATAAAAGTAATACAAACTTGTATTTGTTCTTTTTGTTTCACACTATAGACTATATAGATAATTTTACTTCTGTCTGTTGAATTGTATAAATGTAATATTTACAAATATAATTTTGTTCATCTTAGCACAGACAAAATTGTGGGGACCCCCACCAATCTCTAGGGACTCCCTTGGGGTCCCATAGCCCTGGTTGGGAACCACTTTGGGGTAGTATGTTGGAGCAGCAGCTTATCTGAAGCTGAGAGGAAGGCCAGCTCTGTGCTAGGATGCCCCCTTGACCCAGTCCAGGTTGTCTCCCACCTCATTCATAAACCTGTTGCTGAACAATAGAGCTCCTAAAGTGAAAGACTGCTGCATCATAGGTGCATGATGGGACTTTATTATAGGTCCTTCCTCACACCAGCTGTTAATTCAATTCAATTCAGTTTATTTATATAGCGCCAATTCACAACAGATGTCATCTCAAGCCACTTAACAAGAAGTCATTTCAATACATTTATACAAACATTCCAATCAGTTAAAAAATTTCCTATTTAAGGAACCCCAGCAGATTGCGTCAGTCATTGGCGTGAGGTTGGGCAGACTTTCCAACCACAGCAATCCTTCAGCAATCCCTCATACTGAGCAACCATGTAGCGACGGTGGAGAGGGAAAAACTCCCCTTTAACAGGAAGAAACCTCCAACAGAACCAGGCTCAGTAGGAGCGGCCATCTGCCACGACCGTCTGGGGGTTTGAGAAAACAGAGCAGAAACACAGAAGGAACAGAAAATCTGATATAAGAGAACTTTCTATGTTACAGAAAGTAAAAAGTTAATAACAGGACACAGTGGATGTTCAGTTACTGGGAGGATCATCCCAGTCGATGCCCCCCGTCCAACAGGGCATTGCAGCCAAGCAGGATACCAGACCAGGTATATCTTCTATGGAGAGAAAAACACTGAGAGAAAACAAAGTTAACAGTCGAAATAACAGAATGAACTGTAATACAACTGGAGAGTCGTAGGAGAAAAGGAAGTAGCAGAGTGAAGAAAATTGGTAAGTCTGTCCTCCAGCAGTCTAAGCCTATAGCAGCATAACTACAGAGATAGCTCAGGATGACCTTAGCCACTCTAACTATAAGCTTTATCAAAAAGGAAAGTTTTAAGCCTGGCCTTAAAAGTAAACAGAGTGTCTGCCTCACGGACTAAAGCTGGGAGCTGGTTCCACAGGAGAGGAGCCTGATAACTAAAAGATCTGCCTCCCATTCTACTTTTAGAAATCCTAGGAATTACAAGTAAACCTGCAGTCTGAGAGCGAAGGGCTCTGTTAGGAACATAAGGAACAATTTGATCTCTGATGTATGATGGAGCTTGATTATTAAGGGCTTTGTATGTAAGAAGAAGGATCTTAAATTCTATTCTGGATTTAACAGGGATCCAATGAAGGGAAGCTAAAACAGGAGAAATGTGATCTCTCTTTTTAATATTCATCAGAACTCTTGCTGCCGCATTTTGGATCAACTGAAGGCTTTTAATGGCATTTTGTGGACTACCTGATAGTAAAGAATTACAGTAGTCCAGCCTTGAGGTAACAAATGCATGGACTAGTTTCTCAGCATCACTCCTGGACAGGATGTTTCTAATTTTAGCAATATTCCGGAGGTGAAAGAAAGAAATCCTAGAAACCTGTTTAATATGGGATTTAAATGTCAAGTCTCGGTCAAAAATAACGTCGAGGTTCTTTACGTTATTACTGGGGGCCAATTTAATGCCATCCAGATGAAGTGATAGACTAATCAGTTTCTGTTTAAGAACTTCTGGTCCAAAGACAGCAACTTCTGTTTTGTCAGAATTTAAAAGCAAAAAGTTTAGGGTCATCCATGTTTTTATGTCTTCCAGACATGCCTGTAATCTACCTAACTGACTGGGTTCATCAGGATTTATGGATAAATATAGTTGTGTATCATCTGCATAGCTGTGGAAATTTATCCTATGCTGTCTAATGATTCTACCAATTGGGAGCATATATATGGTGAACAGAATTGGTCCAAGCACAGAACCCTGTGGAACTCCACAAGTAACTCTTGAGAGTGAAGAAGATTTATCATTTAGATGAACAAACTGGAATCTATCAGACAAATATGATTTAAACCAGCCTAGTGCTGTTCCTTTGATCCCTGCAACATGTTCAAGCCTTTCTAAGAGAATATTATGATCGACTGTGTCAAAAGCAGCACTGAGATCTAATAAAACCAGAACAGACACAATTCAATTATCTGAGGCCATGAGAATATCATTAGTAACCTTCACCGGTGCTGTTTCAGTGCTATGATGAGCTCTAAAACCTGACTGAAACTCTTCAAACAGCTCGTTATTGTTTAAATGCTCACAGACTTGATTAGCAACAATTTTCTCAAGGACTTTGGATAAGAAAGGAAGGTTAGATATAGGTCTGTAATTCACTAAGTCATCTTGATCAAGGGAAGGTTTCTTGAGTAAAGGTTTAATTACAGCTATTTTAAATTCCTGTGGTACGTATCCGTTTACTAAGGATAGATTCATCATATCCAAAATGGGGCCAAGAACCAAATTGAACACTTCTTTAAATAATTTGGTTGGGATTGGGTCCAACATACAAGTTGAAGGTTTAAATGAGGCTAATATTTTTGATAATTCCGAAAGCTTGACTGAATCAAAACAGCCTAAGCACAACTGAGGATCTACAGTTCTTTCCGATACTGCCTCATTTACTGAGGAAGAAGTAATCATGTTTGGGAGGATGCCAATGTTTTTATTTTTAATAGAATTAATTTTATTTACGAAGAATCCCATAAAATCATCACTGCTAAGAGCTGGGGGAATAGTTGGCTCAACAGAGCTATGACTCTGTGTAAGTTTGGCAACTGTACTAAAAAGAAACCTAGGATTGTTTTTATTCGCCTCTATTAATGATGAAAAATATGCTGTTCTAGCTTGTCGAAGGGTCTTTTTATACAGCAGTAGACTGTTATTCCAGGTTAAATAGGAATCCTCTAGGTGTGTAGAGCGCCATTTTCTCTCCAACTTCCTATTATTCTGCTTTAAAGTACGCAACTCTGCGTTGAACCGAGGAGTCAGCCTCCTATGGCTAGCCACTTTCTTTTTTAAGGGGGCTACACTATCTAATGCCAAACGCAATGAGGACGTAACGCTGTGAACCAGATCATCAATTTCTGAAGGGTTAGAGATAGAATTGCTGCCATCCACTGTGTTACCCTGAGACACTAAGGAAAGTAAGAATGGAACAGATTCTTTAAAAATTGTTACAGCATTGTCTGATAAAGCTCTACTATAATGACATTTTCTTTCAGATTTAAAATGGTCAGTTAAAGTAAATTCAAAAGTAATAAAGAAGTGGTCAGACAGGACCGGGTTATGTGGGTGGACTGTTATTCCTCACACTCAATACCGTATGTCAGTACAAGGTCCAAAGTGTGTTTGCCCGAGTGGGTCGATCCCTGTACTTTTTGAGTAAAGCCAATTGAGTCTAAAATAGCACTAAAGGCTGCATTTAGGCTATCACTTTCAGTATCCACATGAATATTAAAGTCCCCCACTATAATAACCCTATCAGTATTTAATACTAAATCAGATAAAAAATGTGAGATCTGATCCAAGAATTGAGAGTAAGGGGCTGGTGGACGATACAAAACCACAAACAAAAATGGTCTTAATGTTTTGCAACTTGGATGAGGAAAATTAAGGGTTAGATGTTCAAAAGAACTGTAGCAATCAATTGGTCTGGGACTAATTAGTAAATCAGAACGAAAAATGGTTGCAACTCCTCCTCCTCGCCCAGTATTTCTAGGAATGTGAAAATTTAAATGACTGGAAGGAGTTGACTCATTTATACTGACATAATCCTCCTGCTGCAACCAGGTTTCTCTGAGACAAAGGAAATCAATGTGATTATCACAAATCAAGTCATTTACTAACAAAGTCTTTGAGGAGAGAGATCTTATGTTTAATAAACCACATTTAATAGATTTATTTTTTTGTTCAGTCAAAGTTGTATTTATTTTTATGAGACTTCCATAATTTGCTTTTGTTGGCTTAACTTTTAATCCATTTAATTTTGGCCGTGGGCAAGACACTGTTTCTATAGAGTAATGGGGGGGTAACAGTACAGAAGCAGCAGAGAGGTGGGTTAAACTACGTATCTGCTTCCTGGTCTGGACCCTGGGTTGTCAGTGTTAGACAGTAGAACCATCATTGCTCCCCTCAAAAGTCAATACGTGTTTAAATGCCTGCTGTTCTTTGCACTCTTCTCATTTCAAATAACATTTCTGCTGTTATTGCACATCTCTGCAGTACTTTTGTCACTTTTTGAAAATAGTCTGTTGTTTAATCCACAAATAATAATAATAATAATAAAAACAATAACAATAATAACAATAATAATAATAATAATTAATAATAATAGCCTTTATTTATAAAGCACCTTACACATCCAAAGGAGACGAAAGTGCTGTACAGAACAATAAAAACAATCATTACAAATCATGAGATATAATCAAATACAGCATTATACACCACATAACACAACTCAACTGCTGTTGGTTTCCGACTAGTTGGGGCCAATCGCCAATCTAAAGAGATGAGTCTTTAAAAGGGATTTAAAGAGATCTAATGAACTTGCCTGTCTCACACTAAGTGGAAGGGTGTTCCAAAGCCTGGGCGCTGTAACAGAGAAAGCCCTGTCGCCTCGGGTTACAAGCTGAGATTTTGGAACCACCAACAATAATTGATTGTCCGATCTCAGAGACTTCTCAGAAACATGAGGACATAAAAGTTCTGACAAATACCGGGGTGCCAGGCCATGAATACATTTAAAAACTAAAGTTAATATTTCAAAACCAATCCTAAAACGGACAGGCAACCAATGCAAAAGAATCGGAATAATATGATCTCGCCAATTTGTACCCCGAGATTACGGGCAATCGTACAGTTAAACGATTTCAGGGGACCAATGGGGCAAGAGACTTCCCACAGTTCAGCTTTTCCAAATATTAAGACCCCTGTTTTGTCTTGGTTCAAATGTAAAACATTTCCTGCCAGCCAAGATTTAACCTCACGTAAACAGTTTAGCAAAGTCTGTAAAGATTGCTTTTCAGTGCCTCTTAGTGGGAGATAAATTTGCAGATCATCTGCAAAGCAGTGAAAAGATATGTCAAATTTTCTAAGAATGGACCCTAAGGATAACAGATACAATGAAAAAAGTACTGGACCCAGAACAGATCCTTGGGGTACTCCACATTGCAAGGAAACTTTAAAATTTACAGAACAATTCCTATCAGATAGATAGGAGCGAAACCAATTAGGAACTGTGCCTTTCAACCCAAAAATTTGGTCCAGACGTGATAAGGAATCTCATGGTCCAAAGTATTAAATGCTGATGATATATCCAAAAGTAATAAAATGGCCAAATCTCCAGCATCAGAGATTAAAAGCTAATAATTAAAAACTCGAAGCAGAGCTGTCTCCGTACTGTGTCCCATTTTAAAGCCAGACTGAAATTTCTGAGATTTCATGGAATTGCAAATGCTCCAAAAGTTGAGAGTAAACAATATATTCCAATATTTTTGAAAGAAAGGTTAACTTGGAGATATGCCTAAAGTTTGCAAGAACATTTGGGTCTAAAGCCTTTTTATTAGGAAAGGTTGAACCACAGCATGCTTAAAGGCAGCTGGGACACAACCTAATGTTAACGAGCTATTAAGTAATTTTAGAACATGTGGACTGACCATACTAAAGACCTCTAATAGCAATCTAGGTGGGATAGTGTCGTCTGGGGAGAATGAGTATTTCAGCTTTTTTTGAATCTCAAAAAGTTGTGATGCAGACACTAATGTAAAATTCTCAAAATCGACTAGAGAGAAATCACACGTTTCAGAATCAGGCACAGAAGTATTAACTTCCGGCCTAGTAGTACGTACCTTCTCACAATAAAACCTGGCAAGGGATTCACACAATGAAACAGATGGAACCAAAGAAGTGGAATTACTTGGTTGCAAAAGTGATTTAAGGGAGTTAAAAAGGACATGCGGCTTATCAACATTATCCAAGATAAACTTGGAGATAAACCAAGTTTTTCAATTTTTAACAGCAGACTGATACTTAAATAAGCATTGCCGCAGAATCTCGGTGCGCCGGAAAGTATGCCTCAGTGCTTGTATTTCTTCATCAGTCCAAGGTTCAACAACTGTTCTACTATGCATATGTTTAAAAGGGGCAATTGCATCCAAGACAGCCAAACAATCAGTATTAAAATTATAAAATAAAAGATCTACATCCTCAAAAGCGAGGGGTTCTAATAAAGTAGACTGCATTTCCAGAAACAGAGACATAAACTGCAGTGCCGTCGAGAACGCATCGCAGCAGATCGCCTTGGAATGGAAGTAGGCAAAATAAAATCATATAAAACGGGCAGATGATCTGAAATACCCACTTCACATATTTCATTAATATCTCCAAGCAGTCCAAAAGTTAAGATTAAGTCCAGTGAATGGCCCTTTTAAATGAGTTGGAGCATGCACAAGCTGAGTTAAATTAAAAGAACTGATCAGATTTAGAAAGTCCTTAGATAAGGGCTTAGACTCACAGTAAACACGCACGTTTCATAAATATTCAATATTTATCCTGCTCAGCTGCACATTTCTTGAACCAGAGTATGCTCTTTTTTAATAACTTTTTAGTTTAGTTTTAGTGTTGTAAATTTGCCCTTACTGTACAGTGTAGTATTCTTAATTCAGTATTTTTATATGTTTACCTTGGTGTGAATCCGTCACTTTGTTAAGCCTGAATTTCCCCAGTGTGGGACAATAAAAAGAATTTCTATTTTATTCTAATCAGATGATTACATCCAAAGCAACATTAATTTGAATTTGAGTCAAGTTTATTGGTATAGCACCTTTGAGCAACTAAGCAGTTCAAAGGGCTTTACATGATAAAAAGGTAACACAATAAACAAACAAAAAAAGGATATCACAGTGGCAAAATAAAGAGAATAGTGAAAAGCTGCAATCCAGACTAGAATTAATGTTGTTCCAGTGATTATTAATCAAAGGCAGCTCTAAACAGATGGATTTTAGCCTCGAGTTAAAGGAACTCGATAATAATAAGGAGCAGTTTTCTGGAAGTTTGTTCCAGATTAAAGAAGCATAAAAACTAAATGCTTCTTCGAGTTTGATTCTGACTCAGGGGATGCAGAGTAAACTGGTACCAGAAGACCTGAGTGGTTTGGAAGGTTGATACAGCAACAACAACAGATTTTAATGTATTTTGGTGCAAAGCCATTCAGTGACTTACAAACTAATAAAATTATTTTAAAGTCGTTTCTGAGCTACTGAGAGCCAGTGCAGTGACTTCAGAATATTAGATAATCAAGGCAACTGCTAGTCTCTAAAATGTATGCATAGATACAAGGATTAAATCCTTTTGTCACATGCATATTTTCCAAAAATACTTTATTGATCCCATCAAGAAATTAAGTGTTGTTGTGACTTATATTATTTAAGTCCCTTCAAAAAGTTTATGTAGATCCTGATGGCTGTGGGCTGCAAGGATTCTCTGTAGCGGCCTGTTAAAGCAAGTCTGAAAAAGCCTCAGACAGAACATACTCTGTTGCTGTAGAGCAGTGTCATGGAGAGGATGCTCAGGGTTGTCCATCATTTTCTTGATTTTATTAAGAATCCTTCTTTGCATCATCATCCCCAGTGGTTCCATAGTTGTCCTCAGAACAGAACCAGCCTCTTTATCAGGTTGTTTAGCCTTTTTAAGTCCCTGGTTCTGATGCTGCTACCCCAAAAGATGATGGGCCAAGATATTACACTCTCCACAACAGACTTGTAGAAGATTTGGAGCATCTTGCAGCAAACATTGAAGGACCTAAGCTTCCTCAAGCAGTCCAGTGTGCTCTGTCCCTTCTTGTAGGCAGCTTCACTGTTTAATCTCTAGTCCAGAATGTTGTCCAGGTGAACACCGATGTTTTTATATTCCTAGACCACCTCCACTTCTTCTCAAATGTTCCAAACAGTGTTTGACTGAACCCTGTTCCTTTTGAAATCTACAATCATCTCTTTTTTGTTCACACTCAAGGTAAGACGATTATTTCCTCACCATGCCACAAAGCGGTTCACCAGCTCTCTGTATTCGGTTTCTGGTCTATCTCTGATAAATGTCTTGACTTAAACTGGAAGTCTCAGGCGTCCATGCAAGATCTCACCCCGTGGGTGTTGGATCCAAAGAACACCATACCTACTGTGAAGCATGGGGGGGGGGGGGGGGGACATCATGGTTTGGGGTTGTTTTTCTGCAAAGGGACCAGGAAGACTGATCCGTGTAAAGGGAAGATTGAATGGGGCCATGTGTCATGGGATTTTGAGTGAAAACCTCCTTCCACCAGCAAGGGCATTGAAGATGAAACATGGCTGGGTCTTTCAGCATGACAATGATCCCAAATACACCGCCCGGGTAACGAAGGAGTGGCTCTGTAAGAAGCATTTCAAGGTCCTGGAGTGGCCTAGCCAGTCTCCAGATCTAAACCGCATGAAAGAGTTTTGGAGGGAGTTGAAAGTCTATGTTGTCCAGCGACAGAACCAAAACATCACTGCTCTAGAGCAGATCTGCATGGAGAAATGGGCCAAAATACCAGCAACAGTGTGTGAAACCTTGTGAAGACTTAAGAGAAAACGTTTGACCTCAGTCATTGCCAACAAAGGGTACATAACAAAGTATTGAGATTATTTTTTGTAATTGACTAAATACTTATTTTCCAGCAT
Source organism: Valencia hispanica (assembly GCA_963556495.2). Classification (NCBI taxonomy): domain Eukaryota; kingdom Metazoa; phylum Chordata; class Actinopteri; order Cyprinodontiformes; family Valenciidae; genus Valencia; species Valencia hispanica. The sequence goes on along the minus strand of OY747720.1, from coordinate 35,958,208 downwards.
AATTTGCAAATAAATTATTTAAAAATCAGACCACGTGATTTTCTGGATTTTTTTTCTCATTTTGTCTCTTATAGTTGAGGTATACCTATGATGAAAATTACAGGCCTCTCTCATCTTTTTAATGGGAGAACTTGCGCAATTGGTGGCTGACTGAATACTTTTTTGCCCCACTGTACGTGACGGAATATGTGACGGAATATGTACATCATTCACAGTAAGTACACCCTGATGCCAACACAGTAACTTACAGTATTACTGTAAACATGGTTTCTGATTGATTTATTTGGATTGTGCAAGAACCTAGACTGCTGTAAACATTGCTCATAAAAAGGCCTTTGTATAAATGTTTATGTTCATAAAGGTGATAGTTTCCACTGGCCAAAAAAACTTAGAGAGATTAATTAATTATTAATCATGATCTGTAATTAATTCATCTAATTAATCTTTTTTAATTGCACCTAATAATTGTTGAGAAAAGCCCTCATCTTGAGGTATTTTCATTTAAATTCATTACAACAGCATAGAAATCTCTTGTTGGACCATATTGGTCTTGAGACGGCCTCTGGCTCCACATCTGATCAATCTCTCTGGGCTCCTTTAATCGGCTCCATCACCTAGTGGGGGTGGGGGGCACTTGGTTTTGTCGTTTGGGACACTGTTGCTAATGTGGGGGTTTTGGGGTTGGAGGCGTCTGGGGGGGACCCCGGGGGGTGGGATCACTGGGCGGATGGGGCGCTGGACGTCGTGATCGGCCTGGGGTTTGGCTTTGGTATTGACTCCTGATGGCTGCATGCGGTGCCTTGGGGGGGTTGCACTGGCGGACATGGGTTACTGGCCTGGTGGCCGTGCTACGCCTGGGTAGGGTCTGGAACTCAACCTGGGTGTCTAGTGTCTTTTGTGTTTTGAGAGTAGAGCGAATGTCAGGGTGGGTTTAGTTCCCCTTCTGGGATGGGGCTGGGGGGAATGCCTTGGGGTCCGTGGGGCTTTGTGGTGCTGTGGCCGTGGGCCCTGGGTCGAACGTGCCATGGCCTCCCTCCCCTGGTGGATCCCGGTGAACAGCGGTGCCTATTGGGGTCAGTGGGGGAGCTGGCTCCCTGGGAAGACATTTTGTCTCCCAGTCCTTCCCTCCCCATCCCCGAACACCTCTGTCCACCCGCTCCATCACTTTACCACTCATATAGGGTCTTGGGGCATGGGCACATCACTGTGGTGCTGGGTCCCAATTTTAATATACAACTTAGACACTCCCACTTATAACATTCTCACGCGACACATATGTAGGGACTTTGGGGTGGGCACACTTTTCGGCATCCAGAGGGGGAGCGGTACAATCAGCTTCACCTCTGGTGCCGGTGCCCACTGTTAAACCACATATAGACACTGAGGGCTCGGGGTGGGGGTTGGGGGATGTGTGGCTGCCTTCCCCACATCCCACCCCTCTGTTTTAAATGCACATTATAACAACACGCATCAACACCATACTCGAGCGGGAGGATGGAGGCTAGGGGTCTTTTCACACCCCTGTTCACTACGGGCCATCAGGGGTTGGGGTCCGGAGGAGGACAGGCAGTCTGGTCGGGGTCCTGAGCTGTCGGGCTGCTTTGCCACTGTGGGGCCCTTGGCGGTCTGCTTGTCTCCGTCCTAGAAGGTAGGGGGTCCACCTCCCGGGTCCGGGGGCTGGTGGCTCTACTGGGGCATCGGTACCTGGACCTGGGAGCATAAAGTGTGCATGGGGTGTGTGAGTGAGGGTACAGCATCATTTTTTTGGGTATCTTGGTGAGTCAGTGAGAATGTATGGGTTTAAGAGGGAGGGAACGTATGACTGTGTCTGTATGTCTTTGTCTACCTGTCAGGTTGGATCTTGGTCTGCCCCCTCGCCTGGCGCACCTCAGGCCTTACACTTAATGGGGGGCCTATTTCCCCTCCGTCACCCCCCGCCAGTGACGGGGCCCCCTGGCTGCCAGTGCATCGGTGGTCAATCCGGTTCGGACCCGTTGCATGCCTGGCCGGGCCTGGGGGGGCCGGTTTGTCGGTCGGCCGATGCGCTGGGCCGATATCTTCCTTTGGTTGGTTGGGGCACCTCTTTTAGAGGTGCCAGGTTTGGGATTCTTGGGTGGTGCCTGCTCGGTGGCTCGGCGGGATGCGGATACGGCGTCTCTGCTCGTTTGATCACCTGTTCTGTGCGCACCGTGCGTGGCCGGTTCATTGGCGGGTTGGACCAGCCCTGGCCCTCGTTGGATGCCTGGTCTCGGCGCCCTGCGTTGCGCGGGATCAGGACCCGGGAGCTGGTACAACTTGGCATCCAGATGCTGGCTGAGCTCGGCCTGGGGATGCTGTCCGTCCCCTGCGGCTATCAGTGGGGCGCTGGGATGTTGGCGGCTGGGATTGGCCTAGGGTGGAGGCGGTGCGTGGCGGCCAGCGGCCGGCGGCGGCCCCTGCAGTGCTGGGGCCCCTCGTCGGCCGGTCCCTTGTCGGGTCCCTGCTGGGGGGTGGGGTGCCTCTGGGCCCCGGCTCCCCAGGTCCGTTGACCGGCCCTCCCCGGCGCGGCCGGTTGCCGGCGGGGCCCGTGGGCTCGTCACTGCTGCCCCCCGGGCCCCTGCATAGTGGCCGCTGGATGTTCCCCTGGGGTTCTCCTTTGCTCCTCTCTTGGGGGATGCGGTCGGCCCCGCCCGGGTCCGCCTGGGGCTCTGGCGGTCCTGTGGACGTCTTTGCTCCGATCTCCTTCATGTCTGCATCGATTCCTGGGAGTCGGATTGATGTCTGCTCACACCAACTATCGAACACTCTTATGGAGAAACCTTATATGCACCAGCATGCTAACACACACACATAGATGTGGGATCTCTGGTGTTTAAGGAAATATTCTTGGGCTGAGGTTATCTTTACTAGAGCTTGATTAATCGGTACCATGAGTTTTCTGTGACATTGTTGTTGTATTTTTATATCTATTTTTGTGTGATGTGGTTGTGTAATTCTTAGTTCACAATGTTTGGTTGGTTTTGTCGATGTTCCTTTTTCGTGTTTTGTTTTTCCCCCTCTCTCTGCTGTCCTGTGGGTATGGAGGAAGACTTCAATGTCTTCCTGTGTTTTCTTTGTTTCCCTTCCTCTCTTGTATTTTCAACTCACCCTCTCTCTTGACTTTTTGTTTCCTACCTCTCTTCTTCATCTTCCTTCTTTCTTCTCCCTAATTTTCCGTCTCCGTGTCCATAACATCAGGAAATAAAAACCCCAACAATTCATAATAAAGATTTTTCACACATATATCAAGTAGAGTACTATAGCAAAAGCTGTAGTGCTCCGCTTGTGAAATTAAATCTGTTGGGCTTCTACTTGGTACTCAGACACCAATTCTGAGCTCCACACTGCCAAACAGGACACGTAAAAAAATAAAAAAAAAATTCATTACATTATTGTGGCAGAACAGATATATAACAAAAAAGTGGCTTGATGAAGTCCTTTACTATTTTTAGACTTGAACAGATGCAGTCTCAGCCATTTACATTTCTCTGTTTTTGAGACTAGTCCCAGTGCTGACTGCAACTTTAGCTTCGAGCATGCACTATTCGTTAGCATTCTGGACTCTGTGAGGTGAGTCCAGCTGGACCCGGATGGGTGGGCGGAGCTGCTGCGCACTGACTTGCTGCCTGCTGTGAGCGCTCGAGGATGGAGAGCAGTCCACGGCACCACCGCTGCTCAGTGAGAGTAACAAGGAAATGTGCTTCACCCAAAATTCTCCAATAAGCCCAGAACGGATCACTAGATTTGTTGTTAGTTGCTTTTTTAAAGAAGAATTGCTAGACGGGTCTAAAAAATCACTACACATAGCAACAAAGTCGGTAAATTGGCAACACTGTGCAATTTACAGCTCCTCCTCACTTTCATTTCCCTTTTCCACTAAAACAAAAGTGCCAGCTTATGATAAGCAGGCCTAATGACAGCCAATCGATGTCCACTTCAGGGTGTGGTTAACGCTCAACTCAAATGCAAGCAGCCCAAAGCATAAAAACGGATTTTAATTAAAAGAAACTTGAATGCAGAAACAGTAAAATTAAAGATTAAAAATGAGATTAACGTCATTAAAAAACAACGCGTTAAATATGCCTGTAATTAATTAATCGCAATTAAAGGCATACTCCGCAACTTTTACACCTTAATATGTTTTTTTCAAAGGTTATGGTGGAATTTTATCATCTATTATATTAATATTTGAGTTATCACCACCTTACAGTCCTTGGCTTTTTTCTGCATTATAGAACTTTTGAGCGGCGGTCCGCTGCCGGAAGTACCGACTGAGTTCTGCTTTACGGCAGAGTCATACGGCCTCGCTGTTTAGAGACTGTAGAGATGGCTGGTCCACCAAAGAGACAGAGAAATCCCATATTAGAAGAAGCTAGAAAAAAAAGAGAACGTGATAGAGAGAGAGAAAAGACCAGAGTAAATATTGGGCTGGCTTTTCCTCGTTGGAGAGTTGTTTTGGAACGAACGTCATGTACTACGGACGCCGGTTAGCCGTTCTGCTAATGGATAGGTAAGTAATCAATGATATCACAGGGGTTATAGTGTTTGGTCTGGCATGATGTTGGTATACAGTCCTGAGAAAGCTATTTATTCAATGTGTGGAGGTGGATGAGCATAGTTTGCACAGTATGCCTTACAGTAGTAATGTGAATTACACAACCGAGTCGATCTCCGTTAGCCATTTAGAGGCTAATGTGATGCTAACATGTAAGACTAGGTTCTGTAGATAAAGCTGCAAACTCCGGCGTAGTCGCTGTATTTCAGTATATAAGTCAAACTTTTTTCTTTTGGTTTTGTCAAGCTAGTGATTTATATTTTGGTCGTTTAGGTATTTTTAGGAAAAAATCAAAGATGTAGGCTGATTCTAATATCGGGAGGTGTTTGCTATGTGGCGCTTAGACGTTCTCTGTATCTAATCCCACTGTTTTTCCAATTACCCCGACCTCCCTCACAAACTGAATACCTAGCTGTGAGATCTTTACTCTAAATTATCCTGATTGTTACAGTTGAATTGCGAACTGAAACGGCGCTTGTTTGGGCAAGCGATTTGGAAAGCAGCCACTGATACATGCCTGTTATGACCGACAGAGAGATTTGATTTTACGACAGTGATGTTGCGCGGCAAGCCTGAAGAGGGCGACATAGAGCAAATATCATGATAGTTGCGGAGTATGGCTTTAACGAGATAATTTGACACCCCTAATCATTTAAACAATAAAGCTTTGTACAAACAAGAAGTCTCACTTAAACATGAACTGTGTTTCTGGTGCATATTTGATTAAAACAATCAGCAAAGTACCTTGTGCTGAATAAAGTAGCCAGAAATTTTAGTCAAGAAAAAGTAGCGATCATTAACTTTATAATAATATCACTGAAGTAAAACTCCTAATAGCACTTTTCCCCCAAAAGCATTACCAAATATATCTGTAAACCCTGGAGTCCCCACAACATTTCCTTTATTTCCATGTTATTATTTAAAAATGAAATAAAAATATAAATCGGGATATTTTTATCTTTTTCTCCCATAACCGTCGTTTTGACTGATCGATAACTTACATTGTAGATTTTCCATGCGGATGAGGGACAGCGCCACCGTTGCCTAGCAACCAACATTCTAGCTCACACAATCACTCTGGTAATATTCCGTGTAAAATTGCTGCTAAAATCGCTTTTAGAAGAAAGTTGTTGGTGAAACAGGCGTCAGAAATGCTGCATATACTTGATTATGCTGATTCACGTAGAGCGGGAATGCTGATGATAACTGATCAGTAGAAAGCGGCTCAGATTCTGACAGTGACTTGGAAGACGAGCACCCACTGCCAGCGAAAAGGAGCCGTGCCATTCACCCATCAAACAATAGGGAAACTTCTTTTTAAGGTTTGATTTACAATGTTGGAGTAGGACAGGGTAATATAATAAGGACATTATAGACTAAAGAGTTGAGATCAGTAAACTAATTTATAAACTAATATATTTAAAACATTTTTGTAACATCGCTTTTGTCTTGTGATTGTCTTGAATAATTGTGTTTTCAATGTGTTCATTATTATTGTACAGTGTACAAAAAATTATTTTTCGCATGTATATAATTGCATTTATTTTGTTATTCACTTCATTGTTGCAGTATTTATCGAACGGTTGTCAAATCCATTTATTTTTGCTGTATTTATGCACAAATTCCATTTTTGTCACATTGTATGTTTTTGTCCAAGTTAATTATTTTAAGTATTAAGTATTTAAAACTTTTTCAGCAATAATGTCAAATCAACTGAAACTGCTTTACATATTAAAAATGACCCTGCATAAACCACATTCCCATCCCTCCCCAACAGATTTTAAAGCATGATCACAATTAATTCAGTTTTCAGGATTCAGGATTATGTCAGGAGGCCCAAGCACTACCTATAGAGCACCCAGGCAGCCACAGCCAACCACCACTCCCGAGGCAGAGGGCTACCATAGAGGAAACACTGGAAGGAAGATTAAAATAACAGGCTAAAATATAAAAATAAGCAAATATAAGCAAGCAATTAAACATACTATAGTAAATAATAAGTTAAAAGCTAGGCTAAAAAGGTGAGCCTGCTGTTAAAAACATGAACGTTCTCTGTGGCCCTGAGGTCCTCCGGCAGCCTGTGCCAGAGGTGAGGGCCAGAATAATAGAAAGACGCCTCGCCATAAGTGTATTACATGACTTTAGGGATAACAAGGAGACAGCTGCCAGAGGACTGCAGGTTCATATGGTAAAAGCAGTTCTGAAAGATAAGAAGGCCTAAAACATACGGGGAGCCAATGCAATGAATTAATGACAGATGCATGTGCTCTCGCCTCCTGGTCTTCGTCAGGACACGTGCTGCTGAATTTTATAGAAGTTGTAAACCTGAGATATTATTTTTGGGAAGACCAGGAAGCAGGGCATTACATTAATCAATTCTACTGGTGATAAAAGCATGCATCAGTGTCTCCGTGTTGGCTCGAGAGAGAATAGGGCGGACTCTGGCAATGTTCTTTAGATGATAAAAACCTATTTTAGTAATGTTTTTAATGTGAGGGATAAAAGTCAGCTCAGAATCAAAAATGACGCCCAGGTATTTCACTTGTAAAGAAGGTTTAAATATAATATAATTGTAGTTTTGGTAAAGGTTTCTCTCTCTGAGCCTCTGGACCGATGAGTAAAAGGGTTTTTCCTCCCGGACACCCCCTGTGGAGACAGGGACCAGAGGTGTGTTCACCCGGACACCCCCTGCGGAGACAGGGACCAGAGAAATCCCTGACTGGACACCCTCTGCGGAGACAGGGACCAGAGGCGTGTCCGCCCGGACACCCCCTGCATAGACGGGGACCAGAGAAATCCCCAACCGGACACCCTCTGCGGAGACAGGGACCAGAGGCGTGTCCGATCTCGATCTTCCTCCGCACACTCACTCAGCCTCTGCCTTACCCTACTCCAACTACCTCATCATCCCCCCGGATCCTCCACTGGATTCACCCATGAACATTCCTGGACTCCGTTCACCCTTCCCGGTGTCTCCACTCATCTTCAACAGTAAGCCAATACCACATAACAGTCATTCCACTTACGTCTTCAGTGCCATCCCGTCCGTGATTCTCCTAGTTTTTGTCCATATAATTTCATAATTTCGATAAACCTTTTCCACCTGATTTGGTCTCCCTCTCTGTGTTCTGCATGGTAGTCAGAAAACAATGACAACATGACAAATTCAACTTAAAGTGACAGTTTCCCTGGCGATAGGGGGCAGTACATACCTAAATCATTTGAAAGTAAGTGGTATTTTTTGTGTTCGTGTGATGACCTTACGAGCGAATGGCCATAAAGGCCAAAAATTCCTGGGAGTGTCGTTGCGCAGTTTTCGAACAAGTCTACTATATCGCCAGATCGTTCAACCTCCAGCGAAATGATATATGCAGGAAAATGACAAGCACATCAGACTCTCTTTCATCACTGGCAGCGAGCGAAGAGATAAATGTGTAAAACAAAAGTTTTCAGCATTTTGTAGGCTAAGCCTAATAAGTTGTAATAAACTGTATTTTTAGACGGAATGACCTCAATGGAAAAAAATTGACCCATTGCAGGGAAGTTTCACACCATATCTCAGTCACCCACTAGTTTAATAAAAACATGGTGAATGTTTTTACCTGTCCAGCAGAAAGCATGCGACCTTGGAGTAACTCCTTAGACTTTGCTGGCCCTTCACTTGATTCCATCGAGAGAATATGATAGCAATGTTAACTCTAGTTTTCTGGCAGCGCTGCTCTCGTGGACTGCTACTTGGCTTCATTTTCTTTTCTTTACGACAACGTGAGAAGTATATGTGTAATCTGCCATATCAGTCGTTGAATGGCTACACCTAGCCGCCGGCATTCAGTGTGTTCATAGAGCTCTTCATTTAAAGTTCCTGTATAGGAAGTAGGGATCGTGATGTAACTGCTTGTTCAAAAATCAGTGAATGCATTTTGTCCACATAGGCTCACGTAAAAGGAAAAATAGTGTCCAACATGGCGTCCCCCAGAGACTTGGACCCGCGCCCATGTATTTTAGACCTGCTTTTTATGGTTATATGTTGCAAAGCAGGCAGTATTTGGGCATCATTTTATTCATTTTCAAGCACATTTCGATGGATATTTCCAGAGATTAATGGTAAAAACTACACACTGCCACTTTAAATTGTTTAAACATAAAAACAAACTGTTTGATTACTGTTAAGGGGTTAGTGCTCCAGCTGCTAATAATTGATCAATTAACCTCCACAGCAAATCAGCTGCAGACTGCTTTGAAGATCGAAACAGCTCGGAGGGGCAAACTCTACTTTCTCGTAGCAGTGTTAGCAGGAGAGGTTTGTAAGGTGAACAGTTAAAATAAATTCATGATATCTTAGGCAGAAAGCCAAGTAAAAACCTTCAAACTTAAAATACCTTACACATAAAAAAAACATTAGATTTCTATATTAGGATAAGAATAGATTAATTAGTTTGACAAATGCATGCATCATAAAGTTTTAAAATGTTCTCATGTATAAAAAGCACTGTTTTAACATTTTAATCAAATGGTGGCATGTCTGGCCTTACATTCCTGCTGCGGTCCAAATTGTTGGTACAGTATTTCAGCTTACTGACATGTTTAGATTTCAGCTCAACATGCTATTGGTCAAACCTTTATTTAGCTGTTGAGGTTCTACATCACTCCATTCACATTCAGCCCAGACTCTGATTGCAGCGGTGAAGATGTGTCTTTGAGGTGTGTTCCTCAGATAACAGTTGCGGTGCCATTTTGTTATATCAAAGTGACGGAGGGTTCCTGACTTTGAGCAGAAGGACCGACTGAGGCCAACAATTTTCTTCTTCCTGCCTGTAGCGCACCAAGCATTTTGTTCAGTACTGAAGCAACCAAAGAAATTCAAAGTCAACAGTTTGACTTCTGACCGCCAAGGCATTTGTGTTTGCTATTTTTTTTTTCACACACAGGTCTAGTTTGAAAAAAATATTCTTGATCATAATTTGATAGTTTGAGGGGCCAGTTCTTAATCCCCCCTCCTCTACCACAGGGTTAGGAAAAATGTTGGTGGCCATGCTTGTTAGTAAAAGGACAGGTAATGTTTTGCAGCGGAGTTGCGCAGAGTACACACAGCATGGTAATTCCGCTTCGTCAGTTGCCACAGCATATATAAAAAACTTTTCCTGTGCACTACAGTAAATACCCTACTTACCAGCAGTCTCAGTGCCAAAGCAAAGCGGCTGAGGACATGGAGGTAGAGGCATGTCAAGGATGAGCATTGGTTAATGGTCATGATGTAACTGCCAGCAGCCAGATCATTTTATTTTGCTAAATTGTGTTCATTAGCAAGGACCATGCCACAGTGAAGGAACAAGGCGTAGTGAGGAAACATCTGGAGAGAAAGATTGATGGAGGCTTAGGAATAAGACTGAGCATGGTGGTGCAGTATTCAGCAATTAATCTTTCCCGAGCCAGCTCAGGACCCCCCCCCAGATGGAAACTGAAAGAGTGAGATGTTACTGGCGGCGAGGACCAGGAGTGAGGAAGGAAGGAAGGAAGGAAGGAAGGAAGGAAGGAAGGAAGGAAGGAAGGAAGGAAGGAAGGAAGGAAGGAAGGAAGGAAGGAAGGAAGGAAGGAAGGAAGGAAGGAAGGACGGACGGACGGACGGACGGACGGACGGACGGACGGACGGACGAACGGACGGAGCCAAACGACCAGGGAGGGGATGAAGGGATGCTGTGATGAGGGAAGGGATGCGGGACCAGTCCTCCTTGCCTGCCTCTGAAGAACTGGTTTAGACTGGCCAGATAGTAAGCAGTCTGCCTGCTCTTCAGGGTCAGTCCGCTTTGTGTAGATAGATGATGTGCTGACGTCCGTCATCCACAATCTGACACATCTTTATAGTCCATTGCAGGGACATCATTTTATTCTTCTCAACCGTTATTATTCACACAAAGGCAGACAATATACTAATCCTGATTCCTATTTCAAGTGTTTGATAAAAAAATAGGTTTTAGCTAATTCCTGCAGGTGCTGCTTGATGGAAGACACATGAAGACATGGTGCTGATCACTCCTGAGTCTGGATCAGAGTCTGGAGAAACAGGTGGAGAAACTCCTACCATCTCCTCCTATGAAAACCTCATATTTTATCCCTGCTTTGAGAGTTGAGTGAATTTTTAGAAAGTGACAAATGGTATTTCTGACAATATGCCAGCACCGAGATTCAGGAAGATAATGGGTCAGTTACCTCCGGGCAGCAGAGGATACGATAAGATGTCTGTTGCCTGATGAATAACTGGCTGAGTCAAAACAGGCTGCTCGACTCTTGAACCATCAAGAGGAGGCTCTGACAATCACTTTAACACAAACCCTTATACCATCACAAAAAAATAGTCGACTTATGTTTTTATGTCTTAACATTTAAACAGAGGAGGGTAGAGTAACCAAATGTTGTACTCCAGTCAAAGTAGCACTACTTCGAAATATCTTTACTCAAGTAAAAATAAAAAGTAGCCATCCAAGAAATTACTTGGGTAAGAGTAGAAAAGTATTTGGTATAAAGGCTACTTGAGTTCTGAGTAACATTTGATAGAATATTTTAAAAAGGATGTCATCAGACATAAACAATATAAAGTTATGGTCAAATTCGGGTATTTTAAAGACAAAAATGAAAAAGAAAAGTTTAGAAATAAATAACATAATTACGAAATAACATATTTTAAGCAGAACATACACTTATCTAAGTCTAAATTATTCAATATAATACAAACACTTACAGTAGATAATGTATGTATAAAGTACTGCCGGTGACTATTTATGGCATTTACTGTATATCCATTTGACCTCAAAATGCAAACAAACGCACCTGAAAATTACATTACAAAAACCAAGCTTGTGTAGAAACAGGTGGTTTCCTTTGATAAAGTGTAGGTGTCTGTCAGTATCTGATTTATTTTTATGAAGACATGTTAGTTCTACATTTTGTGCATTTACTCACAGTGGGTAGAGCATGTAGAAATTTTACTCAAGAATAGCAATACTTCATAACAATATTACTTAAGTCAAAGTAAAAAGTACAGTATGTTGTATTAAAATTTGTCTCAAATGTATATTTGTTCAAAAAAGATCTTCAAGTAAATGTAACGGAGTAAATGTAACTAGTTACTACCCGCCTCTGCATTTAAGTTTGAATTAAAAGGACGTTTTGAAATTGGACAAAGATTAACAAAGTTATTGGGATCTGCACCAGGCTTTTTGAGAATCGACGTAACAGATACAGTTTTCAGAGATAAAGGAACAATTCCAGTGCTAAGGGAGTTGAAACGACTTGAAAATAACCGACAGGAAGACAGTGGCGAGAACAGGGAGTCAACTTCAGAATGAGCAGCTCCTACATAGTTAAGTTGTAGGTGGATGTCAGAGACTTTGCAAATGAAATAAGACATGAGGTGAGTTGCAAAGTTGTCAGAGAACAAACAGGAGGGGAATCAGTCCGGAGGCTTTGTTATTTTGCTGAACAGAGAAAAGAAAGACTTTGAGTTACCTTCACTAGAACTGATTAAACTAGAGTAGTATGCAGATGCAGCTGAGGCAATGAAGTCCTTATAAAGCAAAATATGCTTACTGTACAGTTCTTTGTGCATGGTAAGTCCAGTTTTCCTAAACAGACGTTCCAGTTGGAGTCCTTTGGCTTTGAGATGACACAGATTGAGATTTAACCATGGAGCTGAGCAGGAAAATGAGACAGATCAGTGTTCAACTGGAGCAAATGTGTAAGGAAGGTTATGAAAGTTAACATAGTAAGAAACACGTTCATCAGGGGTTGAGGAGCTGTGAATAGATGGAAGATCACGTATGGCAGACGTGAAAATGTCAGAGTTAATAACATACATTTTTCTAAATCCAATATAGTGAGGGGTACAAGTTTGGAAGCTGTTACATTTACATCAAAAGAAATAAACATATCATTAGAAAGAGGAAACAAATTGCCTTTGCAGTGAGTGGGGCGTGACACCAGAACAGCAAACCAAATCTCAAATATGACCTTTAGAATAAGTAGGGAAGTTGATGTATTGTTGGAGTCCAAACCTTTCCAGACAAGAAGTGAAATCTCTAGAAAGAAGGTTATTGTTATTGTCCATATGAATAATGAAGTCACCAACATTTTTTATATTGGGAGAGAGTACAGAGAGATGAGTGAGAAGAGCAGCAAAGTCATTTAGAAACTCCTTATTTGGCATAGGTGGGTCGATAAACAGTACATATAATAGTGGGAGTAGATCCAGGGAGATGTGATGCTGTGTATTCAAATAACTGGAAGGGTGAAGCAGAGACAGGGTGGACTTTCCACTGCTCCTAGTGAATTATCACAAGACCTCCGCCCCTCACCAAGTCTCAAGGTTGACAGATGTAAAGAAAGTCAGGTGGAGTGGATTTGTTGAGGAATCAGAATCAGCTTTAATGGCCAAGTATGACACATACAAGGAATTTGACTCCGGCAACTTTTCTCTCCAGTACAGAACTTAAATAAGTGAAATAAAAAAATAAATACAAATAAATAATAAAGGATAATATATACACCAAACCGGGGTTATTTTACAGTGAGTATGTACAGCAGTGCAGAGTTATAGTTTATTGTTATGTGAATGGACTCACACTCTGTGACTACACAGAGTTCATCAGAGCGACAGCCTGGGGGAAAAAACTGTTCTTGTGTCGGGTGGTTTTGGCGTACAACGCTCTGTAACGCCGGCCTGACGGGAGGAGCCTAAACAGATTGTGGCCAGGGTGTGAGGGGTCTGTGGTGATTTTTCTGGCCCGCTTCTTGACCCTGGACTGGTACAGGTCCTGAATGGAGGGAAGATCAGTACCTATGATCCTCTCTGAGGACCTGACTGTTCTCTGCAGTCTGTCCTTGTCTTTTCTGGTGGCGGATCCAAACCAGACAGAGATGGATGAGGTCAGGACAGACTGGACTATTGCTGTGTAGAAGATGGTCAGCAGTTCCTGAGGCAGGTTGAACTTTCTGAGCTGACGCAGAAAGTACAGCCTTTGCTGGGCCTTCTTTCTTATACAGTTAATGTGGGAGGTCCACTTCAGGTCCCGTGTGATGGTGGATCCTAGGAACCTGAAAGACTCCACTGTGGGGACTGGCCTGTTGATGATTATGAGAGGAGATGTTGATGGGGGTCTCTTCCTGAAGTTCACTGTCATCTCCACAGTTTTGAGCGGGTTTAGCTCCAGGTGGTTCTGACTGCACCAGAGGACCAGCTGTTCCACTTCCCCTCTGTATGCAGACTCGTCACCATCACGGATGAGTCCAATGATGGTGGTGTCATCTGCAAACTTCAGGAGTTTCACAGAAGGGTCCCTTGACGTGCAGTCAGTGGTGTAAAGGGAGAAGAGCAGTGGGGAGAGAACACATTCCTGGGGGGCGCCGATGCTGAGGGACCGGGAGCTGGATGTGAAGTTACCCAGTTTCACCTGCTGCCTCCTGTCAGTCAGGAAACTGGTAATCCACTGACAGGTGGAGGGAGGCACGGTGAGCTGGGACATTTTTTGATGGAGGAGCTCTGGGACGATGGTGTTGAATGCAGAGCTGAAGTCCACAAACAGGACCCGAGCGTAGGTACCTGCAGAGTCTAGGTGGTGCAGGATGTAGTGGAGAGCCATGTTGACTGCGTCATCCACTGACCTGTTTGCTCTATAGGCGAACCGCAGGGGGTCTAGCAGGTGATCCGTGATGTCCTTCAGGTGGGTCAGCACCAGTCGCTCAAAGGATTTCATGACAACAGATGTCAGGGTGACTGGTCTGTAGTCATTTAATCCTGTGACGGGGGACTTCTTGGGAACCGGAATGATGGTGGAGCGTTTGAGGCAGGAGGGGACCACATACAGCTCCAGGGAGTTGTTGAAGATCTGAGTGAAGATGGGAGCCAGCTGTCCAGCACAGACTTTCAGACAGGACGGAGACACTCCATCAGGACCTGATGCCTTCTTAATCTTAAAGACAAGGTCATTAGGATGTTGTCACATTTCAGTCAAGCAAAGAAAGTCTAACTTGGGGTCAGAGAGGAGATCCCGGATAAGATGCCCCTTACCGGTGAAAGAGCGGATGTTTATTAGACCAAAGTTGACGTTGGAGTTAACATGCTTTATAGCAGACTTAGCCAACAGAATGTGGGTAACAGTCTGGTCAGTTCTGGACCAGAATGACTCCACTTCGTTAGTGTTGTTGATGTAGAAATTTTGCCGAGACCCTCGGTGGGTGCGGGGCTTAAAAGCAATGTCTGGATGGAGGTGAAGAGCCACAGGTGAGGGGGCAGCCAGGTAGAAACGGAGTAGCAGAAGCTCAGAAGCTGAAGTAAAACTTGCTGAAGTAAAACTTGTATTAATTCAGTGAACTGATTACAGATGGAACCACCACATTTTTCAGGATTTTTATTGTAAAACTATATTTTCATGGACAGGAGATGTAGCAGTAAAGCCGTCTACAAGAAGGGACAGAGCACACTGTATTTATTGAGGAAGTTTAGATCAGTCAGTGTTTGCAGCAAGGTTGCTGCAGCTCTTCTATAAAAAAACATGTACATCCTCTACATTAGACTTTCATACAACTGTGTGTCTTCAGTCAGAGGTTTTTTCAGAGCTGCTGCAATGCAGACTGCTACATGATTGAAAACAACTTGGGATTAATAGAGTATTTTTGAATTTGAAATCCTGAACTAAACTTTGCATTCGGTACTCTATGATAAGAGGCATTATTTTCCTGAAAAAATGCTTTACCATCAATGACATTTTTTAAATGGAAAAATAAATAAACAAATGCCCACCTGTGCAATTGCTGCAGCAAAGGCAATGATTGCCATTTTTCCTGGTCCTTTACCTCACATGGTGCCCCATATCATCAGTGACAGTAATAATGTTTTTATCCTTCAGGCACACATCTTTCTACTGTTTACTGAGGTGGCACAAAACAAGCATGTCAAAATAATCACCTTGACCACAGCAGATTCATAAATGAGTTCCACTTCTATCTAATAATCCATAGTTCATAATGGCTCATTAAAGCCTTGTTTCCTCCCGTTAAGAAATGACTGTTTTCGTTTGGATTTTCTCTTAAAAACCCGATTACCTCTGTTCGGTTTATTCGTTATTTAACCATCAGCCTCTGTTCCTGTTCATTCTTTGTTTCATGTTTTTTTTTTGTGCAACCCTAACTCTAGCTGACTATTTTATTTGTACTTGCTCCAAAGTTCCAATACACCCTGCTGACTACAAACAAACAACATCTTTTGCCACTCTTGATGTTGATTTTCCTTTTTCAAAGAGTTTTAGAATCCTTTCCACAGTTTCAAATAATGAGTTGTTGTGGTCATATTTTAATATCAGTCAGCTTCAAAATGGTCTTAAGCTCTCCAAACACTCCTTTAATGTCAGACTCATTCTAAACTTAGACTTGCATAGGTATGTGTTTCAGAAATGCAGATTACTGGGGTTGATTCCATATTCTTTTCAGTTAAATTGAGAGATTCCATACTTTTGTCTTCTACTTGATCTAAAAAAGACACACTGGTGTATTTATTTGTTTTGATTTATGTTTTGCAAAGTCAGAATGGCCAGTTGTCCATAAAATATTTTGTCATAGATGAATTTCTGATTGAACATGAACTATCTACAACCTTCCATAACGGTTGGTGATAAGCCTTTCACCAGCACCCAGCTTTCTTTGCTCCTCGTGTATTTCATGTGATACTGCATGACTTTATTTTTGTCACTATCTTTCTTCTTTCAATACAGTGTACAACTGGCTCTATAAATTTGTATTTGTGTTTCTGTCCCCTCAGCCCCTAGCTAGTCAATGTACAGTACCTTGCAAAAGTATTCATAAAACTAAACGTTCACAATTTCTAGCAACCTCAAACGTGAGTGTAATTTATTTGGATTTTTTTGTGATAGACCCCCACAAAGACGATCATACCTAGTGAAATGAAATGAATGGAGAACACACAATTGTCAAAGTCTTATACAAATAAAACGGTGTTGTTCATATGTATTCTAAACCTTTTACTCTAGTACCACTAACTAAAATCCATTTCAAAACTCACCTAGCTGGTGTACCGAGTCCCCTTGTGTTAATCTCATCATAGATTCAGCTCTTCTGTGTCTTACCTCAGAGGTATGTTGGAGAATACCAGTGAGCAAACAGTATCATAAGGACCAAGGAACCCAGCCGCCAGGTTAGGGGTAACGTTGCAGAGGACTTTAAAGCATATTTAGAATATAAAACAATATTCCAAGCTTTACACATCTCAAGGAGCACTGTTAAATCCGTCATCCGAAAACAGAGTGTTACAACAAAAAAACCTACCAAGACATGGCCATCAACCTCAGCTGATGGGCCTGGCAAAGAGCAATAAATAGATAAGCAGCCAAGAGCCCCTTGGTGAGTCTGGAGAAGTAGCAAAGATCCTCAGCCCAGGTAGGAGAATTGGACTAGACAAATCTGAGTTACGCACTCCAAAAATCTGGCTTTTATGGAAGAGTAGCAAGAAGAAAGCAGAGTTGATTGGAAGGTGGAGGAAGCTGAATATAGAGCAATGTATTCAGTTATGGTTGTCATGTGATTAAAAAAAGACTTTTGCAAGGCACTGTAAATTGACTTGAACCTAATTATGTTCTCTATTAAGGGTTTTTGTAGCTCTATACAAATAAAGTGAACTAAAATGAACAGAAACCATCTTGTATATGTGGATGACTCCAGCAGTACACCAACTGTAATTAAACCAGGTATCAGACTGTAGGATATGAGTGAATTGGCCCCTTAAGACAAATGTTTACATGTTGAATTACTTTAATTCCTTTTGTAAAACACATTTCTGTTCTCATTTAGAAAAAAAAGAAAACATGGGCAACACAGAGCATCACATCTTGTAGAACTTGTGAAAACAAAACTTTTGTGCTCTTTTGACGTCATCAGGAACTAACAGAGTTGAGTTTTTTCGGGTTGAGCTCGATCAGGTCTAATGGCAGCCCAGAATTTTACATTTTCAGCTTTTGTTGCATCATTTGACAATTTCACAGTATTACACGGAATTCATTGGCAGAACTGAAGTTTGCCAAAAACTCCCACTCAGTATGCATGAATGAAATGTCCACTCCAAAAAGCAGATCTGTGCTTTCATAGTACAGTAGATTTTTCGATGTCCCATGTTGAGCGAAGACTCTCGAGGGGAACAGCGGGCGACATGGGTCACTGCTTTTCTCTTATGGACAGCGGGGGTGCCTGCACCTGGATCCCCCCTGTCTTATGTCCCTCTGATTCTTCAGCAAAATGGCTCACAAACTCATTTATATATATATATCTGTTGTCTTTGCAACAAAGTCCATATACATTTATAAAATATAAACTTGTCTCAATCTTTTGCTGCTTCACAAAAAAATCACTTGTTTTTTATATATATATGTATATATATCTGAAAAGAAACAGACCCAAAGTCCTCACACTTAAAGCTTAATGAATAAATGTATGAAGATTTCCCTTCCAAAGTGAGGTATTCAAAATGTACATGGGGGGGGGGGGGGGTATCTACTCATAGACGTGTCATCTAAAACCTAAAACTGGAAAAGAAGATACTTGTCACATGTAACCCTGCTGGATCATTATCAGGTTGAAAGTTGAGCTTCAAACTGCAAAAAGAAGAAAGAAGAGCAATATAAAATGGACTAAACAATACATCAATAGATGTATTTCACTCAGAGCCGGCCCAAGGAAAAAGTAAACTAAGCAGCTGCAGACCTTCATGCCCCCCCATAAATGTTTGAATTGTAACACAGACCATAAATCTAGAATTTTAACAATTATTTGAGAATGATAATACTATTACATTTGATTTCAAAATAGATAAATTTAAAGATTTTTAATTGTTTAACATTTACATTTGAGAACAGGCAAGTTTATTTTGGAAAGGTCCAAAGACTAATCTTTATCATTTGATTGTTGTGTTACCATAGCTACAAGCTGATGCTATGAGTTAAATCTGCGTGTTTGAGCTTGATTTGTTCACAAATACATCTCAGCAAATAATCGATTATCAGTGATTGCTTTAAATCTCGGCCAATTAAATTTGCTATCCTCAATCAGATTCTGCCAACTTTGTATTGAAATATTGTTCAATACAATACAGCTCTACACCCTCAGCAGGGTCCTGGAGGGTGCGTGGGTGTTCACCCAACCGGTCTACATGTGTTTTGTGGACTTGGAGAAAGCGTTCGACCATGTCCCTCGGGGGGCCCTGTGGGGGGTGCTCCGGGAGTATGGGGTACCGGGCCCCTTGATACGGGCTGTTAGGTCCCTGTACGACCGGTGTCAGAGTTTGGTTCGCATTGCCGGCAGTAAGTCAGGCTTGTTTCTGGTGAGAGTTGGACTCCGCCAAGGTTGCCCTTTGTCACCGATCCTGTTCATAACTTTCATGGACAGGATTTCTAGGCGCAGCCAAGGTGTTGAGGGGATACGTTTTGGTGGCCTCAGGATCTGGTCTCTGCTTTTTGCAGATGACGTGGTCCTGTTGGCTTCATCGGAATGTGAGCTACAGCTTTCGCTGCAGCGGTTCGCAGCCGAGTGTGAAGCGGCTGGGATGAGAATCAGCACCTCCAAATCCGAGGCCATGGTCTTGAGCCGGAAAAGGGTCGGGGATGAGGTCCTTCCCCAAGTGGAGGAGTTTAAGTATCTGGGAGTCTTGTTCATGAATTAGGGAAAAATGGAGCAGGAGCTCGATAGACAGAGGGGTAGGGCATCTGCAGTTATGCGGGCGCTGTACCTGTCTGTTGGTCGATCTACGGTTCCTACCCTCATCTATGGTCACGAACTCTGGGTGGTGACCGAAAGAACGAGATCACGGAAACAAGCGGCTGAAATGAGTTTCCTCCGTAGGGTGTCTGGGCTCTCCCTTAAAGATAGGGTGAGAAGCTCAGTCATCCGGAGGGGGCTCAGAGTAGAGCCGCTGCTCCTCCACATCGAGAGGAGTAAGTTGAGGTGGCTCGGGCAACTGGTCAGGATGCCTCCTGGACGCCTCCCTGGTGAGGTGTTTCAGGCACGTCCCACCGCGAGGAGGCCCAGGGGAAGGCCCAAGACACGCTGGAGGGACTATGTTTCTCGGCTGGCCTGGGAGCACCTTGGGATTCCTCCTGAGGAGTTGGAACAAGTGGCTGGGGAGAGGGAAGTCTGGGTGTCCTTGCTTAAGCTGCTGCCCCCGCGACCCGACCCCGGATAAGCAGAAGAAGATGGATGCATGGATATTGTTAATGTTTGTGACGTTTTTAACAGGAAGAAAAGCCCATGAATTATATTCTGCTTAAGGCCCCAAACAACCTT
The DNA here is from genome assembly GCA_963556495.2 of Valencia hispanica. Lineage (NCBI taxonomy): Eukaryota > Metazoa > Chordata > Actinopteri > Cyprinodontiformes > Valenciidae > Valencia > Valencia hispanica. The sequence goes on along the minus strand of OY747720.1, from coordinate 35,938,302 downwards.
GGGAAAGCCCTTTTTAAACCTAAGCAAATGTTTGAAACCATAGCCCCAAAAAACCTAAACAGAACTTCAAGTGTCAAAAAAAAAGATTCAACAGCGAGTAACTTGACCAATCTTAGTGATTTCTCATATTTGGTATGACTGATGTGCGTTTCCAGTAGGCTGGTGGAAAAATTGGCCCATGTGTTGAGGGTCGCTTCAAAAAGGGCACCACATCCATTTTTGTAAATCTGCTTTGCCATCCATTCCCAAATGTTTCAATGGGATTTAGATCAGGGAAACATGCAGGATGGTCCAGGGGGACGGAGTAATTAGTCAGATGGCGGTAGTGGGACTGTAGCTATCAGTGCACAGAGAGGCTCACGGACAACCCGTTCGATCCTCTGGCTCAGCAAACGTGATTTGTTTTTTGGTCTTACTTAAAAATTTTTGGTCATTACATTCTTTTCAGAAATGTAAAATGTCTCACTGTTTCCAGCCCTGGCAGCAAAGGTGTGTTCCAACAGTCCCTTCTTGAGCATCCCGACAATCCTGAAAACCTTTTTGCCTTTGCTATCAGGGGAGTCACAACAATATGAATGCCTGACTAGAAAATATTGCAGATTGAAACAGGTTTTGAACTTTTGATCATCTAATGAACAAATCTGTTTGAGTTTAAATGCAGTCTATAGTAATGTCCCTTTTCTATTTTGTCAATCGCTCCTGTTATTTCTTTTCATGCTTTTTAACCTCTGTTTGCAGCCTGGATCTGATCCACCAGATCAAATCGTCAGTACTTGAAGTTCCCTTTCCAGTCTTAAGATTTTGAATACCACTGTTTCAATTTATAGGACTTAAAGAACAAAAGTAAAAAGGACAATAGGTGTGGTCGGTCCTCGAATAATGATATAAAACACTAACAGACAGACACCAACAAATCTTAATTTTTTTTTTAATTTTAGGGAAACATTTTCATTGTTTTTGGAACTGAACTCTTCGACCTTCAACTCAAAACACGACCACGGACAGTCAAATAATCTCACTGTGGTTTGACTTGGGTTATAACATGTGCTTCTATCTAACATTTCTGGTAACACCTCTTCAAAATAAAATATGTGGCATCAAAATTAAGGAGCGAAGCTTAACGGGCGGAGCGCTGCATGTGAACAAACACACAGACACACATTCCACCTTAAATCTCGTGTTAGACGTCGTCTGAGAGAAAAGTCTTTACATTTAATTTTTTTCTTTTTTACATCAAGGAATGTTCAAGAACAAAGAAAATCATTTATTCATTTCATTTTAAATATATTTATATTTTGTAATGTTTTCCGTCACTGCATTCTCAGTGTCTCTTCACTGTACACTTTCTGAACCTGTTGGCCTTTTTCTCCATAGATATGCGGCTGAGAGAAGTCTGTGTGGGTTTTTCTGTAAAAGTCGGGCTGGTGTGCAGCAGGGAATGATGTGTGGACCCCCAGTGCAGTGGTTGCACTCTTTCTTCTTGTGGTCCTGTCCATGGCGTATCCTTCACAACACATCTACTCTGAGTCATGATTCACAAAAAGATTAGGTGGGATTCTTCTGTATGACAGGGAGAAGGAAGTGGGGCAGGACAGAGCTCACTCTTCCCCCTCGCCGTCATCGGACACAGGGGAATGGCTGTTTCTCTCTCCCGCCCCAACCTTCCTCCCTGTCGCTTCTGAACAGCCCAGTCCGTAAAGGTCATTAAAGGGACGCCTCCTATGGTTGGGAGAGCAGCACCAGGATCGGCCAGCCCAGGATGAGCAGCATGGAGAGATGGACGGGCTCAGGCCCATGATCCAAAAGGTCCGGAGAGGGAAGAGTTGTGTCTCCCTCGTCCCCCCACAATCTGTCATTGCCGTTTACCTAGAAGAAAACACACAGATCTTGATTTCAGGGTTTCATGTTTGGGTTTAATGAGTTTTTTACAGTGCCTTTCATTTGTATTGGTTCCCTTGAAGTTTTCTGTCATTTAAACATGATACAAACACCAATTCAAGTGTATTATGTCTGAATTTTATGAGACTGAAAAAGTAGCGCATATTTGTAAAATAAAAGGTTTTTAACATAAAAAAATTGTGCATTGACATAGACTCATAGTCCAACATGGAGAGCGTTAATTAGAGGAGCAGCCAAGAGGACAATGGTAACTCTAGGTGAGCTGCAGAGATGTAGAGCTCAGGAGAATAATATCTGCTGACAGAGCAACTATTAGTTGTGAACTCTAAAGATCTGACCTTCTTTATGGTAATAAGAGAGGCCTTGTTGAATGAAAGCCATAGGAAGATTTCATTTGCAGTTTGGCTCAAGACCTTTAGGTGACAGAGCAAACATGTGGAAGAATGCCCTCTGGTCAGATCAAACCGAAATTGAAGGTTTTCTTTACATCTAAATGCAAAATGCACCCCCCCCAAAAAAAACTAACACTGCACACCACCTTTAAAAGCTCATCCCCACAGTAACGAGTGGTGGTGGCAGCATCATGCTTTGGGAATTATTTTCTTTAGCACTGACAGTGAAGCTAGTCACAGAAGATGGATGGACCTTAAAGAAAGTACATTCCTAGAAGAAAACTTTTTAGATGCTGGAACAGACATTTTTTAAGCTTTTGTGACTCTAGTGGCTTTTATTCAATGTGGACAGCATATAGAAAGGGGCAAGAAGTGGGGGAAGATCTTTGGTAAATGTCCACAAGGACAGGATTCGAACACGGGATGGCCGTGTCGAGGACTGAGGCCTCTGTACATGGGGCGCCCACATTAACCACTATGCCACGTGACGGCCCATGCTGCAACAGCCTTGAAGTGAGCCCCTTTAAACAAAGGCCGAAGGCACAGTCAGAAAAAAAAGAATGCCAACTTTTCATATATAAAAAAACCCAATCCTTTTCCTTGTACTTTAGAGTTATCTGCAATTTATTGTTGGTTTATCACATACAGTAACTACATAGAATAGTGCTGCAACCAGTTGGAGCACCACTGTTACGTTCCCTTTGATTTATTCTTTTTAAAACTTCAATTTTTCTCCTGTTGAAACATTGCTCTCTGATAGATTAATTTTCGATACTGTGCAGCGGGATGGATTATTTTTTACTTAAATTTAGATAGATGTTGTGATAAATAACAATAGCAACATCAAGTTTTTTTAACATCTGGAAGTTAGCCTACCAGGATGTCTGCCTCTGGAGTCAAGTGGAGAGGCTGAATCGAGACCAGGCTGCAGGTTCAAATGGTGTCAGGCCCAGAGTCCTGTATTCTTGTCCAGAACAGCTCTGTGGGATTATCCAGCCCCTCAGCCTGACCCAGGAGAAGGTTGCAGCGAACGACATCCTGCCTCTTTCCAGTATCAAAGAAAGCTCATGCATCAGTCCCTAATGACTGCAGTCCAGTAGCCCTGACATCCCACATTATCACCACATTATGGGTCTGATTTATTGAATGTTTGCTCGTGTTAAAACGTACACAAACCTCACAGCAGGCGCAAAAACATGCTGCAGGTGATTTACTAAGCAGGCAAAGGTAAGACTACAAACCCGCAGCAATCCATTTAGCCCTTTTGCCCTTGATGATGCAATGTCTGGGTTTCTGTCAGAAGGCGCAAAATATTGTGAGGAGAACATGCAAATAAGCAGTGTGATTTATCAAACATGAAACTGTTTGCACCGGCTGTTTTTGCGCCTGTTTTTACCGCGTCTGAAAGGCATGTCTTAACTTTGAGCCACCACAATTCAAAAATATGTTATTACTGACAAACGTAAAATATCATTCACACACATTCCAACCTAATAGTAATTAACACACTAATGGCCATAAACCTGACGGTTATGACGATTTCTTCCCCTTTTTTCCAAATACGCATCAAAACTCACTGCGCGCTAATCGCATCTGCACCTGCTGTCTCTGGAATACAACGCCTGCATGGAGCAGAGAGCGGCGCATGTAGATCACACGCATCAAGTTTATTAATGACAAACAAAAAAGAACATTCACAGACATTCTAACCTAATAGTAAGTAACTTTCTAACAGCCATAGATTTGACAGGTATGTTGTTTTTTTCCCCCTTTTTTGCCAAAGACTCCACTGCGCCTATTCCTCCTCTCTCTGGCTGACTTGTGTCTGTTATGATCAATCTTAGTAGATCACCCGCAAATAAAGGACAACCCACTGGAGCATTGTTTTTGCAGTGCCATTTTGTGCTCTTTACTGGAATTTCGATAAATCAGGCCCAATGTTGGCCCACCGGAGTAAACAAACGATGACCTTTCAGGACCCACTGTCTAGGCCTGGGGCGGTAACTGGATTACCGCCATACCGGGGTCACGTGACACCCACCGTGGGTCTGAGCGCCTCACCATCATCACCGCCCCCCCCCCCCCAAAAAAGCCCTGCAAACTTGTGTATGAGCGCAATTTTCTGTGATCCATAATAACATTTCATGTGTATTTCTAGCCTTATCCTGCATGCTTTGTACTTTTGGATTTAATATGCACACATAAAAGCATAATATGTGACGTACAGCGTGTCAGAACTCCCGAAAGCAGAGCCACAGATGAAAATAAAAGGAAAAAGCAACCGCCCTGAGCCGGCGAGGTGCAGGCATTTTTGAGCCGTGGTTCCCAGACCTGGCCACAGCGGAGGCGCAGAGGGAATGTTCCAACCGGAGAATTGGGACCGCCAAGGCGTGGATGCATGCACAAATAAAGTCAGTCGCCCAGTAGGGAAGAATGGGAAGACAACATTTACATATGGGGGCCGAAGCCTTCTCTGTGCGTAAAAGTGCCGAAGCAGGAGCTCCGGTGCGCTCCTCTCCTGGATAAGTTGTTGCGGGACGCGCTCTGCCTTCACCAAAGACAGAGCCGTCTTTGACACATAGGCGCGGCCGTAGATTGGCCTACAGCTTGTTATGCACATTAGCAAGGTACAGCCGTGGCACAGCGGTGGGTAGAGATATATATATGCATGTATGTTTATGGGTATATCGCAAAACCGCGGGAATTTGTTGATTACCGACCGCGGTAAGAAAAAATCCAAACCGGCACAGCCCTACCCCTGTCTCTTGTTCTGACTCTTATCATGTTGTGACCCTTCAGTCTTACAACCCCTCAGTTAGTGAGAGTGAAGGGTTGTGCATCTGACCAGGTCACCCTTGCTCTTCTCTCTGGTTTTGCCTCAAATGTCAGTTGGCTGTGTTTGAACAACTCTTTAGTGGTTATTCATCATAATAAATACGGCCTTCTAGTTATTGACCATACTGTTTTACTGAATGGGTTTGTAGAAAAACAGCAATACAATCTCTAAAGATTTGGCAGAAATTATTGTATGTGCTGCATAGCAAAATTATTCACACCGCTCAAACTTTAACATTTTGTCACATAACAACCGCAAAGTTCAATGTATTGTATTGTTATTTAATGCAACAAACCAAAATAAAGACATGTATAGATCTGACGTGGAAGGAAGATTGTGTTTATCAACTTGTTTAACAAAAATCTGAAATGTGTGGACCATACTGTATTTATCTTCAGCCTTTTCTACTCTGATTCCCCCCCCCCCCCCCCCCAAAAAAAAATCCAGCATAACCAATTGCCATAGCTAATTAGTCCAAACTGCCAAGCTGTGTGTAATTTGATCCCAGCAAAAATCCAGCTGGTGTGTGAGGTTTATTAAAAACACCAGTGAACAGCAGCAGACCAAAGAAGACAGCAGGGAGAAAATTGTGGTGAAGTTTAAGTTTAAGTAAAAAAAACTGAATTCATCTCATTAAAGGTCAGCCACAACTTTCTCTCTAATTGAATGTAAAAAAAACAAAAACAAAAAAAACACTGCACATCACCCTTAACACACCACAGTGAAACATGGTGATGGCAGCATCACACTGGGGGTGTTTTGTTCAGCAAAGTTGGTTAAAATTGAAGGGAGATCAGCTGAAGCTAAATACAGGGGAATCCTGGAGGAGAACCAGTTAGAGGTCACAGAAGACTAAAGGCTGGATCAGAGATTCTCCGCCCTCTGTACAAAATAATTTCCTATTTATTCCCTCAGTGACATCACCTCTCATTTATTGGAAAATGTTGAATTTAGCGTTGGTACTATAGCTTGAGTAAGGGTTTGATTAAGCTAGTATTAAATCTAGACCACCTTTCATCAGCTTAAAATCTAAAATGTAATTTTAAAACTGAACTAATTTATTTCAAACTACACAGAGATGATTTAAAAAGCAGTGTGTGAACTATGAAACCTTTATTCTGTTTGTAAGGACATCAACATAAGATGTTTTATGGGTTATGAAACTGACCATCAGATACAGTATAAAGGTTTGACAGAGTAATAATTAAAACAAATACCATCAGTTCATTACCATAAGGCAACAACCATCATCTGTGACATCACACACCCCGGACACACCTTGTTCGCCCCCCCTGCTCTCACGGAAGCTGTCTCACTCATGAACACACAAAAGCAACTCCCCATGCCCAAATATATTTATTCAGCAAATCTCACTTTCAACGTAATGTCTATCTTAACTGCAACACATTTAAGTGCATTGATCATAGTGGGTTTGTATGTTTAGATATTTTGACATGGCATCTATTGGATTGCTCCAACAGTATTCCGTTGTACTTGTACAATGACAAGAAAGATATCAATCTACAGTTTCGACCAGATTGTGAACTAGAGCAGAGCAACATCATCAACAGTGAAATAGCCCTTTCCTCAGACTGTAATTCAGATGTTTCCGCAGCCTGTCGGTCAGTCTCAGTCAGAGAACAGAGAGCTACACCACATAAAAAAATAAATATCACAGATACATGCCTTTTATGATATTGATATATATATATATATACAGTGGGTACGGAAAGTATTCAGACCCCTTTAAATTTGTCACTCTTTGTTTCATTGCAGCCATTTGCTAAAATCAAAAAGTTCATTTTATTTGTCATTAATATACACTCAGCACCCCATCTTGACAGAAAAAAACAAATGTAGAAATATTTGCACATTTATTAAAAAAGGAAAACTGAAAAATCACATGGTCATTCATAAGTATTCAGACACTTTGCAGACATTCATATTTAACTCACATGCTGTCCATTTCTTCTGATCCTCCTTGAGATGGTTCTGCTCCTTCATTGGAGTCCAGCTTTATTTAATTAAACTGATTGGACTTTATTAGCAAAGGCACACACCTGTCTATATAAGACCTTACAGCTCACAGTGCATGTCAGAGCAAATGAGAATCATGAGGCCGAAGGAACTGCCCAAGAACTCAGAGACAGAATTGTGGCATGGCACAGATCTGGCCAAGGATACAAAAGAATCTCTGCAACACTCAAGGTTCCTAAGAGCACAGTGGCCTCCATAATCCTCAAATGGAAGAAGTTTGGGGCGACCAGAACTCTTTCTTGACCTGGCCGTCCAGCCAAACTGAGCAATTGTGGGAGAAGAGCCTTGGTTAGATAGGTAAAGAAGAATCCAAAGATCAATGTGGCTCAGCTCCAGAGATGCAATGGGGAGATGGGAGAAAGTTCCACAAAATCAACTATCACTGCAGCCGTCCAACAGTCGGGGATTTAAGGCAGAGTGTTCCGACAGAAGCCTCTCCTCAGTGCAAGAAATATATGAAAGCCGGCATAGAGTTTGCTAAAAAACACATGGACTCCCAGACTATGAGATATAAGATTCTCTGGTCTGGTGAGACCAAGATTGAACTTTTTGGCTGCAATTCTAAGCGGTATGTGTGGAGAAAACCAGGCACTGCCCATCACCTGGCCAATACAATCCCTACAGTGAAACGTGGTGGTGAGAGCATCACGTTGTGGGGGTGTTTTTCAGCTGCAGGGACAGGATGACTGGTTGCAATTGAAGGAAAGATGATTGCGGCCAGGTACAGAAATATCCTGGAAGAAAACTTCTTCTAGAGTGCTCAGGAGCTCAGGTTGGGCCGAAGGTTCACCTTTCAACAGGACAGTGACCCAAAGCACACAGCTAAAATAGCAAAGGAGTGGCTTCAGAACAACTCTGGGATCGTTCTTGTCTGGCCAAGCCAGAGCCCTGACCTAAACCCAATTGAGCATCTCTGGAGAGACCTGAAAATGGCTCTTCACCAAAGTTCACCATCCAACCTGACAGAACTGGAGAGGATCTGCAAGGAAGAATGAAGAAGGTCCCCAAATCCAGGTGTAAAACACTTGTTGCATCATTCCCAAGAACACGCGTGGTATAATATATATAATTCACAGGCTGAGAGCACAAAAAAGTAACAAGTTGGCATACCACAATTGCATAAACAATACAAACAAAGTAATGCATGGCAAAATGAAAAAAAGGATTTTAAAAATATATAATATTGTGCAAAATTGGATAAGTCACTTTCTACGCAATGTTTGGGATTCATAGAAAGAAACATGGTGGAAAAATTTGTGCAACTTTAAGCTCACTAAAGACCTTGCTTATGCACATTTTGGACACGGAGGACACTGGCATCGCAGCAGATAAGATGGCAAAATTATGAATTTAAGCCACGTTTCAGACTTGTAAACCCTTGCGCACACACACACACACACACACACACACACATACTGGTAACGGTGAAATACTGGGACATTTTTTTCAAACCAGTCTGGTGGTGAATACTACGGACACCACTTTTCGCCCACGCTACAGGTAAAGTGAATGTGTCAAAAAATCTTTTATAAGGAACACAACACAAATCCCACTTTAAATTCAGTTTACACACTTCAAAACATCAAATATATTGACCTGACTTTATGCAACTTTAAGAGGACAAAGATAATAAGATGATTAAGCCCCACCTCTGACATAAAGAGACATTTCAAGGACCAATAAGACTTGTAAGGACATTATATAACTTAAAATAATGTCCATAAGACATTTCAGAGTATCATAACGACAAATTCACTTTAATCCAATGAGCTTAATTTAAACCCTGCAATAATGACAATTTACATTATGCAGATTCCAACCAAAACATAAAAAAAAAAAATCTGATTCAACAGAAATAGAATGCCATGTTGTAAAACCTTGAGCATTTTTCTTCAAATATAAGCTTTGAACATGTAACAGCACATTCTTTAGCTTATAAAACATTTAGCTTATTAAAACTATAAGCTTTTTTCACCAACTAAAAGTAAGACAAACATTTTCTGTAAATACATTTACCACAAATGTTTTCAAAAGTTTTGGTTAGCTTTTTAGCTTAAGATTTTCCTGAGGTTTTTAGGGTTGATCATTAGGGATCAGCTTTTGCCCTGTATCATCTGGACGCTTCTTGCACGAGCTTAACCTAAACCCTGCAATAATGGTATTGTACATTATGCTGAATTCCAACTAAAAAAGTCAGGGGTCAAAATATAAAACAAATTCAAAGATCTGATTCAACAGAAATAAACTGCAATGTCATAAAACCTGGAGCATTATTCTTCAAATGTATGCTTTGAACATGTAACAGCACATTCTTTGGCTTATAAAAACATTTAGCTTATTACAATTATTAGAGCTTTTTTAACCAACAGTAAAACTTCAATATTTTTTGTATATACACAACAAAATTTTTCAAAAGTTTTGGTCAGCTTTTTAGCTTAAGATTTTCCTGAGGTTTTTAGGGTTTTGTTTTTTTCCTTTTGTTTGTTATGCCTCGATTTCTAACAAAGTCTCTTATGTTTTGGAGAGAACGACTTTCTAATAAAGGATATTCGGCTTTTTGACACTGTTGTATTTCAATGAAAGATGCCAACTTCCCAGTGTCGACGTGCTTCTGAAAATGCCTCATTACTGCTGCAATTTCTGCAGGAGACCATTTCCGTCTTTGGCTTCTTCGAGGATGGTCCTCTTCGGTTTCATTTTCTGGAAATGCTATATGAAAAAAGGGAAAAGAGCAATTTACAAACTATTTCTTGATTGCCCAAAAAAAACCAATACCGGTGCAATATAAATTACAACACCCATGATAGAATCAGTTTCGGAAATGATACGAATTTATGTGTCACTAAAAAGATTTAATCTAGTGTTTTGATTGTGTTGACTAAATCCAGCTGTAAAATATTGTCCAAGTTTTTAAAGGTTTATAATATAAAAGCTAGTTCTTGTGGTACCTTGTGATGAGCCCTTTTCAGCTGAGTCAACATTCAGTATCTAAACACTAGCACTCAGTATAGACCAGGAGTAGGAAAATAGTCATACCTGCTGAGGTATCTGAAGGTTTCTCAGGTAGTGGTCCAGCAATCCCATTTCCTACAATACGGTATCAATATTTTAGCAAAACAAATCTGCAATATTGTTCTTCAACACTGCAGTCATTTTGAGGAACAGAGAAAAGAGAACGTTTATAAAAAGCTTTAGCGTCTTATGATAGCTTAATAATAAAAAGGTCATACCAGCAGAGGTTCCAGGTAATTCATCAGGGGATATAGGCATTACTGATTCTGTGGGTGAATGTTTCTCAGCAGGTGGCATGTCGCCCATCCTCTCTAGAATAGAGCATTGACACTTCAATATTCACAAAATCCTCTCCATCTAGAAACTTCCAACTTTGACATATTAGCCTTGTACTTGAATGGCAGATTTGTATGGTGGGTTAGGGACCACAGCTTTGCATGAAATGGTTAATTCTGCCAATACCTGAGACCCCCCTATAAACCCCTAAACTTGCCTCTTTTATAGTTCAAACACCTACTAAATATGTAATAATACAGTCTTATTTAAATGTCATTTCTGGATTGACTGGTTTGCAAACACCAACCAAGACAATGTCAAGTAACCATATGCCAAGGTAATTCAGCTACCTAAGCTGCCTTTTCTCTCAAATATTTTGCTCTAGGGAAAAACAAGACTAGGAAGAGGTCTGCTGTACAAAAAGCAGTGTTTGCAGATTATCCCAGTAAAAACCAGAAACTTAAAGGGAAAGAGGGGTACAAAGAAGAACAGACTCAAGGAAAACAGAACTGAAGAAATGAAATGCTCAAGGACAGGCGTTACACCGCAAGCCATCCTGCCAAATTCACTGTGTTCCTGGAGGCAAAAAGACAGGCCATCACTAATCACAAACCCATACTGTCTGATATTAAATTAGTTTTATAAACTGTTACAGTTTCAAATCATTGCATCTGATCAAAGCTTTACTCCTGCTTGAATTCAAAACAAGGAGGGTAAAAACTTTTCAACTCCACACTCAGATTCGAGTTTACAGGTTTCTTGAGGTAAAGTCGGTTATTTATTGGGACATGGGTTTCAAAAGTTACTGTTTAAATACCTAGTTTGCAGTGAATAATTTAAACAGTCTGCATTTCTCAACATGCAGAAAGATTTTAAATGAAATTGACATGCTTACTTCAAATACATAATCATTGTAAATGCCATTCTAAAAATAACCAAATTGTTGACAAAAAAAATCTACATGTCAGTTTTGTAAGCATATAACAATAACAACAATAATAATAATAATAATAATAATAATAATAATAATAATAAGCCTTGTAACTGATAGTCATACCATCAGAAGATGGATCAGGTTCTTGATCATTGTCACATTCAGTATTGTTTGCTTTTGGTAATGGGTCACAAACATCAGCTTCGCTTTCTCCACTTTCACAGTCTGTCACGTCCAACTTTTCTGAAAAACAGTAACGAGTAAATTAAACATGGAAAAATCAAATAAAAGAGGTGCATAGAACTTAAAATCACCTTCAATTTCTATCTCCTCCAGTGTTTTGCCTTGAAGATTCGCCAGGGTCCCCTTCTCCATGGCAAGAAGCAACTTAGAAATTTTTGCCAGTTGGGTTGTGGCCTCTGGCAGCCTGTAATATTCTCTATGAACACGGATGTCGTGTCCTAGAAAGTCCGCTACCTGGTCAAGTTCATGATTTTTTAGGTTCAACACTTGAGATATTGTCGCAACATGCTTGCGAAGCTGTGTTGACCTAAGAAGTTCAGGCTTTTGGGCACCACACTCATTTGCATAACTCCTGAGACAGTCTTGCCCTCTATAAGGGGTCAGACAATTAGGTCGTGCAAAGAGAAAGGGGTTTTCTTCAGGCACTCCACACTGTCCTCTTCTGCTGATGAGCTGTGTGATAGCTTCAACCATGTCTGGTGATAAAAGGACAGCAACTTTTCTTCCCCTTTTCCCCCTAATTTCAACCCTGCTGAAATGGACACAAAGTCGCTGCTCAAACTCTGTAAGACCACTAGCAACATCTTTATGTAAGGGGGTGGTGTCCCTCTGAAGAAAAGCAGAAAGCTGCATCTTAGAAACCTCTCCGCCTCGTCTTCTGTTAAACAAAATGATTTTTGCCAGTGTGGTCCTACACAGTTCTCCATAAACTTGTGGAGATGGATCCCTCTTCAAAGTCTCAAATGCGGAGTTCGCTGTCTTTTCCAAATGCTGGTGCAGACGCTGGACATCCTCAGTGAACGGGAGAGTGGAGGGCTTGTTAAAGTGCTTGTCACTTAAGGTGGTTAAAGCTGTGTGAGAGACAAGTTCAGACCACTTCGATGTGTGAAGTGTTTTGAAAGCGTCACATGATTTTTTTATCTCATCCTCTCCCGTCATTAAAGCTCTGCAGTGTATGAGGTCAGAGATCTTGATCAACGAGTGCCCTAATTTCAAAGCAAGGCTTGGAGTTTTATACGAATGCCTATCCTCATCAAAGCCAGAGACTTTTTTGACAGCTTGGATAAGTATGTGGAAATTTGAGGGCTTGACAGCATCTTCAAGACTGAAGATTGAAAACTCTTTACGCAGGATGAGAAGAAGTCGTCCAACTTCACGAATCTTCTGCCGTACATACTCATGCTTAGAGGGATCTTGACCATGTTTATTGAAAAATGACTGGGCAAGTTGCAGAATCATAAAGTCGCTTCGCACTGCTGCAGAGATGTCATCATCTTTCATAACGGTAAGGAGCTTCCAAACACCTTGGGATATTTGTTGACATTGTGCCGAGTCCACCATTGAGGCCAAGCTCAAGACAGTTTTCTTTCCCAACTTATCCTCCGTAACTGGTTTTGAGGTACATTGTCGGGCATGTCGCCAGAGGTGCCTACGAAGGTAAAGTCCTTGGCAGTGCATGCAGTGAACGTACTGCTTTTTGTCGTACTTGAGCTTTGGTGTGCGTTTAAGTTTAAGCAATCCGCTACCACTCTGGTAAACCTCTCTATTGTGAATACAGTTTCCCCTATTCCTTAATTTTTCCAGCATTTTCTTACGCACATTTGAGTCTTTTGGAAGTGCTAAAGCTTGAGCAACTTCGGGATGCGTCTTCTCGTGGGTTTTAAAATGCCGAGCAATCTTCGACTGGGGCTTGCCACAAATGAAGCAGTAGTTTTTCATATCTATTGAAGATGATATGCTTGAAGACTGAATGCTTTTAACATCTTCAGTTCCAGCGAGTGTCTTGACAGAAGTAACTTGAGCCTGGACTTCTAAGGGTTCCACTGTTTTTGTCTTCTCAGAACAGCTTTCCGTCCGTTTACTCAAAGTCTTTGTAATGTTCTTCTTACATGCAGAGACGAGCCCATTAGCCAATTCTTCTGACGAAGTTTCAACAGAACAGCCATCAAGCTCACCCATGACCTTTTTTAGAGGATTTGAGGGATCCATTGTAAGTTCTACTGAACTATCTGAAACACTGGCTGAGTCAGGTACGTATTCTTCCTCTGAAACTTCTTCACTTGAGGTAGTTTTTTTAGACTCCTTTAAAAAGAGAAAATGATTAATATTGCTCTGTTTAAGTGCAAAAAAAATTAACTTCTGAGAGAGATTTACCGGTGAAAGGGATGCAACATGGACCATCTTTGTCTTGTCATAACAGCTCTCATGCCAAAAGGAAAAACAAACTAGAAAATGTGCAAAAAGGTTACATGATTTTAAACCAGGAACAGAAAAAAAATAATATATATATATATATATATATATATATATATATATATATATATATATAAAAAATACAAACAAACATTAGAAAAATAAATCAACAAACTAACCCACCTTTACATTTCACACCATTCCATTTCCGGGCAGCATAGGGGCCTAGGCAATGGGCACATTTTTCCATGCTTGACATTGATGACTGTAACACAATGTGTGTGCATTTCTGAAAAAAAGAAAATCACTCTTTTATTACTTCAATTAATCATTTTTAAAGCATTATTACTTGAAAATCTTAATTTCAAAGTTTATGGAACTTGACACACAGTAGTTGTCCAAAACTATTTTCCAAAGCTACAATTGTGTATACGCAGGTGACTGCAAACAATATTACACCAAGGACTATCTACGCACAGTCAATATTAATTAACCTAATACCTATGTACACTGAGAGAACTGTGTTAAGTTCATCATGAGAACATATCCATTAGAAGCCTTCTGAGTTGAAGAACACACAGTCCTTAGAAAGTTGTCACCTGGCATAAACATGCATTGCTAGGACTGTGTACACTCTGAAATCAACAAGATAGAAGACAAATATAAAATGTGTTTTTAAAGATTAGAAAAGGGAGATAAATGATCACCTGGGGATCAGGAGAAGATGGGATTGATGACATGTGTTCTTCAGCATCAGGTTGGTCTGTAGGAGCAGCAACCTGAGGATAAACGCACCAAATTGGATGTTAGAACCAATTAAAAACTGGAATTATGAAAACTAACAGAACACCACCACTGTGTACATAGCAAGGACATATATTAAACAAATTACTAATCAAAAATATTTAAAGCCCGTTCCAGGCAAGTTTAAACAATATCACACCAAGGGGCATCTACACACAGTCCTTAGAAAGTTGTCACCTGGCATAAACATGCATTGCTAGGACTGCGTCTACATTCTCAATTAATAATATGCAAGAAAAATCTTTCAAAACTATTTTCAACTATTATAGACTCAGATTTCATCACCTGTGGATCTAGAGAAGATGGGATTGATGACATGTGTTCTTCAGCATCAGGTTGGTCTGTAGGGGCAGCAACCTGAGGATAAACGCACCAAATAGGATGTTAGAACCAATTAGAAACTCGAATTATGAAAAATCAAAGAACACCACCACTGGGTACATAGCAAGGACATATATTAAACAAATTACTAATCAAAAATATTTAAAGCCCGTTCCAGGCAAGTTTAAACAATATCACACCAAGGGGCATCTACACACAGTCCTTGCTACTACTAGACCTGACATCTATGTACACTGAGAGAACTGTGTTAAGTTCATCATGAGAAAACAAGAATTAGAAGCCTTCTGAGTTAAAGAACACACAGTCCTTAGAAAGTTGTCATCTGGCATAAACATGCATTGCTAGGACTGTGTCTACATTCTCAATTAATAATATGTAAGAAAAATCTTTCAAAACTATTTGCAACTTAGATTTCATCACCTGTGGATCAGGAGAAGATGGGATTGATGACATATGTTCTTCAGCATCAGGTTGGTCTGTAGGGGCAGCAACCTGAGGATAAACGCACCAAATAGGATGTTAGAGCCGATTAAAAACTAGAATTATGAAAACTAACAGAACACCACCACTGTGTACATAGCAAGGACATATATTAAACAAATTACTAATCAAAAATATTTAAAGCATGTTGCAGGCAAGTTTAAACAATATCACACCAAGGGGCATCTACACACAGTCCTTGCTACTACTAGACCTGACATCTATGTACACTGAGAGAACTGTGTTAAGTTCATCATGAGAAAACAAGAATTAGAAGCCTTCTGAGTTAAAGAACACACAGTCCTTAGAAAGTTGTCACCTGGCATAAACATGCATTGCTAGGACAGTGTACACTCTGAAATCAACAAGATAGAAGACAAATATAAAATGTGTTTTTAAAGATTAGAAAAGGGAGATAAATGATCACCTGGGGATCCAGAGAAGATGGGATTGATGACATATGTTCTTCAGCATCAGGTTGGTCTGTAGGGGCAGCAACCTGAGGATAAACGCACCAAATAGGATGTTAGAACCAATTAAAAACTGGAATTATGAAAACTAACAGAACACCACCACTGTGTACATAGCAAGGACATATATTAAACAAATTACTAATCAAAAATATTTAAAGCCCGTTCCAGGCAAGTTTAAACAATATCACACCAAGGGGCATCTACACACAGTCCTTAGAAAGTTGTCACCTGTCATAAACATGCATTGCTAGGACTGCGTCTACATTCTCAATTAATAATATGCAAGAAAAATCTTTCAAAACTATTTTCAACTATTATAGACTCAGATTTCATCACCTGTGGATCTAGAGAAGATGGGATTGATGACATGTGTTCTTCAGCATCAGGTTGGTCTGTAGGGGCAGCAACCTGAGGATAAACGCACCAAATAGGATGTTAGAACCAATTAGAAACTCGAATTATGAAAAATCAAAGAACACCACCACTGGGTACATAGCAAGGACATATATTAAACAAATTACTAATCAAAAATATTTAAAGCCCGTTCCAGGCAAGTTTAAACAATATCACACCAAGGGGCATCTACACACAGTCCTTGCTACTACTAGACCTGACATCTATGTACACTGAGAGAACTGTGTTAAGTTCATCATGAGAAAACAAGAATTAGAAGCCTTCTGAGTTAAAGAACACACAGTCCTTAGAAAGTTGTCATCTGGCATAAACATGCATTGCTAGGACTGTGTCTACATTCTCAATTAATAATATGTAAGAAAAATCTTTCAAAACTATTTGCAACTCAGTTTCATCACCTGTGGATCAGGAGAAGATGGGATTGATATGTGTTCTTCAGCATCAGGTTGGTCTGTAGGGGCAGCAACCTGAGGATAAACGCACCAAATAGGATGTTAGAGCCAATTAAAAACTAGAATTATGAAAACTAACAGAACACCACCACTGTGTACATAGCAAGGACATATATTAAACAAATTACTAATCAAAAATATTTAAAGCATGTTGCAGGCAAGTTTAAACAATATCACACCAAGGGGCATCTACACACAGTCCTTGCTACTACTAGACTTGACATCTACAGGTCCTTCTCAAAAAATTAGCATATTGTGATAAAGTTCATTCTTTTCCATAATGTAATGATAAAACGTTACTTTCATATATTTTAGATTCATTGCACACCAACTGAAATATCTCAGGTCTTTTATTGTTTTAAAACTAATGATTTTGGCATACAGCTCATGAAAACCCAAAATTCCTATCTCAAAAAATTAGCATATTTCATCGGACCAATAAAAGAAAAGTGTTTTTAATATAAAAAAAGTCAACCTTCAAATAATTATGTTCAGTTATGCACTCAATACTTGGTCGGGAATCCTTTTGCAGAAATGACTGCTTCAATGCGGCGTGGCATGGAGGCAATCAGCCTGTGGCACTGCTGAGGTGTTATGGAGGCCCAGGATGCTTCGATAGCGGCCTGAAGCTCATCCAGAGTGTTGGGTCTTGCGTCTCTCAACTTCCTCTTCACAATATCCCACAGGTTCTCTATGGGGTTCAGGTTAGGAGAGTTGGCAGGCCAGTTGAGCACAGTAATATCATGGTCGGTAAACCATTTACCAGTGGTTTTGGCACTGTGAGCAGGTGCCAGGTCGTGCTGAAAAATGAAATCTTCATCTCCATAAAGCTTTTGAGCAGATGGAAGCATGAAGTGCTCCAACATCTCCTGATAGCTAGCTGCATTGACCCTGCCCTTGATAAAACACAGTGGACCAACACCAGCAGCTGACATGGCACCCCAGACCATCACTGACTGTGGGTACTTGACACTGGACTTCAGGCATTTTGGCATTTCCTTCTCCCCAGTCTTCCTCCAGACTCTGGCACCTTGATTTCCGAATGATATGCAAAATTTGCTTTCATCCGAAAAAAGTACTTTGGACCACTGAGCAACAGTCCAGTGCTGCTTCTCTGTAGCCCAGGTCAGGCGCTTCTGCCGCTGTTTCTGGTTCAAAAGTGGCTTGACCTGGGGAATGCGGCACCTGTAGCCCATTTCCTGCACACGCCTGTGCACGGTGGCTCTGGATGTTTGTACTCCAGACTCAGTCCACTGCTTCCGCAGGTCCCCCCAGGTCTGGAATCGGTCCTTCTCCACAATCTTCCTCAGGGTCCGGTCACCTCTTCTCGTTGTGCAGCGTTTTCTGCCACACTTTTTCCTTCCCACAGACTTCCCACTGAGGTGCCTTGATACAGCACTCTGGGAACAGCCTATTCGTTCAGAAATGTCTTTCTGTGTCTTACCCTCTTGCTTGAGGGTGTCAATGATGGCCTTCTGGGCAGCAGTCAGGTCGGCAGTCTTACCCATGATTGCGGTTTTGAGTAATGAACCAGGCTGGGAGTTTTTAAAAGCCTCAGGAATCTTTTGCAGGTGTTTAGAGTTAATTAGTTGATTCAGATGATTAGGTTAATAGCTCGTTTAGAGAACCTTTTCATGATATGCAAATTTTTTGAGATGGGAATTTTGTGTTTTCATGAGCTGTATGCCAATATCATCAGTTTTAAAACAATAAAAGACCTAAAATGTTTCAGTTGGTGTGCAATGAATCTAAAATATATGAAAGTTTAATTTGTATCATTACATTATGGAAAAGAATGAACTTTATCACAATATGCTAATTTTTTGAGAAGGACCTGTATGTACACTGAGAGAACTGTGTTAAGTTCATCATGAGAAAACATGAATTAGAAGCCTTCTGAGTTAAAGAACACACAGTCCTTAGAAAGTTGTCATCTGGCATAAACATGCATTGCTAGGACTGTGTCTACATTCTCAATTAATAATATGCAAGAAAAATCTTTCAAAACTATTTGCAACTCATATTTCATCACCTGGGGATCCAGAGAAGATGGGATTGATGACATGTGTCCCTTAGCATCAGGTTTGTCTGTAGGGGCAGCAACCTGAGGATAAACGCACCAAATAGGATGTTAGAACCAATTAGAAACTAGAATTATGAAAAATCAAAGAACAACACCACTGGGTACATAGCAAGGACATATATTAAACTAATTACTAATCAAAAATATTTAAAGCCCGTTCCAGGCAAGTTTAAACAATATCACACCAAGGGGCATCTACACACAGTCCTTGCTACTACTAGACCTGACATCTATGTACACTGAGAGAACTGTGTTAAGTTCATCATGAGAAAACAAGAATTAGAAGCCTTCTGAGTTAAAGAACACACAGTCCTTAGAAAGTTGTCACCTGGCATAAACATGCATTGCTAGTACTGTGTCTACATTCTCAATTAATAATATGCAAGAATAATCTTTCAAAACTATTTGCAACTTAGATTTCATCACCTGTGGATCAGGAGAAGATGGGATTGATGACATGTGTTCTTCAGCATCAGGTTGGTCTGTAGGAGCAGCAACCTGAGGATAAACGCACCAAATAGGATGTTAGAACCAATTAAAATATCCTTAATACAACGCCATGAATGAAAAGGAGTAGGAAGAAAAAACCTTTTATATCTGCCCCTTTCTTAAAAAATAAACCACATATGTATATGGTGTCGGTAGGTTACATGTTACTTTTACTTTCAAAATAAAATCATTGCCATCAATTTGAAAACTTCATAATATCTATTATTCCTTTAGTTCATAAGCGTTAAATATTTTCTCTTTATTCATCCTTTTAAACTGTATGATGTTATCCCACATCTTCAGCTCATCCTCTATTGAGTTCCAAAATATTACCTCACATATTGACACACATCTCTGTTTCAGCGTAGTCTGTGCAAATAGACATTTAAAATTTTATTTCCTTCTACCATATTGGTCAACTGAACTAAACAAATAACCTGTGCATATTCATTGGTAACAATTTCCTTTTTGTTTTGTACATAAATAATACTGCATTTAATTAAACTAAATCTTTAACTTTAATATTTCCTGATTTAATAGTTTATTTGTATGTTATCAAATTATTTTAATGTAATATTTCTACTGCCCTTTTATGTAATATAAATAATGGCTTTACATTCGTTATATACATGTATGGCCCCACACCTCCAAACAATAACTCAAGTAAGGCAAAATGAGAGAATATGTGTAAGGCATTATAATTCAATGCATATTTCGCTTTGTTCAAGACAGCAATATTTCTGAACAATTTTGTTCTAATCTGATCTAATTGTTCTAATGGCAATCTATATGTGATTGCCATGTTATTGTATCGTCCATTACTACCCCAGAAAACCTGAACTCAGATACTCTTTCAATTTCCACCCCATCAATAATCAAGTTAATTCTTCCGACCTTTCTTCTTTTAGTAAACAAACTTTTTTAAGCAAAACATTTTTTAAGGTTGACCATTTCATTTGATACGCTTTCTGACAATGCTTTTATATCATTTCCTGAGCTAAAGAAATTTGTAGCATCTGCAAATAAGACAAATCGTAAGAACTTAGACACATTAACAGTGTCAATATATACAATAAAAAGTTTGGGTCCCAGGACTGACCCCACACATACATATTGCTGTCTATTATTCAAATAACTACGTGGCCATTTTAAAAGGTGTTCCTCTTATGCCATACAGTTATAGCTTTGAGATTAAAATTGTCTAGTGTCTAATGCTTTTTGTAAGTCAATAAAAACCCCTATCGTATAGTTATTTTCTATTGCATTAGTAATTTCTTCCAACATTTCTATTAATGCTAATGCTGTGGATCTATTTGATCTAAAACCATACTGGTTTTCACTCAACTTATTCTTTTAAATAAAACTATCAAATTTCTGTACAAACAACTTTTCAAGTATTTTTTAAAATTGTGAAAGAATCAACACTGGTCTATAATTTGTAAATATTGTTTCATCGCCTACTTTAAATATTGAAATAACTTTTGCTATTTTTATTCTATCTGTAAACACTCCTGTAAGAAAAGAAAGATTAAAGATATAACTTAAGAGTTTACTTGTACAATCTACAGTCTTTTATAATTATATCTAGCCCATTGGTATTAGTCCATTTCTTATATTTAGTTTTTCTAACGATTGTTCTAATTTCCTTTTCGTTTACTTCTCCCAGAAACATAGATTACAATATTCTGTTACTTCCGATCCAATCGAAATCGTTTTGCTCCTCATTGTACGTTTTGATACATATTGATCACATTTTGATCAAATTAGATCCTACATTAACAAAAAAGGACTTAAATTTCTTTACTACTTCACTCCTATTTTCAATTACTATTATTCTAGTTAAAATATGTGGGCAAGCCTGTTGATTCTACTGTATTTCCTATTGCATTGTCTGTGTATAATATAATTGACTAATGAAAACTAATATTGATTCCAGGTTTCTAGTTGTCAAATTTATGCAACATTTGTCAATATCTTATCCAAGGCCTGTGACCTGCAACATTTAGGAGTGTCTATCTGTATTATTAACTTTGTTATTTAATTGGGTCGTCAGCAGAAGTCTGTAGAACCTGAGTTCATAAGGAGGTAATTCAGACATTTAAACCATATTTAATGGATTTAGGTCACTAGTCATGAGCTTTGGTGTTTGAAACTGGAGCTCTACTTGGTGTACATTTTTCTGTAATGATACTGGGCTAAATAAGTGATACACCCAAGTATATTTCTGTAAATATATGGTTATTATGTACCTTTACTCTCCATGGCCATTCAGAGTCTCCGTAGTTGTATGTTATCTCTTCCCCTGGCTTTATGTCCTTTATTGCAAAGAGACAGAGATGAGGCTTTCCATTTACAGTGATTGTCTTCATCCTGCTGTTAGGGTTGAGGTTGTCGTCATTAACTAATCTTCCAAAAGTTCCATCCTCTCTGGCTGCATCAACACTGAAATGAAAGATTTTTTTTTAAACCCCTTAGTATAAAATGACAAGATTACATAAAACAAAGTTATTCTATTTGCCAAATCTGATCAGAATCTAGTTATTTTTAGATATTCTTTTATATACATACCATAGATGTTTTCCATTGTGACGGAATTCAAACAGGAAAACTTTCATGGCATCGTGATAAATTCTTATCCGTCTTTCATGCTCCTCCTTGTTTATTAAATCTCCTCGATATTCCAGTAGAAATGCTCCTTTATCAAAGTGCCTTGTACTAAACACACCTCGACCTTTTAAAGCACAAATTACATTTTCAACTCACATTGAAACTCTATATCTCATAAAAACACTTAACTTGAAACCTTACCTTTCAATGAGTTGATGTATTTTACATCAAAACCATCTTTGTCCCTGCTTACACTCACAAAATGGGCTGCTTCATCCTTTGGTTTAATTTTAACCCTCTGTGGCCTCATTGTTGTCTGCATCTGGGAAATAAGGCAATAGTGATGAGGAGGAAATTACTGGAATACTTGATAGACACTTCTCTCCAGGGGTGTCAAAAGTGGATCCTCAAGGGCCGCTATCCTGCATGTTTTACTAATTTCCCTGGTTCATTGGCCCTGAATCAAATGATGACTCATTAGTAGGCCTCTGCAGAACTTTGCCATGCTGAGGAGGTAATTGGAACATTTGAATCAGCTGTGTAAGAGCAGAGACATCTAAAATTGGCAGGACCCCACAACTTGAGGCCTACAGACCAGCAAGCAATAATATACAATAATATTTCCATGTTAGTCTTACTGGTTTTCTACCCTTGTCATTAGGGCCCACTATCCTTTGTGTTTAAAGATTTCTACTTCAGCGCACCTAATTCAATGCACAGCATTACCTGTCATTACCTTAGCATGTAATCAAGAGCTGTAGAAACCTGTTAATTGCCATTTCATTTAAATCAGGTGTGCAGGAGGAAAATACCTGCAGAATTGTGAGTCCTGAGGGCCAGGGTTGAGAAACAGCATCTAACTGCTATTAACCCCCACTGATATTTTATTTTGCCGTTACTATACCATTTTTGATAATGCAAACTATGCAGAAAAAAATAAAAAGGACATGCAACAAGTTGAAATGCTTCCTCAGAAAAACTAACAGCCAGCCTGGGTATCTAAAGCCATGACTAATCTCTGGCAAAACATGTTTTCAGAAAATAAAAGTTTTAGCAATCTAACTTGGTTGTGAACAAAGTTTTTTTTATAATGAAACTACTCCTGAAACATTAAAGGTTTCAAGCTGCACTGCACATGCTAACATAAGATGAAGGAGCAGCCATTAACCTTTTGGTGTCACCAACTCAGTTTTATCATGAAATTAGCATTCAGACTAATTCCAGCTGATTTTTAATGCTCACACTGTTTAACTTGAAAAACCTGGTTGACAGAAAGGTATTTAAACCTCTTACTAAGTGGATATGTGCTCTCAATGAAAGCTAGCTTTAGCTTGTTAACTGTGCCAAATGTAGCAAGTGCCATCAAACATGTCTATATGTCATGGTAGAAAATATCAATAAAAAGTAGCATAACATAATAGGCAACGGGATTCAGGGAAGTTGTACCTGTTATCTTCACTCCTTTTCAAGTTGATGTGCACCTGATGGATCTGAGCACGTTGTAATCAAGGAGGGGAGGGGCTAAGGCTCCAGCCCCTTCTCCTTTCTTCCTGACTCCAATTTGGTCCTTCTGTGACAAATAAAAACTTACCTTGTTTTCTGATACAGCAACTATGTATGTACTTACTCATTATCAGTGCTGTCAAGAGATTAAAACGTTTAGTTTAATTAATCTAATTAATCTCTTTTTTTAATTGCAATTATTATTTGCTGAGTAAAGCCATCTTGAGGTATTTCATTTCAATTAATTGATTTTTTGTGGAAAAACAAATATGTAAGAAAACAGTGGCTTTATGATTTTTTTTTATAACAGACTTGAACAGATGCAATCCCAGGCATGAACATTTTCTTGCTTTTGAGACTAACCCCAAGTGCTACCTGCAATTTTGGCTTTGAGCATAAGAATTTGTTTAAATCACTAATATTTTTGGTGTCTGCTTGTGTTACATACTTAGATATGAGGTCTGAGTACCATGGACCACACCTTCCTCCAGCTGTTTCGATTCAAAAACAGTTTCTTCATCCTATTTCCAGTCTAGATTGTGTGAGCAGTGTTGTGGACATGCCTGGTAGTAATGTTAATATGGAGCAGGCTACAAAACAATGTAGTAATTAATGTTTAACGGCCAGAAAATATTTCCTATCAGACCTGTTCTAATTGTAACTTCTACTTATAAGGATGTATCTGACAGAAACTGTAAAGTTTATTAACACCGTTAGAGGACACAGAAATGAAAGGTCAAAGGTCTGGTTGAGATTGTGTTCTATAGGTGGTATTTGCAGTAGTGTTTCTTTATATCAAAGTAATGGAGCAATGCCTGACTCATAAGAATTTTAAAATTGTCGGAAGAGCTTCAGATCGCACACACAGTGATAAAAAAATCATGTATATACCTGCTGTGCTCCTACCATGTGCGGTGTCTGGAGCGACACCATACACGAACCAATGTTACTCACACGCACCGTTCGCTCTGAGCTGCACAATTGCGCACTGCTGACATGGTCTTCGCACACAGAAAATCAGCACTGCGCGCACACACACCGAGAAAATCCTAATTAAATTTGAAATAAAATAAACTAATAATTTGTCCTGTGCTATTTTGCAGTGTGAGTCAATAAGCATGTTCTTTAATAAACTTTCATAAATCAGGAACATTTCTACAATTAAATCAAAAACACAATAGGAACACAGATGGCTTTATTACACAAGGAGGGGATTTGAACCAGTTAATGTATGGGTTTATTGATAAACGTATATCTACTGGTAAAACATTTTCCTAAGGACAGGGCTGTAATCCAAATATTAGCTCAGGGTTGAAACCTGGTGGATTTTTTAGAGGTTGGCAAATACAAGGCAAAGGGAATATACCTTTTATTCTCACAGTCATAATCTATATTCAAGAACTGACTATTTCTTGATATCTGATAAATCAGTGGAGTGAGTAGTGGGTTGTGTAAAAGGTGCAATTATCACAAATGACCATTGAACAGTAGAGCCACTTGTAGACTTAAATGTGCATAATGAGAAAAAGAGGTTGTTGGAGACTGAACACTAAGCTACTTCAAAAAAAGGAATTTAATAAGTAATTTGGAGAGGATTTAAAGTTCTTTCTTCAATTCAATTCAATTCAAAAATACTTTATTGATCCCAGAGGGAAGTTAAGTGTTGGTATAGCTCATATAATTAATTCTTTAAGGAGTTGTTGTAGATAATGATGGCTGTGGGCAGGAAGGATTTCCTGTAGCGGTCTGTATTGCAGCGAAACTGAAGATGCCTCCGACTGAAGACGCTCTGTTGTTGTATGACAGTCTCATGAAGAGGATGCTCAGGGTTGTCCATAATTTTTTTGATTTTTTGAAGAATCCTTTTTTGCATTATCATCTCCAGATTTTCCACAGTTGTCCCAAGAACAGAACCAGAACCTTCTTTATCAGGTTGTTTAGCCTTTTTAAATCCCTGGCTCTGATGCTGCTACCCCAACAGATGATGGCTGAAAAGATTACACTCTCCACAACAGACTTGTAGAAGATCTGCAGCATCTTGCTGCAAACCTTGAAGGACCTAAGCTTCCTCAAGAAGTCCAGTCTGCTCTGTCCCTTCTTGTAGACGGCTTCACTGTTCAGTCTCCAGTCCAGTCTGTTGTCAAGGTGAACTCTGAGGTATTTATATTCCTCAACCACCTCCACTTCTTCTCCCATGATGGAAACAGTGTTTGACTTATCCCTGTTTCTTCTGAAATCTAGTCATCTCCTTTGTTTTGTTCACATTCAAGGTGAGACGATTGTTTCCACACCATGTCACAAAGCGGTCCACCAGCTCTCTGATTTCAGCTTCTTGTCCATCTCTGATACACCCGACAATTGCAGAGTCATCTGAGTATTTCTGCAGATGACAGGTCTCTGATTTGTACTGGAAGTCTGAGGTGTACAGAGTAAAAAGGAATGGTGAGAGTACGGTCCCCTGTGATGCTCCTGTGCTACTGACAACCTGGTTTGACACACAATTCTTCAGTCTCACAAATTGTGGTCTGTTGGTCAGGTAGTCATTGATCCAGGCGATTGTTGAGGGCTCCACCTGTGTCTTCAGGAGTTTCTGACAAAGTAAATCAGGCTGAATTGTGTTAAATGCACTGGAGAAATCAAAGAACATGATCCTCACAGTGCTGCCTGCTTTGTCCAGATGACAGTGGGTTGGTTGAAGTAGGTGGATGATGGCATCTTCAACTCCAACTCCACAGCGATAAGCAAACTGCAGTGGGTCCTAATACGTTCTTGTTTGCTTACTCAGGGGGGCAACAGGAGGCTCTCCAGGACCTTCATGATGTGGGATGTCAGGGCAACGGGTCTATAGTCATTGATGACTGATGGGGGAGTTCTCTTTGGTACTGGAACAAGGCAGGATGTCTTCCACAACACTGGAACCTTCTCCTGAGTTAAGCTAAGGTTGAAGAGGTGCTGCAGAATCTCACAGAGCTGCTCAACACAGGCCTTCAGGACTCTGGGGCTGACACCATCTGGACCTGCAGCCTTGTTCCGGTTCAGTTTCTCCAGCTGCCTCTTCACCTAACTTTTGGAGACAGACAAGTGGGAGGGGGAGGCAAAGGGGGTAGCAGCATTTCCTGACTTGGTTGAAGGCAAACTTGTGGAATTAGAAGAGTCCATGGCTGAGGTCAAGGATAAAACATCCGAGGTGTAACAGGAAAGCTGTTGATCAGAGGATAGTGGGATGTCTGTTTGGCTGGGAACAGGAGAGGGGGATGCTGAGGTAGTTCCAGAACTGAACCTGTTGAAGAATGTGTTCAGTTCATTGGCTCTGTCCAGACTTCCATCTATCCAATCCTTCCTGTCCTTAAAACCTGTGATCTTTCTCATTCCTGACCAGACATCTCGGATATTGTTCCTCTGTAGTTTGTTCTCCTTCTTCTTCCTGTATGCCCCCTTGCTGTCTCTGATCTTGACCTTAAGTTGCTTCTGTATACTCCTCAGTAATTCCCTGTCTCCCTCCCTGAAGGCTCTTTTTTTCTTGTTTAGCAGTTCCTTCAGGTCACTGGTGATCCAGGGTTTGTTATTAGGGAAGCATCTCACTGTTCTGGTGGGGATGATGTTGTCCACACAGAAGTTTATATAGTCAGTCACACACTCAGTCATGGCATTGATGTCCTCTCCATGTGTTTGGCAAAGAGTCATCCAGTCTGTGGTCGCAAAACAACCCTGCAGGGCTTCTTTAGCTTCCTGTGACCATTTTCTCACAGTTCGTTTTGTCACAGGTTGCCTCTGAACAAGTGGTTTATATTCTGAACAGAGAAAAACAAGGTTGTGATCTGATTGTCCCAGAGGAGGTCTTGGTTTGGACGTGTATGAATCCTTTACATTTGCATAAAAAGGATATGAATATGGTTTCTACAGATAATGTAGCCACTATATGGGAAGCATTGAAGACATACATGTGAGGAAAATGTATTGCAAATACAAAAAAATGAAAAACAAAATAACAGAAAAAGAAGAGACTGGAAAATGAAATTAGTATATTGGAGAACAAAATTGCAAAACATTATTCTAATTATCTTTATAACACTATGTAATCTTAAAGGGCCTATATCATGCAAAATAAAGTTTCTGGAGTTTTCACCCCTCTGGCAGAGTCAGGGATTTAAAAAGGCTAAACAACCTGATGAAGAAGGGTGGTTATTTTTTAAGAGATAAATAGTATAACTTAGCCAGAAATGCATTCAGTAATGGGACATTTCCTTTTTCCAGCATCATTTTTAGAAGATTGTTGACTAAGACACAATTTTTCTGACAAAACACTTCATTACAGGGACCTCCATCTCCTGGCCAATCAACAGGCCAAGAAAGATACACGTGTGAATTATTCATGAGCTAGTTCAATGCCTGAAGCCACCTGCAGGGGCGCCATACCAACACACACGGTATACACAAATTTCTTGTCATTGTGAATTATTGAGACATTTTCAAATTTTTTTAATTTAGAGGTTTGGGATCCACCCTAACCCATTCCAATCAATTTTAAACTATAATAATTATGAGGACATTGGCCCTGTCCTGACAATTCCAAATGTCCTTTTTGCGTTGCGTGTATTCAGGTGAAATGTCCAGTTAATTCACCTTTACCAACACACACACACACACACACACACACACACACACACACACACACACACACACACACACACACACACACACACACACACAAGTCCATATTGCTTCCCATATTAGGACTTTATATTGACTTCCATTAATTTTAATAGCTACATTTATGCCTAACCCAAACCCTAACCCTAACCAGTTTATTCCTAACCCTAACCTTAACCAAAACATAATTCACAGCATACCTCTAAACCTAACCCCTAACCCAAAAAAAGGGGGTCCACCATATTAGGACCAGGCTTTGGTCCCTATAAGGTCCATCGGTCTTCAGAAGGTTAGCGAATATGCCAGAAAAGGTCCTAAATAGGATAGCAATACAAGAACACACACACACACACACACACACACGCACACACACACACACACACACACACACACACACACACACACAACCAACAGTCATTACCAGTATCTGACAGTCCTGTCTTAAAGAAATTCCAGCAGTGACCTGACACATTACCTCCGAGATGCACCATTAGTTGCTCATCTTTAAAGCAAAAACATCATGTTTCGTTAGTTAAACTGTAATCTTTAGATTTCATTTTTCAAAGAAAATGTTTTTTAATAATCACTGACATACCGCCTAAGTTTAGCAAGCTGTTTCTGCCTCATCACCTAAATTCATAAATCATAGTTAAGCTTAAAAAGAGATTTAAAAAAAAATCGGTACTTAGAAAAGGGTCAGGTAATGGACTGAAGAGGAGTAAAAAATGCACCCAAAGTGAAACTTTAATGAAAAAGCTCAAACCTGTGGAACAATTCCTGAATAGTCCTTTAAAACAAAAATGTTTCAGTCACAATTGAATCTGAAAGACTCTGAGCTGCAAAGGAAACATTTGCACAAGATATACAAAGATGATACGTAGAGGTGGTTCTACAAAGTATCGGCTCAGGGCGCTGTATACAAATGAACGCCATCCTTTTCAGATTTTACTTGCAAATATTAAATGAATGAATCTTCCTTCCACTGCACAGCTCCACAACTCTTTGTTTTGGTCTATCCCATAAAATCCCCCCCCCAAAAAACTTTGTGGTTGTGATGTGACAAATTGTAAAACAAGCTAAAAGGGTATGAATAGTTTTTGTGCAGCACTCTGGATGTTATTAAATGAAAGAGTTTTAGTGCTCAGTAAATAAGGCTTTCCTTTTTTGCTTACAGTACATGTCTGCTAAAGTAGACAGGCTGGACAGCATCTGTGATGTTCTGATGAGCTATCGGAGGCAGATTCTTACTGTTAATTAACAGTGACTGGCATGGTCACAGCAATATTCTATATGAACCTCAGCTGATGCTAAAATATGTCCATGTTCAGCAAAGTGTCATTTTATTTTCCTGGTCGCAGATTGAGTTAGACTGTAGCTGTGTGTGGGACGAGCCGCTCTGAGGACATGAGGCTAAAAGATGGAAGATTTTGGGCTTTTGGTGTTTTTTGAGCAGCTTTTCCCTCTGGAGATACATATGGCCTACTTACACATTTAGCTTGTGACGTTTATTTATATCTGATGGCAGACTGTCAATTGTATTGTCTGCAGCATTTTTAGAGTCAAGTAGTAACAAAGGGTTTTAAATACATTTCTTTTATGGGTGCAGAAAACTGTATCATTCAGAATTCCCCCCAATAATACATTCTGCAGAACACAGTGCAAATTTAAAGCCTGAGTGGCTTTGCACATTAAAATATGTTTTTTTATTATAGGGCCTTCAATCATGGTGCTCACCCCTTTTGTTATGTATATGGTCACACAGTAATCGCATGCAGAAAATGTGGTAGTATTCGCACACTGTGTTTGAAGACACTTTTTGTGTATTCACGTGTGTATATCATGAGGTATATGTGGAAGTATGTCATACATAACTTTATGAGCTATAGAATTCTTTCCTCTTCGGTAAAGTATAAAAACAATTGGCCACGCTGAGTCCCCCTGCCATTAAATAGCCTTTATTTTTATATTCTGTTGCTGTTTTACAACTTGCTGACTGCATCATTTCAACTGGCATCTAACTGAAATTACACAGTGAAAGGGATTTGTTCTAGCTGAAAATGATGCAAACTAATAAAGATCTTGCAAAACTATTCACACTCATTGCACCTTTTTTTCCGCATTTTGTTGGGAATATATGAGAAAAACCAAGGTAAAGCAACAGGATAAATGCGTATTTTTTTCACAATAAAAAATCTGAAAAGTGTGGCCTTTGTTTTTGTCGCCCACGGAGTCAACACTTTCTAGAACCACATTTCACTGCAATCACAGGATGCAAGTTTTTAAGGGTACGGGACTTTGACTAGGCCATTCTAACATATTAATACAGTTTGATCTAAACCATTCTGTTGTGGCTCAGAATGTACCATCGTTTTTAGACCATAAGCCGCTACTTTTTTCACATCGTTTGGACCCGGCATCCTATAGAACGATGCGGCTAATTTGTAGATTTTTATTGGATACCGGCCTCCAGGGGGCACTTAAGCAAGAAGCGCAAAAATGGGACAGACAAGTGGGGAAAGATTTTGCGCTGAAAAAGACCGTACCGGTGGTTTTCATAAACACACCCTCTTCATGGAAGACACATGAAACGTATGCAGCTTTTAAGTTAAAGGCAATCGAGTGGGCTGTCAAAGAAGGAAATAGAGCTACTGCACATAAGCTTTGATATCAATGAATTGATGGTGAGACGTTGGAGGAAGCAGCAGGAAGAACAGAGTCAGTGTAAAGGGACGATAAAAGCTTTCAGAGGACATAAAGACACTGAAGAAGACGACTTCTGGGGCTTTAGTGAGGATAAGGAAGATTGCAACCAATGACTTTTCTGTTAGTATGTTCTATTTTCTAACAAGACATGTTACTGTCATGTTGTGTTGGTGCTGTACTCCCGATTTTCAGGCAGAGTTTGAAAAAAAAGAAGCATGTCTTAAATTAAAACCTTATACTTGAGTACAATTATTATGAAGTATTGCTACTCTTAGTTGAGTATAATTTCTGGATCCTCATTCTACAGCGAGTAACTTCAATGAATGAAGAACAAACACATTTTAACCAAAAATGCACCCAACACAGACAGAAACATACAATTTATGTTAAAGTAAGACCTTTTGTCTCTACACAAGCTTTGTTGCTCTAATGTTGTTTAATATCTGATGAGCTGTTGGGGGTCAAGAAGGTATACTATATATTGTCACCAGATGTACTTTCGTACTCTACCCTGTTCTAATGTTTGTTTGCGTGCGTGTGTGTGTGTATTCTGCCTAAATTTGTACTTAACGTTTTATTTCTGTCTGTCTGATGACATCATTTTAAAATATTAAATCAGATGCTATGTTCAGTTACTCAGTACTTCAGTAGCCTTTTACTCTTACATTTTTTACTTGAGTATAACTATTGTGAAGTAGTGCTCCTCTTACTTGAATCCAATTTTTGGGTGCTCTCCCAACCTCTGTCTAGAACATTGTTTTAAACTTTCTGACTGACCTTTCTGCTGTTTCTGTTTGCCACAAATTTTATCTAACAAACCTCTGAGGGCTTTCATAAAACAGCTGGATTTACTGTTGGAATATTTTCCAGCTGGGTGGATTATTTACTAATTAGGTGACTTGTGAAGAGTGGACTGTTTGTTTTAACATGTTGCTGTATGACCCAGATCTAAGTGAGTGCCTCTCCACTGGTGGGTCACTTTATAGAAAAGCTTGCATATCACATTTCCCGTCGTCCGTCTCGTCTCACCTGAGTAGGTATCTGTGCTCGGAGAATGTTCTGCTCTGTTTCCATGGAGATGCCCGGGGCGGTGGTTGCCAACTGCGGACTCTGGTTGTCTGTCGCTGGGCTTGACATCCCAGGCTGACTGGCACCCGTTTTCACGTCTGATCCGTTCCCGAATGCTAAGATGGCGTTTTCTGCAACACACCAGCAGCAGAAATCAAGGTTTAAAACATAAATGATTCTGTTCCTGAGGTGCTAAATGTTTGTGTCATTTTCACATGAGTCATTGATATTTTCTTTCAGAACTTCCGACTGGTCAATTATGAATCACATGTTACAAGGCCTGTGAGTTGAATAAATCCATCCTCTTGTCATGAGTCACGGGGCTGCTGAGCGTCAGGTGTTACTTTATTGCTCAGATGCATCTCAAGCTATCATATTAAATTTCATATATTTCAGTGATTCAATTAAAACACAAAAATACATAATATTATAAAGATTCATTTAATACAGTGATATAGGCAAGGCAATTTTATTTGTATAGCACACTTTCAACAACAAGCTGATTCAAGGTGCCTCACATGAGTAAGAGGTAAAATAAAAACAGCAGTATAACACATATAACGCATATAAAGTAAAAACAGCAATAAAGCAAGAAGGACACACAAAACATATGATACATGAAAACTTTACTCAAAGGCAGTTCTACACAGAATTTTTAGTTGTGATTTAAAAGAACTCAGTGTTTCAGCAGCTTTGCAGTTGTCTGGAAGTTTGTTCCAGATTAGAGGAGCATAGAAACTGAAAGCTGCTTCTGCATGTTTGGTTCTAATTCTAGGGATGTTGAGTAGACTGGTATTAGAGGACCTGAGTGGTCTGAGGGGGTTGGTATAGTAACAGTAGATCTTCAACATACTTTTTTGCTAAGCCATTTAATGATTTATAAACTAGTAAAAGTATTTTGAAGTCTATTCTCTGAGCTACAGGGAGCCAGTGTAAGGACTTTAGAACTGGGGTGATGGGCTCTACTTTCCTGTACTCTTGTTCAGGTATTTATTTCTGGTATGCTGATGATCACAGTTTACAGATAATGACCCAAAATTACATGAGACTGAAAAAAGGATGTTAATACAGAAATGTTTGGGTCATGCTCTAACCACTTGTGTGGAAGACCTGACATTCATCTAGCAGACAATTACTGACATCCTCCAGAACAACGTTAACCCACAAAAGGTCAGTGCTGAATAAGTTGACTGTTCACAGAGTGCTTTATCCAAGCATATTAATAGAACGTTTGGTGGATGGATAAAATATGGTAGATGACAGGGAAGAAATTTAATTCTAAACAGCTCTGAGGTGACTGTGAAGCAAGGTCCATTCAAGAGTTTTGTGGTAATCAGACTACAGCTGCAACTGTTGCATTTCTTGTTGCTAAGTCACTCATGAATAAAACAGAATATAAAAAGCATTTTAAATGACCTAAAAAGTAAAAAAAAAAGTGTTGTTCAGTAGCTTAGTGTCCTTCCAAGATTTGCATTTATTTTGGAAATTAAGGTCCCAGATTCCTGAGGAGGAGTGGAGAGAGACAGAATCCATGTTGCTTGAGGTTCTGTCTGAAGTTTCAAGTTATTTAGGGAGCCATAACATCTGGTAGCATTGGTCCACTTTGTTTTATACTTTTCACTGCAGTTGTCTAACAGGAGAATTTAGATCACTTCATTCTTCGTTCTGTTGATAAGATGGTGATTTCATTTTCCAGCAGGACGTGTCACATTAATGCACTGTCAGAAGTACCAACACTTGCTTTGTTGACCATAGTATCACCACTTACTTTTCAGTAGGCCCACATTTCTGTATAAAAAATCCTTTTTGGTCCCTTGTAAAATCTAAACTTACAAGAAAACGAGTTTTCGTTTCCTGGCGACAAGCATTTGCACTTAGTGTGTGATATATTCAAATAATATGGGTTTTGCTTTTTGAATTCAGATACTGAAAATGTTAACTTTTTAATTGGAATCTATTTTGAACAAAACATACAAGGACAAGTCAATTCAGTTTTGAACATATTCCTTCTTTTCTGCTTACACGATGTAAAAATAAAAAATAAATCTGCAGCTGAATTGAAAGCAAAACCTTGAACACAAATACTTCAGATTTTCCACATGTATACATCTAGTACATCTCTCTCAGGATCACTGGTGTAAGAAAAGGCCTACAAATGTGGAAGATTCTGTGTAGTATTCATGCCTGGGGAATAGACTCCAGTATGTTCTTCCTGAGGCAGAAAAATACTGCTGTCCACAATCCCATACAAAGCTTGCTGCCGTTTCACACAACAAAGGTGTTTGTGAGCAGAAACTCACTACATATTAAAATAGAACACATTGGAAAATGCTTGGGATTTTACAAGTAACAAGGTTGCCTCAGCCATAGGCAGATGGCAGCTGTAGTTTTTCATATACATGCACAATCTTAGCCTAAAACAACTAAATATGAGATGTGGAATAAGAAACTCTGGTCAAATAATGAATAACTCATCTGGTGTCTGTGGGCTTGCTTGCTGGCTCAACTAAATAGCTGCAAGGCAGTATTAAAAGACAGAGGCGGGACATTTTCCAAACACAGTCAACTTGACTTTTTTTTAACCTCCCTGATGGTTTTATAAAAGCTGTCGGCATCCGAAATCACGCACCCAGGAGTGTGCTGCTGTCAGTTGTAAAAATATCTACAAATATAGGTTTTAAAGAGGCAAAGTAGAGAGTGTTTACTGGGAACTACTTCTGAAATGTCTGTGGGGGGGGAAATAGGATGCAGAGAGTTTTTTTTTGTTAAAGTACCGCCAACCTCCACCGAAAAGCGGCATAATATGGATTATTCTGCAGGAATCAAATCACATATAAAAGATAAGAGAAGTAAAGGTTTTATTTTCTTAACGTGTCTTGCTTGCCTGTGTGGCGCTCTCAGTTGGTGTCTGAGTTCCAAGTAGAACCTAAACAGATTTACTTTCACAAGTGAAGCATCACAGCTTTTGCTATAGTACTCCGCTTGATACATACAGTGGGGTAAAAAAGTATTCAGTCAGCCACCAATTGTGCAAGTTCTCCCACTTAAAAAGATGAGGCCTGTAATTTTCATCAAAGGTATACCTCAACTATGAGAGACAAAATGAGAAAAAATAATCCAGAAAATGACATGGTCTGGTTTTTAAAGAATTTATTTGCAAATTATGGTGGAAAATAAGTGTTTGGTCACCTACAAACGAGCAAGATTTCTGGCTCTCACAGAACTGTAACCTCTTCTGTAAGAAGCTCCTCTGTCCTCTGTAATAATGGCACCTGTTTGAACTCATTATTACAGCCTCAAACAGTCACACTCCAAACTCCACTATGGTCAAGACCAAAGAGCTGTCAAAGGACTCCATAACCAAAATTGTAGACCTGCCCCAGGCTGGGAAGACTGAATCTGCAATAGGTAAGCAGCTTGGTGTGAAGAAATCAACTGTGGGAGCAATCATTAGAAAATGGAAGGCGTACAATACCAGACGTGTCCCCCTGCTTAAGCCAGTACATGTCCAGGCAATCTGAAGTTTGCTAGAGAGCATTTGGATGATCCAGAAGAGGATTGGGAGAATGTCATATGGTCAGATGAAACCAAAATATAACTTTTTGGTAAAAACTCTACTTGTTGTGTTTGGAGGAGAAAGAATGCTGAGTTGCATCCAAAGAACACCATACCTACTTTGAAGTATGGGGGTGGAAACATCATGGTTTGGGGCTGTTTTTCTGCAAAGGGACCAGGACGACTAATCCGTGTAAAGGAAAGAATGAATGGGGCCATGCATTGTGGGATTTTGAATGAAAACCTACTTCCATCAGCAAGGGCATTGAAGATGTAACGGGGCTGGGTCTTTCAGCATGACAATGATCCCAAACACATCGCCTGGGTAATGGAGGCGTGGGTTTGTAAGAAGCATTCCAAGGTCCTGGAGTGGCTTAGCCAGTCTCCAGATCTCAACCCCATAGAAAATCTTCGGAGGGAGTTCAAAGTCTGTGTTGCCCAGCGACATCCCCAAAACATCACTGCTCTAGAGGAGATCTGCATGGAGGAATGGGCCAAAATTAGGGCTGAAACGATTCCTCGAGTAACTCGAGTACAAAAAAGCCTCGAGGCAAATTCTTTTGCACATTTCCCAAGCGGCACTTCTCTCTCTCTATCTCTCACTATTACTCTCACAAACAATGGCAGAAAATGAAAAAAGTGCAAATAAAAGACAGAAAATGTCAAAAGTATGGAACCATTTCACGCTTCGTAAAGCGGACAACATGGTGCAGTGTGTATACTGCAAAACGGACCTGGCCTACCACAACAGTACGTCATCTATGCTACAGCACCTGAATAGAAGACACCCGCATGTTAGCTGTACTTCTCCGAGCGGAGTCGGCCCCTCAACAAGGTAACGTATTTTTACGATTTCTAACTGATATGAACACGATCGCCTGTCAGAATATTAGTGCAGTGTTTGTAATTATTTATTGCCTGTCATGACCTGACAGTGCCAACAAGGCATGACAAGTAACAAGAGAGAAATGCACCAAAATCTCATTCATATAATTTATCCCTCCTCACCTCAAACTCCGCTCGCGGGCACATTTGCGTCGCACGCACACACACACACACACACACACTCACACAGGTTACATTTCAAAACACTCCTTTGACCATCAGTTGCATTTATTATTGCAATGCTACCTTATTTAATTTAATTAATTAATTTATATATTTAAATTTAATTTTTTAATAAATAAAAAAAAAAGATTGACAAATATACATTCATTAGCATGTAAATTTACTTTTGGGTGAGCATTTGTCATATAAATCTGCAGTCTTGCAATAAGTCTTGCAATATTTTGGTGAACATCCTCTCTCCAAAAAAGAGGATCCACTGTCATGGTGGAGAGCAAATGCAGCAAGATACCCAACCCTGGCTAAGCTTGCAAAGTCATTTCTGAGTATTCCAGCCACCTCAACACCCTCAGAGCGTTTGTTCTCTGCTGCTGGGAACATTGCCTCAAAGCGTAGGGCAAGCCTTACTCCTGACCATGTCAATATGTTGACCTTTTTGCATTGTAACCACCATTTGCTCATTTAAACGCTTAAATAGATCAACCTTACAGCCATAACATTTCGTCACTAATTCCCATCTATTCTAAAGCATGCAACTACTACAGATCTTAGAAAACCAATAATATGTGAAAATTAAAAACAATTAACACAAAGCTGATCAGGGACAACAGACAGCTCCCCCTTTTGCAGAGGAGGGGAGGTTTTGTTCAGAAAGGGAGGTGGCCCTTACTCCAGGGGGCTCAAGTAAGAGACAGCCTGTGGGACAAAGGGTCATATACTTAGCTCTGTGCCAAGATGGAGGACAGCACATGGAGTGTAAGGAGCAAAGGGCCATAAAACTAGCTTTGGCTAAAATAGGGCAGAACACATGGTGTGTACTGTCCAAGTGGAAGGCCACAGCTTTAACTAATAGACAAAGAACAATGGAGGTAACCTTTCAGCTTACAGACCAGCTAATGCAGGTTGGACCGAGCCCGACTCTTCCGACCAGGTGATGAAAGAGAGAGAGCAGAACGAGGAAAAGAGAGAGAAAGAAAGAGTGGGATCTGCTCAGGATAACAAACAGTTTTAAAACACAGCAAATAATACAACTCAAGCTTATGCGTGCGGTGACGCTAAATGAGCCAACAGGTTCAGTGCTTAAAAAACACTTTAAACCAACAATGAACGAGATCTAACTCGTTAAATACTCTATTTTCCCTATCTATCTGCCCAGACACAAGATTACGTTGGATGGACCGGTTTAGTCCTACACTGCTTTGAGGGAGGTCCAGTCCAAAGACGGGAGCAAAATGTGTTCGTAGTTGAGCAAGAAAAGGAGAGTTAGGACCTGCGCAGGATTTTTAGGACAGTGTGTCCCAAATTCAGACCGGATGGCTTGCAGGTCGACGTCGTAACGAACTGTTTTGGAACAGTCCTGATATAACCCAAGCTAGATACACAGACAGCAGTGGGCACTTCAAAACTTTGAAATAAGGGTTCTTAAGGGTATAGAAGTTTTTGGAAATTGTCCATTGCTTTACATCTGGTGTAAAGTCACCGCAGCATTTCAGAATGAGGACAGTCAAACATGGTGGTGATAGTACTTTGCGGCTTAAGGATCTGTAAAAGTTGCCTTAATTGATGGAACCATGGACTCTAACTCAGAAAAACCGAATGGAATGTTGTGCTGTGAACTTAACCTTTGTGAAGAAATGAATAGACTGTAACTACACCAAAAAGAGAGGTCCAAATTCTCCACACAGTGATGTATAATATCCAATAATAATAATAATAGTGCTGCCAAGGGTGACACAACCAGCTATTAAGTTTAGGGGACAATTATTTTTTCAACTAGAAATACAAAAAATTAAAGCAGAGTAGTTGTATAGATCAAAATGGCGGTCTATGAAGAATGATGACGCTCTTTCAAGCCTTTTCTCCAACCCCACCAACTACGTCACAGTTTCTTCACTAATGTTTGGTTAAATGTTACCCAACACAATGAACCCAGCATTTGGGTTAAATACATAATCAAGCATGTTTTACAGTGTACTGTTGTAGTACAGCAAGTGAGTCATTACATCCAATCAGCAGACAATGGCCACAAAAAATTTGAAGGCCAGCAACAATAGTCATTTACCATTACCATTACTATTACCTACAGTGCTTCTGAATCCAGAATGTACCTTTCTGCTGGTACTTGAAGGCAATATAAACAGAATTTTTTTAACCAAAATTACAGTTACACAATCTTTGATGATAAATGTAGGGGGTCTAGTTAGAAAGCAATCCTAAGGATGCATGTGAGATTACATTTATTC
The DNA here is from genome assembly GCA_963556495.2 of Valencia hispanica. NCBI lineage: Eukaryota > Metazoa > Chordata > Actinopteri > Cyprinodontiformes > Valenciidae > Valencia > Valencia hispanica. The sequence continues at coordinate 35,899,549 of OY747720.1, read as the reverse complement.
TGCATGAAAGGAGTCCTTTTAAGCTTATAAAAAAATTCATTTGGAGAATGACTGTTCGGTGGAATTTCTAGATGTTCCAAACTGTTAATCAGAGAATGAGGTTCAATGTCTTGCTGTTAAATTTTCACAACACATACATCAAACTTAATCTAGAAAATGAAAAGTAGAAAATTAACACATGTGCTTATAGTGTTTTAAAAAATTGATTTTATGTGATAATCCAGAACAAAGCAGTGCTTAAAGTGGAATATGTAGAAGCTGATTTTTTTTGTTGTTGCAGGTTTTTCGTTGCAGAAAAAACTCCAGCTCCATCAGATTGTATGCAGGAACGTCTGTGAACAGAAATTCTCGATTCTTCTTCAGATGTCCTATTTGGACTTATATTTGGACTTTGACAAATCCATCCTCACAAATGAAACCATTCCATTGTTGTATGTATGTATTGTTGCAGAAAAGTAATCCTGTGACCCAGTCTCAAGTACTTAGTAGCCTCTAAAAAGTTTTTCTCTGTATTTATTTAAGGAGAAAATATGCTGTATAACAGTTCAGTTATAATTGGCCTCAAGGCTGCTCCTCTGATTACTGAACTCCTTGCCTGTCAGTTTAAGGTGGACCTCCATGTTTAGGTAGATATACAGGTGTGCCACACTCTTTCCATACTGTTTTTTTTTTTTTTGATGATGGATTTGACTGTTTGGATTGGATTGTTTTGTCAAACAGCTAATCCTGATTTAAGCATCTCCACATCTTCACCCCTGACCCATGGAGGCTTGGGTACCTTAAGATTTATTTCAGTGCCAATACCTAAACTTTTTTTTTTGTTACCCATATTTTTAATTCAAATTTTTAAGGGGGAAAAAGTACCAAAATTTTTTGTTTATTAAACTAAGTAAAAAACAAAGCAAACAGTAATCTATGATTTAACAAACATTTTTCTTTTTAGTTTATGAATAAGAGAAAATTTATTCCTATAAAAAAAATCAAAATATAGTATTTACAGTTTAGTGCAAAACAAAAGTAAACAGTATAAAGATAAAGAGCAAGCTGGTATATATGCTTTGGTGCAAGAAATGTGAAACATCTACATTAAAAACCTGAAATAAAATATGCTTGGATGCAGTGGAGGAAGACGTTTGTAGACTTGGGTCTGTTTTTATGCAGTCAAAGAAGTTGCATACTTCAGCTCATAAATTGATGCCATGAACGACAAGGTGCTTAATTAAATTGCGGGTATTTCCATATTTAGTGACACAAATCTTATCACAGATGTTACGTTTAGCTCTACTGCTGTTTACTTTCACAAAATGCGGCCAAAATTGTATTTTTTCTTAGTCTGCGAACTGGTGTTACACTAGCCAAGCAAGGGGAGAAATGTTGTTGTAAACGAGAGCCAGGACTGTAGGTGAAAAATAGAGCAGCATCCCCCAGTCACGAGATGCGCAACAGCGAAGGAACTGAGCTATGAAGCTGATTAACATTCTGATTTTATTGGGGAAGTACCGAAATGTAATGTTGAAAAATATTTTTTATGTATTTCTTGTATCAGTACCTACTGAATGTTTTCGGTCAGCACTAAAGAAGTACCGAATTTCGGTTCCCAACCCCAGATCTGTGTGTTCTATTTCTTAGTCTTCAAGATGATGTTTCCTCATTAGTGTTCTCCAACAAACCTCTGGGTCCTTTACAGTGCACATGGTGAGTTTTGAAGGCAATTGGTTGCTATGCTATGCTATATTTTATTTAAGAGTAATAAGGCAAAGGGTACTGAATACAGATGCATGTCAAAATCCAGATTTTTATCTGGGTTTTGACTGAGACAGACCTGTATAAGACAAGAAGCAGTTATATGTAGCTTATACACAGACCAAAAGTAAATGTGTTAAAAACATTGCAACATCTTTTGATCAGTTTTTTTTTTTTGTATAGCCAGGTAACAATCAGATGATTATTTAAACAAACCATTTACAGTGAGGAAATTGAAACCTGAAGTAATATTACATTATGTGAATTTGGCACCATGTATAATTTACATGAAAATGTGTGGTTTCGTGCACCCGAAGGAAACTTATTACATCAAGTTTTTGAATCTACAACAACCAAATGACTGATGATCATGTGATCCATTAATATTCCTTAAGCATTCATTTTCATCCACTTAATGGACTGCTCGCCTGCGATTACATTTGCATGAAAGTCACTTCAATTAAAATGTTCTCAAATAAAGACATGCACCATGGAACCATCAATTAATATTCTCGGTTTATAACTGTAACATTGATGTGGCGCTTGTAGATCAAAATTTCTCCCCAATTCCATCTGTTTCTAGCAAAAAGAAAAAGAAGGTCCTCAGATTTCAGAAGCAGCTCGCTGATCATTAGGGAAAGGATTCTTAAGCCTTTAGTGGAGTATCGAGTGTGACATACAAACATTGATTTCTCACAGGATCAAACAAATTGATCCATTCTCCCAAGGTAGTTTGCCTTTGCAAACAAGATTCTGCAGAGATCAATGCGGAGACTTCTTTCGTCTCTCTTCACTGATGCAATTCTGGGTATGAACTGCAAGATAAAGAATTGGATGGATGACCTGCAGGCTTCCATAGCCAGCCCAGCAGTTTTAATACTGTTCGGAAAGGCAGGACAGCAGTAAAGTAAAAATTAAATAGGAAATAGTTCTGGGCCTCCGTTGTTTTATTTCCTTAGACAACATTTAATGTAAGTTCTTGTGTTTGATCTACAGCTCACAGCATTTGATTCTTCAACAGAGAACTACTGATCCATCACCCAACCCCCTAATCCTAACACTTTGATTCATGTTTCCAGTGTGTGATGGTCATTCCCAGATGCCTCAAAACTAAGAGAATTCCTTGGTCAACAAGTTTTCTTATACTTTAGTCAGTATGCAGTGCACTGTAAAAGCATCCATGCTCCTTGAACGCATTCATATTTTACCATGGCACAGCCACAATACAAAAATTTATAATCACAGGATTGTATGTGTTAGACCAAGACAAAGAGATGCATAACTGTAACGTGATTGAACATTTTCTGTGGCTTAATCAAAATGGGAAAAGTGTGAATTCCCCTGCTTTTACTTTGATTCCTCTAAATAAAATCGAAAGTGACAAATGGCCCCTGAAGTTAGCAAGTTAGTAAATAGAGTCCATCTGAGGGTAGTTTAATCTCAGGTGTTTCTTGAAGGCCTTAGAGGTTTTTTTTATTTATTTATTTATTTATTTATTTATTTATTTATTTATTTATTTATTTATTTTTACGTGTCCTGTTTGGCAGTGTGGAGCTCAGAATTGGTGTCTGAGTACCAAGTAGAAGCCCAACAGATTTACTTTCATAAGCGGAGCAGTACAGCTTTTGCTATAGTACTCCACTTGATGTATGTGTGAAAAATCTTTATTATGAATTGTTGGGGTTGTTATTTCCTGATGTTATGGACACGGAGACGGAAAATTAAGGAGAAGAAAGAAGGAAGATGAAGAAGAGAGGTAGGAAACAAAATGTCATGAGAGAGGGTGAGTTGAAAATACAAGAGAGGAAGGGGAACAAAGAAAACACAGGAAAACATTGAAGTCTGCCTCCATACCCACAGGACGGCAGAGAGGGGGGGAAAAACAAAACACGAAAAAGGAACATCGACAAAACCAACCAAACATTGTGAACTAAGAATTACACAACCACATCACACAAAAATAGATATAAAAATACAACAACAATGTCACAGAGAAACTCATGGTACCGATTAATCAAGCTCTAGTAATGATAACCTCAGCCCAAGAATATATCCTTAAACACCAGAGACCCCACATCAATGTGTGTGTGTTAGCATGCTGGTGCATATAAGGTTTCTCCATAAGAGTGTTCGATAGTTGGTGTGAGCAGGCATCAATCCGTCTCCCAGGAATAGATGCAGACATGAAGGAGATCGGAGCAAAGACGTCCAAAGGACCGCCAGAGCCCCAGGCGGACCCGGGCGGGGCCGTCCGCATCCCCCAAGAGAGGAGAAAAGGAGAACCCCAGGGGAACATCCAGCGGCCACTATGCAGGGGCCCGGGGGGCAGCAGTGACGAGCCCACGAGCTCCGCCGGCAACCGGCCGCGCCGGGGCGGGCCGGTCAGTGGACCGGGGGAGCCGGGGCCCAGGGGCACCCCACCGCCCAGCAGGGACCCGACAAGGGACCGGCCGACGAGGGGCCCCCGGCACTGCAGGGGCCGCGGCCGGCCACCGTGCAACGCCTCCACCCTAGGCCAATCCCCACCGCCAACATCCCAGCGCCTCACCAATAGCCGCAGGGGACGGACAGCATCCCCAGGTCGGGCTCAGTCAGCATCTGGACGCCAAGTTGTACCAGCTCCCGGGTCCTGATCCCGCGCAACGCAGGGCGCCGAGACCAGGCATCCAACGAGGGCCAGGGCCGGTCCAACCCGCCAATGAACCGGCCACGCACGGTGCGCACAGAACAGGTGATCAAACGAGCAGAGACGCCGGATCCTCATCCCGCCGAGCCACCGAGCAGGCACCACCCAACAATCCCAAACCTGGCACCTCTAAAAGAGGTGCCCCAACCAACCAAAGGAAGATATCGGCCCAGCGCATCGGCCGACCGACACACCGGCCCCCCCAGGCCCGGCCAGGCACGCACCAGGTCCGAACCGGATTGACCACCGGCGCACCGGCAAGCAGGGGCCCCCGTCACCAGCGGGGAGTGACGGAGGGGAAATAGGCCCCCCATTAAGTGTAAGGCCTGAGGTGCGCCAGGTGAGGGGGCAGACCAAGATCCAACCTGACAGGTAGACAAAGACATACAGACACAGTCATACGTTCCCTCCATCTTAAACACATACATTCTCACTGACTCACCAAGACACCCAAAAAAATGACACTGTACCCTCACTCACACACCCCATGCACACTTTATGCCCCCAGGTCCAAGTACTGATGCCCCAGTAGAGCCACCAGCCCCCGGACCCGGGAGGTGGACCCCCTACCTTCTAGGATGGAGACAAGCAGACCGCCAAGGGCCCCACAGTGGCAAAGCAGCCCGACAGCCCAGGACCCCGACCAGACCGCCTGTCCTCCTCCGGACCCCAACCCCTGATGGCCCGTAGCGAACAGGGGTGGGAAAAGACCCCTAGCCTCCATCCTCCCGCTCGAGTATGGTGTTGATGCGTGTTGTTATGATGTGCATTTAAAACAGAGGGGTGGGATGTGGGGGAGGCAGCCACACATCCCCCAACCCCCACCCCGAGCCCTCAGTGTCTATATGTGCTTTAACAGTGGGCACCGGCACCAGAGGTGAAGCTGATTGTACCGCTCCCCCTATGGATGCCGAAAAGTGTGCCCACCCCAAAGTCCCTACATATGTGTCGTGTGAAAATGTTATAAGTGGGAGTGTCTAAGTTGTATATTAAAATTGGGACCCAGGACACCATGGGACAGCGAGGAGGGAAGCCCCTTTGTCATTGGGGTGAAGAGATCGCCATGCATCACAAAGTCCATAATCGCTCATGTACTGTTTGACTATATCTATAGATTTCCCTGCTGTGCTGAGCCTGTCTATTTCTTCATTTAAACCAAAGTTGAGGTCGCCCCCAAGAAGAAGTGAGCAATCCATGTGTTCAAGGAGCACAGAGAAGAAGGAATGAAAGAATGAGGGGTCATCAACATTTGGACCATATATACTGACAATACATAACTTTTGGTTATGTATTGATAGTTTTACTATAATAAATCTACCCTCTGGATCTGTAACTGTCTATTACTGTAAAATTTACATTTTTATTTATTAATATTGCTACTCCCCTTTGTCTGGAGTTATAGCATGCAGAAAACACATTAGGAAACTCAGGGGATTTAAGATCATCTGCAGCTGAGGTAGATTTATGGGTTTCTTGTAATAAGACAACATCTGCCTTCAATCTTTTAAGCTGGTTAAAAATCTTAACTCTTTTCTCTCTGGTGCCAGCTCCATGAATGTTCCACGTGACAAACCTTAGAGTAGCCATAGTTTTGAGATAAAAGTTGTAAAGTCCATATCACCATAGAAACAGATAAACACAGGTGTAGTATTAGTTTGTGCCTGGGGTTGCCTTTCTGAAAATCCAAAAGCCGTTATATAAGAAAGAGAAAAATAGAAGAAAGGTGTGAAGGGTGAGGGTGAGAGAGAAATAAATAGTTATGTTATGAAAAAATTCTGTGTGTGTGTGAGTGATAAAAGAAGGAAAAAGGAGTGACAAAGACATTTGGTGATAGACATGTGAAGATGAGAAAAGAAAAAAGAGCCAGAATCCCAGTGCTTAGCCCTGGCCCCGCCCACATTGAGCGATGTAAACAACTTTACAGAGCTGTGCTAACAGAGGTTTTGGTAGAGAACATTAGTGGACAAAACAGCATCATGAAGACCAAAGAACACAGCAGACAGGTCAGGGTGAAAGATGAGCTTAAAGCATGATTAGCTTAAATAACAATAACCAAAGCTACGAACCTCTCATAGATGACTACCCATTCAATCGTCCAAAAATGGCAATAATGTGTAAACCTACCAAGACATGACCATCCACCTGAGGCCCCGTTTACACGAAGAAAAGACGCAGATATTTCCCTGCGGTTTGGCCTCTCATTTACACGAAAACCCAGTTTTTATCACAGAAAACAATTATTTCTAAAAACTCCGGCCAAGGTGGAGATTTGTGTTTTTTCCGTTTTAAGCGTTTGCGTGTGGAAAGAAATAACCGGAGTTTTTGGTAACGCAACGTCACTTTCCGCTACAAAAATGCTCCGACATCACTTGTGCGACCTGTGTTTACACTCAGAAACAGCATTTATGCCCTCAGATGTGTTGGCATCATCGATTGTCCAAGCGCTTTTTGTTTGCTTGTTTTTACATGCTCAATTACTGCTCTATGTAGAAGTTAGAACATAGAAAGTTACTCCTAAATGGATAGGATTTGGGGGAACTACTGCCCCCTACAGATTTAGCATATCTATGAATGTGCTTAACAACACACGTATGCGGTTAGGTGTGGACAGATATTTTCTTTAAAAAGAGGTGGTGAGGATATTCGTTTAAAAAAAAACGTTAAACGTGTGCACATAGCCTGAAACAACCATGGTAACTGGAGTTGCTACAGAAATCCACAGCTAGGATGGAAAAATATATCTACTGGTCATGTCCTTCATTCAAGAGTGGCATGAAAAAACACCATTGTTGAATAAAAAAAACTTAATAAAGAGGACTCAATGTTTGCTGCACAATGAGCTGCAGTGCACTGCATACTGAGCTACCACACAGCAAATGTATGGTTGAAAGTACTCTAGTCAGATGTGACCAAAAGTGAACTTTTTGGCCAACATGATAAGTCCATTATGGAGAAGTACATAGTACATGACCCTGAATACCCCGGTATCAGAGTTTCTCTACGGTAAAACATGAGGGCAGAGTCATGCTGTTTGAAGCTGGAAGAGACTTGAAACTGGGGAAGAAATCACCTTCCAGTGGGACAGATACCCTAAACATATAGTATAGAATCGCTGAACAATGTCCTAGAAGGAACCAATCAAAGCCTAGGCATACATCTATTTCCTTTTCACCCAGTCTGACTCACCTTGAGCTGTTTTGCAAAGAAGAATGGGTAAACCATTTACGGTAGTTTAAAGATGCACAAAGCTGTTAGAGACAAACCTCAAAGACTTGCAGGTTTAATTGCGAGGCTTTCCCTGGTTTCACATATTGACTCAGCGAGATTGAATACAAATACTTGTTGTGCAACACTTTTTAGATTTTTTTTTCTGAAAACAAAAAGCATGCGATTTTCCTTCCACTTCAACTACATCCTATTTTGTGTTTTGGTGGTGCATCACAATGAAGTACATTGTGGCTTATGGCTGTGATGTGACAAAATGTGTAAAGGTTTAAACAATATACAATCTTAGCAAGACCCTGTACAAGCCACTAAGGAAGACAGAATCCATGTGACAGTGTACTGTACATGTGTGTGTAGCTTGCAGATGAGCCTGTGGATGGGCATACTAATGGTGTTGTGGGTTAACAGTGTTGGCGGGACAGGTGGGAAAGTATGCTGGAGTGCTATAAGTGTGCAGTTACCCTTCAGTAGCATGCAGCAATCTCCTGGCAGGCACAAGGATGAGAGGTACAACTCCAGCTGTTCACCACCCGCTAGCATGCTGAGACGAAGTGCCAATTGATATCTTCAGTGGTAAGCTGTTGTGACAGCTCCTTTGTAAATCAATGGACACTGCTGTTAAGCACCTCCACTCATATCTCTTTGACTTTAAAGTTTTTCCCCAAGGTTTTTTTTTTTCATACACTGACTTCACAGTTTTGCCAGCGGCGACAGAGCACACCCCGTGAATACCATCCTGTCCCTAACCTGGCTGATGAATCCCTGGGTGCTCTCACTTTTTCCTATTACACTCCCCAATTTGACTTGCAGAGAAAATTTTAAATAATTGCAGGAATAAATTAGCTTCACCTCCATCTGTCCTCTTCTTTTTTTTTGTCCCCGACACACTCATCTCTCAGAAAATGAAGAAGTCCAGAGTCGTTGTTCTGCATGGTGATTTGGCTGTTATTGCTGTGATGAGGAGGTAAAGCAGGGTGACAGATGTTTTTTAGGACCCGGCGCACTCACTCTGGAGCGCAACACTTTTTCTCAGCAGTTTTCCTCCCTTCTGTCTGCAAACAACTGTATTCTGCCCTGCCACTGTTCTTTCTTTTCGCCTCATTAGTTCGGAGGCAGGAAACCAAATTACGCTCAATTACAAAGTCATCAAAAGCCATCTGAAGTCCTGTCTCATCAAGCTGGCCCAGGCACTAGGGAAGGTGCTTGAAAAACAAAACTGAATTTAGTCAAGATTTAGCCGTAAAAGAAGCTAAAAGGAGTTATTGCATCAATAAAGGTACATTACGCAAAATGAACTCAGGAAAGCCAGACCTTTAATTGCTGCAGGTATGGATTTGACTGTAAGAGGTCTGGGCAAATGTTGGCTCATATGTTTACATAGCCAGCTAGAATTTTAAATATTTGAGATTTTTTTTTACTGATGTCTGGATTATTTGAGGGAGAAAGAGCTTTTTTTCAGTCAAATGTACCTAGGCCCCTCCCATAACATCCCATAACTCACCAAGGTTTTCTTTGACATCCGCATAAATACAGACCGTGGTAGAACCACAGTGCTGGTACTTTTGGAAACTCACTGCAGCATTTGACACTGTTGATCATGATGTACTACTGGAACGACTGGAGAGCTGGGTCGGACTTTCTGGTAGAGTACTTGGTTGGTTTGAGTCTTACCTAAAGAACAGGGAATTCTCTGTTTCAACAGGAAACTTTTCATTAGAACGAACAGAAATCACATGTGGGGTGCCCCAGGGCTCCATCCTGGGGCCCCTCTTATTTAATATCTACATGCTCCCACTAGCCAGGATTATAACAACCAATAAGACTAACTACCATAACAATGCAGATGATACTCTGCTCTACATTACAATGTCACCAGGTGACTTTGAACCCATCCAAGCCCTAAGTAAATGCATCGAGCAAATCAATGGATGGATGTGTCATAACTTTCTCCAGCTGAACAGAAACAAAACAAAAGTAATTACTTTTGGACCTAAAGAGGAACGATCAAGAGTCAGCACACAGCTTCAGTTAATACAGCTAGAAAGCACTGATCAGGCCCGAAATCTTGGTGTAGTAATGGACTCAGACCTGAACCTCCAGGGTCACATAAAGGCAGTAACAAGGTCAGCCTTCTATCACCTGAAGACATTTCTAGGATTAAAGGACTGATGTGACAACAGGACCTTGAAAAACTTATCCATGCGTTTATCTTAGTTGGATTGATTACTGCAACAGCGTCCTCACGGGTCTGCCTAAAAGGTCAATTAGCTGCAGCTGATCCAGAACGCTGCTCGTGTTCCTCACTAGAACCAGGAAAGTAGAGCACATCACCCCAGTTCTAAAGTCCTTACACTGGCTCCCTTTAGCTCAGAGAATAGACTTCAAAATACTTTTACTAGTTTAAAAATCATTGAATGTCTTAGCACCAAAGTTTGTGGAAGATCTGCTGTCACTACACCAACCCCCCAGACCACTCAGGTTCTCTAATTCCAGTCTACTTAGCATCCGTGGTATTAGAACCAAACATGGAGAAGCAGCTTTCAGTTTCTATGCTCCTCTAATCTGGAACAAACTTCCACACAACTGCAAAGCTGCTGAAACACTGGGTTCTTTTAAATCACAGGTAAAAACCCATCTGTTTAGGGCTGCCTTTGAGTAATGTTATGTATCATGCTTTGTCTGTGTTTTATGCTTTATTGTTGTCCTATTTTATCCCCTAATCATGTAAAGCACCTTGAATTACCTTGTTGTTGAATGTGTATCTTGCCTTGCCTAAATGGCTACCAACAAATCGTATCTGTGGTACCCTCTTCCTTCTGCACGTATAGTTTATGGGCTTTATGGGAGGAAGGCAGGTATTTGGAAGAATAAGAAATGTTGTAGAGCACCACCTGCATATCATAGTATAGAACCACACAATCATTTTTAATATTTATAAAACTTGGATAATTCTCTGGACAGCAGCTTCAAGTGGTTAGGTAGAACCGTTTATGATATTAAAAAATATGTTTGCTCTTTTTAAATCACAACATATCAACAGAAACTACTCAAATGACACTGATCAAAAGTTTACATAACCTGAAAGTTTTGGTCTAATAACATGCAGACAAGTTGACTAAGATGAGGTGAAATGGCCAGTAAAGGCAGCCCTCCTTCCCTGTGATTTGTTTGCCTGTAATTAGTTTGAATATTTAAAAGGCTCAAAGGATCTGCATGAGAACACAGGTAAACTTTATAAAACAGAAAGTAACATTTTTTCCCCCCAAGAATTGAAAATGGCAATCATCCATGCAAGAGTACACCCTGGACAGGTCACCAGTCCATCACAGGGCATCACAGAGACACACAGGACAGAAAACCATGCAGGCACTCACTCATACCTAAGGGCAATTTAGAGAGACCAATTAACCTAACAGTCAGTTTCAGACTGTGAGAGGAAGCCGGGGTACCAGGAGAGAATCCACACATGCACAGGGAGAACATGCAAACTCCATGCAAAAAGACCCCAGGCTGGGATTTGGACCCAGGACCTTCTTGCTGCAAGACAAGGCGCCACTGTGCCAAACCGTTGTGTTTCAAATCTGATTATTACGTGGAAAAGTAGGGATCTCGTTATGAACAAACAACATTTCAGCAATAACTACCAGAAAAATAATAATTCAGCAAATAACTTCAACTGACATATAGAGTTCTCTGGAAAAATGTGATGTGGGGCTGTTTTAAGATTCACTTTGAGCAGGCAGTTAAACAAAAATGGAGGAGTCATCAAAAGAAATCTGTCACTATGTCAAACAGCTCAGACAGCTGGCTTATTTGTAAAGATGAGACCAAAATCCAGAAAAAAAAACTAGGCTATGCACTTCTTCCTTTAAGGTTAGACTATTAATTCTTTTACTATTAGGAAGTCCAACAAATTCAGTTTAAAGCCTTTAGGTTTTTCTAAACATTGCAGCGAAAGTTCTGATGAAAATTAAAAGAAGAGATCACATTTCTCCTATTTTAGCTTCCCTTCATTGGCTCCCTGTAAAAATCAGAATAGAATTCAAAGTTCTCCTTCTCACATATTCACTTCAATTTAATTCAAAAATACTGTATTGATCCCAGAGGGAAATAAGGAGTTGCTGTTGATCATGATGGCTGTGTTGCAGCAAAAGTGATATAAAGCCCTTAATCATCAACCTCCATCAAACATCAGCAAACTGATCATTTCATATGTTCAGGCAGATATTTTACTTATCAGGCTCCTCTCCTGAGGAACCAGCTCCCAGTTTTAGTCCGTGAGGCAGAAACTCGGTCTACTTTAAAGACCAGGCTTAAAACCTTCCTTTTTGATTAACATGGATAAGGATATTTTGACCCATCTCTGTAGTTCTGCTGCAATAGGCTTAGACTGCTGGAGGACATACTGATTACTTACAGCTACATTCTCCTACTACTCTCCTAATATGTGTTCTCTGCAGCTACTGCTAAGGTTAAATCTGGCCCAGCGTTTCTGCATGGCTGTACACCTTTGTGGAGTGGGGGTCATGTTTTAGTACTGACATAAACTATTTCTTTGACATATAAAGTATTATATAAGTGCTTTGATATGCTCTGTCTTCTCAAACCCCTAGATGATTGCAGCAGATGGCCGCTTACACCGAGCCAGGTTCTTCTGGAGGTTTCCCTCTGTTAAAGAGAGGTTTTCCTTTCTACTCCTGCCACTTTCTTACTAACTATGAAATACATGCGAAACTCGAAAATTAGAATATGATGCAAAAGTTAATTTATTTCAGTAATTCAACTTAAAGAGCAACTCACTCCTCTACCAGGGTCCAACTCCAGCCACATTCCCTATTAGAAAAATGCCCCAAAAGGAGGTGTTGCCTTGGAGACCAAGGTGACCTCGGTCCGCTAGCATTTACAGAATTTGGGGTTTTCATAAGCTGTAAGCCATAATCATCAAAATTATAACAAATAAAGGCTTGAAATATCTCAATTTGCATGTAATGAGTCTATATCATATATTAGTTTCACCTTTAAGTTAAATTACTGAAAAAAATTAACTTTTGCATGATAATCTAATTTTTCGAGTTTCACCTGGATTGCTTCAAAATTAACTTAAATTGACTCGATGGAATTAACTGTCAACATGTGCTTTATAGGTGGAGGGATTGCTGCAAAAGAAGTGACTTGATACCATTGGCTGGTTTCCTTCGAAAGCTTTTTACAAATTGGCATAAAACACCTGAGTGGAGTGCAATACTTTATAACAAGGATTCAATTAGTAATTGACCTTGAACCTCTTTATCTATATAAACCTGATCTGGTTGTTTTTCAAAATGCCTTAAAATGCCATTTGTTGTGAATTGCACTATTTAAATAATCTAATATGAATTTAATGTAAAATGTAACTGTACCACAACCGTAAATGCTCCATTTTAAGAAGGATGAAAGATAAAAATACACCATTCCTGCTGTGAAACACAAAGGTGGATGCTGATGTTTTGAGGATGCGTGCAGGGATTTGGTTAAAATTGATGGCATTATGAATACACTATGTTATAAGAAAATACTAGAGTAAAGTCTGCACTCATCAGTCTGGAAGCCCTGCGTGGATCCCACTTGGACTTCCGAAAAACTATGAACAAAAATACGAGGCCAAGTCAATGTCTCTAGTTACAGCAGAAAATATACAAAGAAAGGTTTGGAGAGGTCTCAGTCTCCTGTCTGCAGTATCTCTGGCCACTTTGGAGTGAGCTCTAACATGCAGTTCATGCACCAGCACTCAAAAATTCACACAAACTAGAGGCTTTTGCGAACTACTACAAATAATTTGAAATTGTCATTGATGTTAGGGGGAGCAAGCAACATTAAACATTAAGAACTAGATTGAACTTTTGATCAAGGGAACTTCTGTAGCTTTTGTTGTCAACGGATTTAAAAAGAGAAAACTTAATTGTTTGATAAAATTGAATTCACGCAACAAATAGCCATAAGGGAAAGAGACGTTTTTGTAATATTATTTATATTTTCAGCAAAATTCAGTATGTACACTTATGAGCACAACTGTTTGTTAACAGTAATTGCCCTAAATTCAGCTTTTTTGCCAATTCATTATTGGCAAAATGTTCTGTCTGCGGCTTAGCTACAGAGACTTCCGTTTGAGAGGAGAGCTCGACATGCATCACCGATTTATAAATCACCAGTCCCATTAGAAACTTGTTCATCCTTATTATCTTGTATATACCGCTTCGCTTCCACCATTTACTCAGACAGGAAGGACTTTTTATTTCCCTCTAACACAGGAAAATGAGGCCAGTCAGTCATATTTTTTCCCCATCTCCCCCCCCCCCCCCCCAAGTCTCTATGGAGCTAAGGAGCTTACAGCAAATAGCGCACAAAAGCAGCCAGAGAAGGTCTGAATTCTGAAGCACACAAGTAGTTTAATTGAAAACCAAGACTTCCATCAAGTTTGTGAAAATTGTCTGACTAATCTGTAAAGTTTTACTCACCACAGAGTATCTTGAAGGAGGAATTCAGATGAGTTTTGCTATATAGGGATAAAACTAAAACTCTAAGAACCCAAATGTGTTTTTAAAATATCATACCGATTGTGTTATCTAAACGTTGGTACACTTTTCAGCTTCTGAATCAGACATTAACGAAGATATATATATGTATAGCTAGCTCACTTAGACCCCGTTTACACGATAATGCCAGGATGATAAAATGGACGCGTGTGGTTTTTATAGGCACATGGTGCACACCTGGGGTGTGTCGTCACAAAGTTTTAACGCCTCCTCTACACCCCTTCTCTACAGCTTCTCTACACCCCTATGCAGTCCCCACAGTGTCACCTTTTTGGATGGTAGGTTCAGTGTTTTGTGCAGTGGTAGTTTTCACCAAGCACAGCTTTTTGCATGTGCATCAAAAGGTTCAGTTTTGGTCTGATCTACAGTAACCAGAGCACCTTCCTCCACATGTGATGTGTCCCCTGCATGTCTTGTGATGAACAGAAAATTCAACTTCTCAGGGCTTTCTTTCCACAACGACTTTCCTATTCTCACTCTCTCATAATGGCCAGATTTGCTGAGCTGTTGTCAATGGGCATTTTGTTGCTCTGGATTTTATTCAGGGTTATCAAATCAACAAAGGATGAATACAAACACAAGCCATATATAATAGTTAGTATAATAGTAATAACCACACTAAAAAACTTCAAAATATGTGGTTGTAATTTGATAAATAGTGAAAAAAAAACAAAGTGCAAGGGACTGTAGTTTAGCCTGACTCATGTTTGGTATACTGGAACACCACTATAAAAAAGATAATGTGTCTTTTTATACAGAGCTACAGGGTCTCTTTATCCTCATAGCTGTTCTTGTTCCTTACAGAGGCAGTTATTGTTTGGCTCTTGCCAGAGGTGCTCGCTGCTACTCACTCAGACAAACGTTGTCATGGAAAAAAGCCAAGAAGTCATTGCATTGTTCCCTGTGATTGCCGCTTGCTGCACAGGAGCACCAGGGTCCCACGTTGGAAGTGGAGTTGTCAAGGTAGTTGGGAGTTATTGTGCTTCCTGCAAAGGAGGAGGAAGAGAGGAGAAAATAAGGCAGATATGGATTTTTACTGGTAGACTTGAGAAAAACAGATTCTCATATCACTATGCCTGAATCGGACCAATAGGATGCAGTCTTTGATTTCTTTGAAGCATTTTTAACTGTGTCCCGTTCTCCCAGCCGCTGCTTTGCTCCTTTATGACGCAGAGCATAAAAATGATAACAGAGGAGTTGAATGTTAATTTGGGCAGAACCCTGGCTGATTTAATCTTGTTATACTTAGTCCGATTAAGACTTCACTCTGATTATAATAATCAAATAAAGGCATTTACACAGCAATTTCTATCATCACAGCACTGGCCTAATCAGTTTTAGATGGAGATGTTCGTCTGCATGTAAATGTACTCATTCAGGAGGACAGTGAGAGGAATTTAAAGAGTGGTAAAGACGAAAGCTTCATGAACCAAGAGAGAAGTCGTTCACATGAATGTTGGAGATCAAGAAGTAGAGCAAAGGAGCAAGATTTTATAAAACAATTATACAACTGGTGCACCAACTCAGGCACACATTTCCATGTCCATTCTATGTATTTAATTCTCAGTCTACATATTTCCATCCAACATTTGCTCATGGGGCCCATATGGTTAGAAAACTCAAGTGATTCTAGTCAAAGGACCTATTGTGAGCTCCACCCTCCTCACAGCGCTTCAAAAAAGTATTTGTTCCTTACAGTTTTTGTTGGTTTTTTTTGTTGTTGTCACAATTAAATGTTTCAAATCAAGAAACAAATTTTACCATCAGATAAAGATAACCTGAGTAAATACAAAATGAGGTTTAAAATAAAGGTTTTGGAGGGGCTTAGTTAAAGTTTGGACTTAAATGTGATTGACATGCTGTGGCATCAGCTTAAACGGTTTACCCTCAAAATCCCTCATATGTGGCTGAGCTAAAATAAATTCTGCAAGGAAGAGTAGGAAAACAAATAAATTAATTAGCCCTTTAAATCACTAATTTCCAGTTACCACTCATAGTTGATGGAAGTTGTTGGTGCCAAGGGTGGAGCAATCCGGTGTTAGGTAAAGGGAGCATACTTTTTCTTAAAGGCCAGCTTGTTTTGGGAAGTGTATTTTACTGCATTTACCCAGGTTATCTTTGTCTGATATTAAAATTTGTATGATGATCTGAAACATTATAATAAATGTTTCTACAAGCATTTTTGATCATTCATCAATAAACTCAGAGCCTTTGTGGTTGGGTGACGGTGATACAAGTTTGCCCTGTAACCGGAGGGTAGCTGGTTTGAATCCCCATCCCATCCGTCTCAGTCATTGTGTCCTTGGGCAAGATACTTACCCGCCTTGACTACTGGTGATGGTCAGAGGGCCCATTTGGGCCAATTGTATGGTAGCCTTGGTTCTGTCAGAAAATGTAGCTTAACACCATCAAAGCGTGAATGTGTGGGGGAATAGGTGAATGACTGAATGTAGTGTGAAAAGGTCTGGGGTCATTTTGACTAGATAAAAACAAGCACACACCATTTACCATTGAGGTTGGAGGGCCTCCTTGCCAACCCCAAAATCATCGGCTCCCTCAATAGGTTCTCGATTAGATTAAAGTCGGGACTCTGGCTTACCCAGTCCAAAATGTTACAATTCAAACCAGTCAAAAGAAACATTTTGGTGAAAAGAATACTATCATCAGCCAGGGATATAAATATTTATGGATTTACCTTTAGAGAGCCCCAGGGCTGGCTTGAAATACAAGCAAACTTAGGGTCCTCTGCTTGTCTGGAGGCCCCAACATGCATAATATTAGAAACTTTTAGAGTTTGAAAGTTACTTTGATAGTCAGATTTTCACATTAATTCAGTAATTTCTGCTGCTTGCCATATAATATTTCCATACAAGTAATAAAAGTTACAAGTATATCCTTGTGAACTCAACATTGTACTTGGAGATTTTTAGAAATGGAACAAACAAAAAAGTTGCACCAACAGTATAAACTATCTAAACTATTTGTGTATTGATCGAATAGTTATCAAATCAAATCAAACTTTATTTATAAAGCGCTTTTTATACAAGAAGTTGTATCACAAAGTGCTTTACAGATTAAAATGACCCCACATAAAACCACCTTCCCTTCCCTCCCCCACAGATTTAAAAGCATGATCACAGTTATACCCCCCTCCCCCAACCCAACTCCCATGCACACACACAGTTAAAAGCAACAGTAAAAAAGGACATTGGGCCGAGTGCAGATGAACCATGCAAGGAAACGCCATCCGAGGAGCCATCTGCCCCGGCAGCGGTAGATTAACAGCAGGAGCCGAGGTGCTGACACAGGACGCCCAGTGGAGACAAGGCCAAGACCCCCACCTCCACCCAAGCTCCACCTGGAGAGCACCCAGGGAGCCACAGCCGACCACCACTCCCAGGGCAGAGGGCTCCCACAGAGGAAACACTGGAACGGTGATTAAGATAAATTAAAGTATTAAAATAAACAGTAAATTAATGTGCTAAGATTAAATAGTAAAACACTGATTAAAAATATAATCATATAAAACATGCAGAGCAAATAAACAAACAGCAATAAATAATAATCAAGTTAAAAGCTAGGCTAAAAAGGTGAGTCTACAGTCTGCTCTTAAAAACATAAACGTTCTCTGCGGCCCTGAGGTCCTCTGGCAGCCTGTTCCAGAGGTGAGGGCCGTAAAACTGGAAAGACGCCTCGCCATGCGTGTGTGTATCAGCCAAATTACTCAGAGGGCAATATAGCACACTTTCAACAACAAGGTAATTTAAGGTGCAACACTCTGTGATGTGTCCAGTGCTTCAAACACTCAGCATGCAGAGCTGAATGAACCTTTATCAGCCCAGACAGACTGTCTGCATGGTGTATCATGAGATTGAAGCAAATTTTCATCAGGTCATTCCTGTCATCTAACTAACATTTGTGTACAGTTTGTAGCAGTGGTTGACAATGCCAGAGTGTTATTTACTCAAAGCCACATATCTGTGAAAGCTACTTAAAACACAAGAAGGAAACAATTTAGCAGCCCAAAAAATTTAGCTTTAACTCTTAGTAAAGGCATCTTCATGGAGGATGTGTACTTAGCATCTTTTTCCAAATATATTGTGTTCATTATGGTACAATGATTCAAAAAAGAAATACGGCTTTGTCTTCACCAATTTTCTGCGTTTGTCTCAAAGTTCTAGTTTTATTTTATATATGTACATTATTCAATCACAGTAGTACAGCATTCTATTTCTGTCCTTTCGTAACCTTCTACTGCTTAGAACTATAGTAGTTTGGCATGGCATTGTTGTCTTACAATGATTTTAAAGTGAGTGTTTTTTAACAACCTTCTGAGCATTGTCTGATCATTGGTTTAGTTTTTATCTGAACAATAATAGCCATGTTCTAAGCCTCTGTGCACTCCACCTCATCACCATGTTGGGGATAATTCTTTAAAAACAGCAGTCAATAGCTTATAATGCCAGTGGCTGGGCACATTAATCAGCACACCATCGATCAACGAGGCACGCTTCTCATCACAATCCTTGATTCATTCATGATTCAGTCGTGTTCAATGAGCTTGTCGGCTCTGAGCCTTTCTCGGCGTAAAAAGCCTTTTTGATCCAGATCTATCACAGGGCGGGGTGGGTAAGCTAGATGTAGGACTGAAAGAGTTAGTCCTTACCTATCAAGCCGGTGTATGCAAGAAGACATGATCCATGGTTCTCCCTCTTGCAGCCACTGGCGCTGTGCTCAGATGCTTCACAGTCGTACTGGAATTGCGCCCAGCGAGACCTGTGGGAGCAATAACATGCCATCCATCATTTACTGGTGCTTGGCTGCTGCCCGCATTGTGTCGCTCAGTGATGTCGAGCACCGGTGCTTTCTCCTAACAACAGGATGTAAAGCTAAAACCAACAATGCTCATCTAAATACTCCTACTTCTACATCAACTCCCTCTGTTCTGTAAGAGCTCCCACTCTACAGCACTTCCAACCCATAATCCAGTCACCTCTGGTGACATTCATCCCTCTGTTTCCGATCTGGCCTCTTTCCCCATGTCAGTTATCTTCTGGAAGGCTGCCAGACTGTAAAGAGTCAATGAGGGACAAAGACAGGCCTTGCCTCTACTCTCTAAATGCCATTGGTGCTGTCTGGCAGGCGCCACCCCTCCTCCCAGCAGTCACTGCAGAGACATTAGACAGATATGGATGTTGCATATAAATACTTTTTCCCATGGTCACTTTGCCTTTCGCTCCTTACCTTTTCAGCCAACGACCCACACCACTACCCTCATAACAGTCATCATCATACAAGGCTATCGAGACCATTATGTCGCATCACTGGCCACCCATCCACTAGCATTTGCAGCAGGATTCCCTCAGGGTGCCACAACTCTGCGTCCTGCCCTCATTTGTCATGTCATTGTAATGATGTGCATAAAACTCAGAGGCTGTGCAGTGAGGGAGACAGCCTCCGCAGGCAGCCACTTAATGCTGGCTGACTGGTGTGGGATTACGTGGGGCCGACACTGGGCCTTGAGATGCTCCATTCCTCGGCGACTGATGCCTGATCGATAGCCATGACAGATGAAGTCCTTTGTCTTTTTGACATTTGAAAGGAGTTAGATTAAATGTTGGTGACCGTTTGCTGACAGAGAAAACAGACAGGGCGGGTTTGAGAAGTCCTTGCTCCCAAGAGACATCCCTTATGCATCCTAATGACTTCATAAAATGGTGTTTGGCTTTTTGATTAAACAAACTGCAATTAATAACAATTTTTTTATGACATCTAGATTTTATTAGTATGTCACATAAACACGTGTTTAAGGCTGTATAAACATACATCTGGATAATGTATTTTTTTACATTAATATTTTTTCAACTTACTCTCAGGTCTAGAGGAAATCTTGGCGTTGAATATTTTTGGGGCATCAAGAAAACAGAGTGAATCCCAAGTGATAACAGCTGTTTATTATAACCGTTATGGCTGCTTGTTGCCTAACTGCCTCCCTCAGAAAATGAACATGGACTTTAATTGAACTAATTAAATGAAGTGAATAAATATCACAGTTGAAATAATTAAACACAATTGACAACTTGCATCTAAATGAACACATCAAAATTGGCAAACTCATCTTTTAAGTTACACTATACAATTTAATCTTGAGAGAAAAAGCGCCCTGGAATAGTGTCCTGAATAGCACCCTGAGCCCTTCCTGACCTCCCGGTGGTCTTCTTCTGTTTTTACAAATAAAAAAAATAGCTTTCAATAATTTATTCTCAGTATAAAACAATCCAGTTAAGGTCAGACCAGTCAAATTATTTTAGTTTTTGAACTTAAAATTATCTACTGCAGTCCAGATCCCTTAAAAACATTTAAATAATCCTTTATTTAGTGCTGCACTGATTAGATACTGACTTCAGCATTATTTAAAGAGACAGACATGATATGGAGCAATGCATAAGGGTTTTCTAAGAACAGTTTCAACACTCCATCTTATAACCACCATTTATACAGGTCCCTGTCAATAAATGAGAATATTATTGAAAGCTTCATTTATTTCAGCAACTTAATTTACTAAATTAAACAGTCTTTGTGTAGATTAATTTCACATACAGTGTACTGATGTCTTCCATTCTTTCTTTCTGTTAAGAATGATGATTTTCCTCTTTAGGAAAGTTAATGGAAACACAGCATTTAATTTCTAAGAAGATTAGATTATTACATTAGATTAATAAAAAATAAATAATTTATTACATAAAGGACAAGTATGCTTAATATTACTTACAATTCTCCTTCTAGCATATAAAGCCTTTAATTGTCAAGCTCCATTATAAATCAGATAACTGATTAGTCCAGATGTTCCAAACATTTTGGCATTTGGCTCTCAGTCTGCAGATTTACTGGTGGTTCCTAGGGTTTCTAAAAGTAGAATGAGAGACAGGCAGTAATATGTTACGTTAGCTGGTATGTGTGATGTCAGCTGCACTGCCGCTGTGGGGTATAAAAGCAGCAGAGTCTCGGCCATGCCTCCGTAGCTAGTTTGAGTAGCAAGCAAGCAAGTCAGTCACAGCCCAGCCCTCTCCACCCGAGCGCCCCTCCGTCCGCCAGGCAACGCCTTGTATTGGTGCATTTTTCAAACAGAAAAATGGGTAGAGTAAGACTCTAGATGGGGGGTGACTTGCTCTTTAAGATGGGGGGTGACTTGCTCTTTAATGCTGATGCACACTAGGCACATATCAAGGATCTTATTGGAAGAACTCAGATGACATGTTGTCCCAATCATGCATAATTTAGCTAATTTGCATACTAAGTACCTACATTTACATGGTTTGTGGGGGCTATGTTTAATTTAACAATCTATACTGAATTTAGAATGTATTTGACAGCAAAAACACAAACAATATGTTTTTTGATATAAGAGTAAATCAGTTCAGGTAGAAAGGGGTTAAACATGACTAGCTGGACCCAGTCAATGGGACTGCCCAGTCCCAGAGACAGGATTTGTTCTAGTTTAGGACGCCAAGAGAGTTATCTACTGCAGGTAAGATACAAAAAACTATGTATAACCTTTCAACAGAAACCTACTTCAAAAATTCAGAGCTGTTTTTTAAGGGTCGTTTCTGCATGATTTCTAACATTCAAACAACTGTCAACTCATAACAGAGTTCTAGCAGTGATGCCAGTTTCAACAAGAATATTACAGAAAACAGGCCAAATATCTACCTGCACACATAGTCTTGTTTGCAGTCTCGCAGCTGAACCAGACAATTGGGCTTGTCCTTTTCTTCATAAGAGCAAGATGGCACAATGGTTTGCCTGCGGCGCTCCGCACAGGCTGTGTCGGTGCAGGGACAGAACAGCAGCTCATGGGTATAGTCAGGGGGAACGCGGTCAAAGAACTTCCTGAGCGCCTTGTTGCACTTTGGTCGGTTACATGGCCCAGAGCGGGCAGACGGCTGGATGCAGGCTGAGACGTACTCTGTGCGCAGCTTCTGACATGTCTCATCTATGTTGCACGCCTTGGCGGCATCCAGGCAGCGGTTCACTGTCGTTACCTCAGACTCTGCGGGGATAAAAACAGCACAAACGGGAGGTAAAAAGCTTTTCATCCCTCTGTGTGGTGCGAGAAATTCAACTCCCAAGCAATGTTTACAAATGATTTCAGGACTTAATTGGAGCTGATCCTGACTCGCCACTCTTACCTCCGGACTCAGACACAGTGCTGCATTAAACAAATGAAAACATAAAACTGTGCATCTTAGGTTAAAATCCAAACTGATGATTATTTGTAATAAGCCTCTTTGCGATGAATAGAACATGAACACTGTTTAAATGTTGTATGAGCTCGTGTGCTGGATGTGTTTCAGCCAAGGCCTAATAGCTAAATATTTCATTCTGCAAGGTTAATGCAGAGTGGCAGCATAGAAGAAGGGGCTCCTCCATCTCTCCAACCACACAACAAGGCCTGTAATTACTGCTCCTTCCCCTTCATCAATCTATTCATCTATCCCACACTCCCTTCCTGCATCTGGGGCTATCCCTCAAACTCCTGATTCTCTCCTTCTCTACCCATTTTCTTTCCATTGTCATCTGTCTCTCTTTTATTCCTTTGCTCAGTTCCCTCTCTGTGGGTTCAACTTCATCTATTCTTCCCCCACCTAGTCCATCCCTTCCTTCCCTCAGTGTCCATGCTCCCACTGAGTTCCCTGTTAATGAGCCTCCTCTGTGGAGGTAGTGAAAAGCTCCATCCATTACCGCTTCTTTTTTGGCTGCATTATTTCCCAATCCATCATTATGTGTTCATGTTTTCTCTTTTCTTCCCCCCAAGAGATCCCCCCCTACAGTCAATACTACCACGATGATGCTCAGCTTCTCTGGCAGATAGAGCCGCACATTAGTTTGTTAAGTGCCTGTGGTTGTGTCTCCAGGTGGGTTTAACTCTGACCGAGCTGTCACATAAAAAAAGGTTGACCTTGGAGAGCGAGCTAATGGCCCATCACAAAGCACAGGTTACTGTATTCCTGACTTAAATGCTGGGAAGCCCACTAGGGTAGATTGGTTGGATTTTGACAAATTGTATCCTAAAGTAGCATTAATGGCAAGGTTACGTTGCAAATGTTAATTTTTAGTCATTGTGGTTCTATACTGTTTAGGTTCGCTACATCCCAATATAACGACCATGAATGTTTGTCACTGGAAGGACTGCATTTCACACCTTTGATGCTAGAACCATATGTAGCCCTCCAGGTCCTCAGCCATGGCTCCAAATAATCTTGGATCATAAATATTTGAGCAGTGTTTTCAATGAAAGAAAAAAAATGAATAAAAACGATGATTGAAGCATTTTTTCTTTGTTTTTCAGGATTTTTCTGCAAATAGTTGCCTCAACAGACGGGCGCTAATAGGCACGTTTCCACCACCAGAACTTCAGGGCTGTTTGTACCAGACTTTCACGTATGCGTTTGGCTCCACTTCACCGGGACAGCCCCATAGGGCCGTTTTTGGGGCCATTTCAGGAACCAAACAACTACCAGCCTTGTGGTATGTACTTATAAATGGCTCAGTAGAGTGGCTGGGCAGGACTTGTGGTTAACTCATGCTGTTTGGTTGTAACTCGGTAGGAAATGACCCCCGCAGATGTCATCAAACAACCGGCATTTGTAAAATGCCATCCCTGCTTCTTCCATTGCCGATCTCTTGTTATTCTCTGCTGCCGTGGGCGCTTTTTGTCGCTGATCAGTGACACGACTCACTGCGGACAAGTCGCAATATGCTGACGTTTTAGCAAATTCCTTAAAGGGCCAATTTTGTATGGAGACAAGATGGCTGAGAGGACCGGACTGTTTTACCCCGTCAGATGAAAGTCTGGTAAAATTACCCCAAAATTCCAATATTGGAAACGCACCTATTGATACAGAGAATCCTTTTGTTGTTTAGTTCTTTGCCTTTTCCACTAAGCCACAAACCACATGCTTTTTCATTGGTTACAATATATATTGAACATTTCATTAAAGTCTTCCTGGAATTTGTTTTCTAGTTCCAAAATATAAAACTAGACATACAGTGACATTCTGGTTTGTCAACCATTCAACAAATACATTTTGAAGACCCACTCCGGTCATCTTTTAAGGTATTTTAAAGTGTTTTCAGGGGTTTTTAAATTATGATTGTTTTTTTTAGCCAAAATCTCAAAACCTGTGCCATTTTCTAGGACAAAGCTTCAGAAGAGCAGCAGTGGCTCATTAGCAATTCGCCTCTGTGTTGTGGGCAGAACCGTTGGCGCAGATTAGGAAAAGGATATACTTAAAGGTCTCATTCACTCGTCTTTTCAATAAATCTGCTGTGGTATCTAGGTTGAATTATTGCCTTGGGAGTTTTTTTTTATTTGGAACTTGTGTAGTTGCAGTTTAAAGAGGACATATTATGTAACTTTTTATTAATGTCACTTTTTTCATCCTTTTGTGTTGCCATTTAGGCCTCTGCTGTCTCTATAAACATCCCAAACATGAATAAAAACGATCCATCAATTTGTTTTGCAAATTTTTGCTGTCAAAAGTCTTGTGTTTCCACAAGCCGTTTGAAAAGGTGCCTTATTGTGACGTCAAAATAAGCAGAATTTCCATATTTTCACCCCTCACCTGTCAAACCCCGCCCCTCACTTGTTCGATCCCGCCCTTCATTAGTTGAACTCCGCCCACCAATTCCAATTCCATGCCATTCTCAAACCAGCAGCCTAGTAACAAACTGGGTGGGTGTGGTCTGCAACCGCTAATTTGCATACAAGTGACAGAGCCCTCTGAACAGCTCATTCTGAAAGGGACTGAAATTGTCAAGAACTGAGCAGGTGAGATTGCTTTATGTGAGAGTGATTTTGTGCAAAGGACTTCAGTAATATGTTTTGTACAGACCATAGAGCTATTATAACTTGTTCAAAAAGAGGCAAAATATGTCCCCTTTCAGTGACCAAACCCACTTATAAAGATGCTCTGAGATATTTACAGTTCATAGCAATTTTCAACTAGCTGCCTGTCAAGTGAAGCTGGCTGAGATCTCAGGTTTTTCCATAGTTCTCTCTCCATTTGTATTTCTAGCTGGCTAGTCTTCCTTTGGGAGTTAAATGGATTGAAGTTTATTGCTGTAATATGACAAAATATAAAAAAAGTTCAAAGGATACACTTTTGCAATAAAATGTAAGGATAACTATTTTACTGTTTTTAATTTATTTGTATCGTTACCGGCAGATGGTTGTAGAAATGTCCCATGTGATGCTTCCTTAGCACACTGCGACTCATTATAAAACTAACTTGGGGACTATATTAATCACTACAGGGTGGAATTTTACTTGACAGATAATTTTCGGGTTTAACTGTAGTCATGGAGAGGTAAAACAAGTACTTTAGAGTTTTTTTCCCATTGTTGTACAGGGCTGGAAAAAAAAACATCTGGTGTCAACACAAAACTAAAAGTTTCACTAGCAAGGCTGGATCTTCTGGATCTAAAGAGCCTATTTCCTCATTGCCTTAACAAGCACCTTGTTGCATCAGACACCCAACGCAACCCCAACTGATGGCATATTTTCTCTCCAACCAGGGAGCATGAAGTGGAAAATTCTTGTATGAGGAAGCACAATTTGTACCCCTCCTACGGGCCAATGATGCATTAAAAAGCTTCTCTCTGGGTGCAGAACATGTAATGTGTACCAATAGAGGCAGTCTCTCAACACCACTGACTTTACTGCAGTTAGCTGATTAATTGGTGTAGGGTGAAGCACTTTGTTATTTGAATACTCTTCCAAATATGATGAGCTGCAGCTACGGCTTGAATCTTTGAAAAGGGTCATTACTTTGTTTGAGGGAGACATGCTATAAGGGTGGAAAAACATCCATTAATCACGCCTCCGTTGTTTTGGCAGCCGACTTGTCGAGATGCACGGCATGGATGTCAACTTTGACCTCAAGTGTAGTTACTGGAATAAAATTTATGAGGAAGCAGTACAGTTCCAGTCCAACCCTGCCGTAATTCAATGCAGTCTGCGAAGAAGGGGTGTCATTTCAGTAAGCAGCATATGTATGAGGTGACAAAACATGATCACGCTTGTGGTAATTAGAAACTAGCAAGGCCTTCAGTAAATTCTGTTGCCATTTTCATCTGATTTTCTGTTGTGGCTTTTAAAATCGGATAATCAGTTATCTACGATGTATTAACTAATTCAGATGAAATGAACCAATTAATCAAAACGAATAAGTGTCGGGCTTACAGGAGATAACCTGTAAGGTGATAAACTAGAGCTTCTGTGAAGCTTTGACCTGCCGATATCAATCTTACCTGATTCAGATTTCTTTGTAACTTCAAATTGTTTTTGTTTAGTCAGTTAATTCTTTGTTATAACAAGGCTGCTTGACAATACATTTTGTACAATTGATAAGCCTGACTGTTTCCATTAAATATACCCACATGTATTAAAATACATGTGTGAGTGGAGCAGCAGAGTTTAGTAAGTGGGTTGTACCCATGAAAAACTTTGCTCTGTCAATGCTGAATTGGTTTTGGTGGAGGTAGTATGATGGCATAGGGCAGCACCTCCTTCAAGCTTGTCATTAATGAGGGGAATCGCAATGCAAAAAGATATCACTGTGATATTCCTCCTCCAGTGACAATCGCATATCCCCACTATTAGGGACAGAACTCTGTCCTCTAAGATGTCTAAGATGTTACCCTCAGAGTGGGGGTTATAGGAGACTACTTTAAGAAGAGAGATCTTTGGAAGTTTTACATGGGCGGAGCCAACATACTAAATTCTGCTGCTTAACCCACACATGCTTTTTCTGTACAAAAGTGGCACCATTTAAAGTGAAACAAAACAGGCTTTTGAACAGCAAGAGATTTTCCAAAAGACGTGTTCAAAAGAAAAAAAAAGAATTAATTGACCAAACATTAATTTCCATTTAGTTTATAAAATGAAAAGATATAAAAAGAGCATTCATGTAATTGTAAAATAGGGTTTCTGGTGTTTTAAAAACAAACACAAAAGGATCCCAGTTCTGAAAGAGTTAGTGTTTAGAAGAATTAGTGCAGCATTACTTAAACAGCTATCTCCATGTCTATCCCTTAGAACAGAAGTAGGCTTGAAGGATTAGTGTATCTCAGGTTTTAAATTTGCCACTTGATGGAAGTTGTCCATCCCTGCTTGAAAGCATGTCCACCTCATTCCTGGCAAAGTTCCCGTACGAATGATTGTGGATTCAACTTACAACAAAAGTTACAGTAAAGCTTTTTTTTTTGGTAGCTACAAATCTATTCTGTCTGTGCACTTCAGCACGTCGCATGCGATGTGTGTTAACGATAACAGTTGATACATTCTAATATATGAGGCATACCACGACCTTCCCCTTCAGTTTTCCCATTTTTTTTAATGGGAAAACCCTCACCTTCTGAGACCTTAACTTTGATAACAAAGTGTTCACTCACTGCCTTAGTTATCCTGCTCACTAACATACTCTTGAATGAACATCTCAGTGTACATAATGATATGCCTGATTGGTGGATGATAGATTCATTGAATATGTTTGAATGCAGATGTCATGGAATACATTAGTCTTCTTAAACCTGCAGTTTGGAACCCTTTAATACTCCTATCAAATTATTGCATATCTGCTTATGGTTTCAGCACCTGAGATGCTTGAGGAAAAGAATGCTATGACATTACCTTAGTGCCCATTTGACACTAGCTTACACAGTTTGATCACCACCTATACGGGCAGCAACAAATTTCTGCCACATAAAGATCGCAGCTCTCAAATGAACCCAAACTATACACCACTACTACAGAATTGAGACAACTGCAATTTATACATCGGAAAAATGACCAAATGACGTTATTACCTAATGGCACGCTGAGCTACATGCTCAAGCCAAGCCAGACACTTGAAGCTGAAAGGGAAACTTCTAGCATCAGCTACTTTTGGTATTAATTCAGGAAATGAGTCAATGAAATTCCCTTTCCAGACAGAGATCTTTATATAAAAAAGAAAAAAAGAAGGTGAAATTCACAGCGAAAGGTATGCACTCGAACCTGACACCACATAAACTGTAAATTCCATACCCTTGTTCCCAGTATACACTCCCCATCAGAACAGGGGCTCACAAAAAAACATCATACATAGTTCAAACAGATAAAAAAGATTTGATGTTTTAAAAAAATCTCCTCACAATGAGATCCACATAATGTGGACACATGTTTTGTCTGTGTTTATGAGATGGTGTTTTCAGCTTCTCCATTCAGACTGCACTGGTGTGGCGCAGCACTGATTGCTGGGTGGAGTTGGTCGCTTTATGGGGAGGCAGACTGCAGGTGCTTCCGTGTGTGTTGCTCCTCCAGCTGGGGGTCAGCTGTGGTGTGATGCCATTGTCCGGGGGTCTCCTCAATTAAGATCGCGAGTCATCTTTGCCCTGTGTGTCACGGGGATTAAGTCTTTAGATGTTATCTCCCGTGTGCTCTTGCAGTGCTCCAGCTTTGCTGATTTTGCGGCTCTGGTTAGCGCTGTGATGATATACAGTTTCTACCGATGTTGTGGCCAGTTGGTCAGCTGAGACTGCACCTCCGTTTTCTGTATACAGTGCTGATGTTCTCTGTGCTCCCTAGGGATGCCAATGGGTAAACTGATGAGCATGAAAAAGCGGCATACAGGGACACTCTGCTGGCTTGTGTGTCCCTGTCTTGTCTCCTCCTGCTTTTATTCAGAACTTTGAGATTTATTGCCCATAATACACCTGGTGCTGCGGTGGGGCGTTGACGGCACAGATGTAGTCCTAGTCCAGCCTGTGGTACTTCCTGGTGCAATTTTATGAACCTGTATCCTTTCCTTTGTCGGGTAATATCTTCCTACTCGAGTTGTTGGTTATATTTACAAATTAAAACTTTCCCCCTAAGTTATGCCAGATTTGTATAAATGGCAAAAGAATATTGCAGATCATCTTTGTTATGTTCATTTTGTGATGTTTTACAAATTACAGTGGGATCCAGGCCAGAATCTGGGAGGCTATTTGTACTGTGGTTAGAGAGCTAAATGGTACTTTGTCTGTGTGTCAGGCAGAACCAGCATTGTGAATATACCGCAATACTCTAATTAATGACACTGTTGTCATTCAGCTACACCAAATTGCTTTTTAGAGCAAAACAGCAAGCACTTATGCTTTCTCAAAGCTTTTCAAACAGATTTGCTGTTGAAAGCACAATGCTGTGAAAAGTATTTGCCCCCTTAGAGAATTCTTCTGTTTTTGTGTTTAACTCGTTGTGCCACCCATGGCAACAACAATCGTCATAAGTGTTCGCAATGAGTCTTTTACATAGCTGTGGAGGACATTTGGCCCACTCTTCTTTGCATAAATACTTTAATTCAACTCTATTGGCAGAGGTGAGTAATAACTACTTACATTTACTCAGTTACATTTACTTGGGTAACTTTTTGGAAAAAAAGTACATTTAAGAGTAGTTTTGCTATGCTGTACTTTTTACTTTTACTTGAGTAATATCATTAGGAAGTATTGCTTCTCCTACTTGAGTAAAATTACCGGAGACTCTACCCACTGTGAGTAAACTCACTGAATGAAGAGTAAACATATTTTAACCGAAAAAACACCAGGCACAGACACACACCCACAGTTTATTAAAGGAGACCACCTGTTTCTACACAAGCCTGGGGTTTCTAATGTAATCTTCTGTTGCGGTTGTTGTGAATATAGTGAATATAGAGTACACACCATAGATTGTCACTGGAAGTACTTTTTACCTTGTTCTAAGATATATTGATTCATTACCAACTTGTAAAAATTGACTTACAGTAGGAAGGTCTTTCTTCTGCTTAAAATGTGTGATTATATAATTATGTTATTTATTTGTATCATTAATTTTTTTTCTTTCAGTTTTTAAAATACCAGAATTTGCCCATAACTTTTTTTTTGTCTGTCTGATGACATAATTTAAAAAAATATGAGATCAGATGTTACTCAGTACTCAAGTAGCGTTTTTACCACTTTATTTCTTTTACTGGAGTAATTTTTTGGATGGCTACTTTTTACTTTTACTTGAATAAAATAAGTTGAAGTAGTGCTACTCTTACTTGAGTACAGTTTTTGGGTACTCTACCCTCCTCTCCCCCCTTGGTCGACCTTAAGTCCAGACTTTTACAAGGCCACTTCAAAGCCAAGTGTCACTTTTTGAGCTATTTAGAGGTGGAGTTGCTGGTGTGCTTTAGATCACCGTCACACTGTATAACCAAAGTGGGCTGGAGCTTAATGTAATGAACGGAGAACCAGACAATCCACATTTATACTTCCATCAATAATAACAAGTGAGCCAGGACCTGAAGCCACAAAGCAGCACCAGAACATTACAACTCCACCACCACGTTTGACTATTGGTATGATATTCTTTTGGTGAAATGCCTTGCCAGACGTAAAAGGATACATACATCCAATACACTTACATTTTCGTCTTGTCAGTTCACAGACTATTTCCTAAAATATCCTGAGAATTTTGGAACTGGAATTTTGAAGTTTCCAAAATTCTTGGGATTATCAAGATGTTTTTTGGCGAATGTGAGTCAGGTATTTTAGGTCAGCAGCAATGTTTGCATTGGAACTCCCCCACGGATGTGATTTTCGTCCATTCCCTGAATGAATAATATTGACCTTAATTGAGGTCCAATTGAGGCAGTGCTTTAGATGTTGTTCTGGCTTCTTTTTCGACCTCCTGGATAAGATGAACTCTTGAAGTAATTTTGGTAGGCTGGCATCCCCAGTCACACTACTGTTCCATGTTTTATTCATTTGTTGATAATCGGCTGTTACTGTGGGTCGCTGGACTCCCAGAGCTTTGTTACCCTTTGTTGGCTGATAGATGTGAATGGCTTTGTACCTCATCTGTTCTGGGGAAGATTTTAGTTCGAAACCTTTTAACCAATGGTCTGAATCAGCTGTCCAACATAATGCGGCAAATGTATAAAACAAAGGGCATGTTCACCTTCTTTCACAAAGGAGAAACTTAGTTTTCCTTATTGAATACACAGAGAACAGCTCTGTAAGGGGGTGATTACTTTTTCACAGAACAGTAGCATAACTGTTCCAAAAACTGAATTTACCATTAAGGTCCTGATAAGAACTTGTGTCATACAACTGTTTAATTACTCGCTCACCTGATCGCTGCGGTGCAAAAACAATGTCATCTCGCGTTAGGTCAGGTTTGAAATCATGAAATTTGAATTGGATACGAATCCCTCTCTGCTATTAGGGGCTGTCAAAATCCAAAACTACCTAATACATTTTACATCTCAGCACATCCCACAATAAGTTTGTCATTAACTAGAGTATAGAAGTAACAATGTGAGGCAGCGAGCTTAATCTTTAATCTCCACACCTAACATAAGGATTAAAATCTGGATTAAAAAAAAACAGAAATCATGAATAACAATACAGATGCAGGTTTTTGCTCACTTAATGCACAGTACAATTTAGACATTTAAACTGGGCTCCTTTCATCCTTTTGTTTTGGTATCATTTATTTCAAACCTTTTCATGCAATCTGAGATGAAGGAATGTTTTCTCTCATAATCTGCTTATTTAAAACCAACTTCCACAGACTTTCTGTCTCAGCTTCACTCATTCAAAGTGCAACTGATGTCAGACAAATAAAAGCAAATGACTTCATGTCATCTTTCATGGCAAGTAAAAAAAAATGACATTTCCTCTTTGTGTGCAGATTCTCTCCTTTCCAAGTATTCAAAG
The DNA here is from genome assembly GCA_963556495.2 of Valencia hispanica. NCBI lineage: Eukaryota > Metazoa > Chordata > Actinopteri > Cyprinodontiformes > Valenciidae > Valencia > Valencia hispanica. The sequence continues at coordinate 35,867,554 of OY747720.1, read as the reverse complement.
AAAAAAAAAACATGTCTTACTTCTTCTATTTCTCTTTCTAACCTTATACTTCATTCTTCTTGTTTTTTTTCTATTTACTCTCTGTTTTTCCTTCCCTCTCCTACCCAGTTTCTATTCTTCCCGCTGCATTAAAGTAAATAGGTAATTAAACTGTGCCTCGGGGGCAAACAGCCGCACATACCAACCCTACGGCTTGCCCATAGGCGCAGAGGCAAGACAAAAGGAGAGTGAGGCCTGTAACTCATCAAACACTTCACAAAGCCACATGTGTATCCACCTCTATATTCTGTCAAAATGATGGCGAATAATAACTGCATTTACTGAGACTGTCTGCAAAGTATTCCTATCCATAGCACTGTTACACATTTTCTCACGTTACAACCACTAATGTCAATGTCGTGTACAAACATAAAGTAATGCATAACAGTGTTATAGCTAATATTATCTAGAAAGCTACAAAAATGTAGTATGCTTTAATATTCAGCCCTGTTGACCCGACGTATTGTCGAGTCACCACACACCAACCCCAATTCTCAAAACACGGCGGTGGCAGCATCATGGTGCGAGGATGCTTGTTTTATTCATGTCTGGCAATTTGTGGATTTAGGTGTGGCGGAATATTAATGCATGCCACTCTTTTTAGATTGGCATTTGTGAAAGGTGAAATCCCTTTATTAGTTTTCTCAAAAGTCACAATTACGGGCAACTTTGCGTTTGCTTGTCGCATAAAATCACAGTGAAAGGCAATGAAGTTTGTGGGTTGTAAGGGCAATTATTTTTGCTGTGATATCTAAATACATTTTTGTGTTCTTTAAGTGGTGTTTTCTTTATGGTAGTATAAGGAACATTTGCTTGGCAGTTACCTGCAGCGATGGAAGCCAGACGAACATAGTCAGAGCCCCTCTCCTCCGGCTCATAGGGGTAGCTCTCCACCAGGCTCAGTCCTGCCAAACGCAAACAGATTAATCATTGACAAATATCACAAAATTGCAGCAACATTTCACATTGTTGACGTTTTCCTAGGGTGTTTTATTCATCTTCCAAAGTGAATAATATACTCAGTTTTTGTCAAACTTCTCAACTGCTGGTATTTATTATGAAGTGTTCAGGCCTTTTCCTAAGAGGGTGCGCACAGTGATATTACACTTAGCCTTGCTGTGGTTTTAGATTAAAGTTCTTCTTTAAAAGGAAAGTATTTGTATGAATCACACGCTTACTTAGAAACTTTGTGTAACATATTTCTTTGTGGAATGCACAAATATTTCCTATAAAAATAAAAAATAAAAATAAAAGAGTACGGGCAGTTTCATAAAACACATTAAATATTATACAAATAAGAAATGCTTCTTTTGATTATTTATGTAGTATTTATTAAATTGTGGGTTCTATGATACATGCCTATTCTGTGTAACAATTTCTACAGTGTGGTTGTGGAAACATTTGAACATTAAACATCAATGAGCTTCTTTTTAAAAGTCCTTCAAAGTTAGACAGTCCTTGTCACCTCAGCACCTTGAATTACCCTGTGAGGTTTGTACGTCTGTTTTTTGGTTGTAGTGATTCATCTGGTCAGAGAGGATCTATGGTGGAGATCAGCTGCACGGGCCTATTGCACTCACCTGGTGCCAATCTGGCCTTTGTGTTCCTGGGCTTCTTAATGAACTGGCTGACAACCATTCAACGCCTGATGGTCACCATACCGGTACCTCCAAGCCTTCCTAGAGTTCTCCTGTGTATCTTCAGTACTTCCTGTGTCTCCAGGTTCCTCTGAAGAGTTTCCTGATCCCGCCATTCGCCAAGTGAATCCTTCAAGTAGGAGATAAAGTAACTCTGACAAGCTGACTGCTTCCTTCGGCTGCAAGCCAGCCCGGTGTGCAGCATTCCACCTGCCTTCCCGCTCTCTGCCACGCCCCCCTCCTGATTCGATCCATCGGATCCCTGCAGCCGCTTTCGCCGCTCAGCTGACCTCACGGTATTGCCCCAGAATTAGAAGCCACCGGACCAGTGAGTACTTCAGCCTTAAAGAGTCGGTTTTTTCCCCATCTGTCAGAGATCTCAACTAACCTCACCTCTCACTTCCCAGACGCTCAGCGATCCCCGCCGTTCCAGCTGAACCACTTCGATTTTTTTCCTTTTTTTTTTTTTAAACAACTTAACCTTGTCCTGGTGTCTGAGCTTGATTCTGCATGTGGGTCAGGAGGTTAAACGAAACCATGACATACCCTGCTGTTGAAAGTGTGCTATACAAATAAAATTGCCTTGCCTTGTCTTGTCTTTATGAAGCCCAGAAAAAAAGGAAAATAAAAATGAAGAGAAAAGACGTTGTTCTTTAGCCAATAGATCCATAGCTGTTTTTATCCTTGGCCGTTTTTATTTTGGGCTGGATTGGGTTTGTATTTGTTAATATTGCTTACCAGATCTTGCCATTTTTAGTTAATTTTTATAGTTTAAAATGGGTGGTATTATTTAATACCACTGTGTTAGCGTTCTAGTTTATTGTTGTGTGGTGCTCTTTATGCATTTGAATTTAGTTCACCTGTACCAGTGCTATTCTGTTTCCTGTCTTTTGTAGATTTTCTTTCATTCTAAGTTCTGCAGCTTATGCCTTGTCCACAAGTAGCCGGGTATCTCACAAAACGCAGATCTTTTTCTACGGTTTGGCCTGTCATCCACACGAAAACGCAGATTTATGGCACTGAAAACAAATCTTTTTAAAAACTCTGGGTAAAGGGAAGATTTGCATTTTCTCCGTTTTAAGCGTTTGTGTGTGGAGAGAAATAACCGGAGTTTTAGGCTCGGCAACGTCACTGTCCATGACAAAAATGCTCTAACATCACTTGTGTGACCTTTTTACACTCAGAAACAGCATTTATGCCCTCAGATGTGTTGACATCGATTGTCCAAGCGCTTTTTGCTTGATGGTTTTTATAAGCTCAATTACTCCTGTATGTAGAAGTTAGAACATAGAAAGTTACTCTGAGTGGAAAGGATTTGGGGGAACTACTGCCCCCTACAGGTTTGGCATGTCTATGAATGTGCTTAGCAACGCACTTATGCGGTTAGATGTGAAAGGAGTTTTTTTTTTTAAGACGAGGTGGTGAGAATATTCGTTTTTTTAAAACCTCGGCTACGTGTGTACATGGCCATAGTGTTGATTACTCACCCTCCACCAGCCTGCCAGTTTGCCCCTCCCCCCACACCTGTTCCCAATCACCTGATTTCCTTCACCTGCATCTAACGTCATTCTCCACTCACCCCAGTGCTTTAAGTGGGCCGGTACGCAAGTGTATACGCAGTACCGGCAATTCTAAATTTTACTCCTCTGCGTACCGGGACTTATTTCCAGCGTGCGCTGCATACCGGAACGTTTTTCCAGCATGTGTTGATGAGTACCTGGACTTTTCCTCAGCAGTCAATACCCTCCTTGGACTTCCCAACAGTTTACAGCTTCAATTTGTTTATAATAAAAATCGCCTCAAAATAAAACCATTGTTTATACGCATGAAGATTGCTGTACTGCTGCCTTCATGTGGTATGGGAAAGACGATACTTTCCACTTGTGAAGTGGAAATTCCCATTGTGTTATGTTCAAGTGCTTTTTGCTGTAGTGAAGTGAAAGGAACGATGCCACCTGCAGCTGTATCAGGGGAGCCGAAGCGCTGGGATTCATCGGTGCCCTCCTCCTCTTGTTTGTGTGTGTGAGTGTTTTTGAACTCCTGGCAAGATGGTAGAGAGCAGTAGCACAGCTTTGTGGAAGAACGGACATATTTTCTTTTCGTCAGCATAAAAGAGAAGAATATAATGGTAAAATTAATATTTTCTGTGATCAAAAATAAATAAAATGCTATGTGGAATAGTCTATTGCTGGCTGTCTTTCCTGTTATCCTGCAGAGTTAATTTAGTTGGATGACTGACGTTATTCATCGTCACGACTTCTCGGTGCATTTAAAGGAGGCTGTGTCTGTCAATTAAGTTGCAGCATGTGCGAGGCGCTGCAAACTGGCTTTTAATTATTGGTAACGCATAAGTACTCTAACGCCTTACTTTTATGAATGGATAACGCTGTAACGTAACTGATTACTTTTGATTGATGGTAACGCTGTGACCTAATTAACTACTTTCCAAAGTAGCCTAACTATACCCAACACTGGTTATTACCAGAGTAAAGGAGCCACAATAGTTTCTGGCATGCCAGAGGTTTTTATATCACCTGCATAGCATCTGAAATATTTAGACTTTAGAATCTAGAATTTAGATTTTTCATGTCCACGTTTACATTTGGCTTTATTCTGTGGTTCCGTGACACTTGCTCATTTGGCTCGTGGATTTGATTTAAAATTGGATTTATCCTTTTCTTCTTTATTATTTCTGTACAATAAATCTATAGATCGATAGATTGATCTATATGTACATAAATATCACCCATGTTTGGTCCCATATTTGTATCACAGACTGACGGCAGCTCATTAAAGGAAGTACCGGCACTTATTTTTTTCCACTTAAAGCACTGACTCACCCCTCAGTATTTAAGCTTACCGGTTTTCTTTGCTGGTTCCTTCTGTGATATGATCAATTTCCCTGTCTGTTCCGCCAACTGTTTACTCAGTTTATGCTCCAAGACCTGTAAGTTTTTCTGTTATTGTTAAAGGCATTATGCTTATTACAAGTTCCTGTCTGCAGTTTCCACCACACCAAATATGACACTACCAAACTTATCCCAACAACCCCTAACCCTATCTAAAGAAGCAGCCATGACCACCTTTCAACTGGCTTTTCAACTAAATTTGCTCTGGTGTTGCTTATTCTGATTTCTTTGGCTAAAGATAATGTTTGACTCTCAGAATTTGATTTTAAATGGATCGCTTTATGGGGGTAAATATAAAAAATGCTTTAAATAATAAAAATAATAATAAAAAAATATCAACTTCTCTCATTTTCTCTGACATGCCTGATATGGACCTTTGGGTCAAATCCTGACAGATATTGACCAACTCTTTCCTTGTTATTGATAATGGTTGATCACATCTGGTTGGCTTCTGTCTACTTTAGCATTAACCAACCAATATTGATACATACACATTATAGTACACATTATGGTGGAGCTACCTGAAAAGTTACAGTTTTGGAGAAAAAAAATCTAGATGCATCCATTTTCTTGGATGCATCAATAAGATTTGAACCATTTAATGCTCTATGCTAATATTCCAAAACATGCTCCACAAAAAAATGTGATTTTGTGGGTTACTCCTCTTGTTAATATATAGTTTTTGTAAGAAAGCGGACACCGACCAGTATGGGTTGAGCCTATCACAGAACCACTTAAGGATGGCAGTGGCAGTAAAAATATACAGACTCGTGCATTGTAAGTTAAGACAGCTAATATTTTAACACAATGTTTATTGTTAGTCATATACAAAATGTACTTTGTTGTCCACTGCCGAGTTACTGAATCAGCTTTATCTGGAGCCTGGTTGGTTTTTAATGTTTCACTGAGCCTCAATGTTTCTGTCAATTGATATTCAGATTTAATAAACGTGCACTAGATTGGTTAAAGCAAGACCTGCATGGGAAAGGCAGTGGTTTCATTAAGTTATTAATTAGTTTTAACCAGTTGAATAGTATTATTAAGCCCCTTTTCCACTGGGGTCTGCTTGGCCTGGGCCGGGTCATCTCAGCCTGGTTGTGTTTCCATTGCCATCTCAGGAACACGGAAGTGGGCAGGAAAATGGGCAAGCAAAGTGCCGTGAAAAGTCCATAATATCACGCCTAGTAAACAGTTCTCCCTGGATTCTGGAGAAGTAAAAAGCAATAACGTGCCATTCTAGCCGGCTTTTTATCCGGCACACTCCACACCGCCAGGCCACCTATGTGGCTACCCCTACATAGGTGGGTGCGAGAGTGACATCACTGTACCGGACCAATCAGTCCGTAGGTGGGTGTGTAGTGTCGCCTCGGCACGCTTCAGACCGAGCCAGAGGGAGTCCGACAAAACACGTCGGATTGGCACAGACAAAGCCAGAGGAAATCTGCTAAATAGGGGCTGACCCGAACCGGGCCTGGCCGAGCAGACCCTGGTGGAAAGGGGGCATTTCTTATCATTGTCTTGTTGCATCAAATCCTTTTTCACTATGGTTCTTCCAAGGTGATGTATTTATATCCATCCAATGTCTACACCCACTTATCCTTGTGTGGTTGCCGGGGAAGAAGGACGGCGCCTATCTCCACGAGTCATTGGGCGAGAGGCTGGGCGCACACTAGACTGGTCAATACATTTAACGTGAAATTCCTTTTTTTCACACAAACTTGGCTAATGGGCTGGCTTTAACAGAGGTGTATCTAAAATGAATCAGATTATTGGGAGAGTCATGTTATACACATCATATCATATTGCTATTAAAGACCAGAGATACACAACCGTATTAGCTTTTGCTTATTCCCCATAAGCCACATTATACATTATAACATTTGCTTTGTGACACAGAGCTCCATCACAGTAGAAGATATACAGATATTCTTTAAATTGTGACTGGATGATGTAGAAGTTGCTCTTGGGGGACTTTTGATCCCACTTCTTATTCATGGCAGAGATCCTAAGCAGAGGAAGTCCAGCCACTGGATGAGAAGCAAACCCTCACATGGATTCTATCAGGATGCTTCACTTTTGACACAGAACTTAAAGCAGTTTTAAACTTTTCTTCCCTGAACAAATGGATCTCAAGATGTAATATATAGTTGGAAAGGTTTATCAGAAAAAAACTGTTTTTTATCAGTCTTTTCCAGTACATCCGTGTACTCGCTGCAGACTTGCTGTCTGAGTTGATGTTTTCCTTTGACAGGAGTTTTTCTTTGCTGCCCCTCTGGTAATATTGTCTTGTAAAATAAGATAGTTGCGAATTTCTGCTTTGTCCATGTGTAGAAGGGAATGTGTGCATGTAAAAAAAAAAAATCTGATATTTTTGTTAAGATCTGTTTACTGATACAAAAAAAAAACAAATGTAAAACTTCCCCATCTTGGATGTGAGTATCAACTTGCAAGTACAAATAATGCAGCATGTCTCTTCCTCTCAGCTGATTGGTCAATGTCATGTCAGTCACAGAAAAGATGGGTTTGACCTTCTGCGCGACACTTTACTAAGATCCAAGTGCTGGAAGGGTAGTCACGAGCTTTTTATTAGGGCTATTAACAAAATGAAATACTTCGCTTCATTTAAATAGAAGCAGCTTTTACTTCCATAGAGAACAGTAACAGAATGTGATTTTCAAAAATATATATCTGAACAATGATTTTGTTTGGTTCCACTTAACAATGAAGCAATGTCTACCTGAGCCGCAGAAGCATTGGCGCCGTCCTCCATCTTCAAAATGTACTACCCCTTCCAGGACCTGCAGGTCCAAAAATTGCCACCCAGACAGGTCGAACCTATCTGTTCTCTGATTGGCTTGTTAAGTTTGTGATTGACATAACTCTGACTAATCAGCTGAGAGGAAGACACATCCTGTAAAAATTCATACTTGCAAGTTAAAACAAGTTAAGGAACTTGAGCATTGTACAGATAGTTTAACAAATATCTGTAAACATACTTTAACAAAGAAAATTGTCTCTTGTGTAATTATTTTTTACAAATTAAATTTTTTTGTACATGAATGTGGCAGACACGCCTCGGGTTCCTGTCTACTCCGAGGGTGTCCGGGAGGACACGCCTCCAGGTCCTGCTTCCACCGAGGGTGTCCGGGTGGACTTGCCCCTCCAGAGCCCGCTGCCGCCGAGGGTGTCCGGGTGGACTCACCCCCCAGGTTTGACGCCACATCGTCCAGGGTCTTCTACGTCATGTCGTGGGTCCTCAGATTCCTGCCGAGGTCCCCTCAGTGACTGCCAGCTGCCCAACGCCAGCAAGGTTCAGCTTTTCTGGCCTCAGGACTCCCAGTCACAAAATTCTCCATCGCTGGCCTCCCAGGTTCTGTCTGTCATAGTTAGTTGTTTGTGTAGTCTCGTTAAGTTAGTTTGTGTGACTTGAGTTTTTCCTTCCACCACATTTTCTCACCCTCTTTTCTCATGTTTGTGGTTAATTCCTTATTTATTTCAGTTCTTTCTAAGGTTTATTATGTTCCCTCCTCTCTTATGTTCATTAGTGCCTCTTTATTCCTGGTCACTTTTTGTGTTCAGTCTTTCCTTACGCCTTCTTAGGTTAATCTGTCTAGTCATTCCTTATGCCTTGTTTTTTGCCTTCCTTTCTGTTTTTCCCCTTGCCATGCTACTTCCCTGCCCAGCTGCTGCTCATTTCCATTCTTCCTCTGCTCTCCCTTTCTCTCCTGTGTCAGCTTGTCTCTAATTGGTTCCCTGGTTTGTCAGTGTCACTCCTCATTTCTCCTCAGTATATTTAAGCTCTCTGGTTGTCTTAGTTCCTCGCTGGTTCCTCGTCAAAGCTTCCCATTCCCTGGTCTTTGTGTTTTTCATGTCCTCCTACCATACCTTGTAAATTCCTTGTTCATTTATTTAATTAAATAATTGTTTTGTTTTCTTGCTGCATTTGAGTCCTTCCTCAAACTAAAACATGACAATTTCTTGATCTTAAACACATCTGCTTCTCCTCTATAGCATTCTGATGTGACTACACTGAAAATATGTTAGCTGATTGTTTTGTGCCAGTGTAGAAATACAGTAGAAAAACATGGTTTTGTTAAGATAATAAAGCCCCTAGCAATGGATTAAGATTTATTTAGCAAAATCATCCCTAATCAATGTTAATTGTCAACACAAAAACTAAAGCTGCAAAGGTTACAAAGCACTGCATTTCTGTTGACTCTGTTGTCTGTGGCACAATCTATTTGTTCAAACATTGGAATAAAGATTAGAGGTTAAAGGTAAGGCTTTTAAACCTAGGAACATCTCACCAACTGTCAAAAATGGTGGCAAAAGCATCATGGGTATGGTCTGTTTTGCAGCCAGTGGCATAAAGTGAGAGAATAGAATAATAAAGACTGACTGTCTTCATCTAACCCCTGCTTTCCACCGGACGCGTATACGGCGCATCATGTCTGCGAAGCGTAAAAAACGCAGCCGATAGCCGCCAAATTCAATGGGACCGTTTCCACCGGGCGCGAAGCAGCGCGAATCGGATGTGTCTCAGAAGCGTTGTGTCGCAGCTCTCTCTTAGATTTACATGGCTGGTCTATTTTAAAAAAAATAATTTTTACGCCCTACACTTCAAAAATGTGTCAATCTCAGCAGTTTAGATCGGGCCAGACAGGAAATCAGGCACGGAAGCAGTGAAAATAATCCAGATATGTTCAAAATAAAAGATACGTGCAGATTGCTTTCTGCTCAAGTACAACAAAACAAAACAAAACATGACTAGTTGTGACAGCAGGACTACCCTGGATGTTGAGTTTATGCTACTTGCTAACATAGAATTACATTTCCCCCCCTGCATACTTCACTTTAAGTTATGCTTTTGCAATTCCCTTGTGATTTTGTGATCTCCTGGGACCAGATAGGTGGGACGCTTTCCCGAGTGATACGCGTCTAAAACGCAACCGGTGGGAAGGGACGCGCTGCTGAATCCGGGAGTAAAGCGAGTCTATTACGTTATGTGCCGCTTACCCGTCCGGTGGAAAGCAGGGGTAATGTTGAACAATTGAATCAGGTTTGGGTGTTCCAGGAGAACAATAATCTGAAGAACATATCAAAAATGTTGAAGTTTAAAAACTGGGTAGGACTGATCTTGAAAAATATCTGGATTAGGATTAACAGCCAAGTACATGCCAGGAAAGCAATAAATCTCAATGTGCTTTACCAATTCTAGTAAAAAACAGCGTTCAAAAATACAGCCAGCAGTATGTTAAAAGTTTGCTTATGTCTCCAAAAAAGAGTGGCTCAGGTTGTAACTCTTTAAATGACACTTAACTCAATATTTGAGGCTGTATGTAAAACTTTGACCCTTTGGATGAGAGCCAATTCAGGTTGTTGAATGATCAGTTATGATGAACTCTTAAACACAAAATAATTCTGTTGTGAATGGAGACCTACTGAGGGGAACTCACTGTTTTCTGAACGTTGAACTGAGCAATGTTGATTCTTACATGACAAACTTGAAGTTATCAGCTCAACCTGGCCCGAATTTAATGGGGCAGTTTAGCTATTTTGCACACACACAGGCACGTCTTGTGTCTGCAGTCTTTGATGATGTATGTCTCCCCACTGCTTTAAACTTCAAGATAATGGCTTTTTGCTTTGTTTAATCGTAGGAATTTAAACCAAGCTCTCATTGCTTAACTATTTGAAATAACGCATTAAAGTCCAGAAGGTGTTCAGTAATCCAACTGAGGGGAAGATACAGCACACAAACAGAAAAGCTATAGCTTAATGCATTCTATCATTTCCAACTTTTCTCAGACCATCTTACAAGGAAGTGTGTGTGTGTGTGGGGGGGGGGGGGGGGGGCACATGTGGTGTCTTAATTTTAAGATTTTGTTGGTCAATGTGTTAAAGCCTGAGCCTTGTAAGCTTTAAAAGGGAACACAATTACTATCAAAACCCAATTAGACCATGTTTTCAGGCGTATTTCAATTTCTGAACAAAAAGCAAATTAACTAAACACCCATATATATATATATATATATATATATATATATATATATATATATATATATATATATATATATATACTTCATTTCAGAGTATGAAGTATGAACAATAAATAATTTACTAGATCTAGTTCTTGCTAAAAGTGAACTGGTATAACACTGGACGTTTGTGCAGATGGTGTGTAAATATTTCAGTGGAACTGTGCAAATATTCCTGCTGCTACACCACTTAAGTAAGAATCATCTCTGATGTAAAGACTTGTTTCATCTGTGCATCTCAGCGTGGGATTTTGCATTTGACTTCCACAAAACACCCATTGCTGTCATCCTCGTGGCTCTGCTGCACTTGTTTTCATATGGGATGAAAGTAAAACTGCCAGCTAAATGCCTCGGTTTGATTGTCAGGGTATGACAAATAATGGGCTTCAGTGACAATCAGAGAAGAGCGTTGGAAATAAGCACAAAAGTGATCAAATATAATGTGTGTGGGTGGAATAAAAGGAATCAGAGCCCCAGTTTTACCTATTTTTGACATAATAATCACTCTTTTCATTTCAGCCTAGAATCAACTGTTGAGCTATGTGGAGGCGGGCGCCTTAGTCGTGTGCAATGGCCAGCACACACACAATAATCCCAACAACATGCTGTACCTGCTCTCGCCCATCGCTCAACCATACATTTTCTGTGTGCTCAGTGCTCATCTCACCGTGCAGCACAGACTGATGAAGACTCCAATAGATGCTCAGGCAGTTCTTCTCTCTTTTCATCCCTCGTTTACACTGGCAGCCGTGCAGAGGGGTGGACAGCAGTGCCGTCATGGCATTCTCACACTGGTTTCGCGCCCCAGGCCCCAGCTTCATGCTGCCATCTCCCGCCACGCACTGCCTGAGGGTGCGCAGTCGTGGGCTGCAGGTGTCATCGCTGGAGCAGGTGTCTCCGGCGCGCAGACAGTCCCTCCCGCCTGCAGAGAGGACCGCATGTGGGACTCCTGTAGGACAACAAAGAGGACAAGTTAGAGCCACATGCACCCGAGCAATAAGAGGAACTTGTTTTGAAGTGCTAAAAACTAAAACTGTGTCGTGCAAAGATTTTCACTCCCCTTAGATTTTTCAGATTTTGCTCCATTGCAATTAGAAACTTCAATGTTTTATTAGGCTTTTAGTTGATCAACGCAAAGCAGTAAACATGAATATATGACAAAGGATTTCTTTTAGCCCCTCTTTTTATTGATAACTTGTTATAAATTCCATGCACAAACAACTGCCTTCTGAAGCTTCCTACTTAGTATTAGGGTTCACCTGGGTGTAATTTAATCTCATTATAAATCCAGCTATTCTGTGAAGGTTTATTAAGCTGGGGACACACTACTCGATTTTTTTTGCCCGACTTTCTCAATAATACCTATTCGTGGAAAAAGTCTGCATCAGTCCTCCTTGGTTAGTTAGGTATGTTTGTTTTCCCTTTAAACCGTCGTTTAAAGGGAAAAGTTTCCATGAGAGTGTATTCTGTTGGCTTCAGTTCGTTTGACAAATCAAGCAGTATGTTATCCCTCAGCGGGGGGCAAGTGTTAATCGTGTGACAACTAAAGTTTCAGTCCATAGCAGGACAGTCGTGGCAGGCAGATATGGCAAAAACTGGGGAGATATTTAAAGCAAGGTTACGATAGAAAACAATATTTCGAGTTTCTTCGCAAAGCAATCTTTAAATATGATCCAAAAATGAAAACATCACCAATCTACCAATACATGGCCAAACTGACAGGCCAGGTAAGGAGAACATGAATCAGGGAAGCAGCTAAGAGGTCCATGGTTACTCTGGAGGAGCTGCAGAGATCCACAGCTCAGGTGGGATAATGTGGAAAAAATGGGGAGAATGCGGAGAAACCCATAACAGCTCCTTCAGACTATTTATTTTCAACACAGCAAAACATGTGAAAGAAGATTCTCTGTTCAGTTGAGTGCAATGCTAAACGTTGTGGCTGAGATGCAAGGCACAAGTCAAACCATGAAACATGGCAGTGGCAGCATCATGATATGGGGATCCTACTGGTATATAGTATGATAGATTGGAGGCGAATACAGCTCAATGAAGAAAAAAGCTGTTTGACAGTCTTAACAATAATAACAATACTTTTCTCCAAAAATTCTCTCCATTTAGTCTAATTGAGCTTTAGCTATCCTTGAAAAAAGATCTGTTAAAAATGTCAGGCTCTAGATAAGCAAAGCTGGCAGAAGAATCTGACAGGAACATGTTAGAAATTTGAGGGAGAATAAAATGTTTTGCCAGGCATTGAATTCACAGGTTGGAGTTTTTGGCTATATAGAAGGTATGTGGGAGCTAGAGTCAAGGAACTCAGTCTGATGTCTTAGAAGCTCAGTGAAAAGGGGAATTCTGGCAGAGAATGTATAAAAATACAAACATTATCAGAGGAACAATTTTACTAATCACATGTTTTGTCAGTTTTCACAGACTGATGAACTTTCCCTGTAATTAGTAAATATAAACGGTTTTGAAAAATGTCCTTAAAGTAATTTAAACTAAACCACTTTGTGTCAGTCATTATTTTAGCTTTGTTGAAGCAAAGTAAACAAGCTGGATTTCTGAATTGGATTACAGTTTATGACATTGCTTTGTCAGTGGTGATCAAACACAGTTGCTGTTACATCTCCCTTACTGCATTCAAGCAGTTAAAGTTCCTCTGATAAAAACGGGAAGAGAAACGCGGCTTGGAAAATAGAGAAGAAGCTGTAGTATACATGAATTACTACAGTTGTCACATGAAATACATCTGACTCCAAAGACTGGAGTCTGATGAAACTTGGGGGCAATGACACGTCTCAACAATACATCCGAACATTCTTAGAAATTACACTGTAATGTTTTTAGCTCCAGTCTAAACAAAGTGTCATATTTGTTTCCTATAGTGAGGGGTTAGCACCACAGCTCATCTAGTATCATCCCATTTTACGATGTACTAATCCTATTCAGGGACAGTTAGATGTTTGCGTATTATAGATAATCACGGAGCCACATAGGGGATTTTTGTTTTCTTTTTGCGTTCCCTCGCAATAAACGTAATCATTTAGCGTTACATCGCAATAAATTTACAGAAAACCAGGTCTATTCTGTATGTACAGTCACAGTGATAACAAATGTCACACGTGCACATATGCAGGCCTACACCTTTAAAGATCCTTAGTGCAAACATATTTATACATTCTTGTTTATTCTGTGCAAAAAACTGGTTGAGAATCGATCTATTAACTTGGGGCATAATCTCCTGCAGCCTTTTTACGTAAATGTTACGGCTGCCATTCAATTTGCAAGAGCCACTTAAGGCATTCTTGAGAAAATAAGGTGATTTTCTGCCCTATGCTGGCAGTAGAGTTCTTATGTTCTGCGTAAGGGTGCCTTGGAAGCCTCCAACGACATACTTTTTTCCATGTTACAAAAAGTGCGTAAGGGGGACGTTTGGCACCCCTATGGGCAACTCACTGCAATCTCAAGTTCTTGCTAGGAAGATCCTACCGGTTTCTGAATGTTTTGTTGGGATGGTGGCAGCAATTCCATTATCTTCAACATTCTTTGTCTTGACCATCACGTCTGCTTAAAAATTTGTGGAATAGTTTGTAATTTTCAAGATGGCAATAATGCTGAGAAAACTGCAGCTACACCTTAATGTAGGTGCGGTTGCAGAACAAAGAAGAAGCTCTAATGGTTTTAGCCACTGCTTTCGTTCAGCACTGACAGGAGGACCTGGAGAGACGGCAACGCTGTTGGCAACGATGGATAAAGAGGCAGCACCGCCAGTATGACCGCCCCACCCCCTGATTAATCCACAAATCCACAAACATTGTGCGTTGTTCTTTGGATGTTCCTGAGGTATTATTTCGAAGGCACTACGACTACGAGTAAGGTTTTCGTGGCGCATAGTCTTGGACAAGACCATCAACCTGGCCATGAACTTACGAATGGGCTGCGATCATTGGATTCTTATATGGCTGACTTTAGGAGGCTGTAGGAGATGGTCCAAAAATCATTTGTAGGGTGTTTGCAGCTTTTCGTACAGGTCATTGTGAATGAGCCTTAACATATGAATTCCTAATTTTTTAGTCAATTACTGATGAGCAGTTGAAAACAGATATTTATTTATTTGGAAAAGCCACGATGATGATGTCATGACCTTCTAAGCTTCTAATTCACAAACCAAATCATATTTTATGGGAGTTTTCCTTCTGGAAGATCTGAGGCACTTCACATAAAATACATGGCTTCATGAGGAAAGAATATTATGTGGAAATACTGAAACAAGTCATCTACCAAAAAGTTACAGTTTGGTTAAAAATTGGGTCTTTTGATTGGACAATAAACCCAAGCATAAAGTCAAATCAGTTACAAAATGGCTTATGCTACTCAAAGTCAATGCTATGGAGGGGTCAGAGTTGAACAGGTGTGCGTAAGTAAGGGAACCAACAACCTAACTCAGTTACATCAGTTATGCCAGCATGAATGGGCTAAAATTAGAGCAAACTATTGTTAGAAAACTAATTTAAAAAAAGCAAACAGTTTAAACGGCAATTGAATCAGTTACAAAGGAAATACATGCAAACTTCTCCATTTTAAGATTTTCTCATCATTCCAGCATTTCGCAAATATAACAAAGCTTTGTTGATTCACAAAACAGGAGATATTTTGTCAGATTTATTGTCAGACAGTGAGGGAAAAAGCTTACATCTGTTTTTATACACAACATATACATGTCTGGTTTCGACCATATCTTTGCCCTTGTTGGGAACCAAGCTTTAAAGAATCTTTAGAGTAGCTGTGTGCCTCCTCTCACTCATGCTCAACATCACACAGTGCAGGGCAGCCCCTGTAAAAAGACATCAAAGCCCCTAACAAGATTCAAAATCAATTCTTCCCAAGCACCAAGCAAGCCATATTTCAATACCAACCACCCTGCCAGGCTCCCCAAAAGGACCAGCATCAAAACAAATAAAGATTTTAACATTTCTTCTGAGTCATGCTAGATTACATAAATCAAACACTCTATAAGAAATGGGAACCCAGTGTAATTATGTTCTCTGCGTGAGTATAAAGTCCTCTTAGATTCACATTCAGAATGACTCCTTGTCCTTGCTGGACAGAAATGTCCAAAAGGAACACCAGCAAAACAGCCACATACTAATCCTGACAGAGATGAAGGCATATATCTGTGTGGGACTTCCTAAATCCTTAAAGGTCAATCAAACAAGTAAACAATCATAATTACAATGGAATGTAAGTCTACTGAATGTAATTTTTTTAACCTGAAGTGTCCTAATTTGTTCACAATAAAGAAATAAATATTTACTATGTAGAATGAACGCTTGTTCATACGGAAGAGGATTAGGGCCACTGAAGAAAAAAAATAGAATTCTGAGAAAAAAGTCAGAATTCTGACTTTAATCTCAGAATTCTGACTTTATTCTCAGAATTCTGACTTTAATCTCAGAATTCTGACTTTAATCTCAGAATTCTGACTTTATTCTCAGAATTCTGACTTTAATCTCAGAATTCTGACTTTTTTTTGGAAATGAAAATAAATCCTTTGTAAAAAAAATTTTTTGTTTTAGGTTTCTGAAAAAAGTCAGAATTCTGAGATTAAAGTCAGCATTCTGAGATTAAAGTCAGAATTCTGAGAATAAAGTCAGAATTCTGAGATTAAAGTCAGAATTCTGAGAATAAAGTCAGAATTCTGAGATTAAAGTCAGAATTGTGAGAATAAAGTCAGAATTCTGAGAATAAAGTCAGAATTGTGAGAATAAAGTCAGAATTCTGAGAATAAAGTCAGAATTCTGAGATTAAAGTCAGAATTCTGAGAATAAAGTCAGAATTCTGAGATTAAAGTCAGAATTGTGAGATTAAAGTCAGAATTCTGACTTTTTTGGAAAAAAAAAAAAAATCCTTTGTAAAAAATTTGGTTTGTTTTAGGTTTCTGAAAAAAGTCAGAATTCTGAGATTAAAGTCAGAATTCTGACTTTTTTTTGGAAATGAAAAAAAAAATCCTTTGTAAAAAATTTGGTTTGTTTTAGGTTTCTGAAAAAAATCAGAATTCTGAGAAAAAAGTCAGAATTCTGACTTTAATCTCAGAATTCTGACTTTTTTCTCAGAATTCAATTTTTTTTTCTTCAGTGGCCCTAATCCTCTTCCGTATGTTCAGTCTAGATGGTTGAGATAATTTTTCCGTCTACCTAAAGGGATTTTAATCAGTTATATCAACAAAGACTGTAAGTTTAATATAAGCCTCTCAAAATAGATCACCATGTGTGTTTGTTTTTTTTCCACAAAAATAAATTTGAGTAAACATTCAAGCATTGAGAATGGTACGGTAATGCAAACAGTACTGTCAACAACAACAACATTAGTATTCTCTGTGCAATTTAGGCTTAAGATGTGCAAAAATGGAAGACATATCCCAGAAAAGTTACAGATGTGGTTACTGCCAGAGATGGTTCTACAAAGTGGATCGAAATTATGAAAACTACAAATCATTTGTCATTCACTAAGTTCTAGTGTAACTCTATCATTTTAAAGCTCAATAAAATATGCTTAAGTTTGTGGATGATAGGTGACAAAATGGGAAAATGTTCATGGTGTAGGGATACTTCTGGAAGGCACTGTCACAGAATAATTCTAATTTCAGGCACTCAGTAAAATTAATTATTATGACAGACAACGGTTTTTTTATGAGTCTGATTGAAATTGTGAAAACTTTGAAGATAAAAACAAGTGAGTTAACCATAATACAGTGGAAAGCAATCCATATGCAGTTCACCACAGCCTGTTAGATGATCATAGCATTGTATAGTGCATTTCAAACTGTATAAAAACAATACTTATTTCAAATAAATGAGAAGATTTAGTTTCCTTAGCACATATATCGCTTTCCTACTCATATTGACCACTCAAAGCGCTTTACACTGGAGCCACATTCACTCAATCTCACTCTCAAACATTCATGCACCAATACAGAGCTCAGTAGGCAATTTGGGGTTAAGTGCCTTGCCCAGGGGCACATCAACACATGACAGAAGGAAGCTGGCATTGAACCTACAACCCTCCAATTGCAACACAACTACTCTATCTACTGAGCCACAGTCGCTGGCAACCAATGACACAACTTATAAGGCAAGTTGGTTTAGCAATTTATAATAAATTAAATCTGATAACATTATAACCCAAATAAGAAAAACATCCCAAAACTTGACTAAAGCTTTGTACGTCCAAAGTCAGTATTCCTCATTGCAACTTCAGTCACACTGACACCCTCTTTGGAGCGGATCTAAATCTAAATTTCAAGGCAACAACAACTTATTTGTTGAGATCTAAGTAGCTGTTGATTGGTAAAATATATATAAACTTAATTTATCAATCATTTATTAAATTGGATGAGTTATATTTGAGAAAAAGCACATGTTGTAAACACAACAATTTGTACATTTAACAAATAGGAGCATCAGTAGTGTGTTCCTACTCATGCTGGTCACAAACTTCCCATTCCAATCCTCAGTCTTTATGTGGTTGTGTTGATCACTATGGCACAAACAGCACATCCCTGATGATCCCACAAGTCTTTAATCGGACTGACATCAGGTCATTCCAATTTTTCCAGTTTCTTGGGAAAATGTATTCCAAATTCAGCGATAAAGTCCGCTCTGTGAGGGTGAACATCTTGGGGAAGTGAGTTCTGTCCCTAAAAGGGAAGATGTGGGGTTGGCACTAGCTGCAGAATCTCATCTTCTCTCATTTTACTGCATTGGGATTTCCTCCAAAGGTGGCACGCCTTGTTTGCCTGTTGAGGGGAGATGCCATCCCACACCATCACACTCTCTCCACCAAAAGCTGTTTGGCATTGGCTTACCATTAGCTGCTGATGGAGCTAAAGTCTTTATTCATCTCTGCTTCAATCTCTTAAATGTTTAAATTGACTAAGTCAGTAGCATATTAAGCTGTTTGGCATTGGTGGAGAGGATTTAACAGGTTTCATGGCCACAGCCTGCATACACAACTCTGCTTCTCTACCTCCAAATGTAGTTTTCCTCCAAATGTGGCACCATTCGAAGAGAAGCAGACATGTTTTCTAGCCATATGGGATTCATTATCAAAGATCAATGTCACAGAAAACAAATAATCAACCAAACTAAAAAAATGCCCTTACTTGTTCTGCTAAGTTCGTACTCCTAGATGATACTGGCTGTGCATGTAGAAAAACTATTCACCCGCCCAGCAGATCTCAACCTTTCCAAGGAGTCGTCTAATCTAGAGCTGGGCTGTCAATAAAACTCCTGACAGACTACGAAGTGAGATGCTCGAGGTGAGATATTTTTTGTATGTTTTGTGGATGCTGCTGAGAGAAAGCAACTGCCATTCATTTGGAGAGCTCATCTTTGGTGAGCTCTTGACAGGAAGCGCTGATTGTGCTCTCTCCCTCTCCAAACCTATCAACTGTACCTTCAGCTACTCATTTTTTACTTCTTTTTTTTTTTTTTGCAAAGCTAAAGGAGGGGAAAGAAAGGGCAAAGTGACTTAATGTCAATTGTTTGTCAAGCAAATCTGCTCCACTGGTGGGGGTTTTCTTGGATCAAGAGATTGCAGCTTAAGAACCTGTTTCATGTCAAGATCCTTTCCTCACTTTGAGAAAACTCCATAAATGCAGATTTTCATTGAAACCGCTTGTTATCGCACTCCCATGATGGTTTTCATCTCTTGTTTATTTTCTCTTGTTCAAGTATGTTGAACTGCAGGTGGGAAAAGAAGTGGGTGGTATGTGTTGGTGTTCTCATGCTGAAGGTAGACCTGAGAGAAGCACCTCAAAGCAGGATTTGGCTTCACTCATTTTCAAGCTAAAAGAAGGAAGAAAAAAAAAAAAAGTCCCCCGTGAGCTCCAACAGTGCAAATCACATTAAATTGCAACTAATCCAGCATGGAGAGGTTTGATATTTGTACGGGAAATTAAGAAGCACTTCAGATTGCGGGAGATAACCCGTTTGCCTAGAAACAGAACTGCAGCGCACCGGCAGTTCAAAGACAGACAGTCAAAACCAATTAGGAGAAATCAGTTGCCTTGTCATTCAAATTCGTTCCATCCTATATGCCCGCCTGTTTATCATACCGAAGTAAATAATTTGGTTTTAGCTTCCCGCTCTCTCAGCTTTTCTGTTTCCTTCCATCAAGTAATCCTTTTTTTTCTCTCTCTCTCTCTCATCTCCACCTGCTGAAAACACACCTGGGATAGTTCAAGGAGCAGACTTAAAAAGGAGAAAAAGTTTGAAGGAGGAGAACCAAAAATCGGAAGCGTGTTCAGCTACTCCCTGCAGCCGAGTCCGTCTGGACGCTGATTGACGCCTTGGTGGGGAATGAAATATAGATGTAGTAGACATAAAAATCAATTCCCATAAGCAATTCAGGAATAGGATTAGTTTTGAGAATGGAATTGAGCAGAAGACCACGGATAGCTCTAAACAGTATAGCTGTGAATGGGCCAGTTACTGGTTTCAGTGTATAGTAAGGTTTTCAAACATAATGGGTTCAAACCACTTAAATTTTCCTGAATTCCAAACTAAGTGTCTGAGTGAACAAAGTTTTCCTCTCGGTATTTGAAGCATAGAAAAGCACTGTGCTGCCCCTGCCTCACCTGTTGCTGAACTGTCACTTTTTTTTTTCTTGCTCCTTGGAAAGAGAAATTTGACTGCTTGGAAAGTAACAGAAACCAAGTGGAAACCATGGTTACCAGAGCTGACCTGCTGACTAGTTAACCACCTAACATCAGCTGGTTGGACAATATTTTCAGCAATAAACATCTTTACCAAAAAACTACTACTAAATTTAATGTGTGTATTCTGTTTTGCTTAGGTCTTCTACCGCTGTGTATATTTATTCTTTTACAAAAATATCTTAATACATACATTAATATCATACAAGAGATAGCCAACTCATTTTAAGCAGAGTGACAGTCAATACACTTCTTTCTTCTCGCAAACTCCAAATCTATACATTTCTATGTAATTGCGCAAGGAACAAATGGTGACTGTGGCTCATTGAGTGCAGTAGTTGTCTTGCAATTGGAAAGTTGTGGGTTTGATTCCAGCTTCATACTTTCACATATTGAGGTGACCTTGGGCAAGGCACTTGAGCCCAAGTTGCTCACTGATCTGTGTATTTGTGTATGGATGTGTGCATGTTTGCCTTCTGGCTAATTCTGGCTTTTTTAACCATGTTTATTAATGTGTTGTATGAAATTGCACCGTCCCCTTTCAAATAAACCAATAATAAAACGTTTGAGTGTGATTGGGTGGATGTGGCTATAGTGTAGTCATCATCATGCCTAGTTATTATACCATTTACATATCACAAATAATAATTCATTTATGTAATATTAATATGTGTAATGGTTCATATGTTGTATTATTTTTGCAGCACTATGAGTAACTTTTTCTATTTCTCTTTTAAATACTGTAAAAGCATTTGGATCATGTTTTATGATCTTGTTTTAAATGTTTGTTTAATATCGGAACAACCCAAAACTGTAGTAGTTTTGGTCAGGGTTATCCCACCCTGAAGATCTGAACCCTCCCTAATCTGGACCCAACATTAGTCTTTTGCAAACCTGGGTGATTTTTTAACATTTTGATTAAATACCTCCTTAATCTTTTAAATTAGGGTCATCCAGATTCCATCCTTTACAAGACCACAACACTTTGAGGTGTGGATGTTGTTACTGAGTGAACATGACTCAAAGTTTATTAAGTTCCAATGAGGTGTTTGAAATGAAATTAGAAGCACAGAGATGTGAGAAGCTGTTTGAAAGGAAAGTATATATTGTATCCCACATGGGGACGCATCAAGGCCATGCCTGGAGTCCATTCAGACTGAAAGAGAGCCAGATTTTCATTGGATAACAGTAAGGCTGAATGGAGGACAGCAAACTTGCTTTGATTAATCAATTCAAGCTATCTGTCAGAGGTCTGGTTGAATGTTTTTAGCCTTCTGGAAAACTCAAAATTAGAGTAAGAATCAGACTGTATCAGTGTGGCTAGCCTCTGCAAAGCTAGCCACACTAACCATGCTAATTGCTAATATAAGAGGATTAGGCCAGTTTTAAATGTCAATTCTAATCATTTTGTGTTTGTTGTAAAATCTTAGTAAGTCCCTGTTGTACAGTGATTGTTCTCTCACAAAACAGCGTAACCATCCCTCTGCCTCGGAAATGGGTCTTGTAATTAACGGGAAGCATGCTTGTCACTTCCGTTGCTGCCTTCATCTAGCCAGGTGTTGGCAAATGTCGTTTTCCTTTTTTTAAATCTATAAGGTCCAAAGAAAGCATACAATGCAGAATATAATGCAATCTCAGAAAGCTCGCCATGTCCACAAATGACATCCACCACTGTTAATGCAATGGATGACAGTGATAAAAAGTCAGGGAAATCGGAGATGTTGATGGCAGAATGATCAATGCGTTCACATAATGTGAGCTTGACTTAGTATAAATCATTATGCGGAAAACAGTGACAAGTGTATTTCTTATCTGTTTGCTTTCTCGTTGATCCTAAATTGTAACTTCAAGCTTACAAAGATTACCTGAACAAAGAAGGATCTGTGGTCAAAAGTGATGACAGTAATTCGTTTTTTCAGTTTGAGCTGATGGAGTTTGTTGCATGTTTTTTGTATCTTATACTGTACATTTATGGTTTACCATCAGAAAGGTGATTTTTTTTTTCACCATTCATTTTTGTATAACTTACTAGGAGTCTATATTTTGTTTTGTAAAAAAAAATGAAAACCATGTATCATTTTCCTTTCACTTTACAGTTATGTGTTGTTTTGTTTTGATGTATCACATCGATTAAAAAACAATAAAGTCTGTGGTTGCAAGATAGCAAAAATATGAAAAATCTACAAATACATCTAAAGAAAACTAGAATGTCAGGAAAAACTTACTCATTTCAGAAAGTCAAACTCATATGTTATATACGTAGATTTAACACATATAAAGTAAACTTATTCAAGCCTTTTTTTTCTTGTAATTTTGATTAATGTCTTACTGAAAATGAAACCCAAAATTCAGTGTCTCAGAAACAATTAATTAGCATTTTTAATGTCATACAAGTGTTTTGTAATGGTCATATTATGGCCTAAACAATCATTGCGAAGACTTCTTACTTGACAGATGTCCCAAAAACAGTCATTGACAACCCTCCACAAGAAAGGTTATCCACAAAACGTCACTGCTAAAGAAGTTGGTTGTTCACGGCATGCTGTATCTAAGCATTTTCATAAAAAGTTGAGTGGAAGGTAAAAAAAAATGTAATACGAAAAGATGAAACAACAGAAATAGCTGCAGCCTTGACCGGATTCTCAGACAAAATGAATTCAATAATTTAGAGGAGCTTCACAAGGAGAGAACTGAGGCTGGAGTCATCTGATGAAGAGCCACAACGCACAGACAGATTTCACACAAGGGTTGCAAGTGTCTCATTCTTCAAGTCAAGCTACTATTTATTTGGAAATCAAAGTCCCAGAATCTGGAGGAATAGCGGAGAGGCACATAATCCACATTTCTTGATGTCCAGTGTGAAGTTTTCACTTCACTTTCACTGAAGCTGCTATCAAACCAGCACCTCAGCAGAACCACAGGCTTATCTCCTCGATGCCACACGGCATTGATGGAGTAATTTATGTGAAAGGAGCCCAAACGAAGCATTAAGTGCACAATGGACATACTTTTCAGAAGCTGACACTTCTGTTTAAAACATCCTCTTTTAATGATCAGTTGTAATATTCAAATTTTCGGAGACATTGAGATTTGTGTTTTCATTACATCTATAAGCCATATTCATCATAATTACCAAAATAAAAATAAAGGCTTGAAATTAACTCTGTGTAATAACTATATGTAATAAACGAGTTTCACTTTCTGAAATGATTTTTCATTTGTTGATTGTAGATGTATAAGTAGACATGATTGCTATAGGCGTTTGTTTGATGATCCCTACTAGTGATACCTGTTTCTGGGAGGTTTGGTGAAACCCTGACAGAAATACCATGGGATCACACTTTTGTTACTGTATGTCACTGCTCTCTATTAGCTACCTGGACCTCCCTGAACACTTTTCAAGCTACAACGACTCACTGTGTCTGCTGGGGCTTCTCCTGCTCTGTTCTCTTTTCTTTAACGCTACAGTGAAAGCCTCTCCAGCAGTGGAGCAAAGCAAAATAAAAGCAGTACTCTTCACATGACTGCACACGCAGACAAACAAGCATGCTTGCAAAGATGGAAGAATACATTTAGCCAAACGTCTGGATTTAATCTGTCTAAAGAGGTGTTTGGTCAATTGGTCCTCAGAATAAGGACATTTTGAGCCGTATCAATTATTCAGCAAAATATTATTAAATTTCCCGGAGAACGGAAAGACCACTCACATTATGATGCTGAACACTGAGGGCCTGATTTATCAATATTCCAAATAAAAATAGAATAGAATAGAATAGAATAGAATAGAATAGAATAGAATAGAACTTTATTGTCCACCATATAGGAAATTTTCCTTCGGGTCTCCAGAACAAACATTTGCACACACATTTTTACATTCGCATATTATAATACTATTTGCTATGATTGGATCTCATCGTTTACACTGGTTAAGAATCGTTGCAGCACTTTAACACTTCCTGTAAATGTTTTTGGTTGCCAAAGGCACCCTATAACGCTTTCCTGAGCTCAGGGGTTCAAACTAAAGAGAGCAAAATTGAATCCGCCGCAAATATTTAGCATGAAGGGTATGTTCCTGATTTGCGGGTGATTGTTACAGCAATATCTCAAGGTTACGTTAATTAATTTATTAATTACATATTAGTAAAGGCATCTAGGGAATATGGCATGATAAGAGATCATTAGTGTCAGAGAAGAGGACTTTCAACTAATCTGTTCTAACTGCAGTGAGGAGTGTTTTGGTTAACCTTGCAATGAAGACATAACATTGGGAGACTGAAGGCAAAAGCTGCTTACAGAGAAGCCAGACATGATCTGGGGTGCGAGAGAGTTCAGGCATTTGCCCAGATGGGCTCATGTACACGACTGGCCATGATAACATTTTAGAAAACGGCAATTAAGACTTCAGCCTCATCCTTATAGAAGGAAGAAGACATTTTCCATGACAGTGATCTAATAAGATTGTGTGCGCAAATGATAACAAGTGCAAAGAGCAGTATTCAAATGAGGACTTTGCGTCCGCTGCCCCGTATGCCAGCCTTTCTTCCCCATGCACTGCACCACAGCCAGAGAGAGGAAGAATGAGCGCAGTGGATTAATGATGCATCTTTGGCAAAAGAAGGGGGGGGGAAATGACATACCTGTTAAGTCTATGGCTATTAAAGAGTGAATTACTAGTAGGCTATAATATCTGTGAATTATATTTTTTGTTTGTCATTAATAAACTTAATGTGTGTGGTGTACACGCGCCACTCTACAACAAGCTGCAGCTTGTCCAGAACAAGGCTGCTCGCTTAGGCCTAAGATGTCCATATTCCAAATTGCAGTACAAACTACTCATATTCATTACAACATTTTTCTAACAAGTTAACCAGAATCATTTTACAAAGAGCTCATTTACTCTGACCAGATACACACCCATTTTACTAGATATGCTTGTGACGCTAAATTAATGGTAAAACGTGCTAACACAAACTTCCTGCAAAAATCTGTCTATAGAGCATGTTAGTAATAGAATAAATTATCTAAAAATATAAGAGAACTAAAGGGCATGTATTCTTCAAAAAAAGTATTAAAATCTAATTTTAGCTTTGGATCTACCTAAGGTAGGCTACTTTAGGTATTTTATTGAAGGTTGGAAATTTACAAGTTAATTACATCTGGCTTTTGTATGTAATCTGAAATTTATGAATTTCGTTTGCAAAATGTCATATATGTAATTGTCATTGTGGTATTGTACATGATATTTTATTAACTGGACCCAGGAGGATTAGTAACCACTCCGATGGAAAATAATGGCGATCCAAATAAATAAACAAATAAACAGCAGGTGCAGACGCAGTGAGTGTGCAGTGACTTATGATGGGTCTCTGGAAAAAAAGGGAAAAAATGGACATAACTGTCAGGTTTATGGGCATTAGAGTGTTAATTACTATTAGGTTAGAATGTTTGTGAATTATATTTTTTGTTTCTCAGTAATGAACCTATTTTGAATCGTGATGGCGTAAAGTTAAGACATGCCTTTCACAGGCGGTAAAAAGAGATGCAAAAACAGCCGCCACAGTTTTATGTTTGATAAATCACACTGCGTATGGAACGCATATTTATTTGGATGTTCTCCCAATATTTTGAACTATCTGACAAAAAAACTGCTACATTGCATATTCATCAAAGGCGAAAGCGCTAAATGGATTCCGAGCATCTTGCTGCGGGTGGAACAGCCGCAGGGCTCTGCTTTGTAACTCACCTGCTGCATATTTTTGCGCCAGCTGTCAGGTTTGCTCACGTAACAAGCGCAAACCTTTGATAAATCAGGCCCTTAATCTTCCTTTCTCCCACTTAATGAACAACCCATCCAGACGCACTCAATAGCTGCTCTAAAATATGCACACTTATCAAATCTGGTTTTTATGTTCTTTTTTTATGAACAGAAAGTATGTAATAGCATACATTTCTTAGAATATTTTATAGAAAGACATGACCCTGCCAGCATGGACATCAGTGGACAATACATTTTTAAAAGGGTTGGAAATGAAATCATATTGCAATGAAGTGATATCAAACGACTATTTTAACTAGAACAACAACAAAACAATAATCAGTGGCTAAAAACACCATGAAATTGTGGTCATTAATACAATTTTCACACAATTACAATTACATAAAATAGTTTACACAGACCTCCAATGGGAATGCATATCATATTAATATTTTTAGTTATTTAAATAAAAAATTTGGACCACTCTTTCTTAAAAGGGAGCAATGATTTTATTATTATTACTTTATTTAACCAGGAAGGACCCATTGAGATATTCAACAAAAACGCTCCAAAATACATTCCACATATGAAACATCAGCGATCACCTAAATATAATGAATCAATCAAGATGTTTAAACTTACTCAGAGAAACAAGTTTCTTTCCAGTGTAGCTCATTCTGGAGTTGATTCTATATACATGATGGGGTAATGTACTAAAAAAATAAAATAAAGGGAGCATTTATACAACACATTGCAACTCCAAGTCAATCACACTTCTGTGAAATCAAACTCTCCACTTAGGAAGCAACACTGATTGACAATCAATTTCCCATGCTGTTGTGCAAATGGAATAGACAACAGGTGGAAATTATTGGCAATTAGCCAATAAAGGAGTGGTTCTGCAGGTGGGGACCACAGAACACTTCTCAGTTCCTATGCTTTCTGGCTGATGTTTTGGTCACTTTTGAATGCTGGCAGTGCTTTCACTGTAGTGGTAGCATTAGACGGAGTCTATAACCCATACAAGTGGCTCAGGTGGTGCAGCTCATCCAGGATGGCACATCAGTGCGAGCTGTGGCCAGAAGGTTAGCTGTGTCTGTCAGCGTTGTGTCCAGAGCATGGAGGCGCTACCAGGAGACAGGGTAGTACATCGGGAGACGTGGAGGGGGCTGTAGGAGGGCAACAACCCAGCAGCAGGACCGCTACCTTTGTGCAAGGAGGAACAGGAGGAGCACTGCTGGGGTGGGGGTTGTGCTTACAGCCCAACACCATGCAGAACTTTTGGCATTTGCCAGAGAACACCAAGATTGGCAAATTCGCCCCTGGCACCCTGTGCTCTTCACAGTTGTAAGCAGGTTCACACTGAGCACACGTGACAGAGTCTGGAGACGCCGTAGAGAACGTTCTGTTGCCTGCAACATCCTCCAACATGACTGGTTTGGCAGTGTGTCAGTAATGGTGTGGGGTGGCATTTCTTTGGGGGGCTGCACAGCCCTCCGTGTGTTCACCAGAGGTAGCCTGACTGCCATTAGGTACCAAGATGAGATCCTCAGACCCCCTGTGAGACCATATGCTGGTGCGGTTGGCCCTGGGTTCCTCCGAATGCAAGACAATGCTAGACCTCATGTGGCTGGAGTGTCTCAGCAGTTTCTGCAAGAGGAAGGTGTTATGGACTGCCCCGCCCGTTCCCCAGACCAGAGTCCAAATGAGCACATCTGGGACATCATGTCTCGCTCCATCCACCAACAGATGCACAACAGACTGTCCAGGAGTTGGTGGACGCTTTCGTCCAGGTCTGGGAGGAGATCCCTCAGGAGACCATCCGCCACCTCATCAGGAGCATGCCCAGGCATTGTAGGGAGGTCACACAGGCAAGTAGAGGCCACACACACTACTGAGCCTCATTTTGACTTGTTTTAAGGACATTACATCAAAGTTGGATCAGCCTGTAGTGTGTTTTTCTACTTTAATTTAGAGTGGGACCCCAAATCCAGACCTCCATGGGTTAATAAATTTGATTTCCATTGATAATATTTGTTTGATTTTGTTGTCACCACATTCAACCATGTAAAGAACAAAGTATTTAATAAGAATATTTCATTCATTCAGATCAAGGATGTGTTATTTTAGTGTACCCTTTATTTTTTTAAGCCGTGTATTTCAGAAACAAGAACTAGTTGCAAAAGTTTGAATTTATTTTGGACTTTCTCTGATCCACTGATTGAAATTGAGACAGAATGGTACTAGAAGCCTTTTGATGGGTGAAAAGAGTTCAAGATGAAGGAGCAACTTTCTAAGTGACAATTAGTCCATCTTCATAAATCTGTTGTAGAGAATGCATAAGCTGTTGGGGTGGCAGCATCAGGTTCTGTTCTGGGGAATACTCTGGAACATCTGGAGATTATTTTGCTAAGAAGGATTCTTCATTACAGGAAGAACATTACACACAACTCTGAACACCCTCTTCCTGAGACTCTTTCTTCAGTCAGAGGCTTCTTCAGAATTGTTGTAATACAGCCTGATACAACAGATCATTTCTGCCCATGGCCCCAGCCATCAGCATCTACAACAATTCTTAAAGCAACTTGGATAATATGAGTTACAACAACCTTTGGGATTAATAAAGTATCTTGGATACTTTCTATGCATTCAGACAGGCGAAACGTTTTTCACTCAAATTACATACTTTAGGTGTTCTAGAAAACTAGAAAACTCATATTCTCAGACACATATCATTTTTCTGCAGTTGCACCAATCTGAGCATTTTCACTTTTGGGTATTTCACCTGGAGGAATAAGTTGTTTTTGGTATCACAATAGATTTTTGGAACATAAAGGTGTAAAACAACTCAGCAACTGAATACCATTTGTTAATGTTCCCAGACAGTGCTGGGTATTGATCAAAAGCACAAAAAGAATAAAACAATGGGCTATTCCACAAACAGCTGGCAGTGTGCAAAAGTTGATAAAAACATTTTCTCCTGGGTATCAGTCAAAACCCGCAATGTTGTTTTCCAAATAGGAAAGCCTAATTATATAAAGAACAATGAAAAGAACATTTGTCATAGTTGAACAAACAGAAAAGGATTGATTCTTTATAATAGCACTACATAAACCTGTTTTGTTTTGCACGTCAGTAACCATATATATTTTAAGAGACAGTCATAAGCCCAGCTGAAAAAAAGTTATATATTACAAAATGTTGAAGGCCTTGTATGATATACTGCGCAAACATGTATTTAGTCCTGTTTAGATAGATAGATAGATAGATAGATAGATAGATAGATAGATAGATAGATAGATAATTTTATTCATCCCCTAAATTTTATTTATTACATCATGTAACAAAATAAAGTACAAATAATTATGTTCAGAAGTCATGTACTGTATGAGAGGGGGTCAACCTGTAATCTAATCTCGGTGTGAGTCTAGTGTAAAATCAGCATCATGAAGACCAAAGAACACAGCAGACAAGTCAAAGATAATGTTGTGGAGAAGTTTAAAGCATGTTGGGTTATAAAACCAAATACTATGCTTTAAATAGCCCATGAAGTAGTGCTCAATCCATCAACTAAAAGCTGGAAACAGCACGGCAGAACTGCAAAAATCTACCCAGACACAGCTGCCCACATTTACAGGTAAGGTTGGAAAGGGAACTAAGCAGCCAAAAGGCCTATGGTAACTCTGGAGGAGCTGCAGAGATCCACAGGTGGAAAATGGTGGCGGCAGCATGACGCTGTGAGGGTACCTTTCTACAACGGGGACAGGGAAGCTTGGGAAGAAAGCATTGAAGAGACAATGAACTGCTTTAAAAGGCCTTGATAGAGCTGAATAGGGGACCCATTGAGGATTTTCATGAAGCTGGATGGTCTCTTGTGCCACTGGTCAGTATTGTGAGAAACACAAGTAAACATGGTGCATGAATAAATGTATGGTTATCCTCCTGTACCCAAGTGTTCCAACATAGGCATGCGAGGTATAATGCACGACAAAAACCCTCACCTCATCCAAACTCACAATCCAACCTGTTCGCCTGTCTACTAATTTAACTCCACATCAGACTATTCATTCTGCATGCTTCACTTGGTGTATAACTGGAGTTTCTTTGATTCATTTTTATCTATATAGAAATCACAGACTTATGTCTCAAACATTTTCACAGCTAGAAATGGGTCAGATAAACATGAATCCCCTAGTCATGTATACATTTCCCATTTCCTCTGGTATTTTGTTGAAGCTTCCTGTGTCCCGAAAAATGCTAACGCATCTTAAATTACTTTGAGCTGTGTCTGCAGAGCACAGCAACAGGAAACATCAAATCTTGCCTCTCAATTAGTAGAAACCTGTGAAAGTTTTTCAACTGTCTATACCTTGATCAACATGGTAGCAGATGCTCGCTTGCAGCTTTTGAATGAACCTGGATATCCTTCTTTTATCTGTTTCGTTTATTTCGTGTCGAAAATTTTAGACTGTGGAGGTGTGCAGAGGTGTGTATATGCACATGTGAAACAAGAACGAACAAGAGAGAATAACGTTTTCTTTCTCTTATTTGCTGCTTTGTTTAATGCATTTTCTGCCATTTATAACGGGCTGCACCTGCTTATGACTTATAGCTAGAACCCGGCCAGCTATAGATAAAGAGGAGAGGCCGATCTGAAAAACTGTGGTTGCAAGCTTTTAAAAATGATTGTACTTTGATCCTGTTAAACATGACATCACTCTAAAGCACTCTAAAGAGATGCCAGGTTAATAGATTAATCCTCACAAAACATATGAGTAAGAGCTTAAAAAAGGGCCAAATAACCACAAAATGTAAATATAAGGAATATAAGTGTGTGGAGTTAAAAAAGTAAAAGTTACACTGGACACAAGAAAAGCTTTGGGTTTAAATGACAAGCATTCACAGGCAACAAACACTATGTCGGAGAATTGGTGAGTGCTTTTATTGTTTAGATGAAAAAATATATATCTCCAGGTGTATGTTGTTAGTCAAAGATGAATGTTTAGCTGCTAGAGAGAAGAAACCTCACAATAAGATGCTTCCCAGGTGTTTCCTCCAATAAACCTGGAAATATTGTGTTTTTCAGAATCCATTTTTATTTCCAAGAGTTGTGTCTCTTGTTCCAGTCCAGGCTAAACAGAAGAGTTCACTTAACAACAAAAAAATTGTCCACTGGAGGGATAAAAATGAGAACATCATGCACTGAAGCACTTCTGTGAGATGTTTCATTGTGGGGTTTAAAAAAAAAGTTTTGATACCTGCTAAAAATCAATATTACAAATAGGGGTAAATAAATTCCAGTGCAGCCAACTGCCTTTAGAAGTCACTTTGTTGCCATTTGTGTAAAATCTCCCTGTAAGTGCACCTGACTCTCAGTGTGCCAACAACATGGCGTCCGAGGAACATCATGTTAGGTCAAAGATAAAAATATTTGAGAACTTAAGGCGGGGTTCATTTATAAAACTACACCCAAAGCAACAGGCCATGCAAGCCAAGTGACTCTGGAAGAGCTGCAGAGAGCCAGCGCTCAGGTAAGAGGATCTGGTAATGGTAGGGCTGTTTCCATTAAACGAGTTGCGGTACATTTCTGGGAGGGGGGTACGTGGCAGGGGAAATTTGGTCTTCTTAGCCTGTGTGTCTCCATACATAATTGGTACTTCAAGAAATTCCCCAAGACGTCAACATATCATGACCGTTTCAGCAGTGAAGTAGCATCACTGATCAGCGCCAAGAGGCGCTCACAGCAGCAGAAATAACAAGAGAACAATAATGGAAGAAGCAGGGATGGTTGCCACATTTCTGTTTGCTATGTTATTATAAACTGCTTCCCCAGCAACTTGTTTGGTGAAGGCCGCTGATATCCTTTCCCACTGAGTTACAACCAATCAGCATGAGTTAACCACAAGTCCCTCCCAGTGACCTTACCGGGCCATTTCTGTGTACATACCCCAAGGCAGGTTCCTGCAATGGCCTGGTGTAAAGGAGACACATGCACACCGTGAATGTCCGGTAAAATTACCTGGAAGTTCCAGGAGTGAAAACTGGCCTAATTTGAATGAGCTCTGCTGCAATAACAATGATGCATCACTGTTACTGTTACCAGTTACGGATCTAGCGAGGGCTGTAAGACCCTCATCCCGCATA
This sequence comes from Valencia hispanica, assembly GCA_963556495.2. Lineage (NCBI taxonomy): Eukaryota > Metazoa > Chordata > Actinopteri > Cyprinodontiformes > Valenciidae > Valencia > Valencia hispanica. The sequence goes on along the minus strand of OY747720.1, from coordinate 35,835,317 downwards.
TTTAACTTAGCACCTAATTTAAAAAAAGAAGCCTTTTTTTGTCTTCTTTAGTGGAAATAAATGCTGGGGTTGTTGTGACAACAAAATGGTACAAAATGATAACTTAAATATATTTATATGTCATGCTGTTAGGTGTTTCTGTTTTGAGTTTCAGTTTTTTCATTTCTCTCAACAGTTGGTCTTATAAAAAATCCATTCCTTGTAGGTTTATTTCCTTCAGTTCTGTTTTTTCCTCCCTAGTGCTCTTGAGTTCCTCTTAGATCCCTTCTTGTATATCTTATCTTTAGTTACTTTCTAGTCTGTCCTTCCTTTTATTTAGGATTGTTTTCTGTTTTTTCTCCTATCTATTCCTCTCTTGTTGTCTCCCTGCCATTCTGCCTCCCTTCCCAGTTACCGATTGTTTCCACCTGCTCTCTCCCTCTCACCTGCAACTGTTTCTCCCTAATTAGTCCTCAGCCTTCTCCCTGCCACTCTCACACCTCCTCATTATATTTAAGCACTTCTCTCTCAGTCACAACTCGCTGGTTTGTCGTCAATGTCATCCATCCATCCATTTTCTGGATCCGTCCAACCTATGCAGGGTTGCAGGGGGCTGGTGCCAATCTCCAGCTGTCACGGGGCGAGATGTGGGGTACACCCTGGACACGTCGCCAGTCCATCGCAGTCGTCGTCAATGATTCCCTGTTTTTCCTCGTCTCTGCAATTTTTGGTCTTCCTGAGGTTTTCTGTAAGTTCCTTGGTCTTTTGTTTCATTAAATCATTGTTTAACATATTTGCTGCGTTTGGGTCTTTCTAAAAGTACCAAACATGACATTATATGCATATTTTACACTGTTAAAAGATAGACCATTTTAAGACCTATGAGTAAAAAGTATACATTTTTATGGGTCTTTGGGTGTTAAAGTTAGAAAATGAAAATCTTAAAGGTATATAAGATTAGAAATGACTATTGCTACTTGTAAATGGACTGAATGAATCTGTGGCTCCAGTTTCACAGTTTATTTGATAAATTCAAGCGAAAGCCCACAAACAAAAAGTTAGAAATCCATTGAACCAGATTAGCATGAATGAGATTTATCCAGCCATGAAAAAGTCTTCTGTCCTACAGCATGGTCACAAGGCCCATTAGAGAGCATAGCTGTGGGCACACTGAACCATGTCCACCCTGCCAGCTGCACCCTGCTGCACTATGCCAACCAGCAAAAGGAGGGTGTTTTACAAATTGACATTGATCCTGACAACAGAACAACCGGTTGTCAGAAAGACAGCCTATTATCCTCTGCTCTGATTAAGTATTTCCTCTATTCAGTTACATTGATGGGCTACTCCAACAATAAAAAAACAAGAGTGTTTAACATTTCCTCTCAGAGGGTTTAGCTGACCAGGGACAAAAATGGGCTTGGCAGCTGTTGTAGATCACCATGTTGGAAGAAAAAGGAAATGAAAAATGTCATCCACCGGTGTGTGAAATTCTCAACTGGAAAAGGCAAATCATTGGAGAGGATGCTTTTTCCTGATATTTGTCACATGTGCCAGGAAATCCACAGACTTGACAGAGAAGCCCAGAGTCAGTCCAGATGTAATTATTGCCAATTTTCTCAGACAGCAATTGGGGGAAACAAGACTATTTGTTTCATCTCTTCCTGGGAGCTCTCTTGTTGACCTTTAAAAATTATCACTCTTATTTGAGGATGACAGCTTTAAAACCCTGCAGTCGTAACTTTTGATTGCTTTCAGTGACAAGTATGCTGGTACAAATGAAAGGCAGTTAAATGTAAAATAAATCAGAAACCACAGCTGGGACAGAAATCCACAGTTATTATCCATTATATTATCAACAACATTACTTCATTTTATTGAGTAAATACTGTTTAAACATTAAAATAAACGTTTAAACTAACACATTTCAAAAGAAGTGTCTTTTCTTTTCCTGCCATCCCACAGCATTCATGGGTCCACACAGAGATCCCACTGTCATAGTATGGGTGTTTGAAGTGCTTTAATACTAAGGCAGCCCAGGGGGCCAAATACCACCAAATCAACCCAAGGGATGAAGTTAGGTACCTTTCAGTATTGGTGCTGTTTGGATGTAATTTGATACACATTTAGACCAGTGATTACTATGTGTAATAGTTTTTTCCCCTGTCTGTCGTAATCATGAGTTCCCTTTCTGTGCTGCCTCTGCACAGTAAGTAAGTTAAATTGGTTGAAGTGCTCATCAATGGAAAGAGCAAAATAGGATAAGAATCTGATCTCAGTAGCAGCAGTAGATTTTGCTGGAAAATATCACACATAGTCTGATGTTTGTCATTGGTCACCTTTATTTGGGAGACAACTGAATCAGTGGTCCTTATGCCCTTCACACTGGAAGATCACTGATTCAACACCAGGACCAAAAATTTTCTCAAGATGCCTGATTATCACACAGTGGGGAACTCACCTCGAGGTCTGACTTTAAGTTTGTGAAAGAAGCTACTTGTACAAGTGTCAGTCTTTTGTCTGGGTTTCATGTTGTTCAGTTTATTGTTGCACATCTAAACTTTATTTTTTAAGTTAGCAGCAGACGTCATAGCAAAACCATTAACTCATTTTTTATCTTACCCTATCCAGAAAAGGGAGGGGACCGTTCTATTGTCAGGAATGTATAGACCAATTTCTCAACTGTGTGTTCTAGCTAAGGTCCTTGAAAGACTTGTATGTGAGCTACTAAAATATTTTTTTTAGACACAAACAGTATTTTGTCACAGCATCATTCAGGCTTTTGTAAGCAGCACAGCACCATTACTGCAGCTACAAAGGACGTGAATAATGTTATTGTGGCCTTAGACGGCAGAAAGTATTGTGCTGCTTTATTGATTGACCTGTCAAATGCATTTGACTCTGTGGATCATGGGATCTTATTAGATATACTTCTATGTTAACTGGTTCATGAATTATCTATCAACTAGAACACAATGTGTTCAACTTGATGGTTCTTTCTCTTCCTTCTTCAATTCAATTCAGTTTATTTATATAGCGCCAATTCACAACAGATGTCATCTCAAGGCACTTAACAAGAAGTCATTTCAATACATTTATACAAACATTCCAATCAGTTAAAAAGTTTCCTATTGATAAGTTTCCGGTGATAAAAGGTTGCTGTTTATTTTCTACTATTACTCAAACTCTGGAATTTCTATAGGCAGTTTTTGGGGTAATACAATCTCATTTAACCAATCTAAAACTGCTGGAAATTCAAAATGCATGTTATTCTCTAGTGGTAAGAAAATCATACCCAACCTTTTAAAAATGTTAAATGTTCATGGTGTTCCTATTCAAATGGTGGCATCTTATAAATACTTTGGTATCATAATCGATCAGAATCTTTCATTTCACTTGCATACAGAACATCTTCTCAAAAAGTTAAAACTCAAACTGGGTTTCTTTTATCAGAGTAAATTATGACTTTATTTCTCTGAAGTCAAGGAAACATCTTTGCAACCTTTTTACCTTTGTTAGATTATGCTGCTTTGCTGTATTTGAGTGCACCTGATAAATGGCTGAAGAATCTGGATAAAATGTACCACAGTGCACTACGTTTTATCACTGCTTCTGGTCATCGTGTACATCACTGCTCTTTGTATGCTGCTGCTTCTCTCCCTTCTCTGTATACTCGCAAATTTACTCACTGGATGTTTTTGTCTAAGCGTCTTCTTGGTCTGACTTCTTATCTGGGCATGTATCTGCAAAATGGTTAAAACCGTCATGGTTTGCTTTCTAGTGCTACCCTCCAAATGCCAATTCCTAGAATCAGAACTGAATTGATAAAAAGCGCTTTTATTTATTTTTTTGCTCCATCTTTCTGGAATAACCTTCAAGAGGAATTAAAGATAACAAATCTGATTTCGGCTGCACAGTTGGTAGCACTGTTGCCTTGCAGCAAAAATGTCCTGAGTTCAAATCCCAGCCTGGGGTCTTTCTGCGTGGAGTTTGCATGTTCTCCCTGTGCATGAGTGGTTTCCTCCAGGGTACTCTGGAACTCTCTAGAAGAGAAAGTAGCATCGTGAAGAAACGTGGTCAGTCTGTCCTCCAAGGGTCTAAGCCTAAATCAGCTTAACTAAAGCGATAGCTCAGGATTACCTAAGCTACTCAAACTATAGGCTTTATCAAAATGGACAGTTTTAAGCATGGCCTTAAAAGTAGACAGGGTGGGAGCTGGTTCCACAGGAGAGGAGCGTGATAACTAAAAGATCTGCCTCCCATTTTACTTATAGAAATCCTAGGAACCACCATTCAACCTGCAGTCTGAGAGCAAAGTGCTCTGTTAGGAACATATGGAACAATCAGATCTCTGATGCATGTTTGGCTGGGGATAGGAGAGAAGGATGCTGAGCTAGTTCCTGAACTGAACCTATCAAAGACTGCGTTCAATTCATTGGCTCTGTCCAGACTTCCATCTATACAATCCTTCCCCTGCTTAAAGCCTGTGATATGTTTCATTCCTGACCAGACATCTGATATTGTTCCTCTGTAGTTTGTTCTCCAGCTTCTTCCTGTGTGCCTCTTTGCTGTCTCTAATCTTGACCTTAAGTTGCTTCTGTATACTCCTCAATAATTCCCTGTCTCCCTCGCTGAAGGCTATTTTTTCTTATTTAGCAGTTTCTTCAGGCCGCTGTTAATTCAGGGTTTGTTATTAGTGAAGCATCTCACTGTTCTGGTGGGGATTTGTCCACACAGAAGTTTATATAGTTGGTCACACACTCAGTAATGACATTGATGTCCACTCAATGTGCTTGGCAAAAAGACATCCAGTTTGTGGTCTCAAAACAACCCTGCAGGGTTGATTCAGCTTCATAGGTTGCCTCTGAACAAGTGGTTTTTATTCTGAGCAGAGAAAAATAAGATTATGATCTGATTGTCCCAGAGGAGGTCTTGGTTTGGACATGTATGCATCCTTTACATTTACATAAAACAAATCCAAGGTCTTGTTTTCTCTTGTGGAGCAGCTGACAAACTGTTGAAATGTTGGAAGTATAGACGAGAGCAAGGTGGATTAAAATCACCAGATATTGCCAGAAATGCATTGACTGATGACATCACATGCATTGTCGGCAACGGCTGAAGGTGAAATGTAAACAACTGCCAAAATAACACCAGTGAACTCTCTTGGTAAATAATATGGACGAAAACTTACTGTCAAGAGTTCAATATCTGGGTTGCAGAGACAACAGTTCACAGTAACATGTCCTGGATGACACCATCCGCTGTTGACAAGCACTGCTACTCCACCATCTTTTCTTTTCCTGGTCATCTTCAGATCTCGGTCTGCTTGTATAGTCAGGAAGCTTGGCAGAGAGACGTTGGAATCAGCTATATGATCCTGTAGCCACGTCTCAGTGAAACGCATAACTCTGGATTCCTGATACTCTGGCTGAGTCCTTGTAAGGGTTTGGAGTTCATCCATCTTGTTAGCCAGTGGCCCATTATGATCGATGGAAGAGATGGTTTGAACTTTCTCCTTCTCTCTCTCCTTTTTGCTCCTGCTTTGCATCCACACCTCCTCCTCCTCAATTCATCAGGGATTTGTAGCTTCAGTTGAGGTATTATTTTAGCTTTTGCAATGTTAATCAACTGCTCCTGGCTGTAAAGCACCTTGTTGCCATGGTTACGCATCATAACATATTATAAAAAGTGAAAATTAACAGCTAAAATTCTTCCAGCTTCACCGCACCAAACACTAGAAAGTACACAGGTCCAAAAAATGCTATCTTCCTCAAGAAAACAGAGGAAACATCAGAAAAAACAAAACTCAATATTTGGCCAACAGAACCACTTCAACATGCAATTCAATTAAATTCAGTTTATTTATATAGCGCCAATTCACAACATGTCATCTCAAGGCACTTAAGAAGTCATTTCAATACATTTATACAAACATTCCAATCAGTTAAAAAGTTTCCTATTTAAGGAATCCCGGCAGATTGTGTCAGTCATTGGCATGAGGTTGGGCAGACTTTCCAACCACAGCAATCCTTCAGCAATCCCTCATACTGAGCAAGCATGTAGCGACGGTGGAGAGGAAAAACTCCCCTTTAACAGGAAGAAACCTCCAAAAGAACCAGGCTCAGTAGGAGCGCCCATCTGCCACGACCGTCTGGGGGTTTTAGAAGACAGAGCAGAGACACAGAAGGAACAGAAGATCTGATATAAGAGAACTTTCTTTGTTACAGAAAGTAAAAAGTTAATAACAGGACACAGGGGATGTTCAGTTACTGGGAGCACCATCCCAGTCGATGCCCCCCGTCCAACAGGGCATTCCAGCCAAACAGGATACTAGACCAGGTATATCTTCTATGGAGAGATAAACACTGAGAGAACACAAAGTTAACAGTCGAAATAGCAGAATGTACTGTAATACAACTGGAGAGTCGTAGGAGAAAGGGAAGTAGCAGAGTGAAGAAAATTGGTAAGTCTGTCCTCCAGCAGTCTAAGCTTATAGCAGCATAACTACAGGGATAACTCAGGATGACCTAAGCCACTCTAACTATAAGCTTTATCAAAAAAGAAAGTTTTAAGCCTGGCCTTAAAAGTAAACAGAGTGTCTGCCTCACGGACTAAAACTGGGAGCTGGTTCCACAGGAGAGGAGCCTGATAACTAAAAGATCTGCCTCCCATTCTACTTTTAGAAATCCTAGGAACCACAAGTAAACCTGCAGTCTGAGAGCGAAGGGCTCTGTTAGGAACATAAGGAACAATTAGATCTCTGATGTATGATGGAGCTTGATTATTAAGGGCTTTATATGTAAAAGAAGGATCTTAAATTCTATTCTGGATTTAACAGGGAGCCAATGAAGGGAAGCTAAAACAGGAGAAATGTGATCTCTCTTTTTAATATTCATGCAGCCACCCAAACAGCGCAATTCTAGAATTCAGAATAAACTCTTCCTTCAGAAATAAATCTTCTTTTCATTCCAGATAACTCTTTTTTTTTTTTGCTCTCTTTTGGATTATGGTCATCTGCTGTTTTTGAAAGCACCTGCCTACTTAGCCTAAAAAGTCTGGATGCTGTCAACTTGTGTGCTTTGTGTTTTATAACAGGTGTGAAAATCAGGAACATCACAGCTCTTTATATGCTGATGCGAAATTGCAGGTCTGCAGACTTTCCCATTGGGTTTTGAAAAAAGTAAAATCTCAGCATGGGTTGTTACTCTATCTGGTTGCATGTTTAAGTACCCCACATGGTTTGGCATTTGCTTTTCAAATACTTTACAAATGTCTGCTCCCACAGTCAGAACGCAATTAGGAAGAATATTGAAATATGCAAGACAGATTGTAGATCTCAGTGAGAGAATTGCCTGGATAAACACAGGAAATTTTAAATTAAAACCTGAGTGAAGACTCAATCATAGATGTCTGGCCAATGACAATGATTGTAGCTCCTTATATCTAGCAGCTGATAGCAAGAGTCCTACAAATTGTTAATCTCAATGCTCCTTTATTTTTCCAGATATTTAAAGCTCTGTCCGTTTTGCCCATTTTTATTGTATAAACGCAAAACATCCCTGTGATAGTTTTACAGTGGTCAGGTTTAAAATACATAACCTGCAAAGAAAGAAAGAAATGTAATAGTCACATGATACAAATGTTTTCTAAACCCTAAAATGTACAATATAGAATCTACATATTGTAGATTTTTTGCTTTCCAATTTAAAATTTGGAAATATTCCAATACTGACACTAAGGAATTTAAAATCACAAGACCTGTAATTAGTCTACATGAGAAGGTTTGTGTTAACACTCTCCCTTAGTTCTTGTCTGGAAAATACATAGATTGTTAGCACAAAAAATATACTTTACTACACAAAATACACATGGACTCCATTTGAAGGGTTGGTATCATTTAACATCCTTATGTTGTTTTTTACTCCCAGTTCTCCCCTTTCGATGCTTCTTTGTTGTTTTGTATTGTCACCCAAACTCTTTCTCTCAATTTTTAGATGAGTTGTCATTTCTTATCTGATTTGCTGTTAAAGTCAATTTTTAAATGAATTTCCCGTGGTATCTAGCCTAATTATATGCTTTGTGAGCCGTTATATGTGAAAAAATTATCTCGCTCCTGTTTCAGGAAGTTCCAGTTTGTCAAAGGAGCGGGTGGGGTGAAAAGTCAGGTTCACAAGTTTAACACAGTATTATTCACTATGTGCAAACATATAGTCTCTGAGTGGCTAACAGCAATGCAACTCTTATGTTGTCTTCTATCAAAAATTTAACTTAAATTACTTTGCTGGCAGCGTTCCAAGACACATTCCAACAGTTCCTTCCTCATCTCATCTTTCTGGGGTAAAAAAATGCAAAGCTGATAGGCTATGTCCACAAATAACACAAGCCCGACCATGTTTTGCTAAGAGTTAACTTCCAGCAACCGAGATGTGCTCTCCTCTTACTGGGCCCCACCTTCCCACGGGCGGTCGCAAGCCATGGTAGGCGTGGCCAGTATGCTTTTCTACGTAGACAGTACGACTTTCTCTTCTGTTTTTCAGCTCAGATTTCATTTTGGGGCTGAAGAACTCAACGGGGGTGGGACAACAATATGCCGTGCAGAATACATGTCCTACTCAGGGTGAAGGATCGTATTTCTCTCTGAATGAGATGTTTAAATATTAATAAGGTCAGTATGTAGGAGATTTTGACAATTATGTTGACACTGAAATCAATAGCCTAAATTTACACTTTATTCAATTCAATTCAGTTTATTTATATAGCGCCAATTCACAACAGATGTCATCTCAAGGCACTTAACAAGAAGTCATTTCAATACATTTATACAAACATTCCAATCAGTTAAAAAGTTTCCTATTTAAGGAATCCCAGCAGATTGCGTCAGTCATTGGTGTGAGGTTTGGCCCCGTTGATGCAGACTTTCCAACCACAGCAATCCTTCAGCAATCCCTCATACTGAGCAAGCATGTAATGATGGTGGAGAGGAAAAACTCCCCTTTAACAGGAAGAAACCTCCAAGAGAACCAGGCTCAGTAGGAGCGGCAATCTGCCACGACCGTCTGGGGGTTTGAGAAGACAGAGCAGAAACACAGAAGGAACAGAAGATCTGAAATAAGAGAACTTTCTATGTTACAGAAAGTAAAAAGTTAATAACAGGACACAGTGGATGTTTAGTTACTGGGAGGATCATCCCAGTCGATGCCTCCCGTCCAACAGGGCATTGCAGCCAAGCAGGATACCAGACCAGGTATATCTTCTATGGAGAGAAAAACGCTGAGAGAAGACAAAGTTAACAGTCGAAATAACAGAATGTACTGTAATACAACTGGAGAGTCGTAGGAGAAAAGGAAGTAGCAGAGTGAAGAAAATTGGTAAGTCTGTCCTCCAGCAGTCTAAGCCTATAGCAGCATAACTACAGAGATAGCTCAGGATGACCTAAGCCACTCTAACTATAAGCTTTATCAAAAAGGAAAGTTTTAAGCCTGGCCTTAAAAGTAAACAAACTTTATACTCTTTATGTAAATATCCACAGACCTACCCACTCTTGTCTTCATACTTTTGACCTTGTGCTGACTTATTGCATTGAGTGTGAACAAATAATATTTCCTCATAAGCCTGTCCTGTCTGACCATTTCTTAATAAACCTTTACGTTTATTCTAACCGAGGAGGTTTTATTACAGCAGATCTTCAAAGACAACTTTGTAAGAACTTTTAAAAAATCTGTTCAATTTTTACTTTTCTTATCACAAAAAACTGTAGTGGGTAGCATTTTAATTTCTACTACCTTACAAACTGATTTTCCTGTTCATAGTTTTACTTTCTCATTGAGTGTTGTATTAGACAGCATAATCACCTTAAAAAAGGAGGTAGGTATTCTTAGAGGTAGGTATTCTTAGGAGGCATTTAACCTTAGGAGGTTTAATGCAGACCTGCATACTTTAAATTACAACACGAGGAAATTGGAAAGTAAGTGGCACTCTACACATCTAAGAGTCCTACTTACTACTGAAAAAAATGTCTTTGTCTAAGTCTGTAGTTGTATAAAAAGACCCTTAGCCAAGCTAGAACAGTACATTTTTTATAAGTAAAAGAGGAAAACAAGAATACTTTAAAGTTTCTTTTTACAACAGTTGCCAAATTCACACAGAGTCAAAGCTGTGTCTCTCTCCTAGACATTGATATTGGCTGATTTTTAACCGCATGTTTTCTTTCCTCCTATAGGCTTAGAGCTTATGTTTAGTTGGGTTCCACTCCTAGATGAAGTCATTCAAGGAGCTACTACTGCCATTATCTTTTCACTATTATTTAACATAGAAAGCACTTCTGGATCCGTGCTTCTTTTTGTGCCTATGTGGTGTCTTCTCAAACCCCTTGTTGGTCATTATAGATGGCCGCTCATTATATATTATTTTTGTTTAAGACTCCCAAAGAGGATCGTGTTGATTCACTGTGTTTGTGGAGAGAGCATGCGATAATTTTTCTCAACCTTTTCTCGTGATTCTGGAACAGAGAACACAGTTGGAACCAGGGACTGCGGACAATATTTTGTTTTTACACAGCAATCTTTGCATCAAATAAATGTCAGCTTTGCAAAATTGCAGCAAAATAAGATGGAAATAATTAACTGTAATATAATTTGCATTCAATCCCAGGTCGCGTTATTTTCCGTCTTTGACCGCTTTTTAAAGCGGTGATGGAAAAATCTGAAGGCAGTCTGTCATTTTGACAGGTTAGTATTCCCTACCCTGACTACTCGGTGCAGACGCGCATACATTTTCAACTTTACGCACAGAGTTAGGGGAACTAAATCATACACAAAAAGGTTCCTGTAAGCAATATCTGAAACAATATTTATTTTTATGTGGCTTTGAGGAGGAACTAAAAGCATGATTGGATTGTTGCATGATTGGAAAAATGAGCTAAAAATGGGCCAAGAATAAATACATAAATCACACAGTGTATGCCCACCTTGCCACAGGGGGGATGCACGCACAGCCCTGCGCCATCTGTGCATTCATGTATGGAGCAGGTGATGCTGCATAATTAGAACACGTTAGAACCACTTTTGAATGCAAGTCTTTAGATGCTGAAACATCTGCACAGAAACTAACATGACTATAAGATAGTGGAACACCAGTGGGCTGGGAAGATAAGTGGATGTTAGATCTGCGCTGGTAAGAAAGTAGCGTCAGAATTTTAAAAGTGGCGGGGACAAAACTGTGACTTATAAATATCGATGAGGACGGCCAAAAATCTTTAAATATTTAATTATTGTGCTGCCACCTTATCGTGGTGGAGGGGTTTGAGTGTCCCAATGATCCTAGGAGCTATGTTGTCAGGGGCTTTTGCTCCTGGTAGGGTCACCCATGGCAATTTGGTCCTAGGTGAGGGATCAGACAAAGTTCAGCCCAAAAGACCCCTATGACGGAAAAGAAAATTGGATTCAGTGTTCCCTCGCCCGGACGCGGGTCACCGGGGCCCCACTCTGGAGCCAGGCCTGGAGGCGGGGCACGTTAGCGAGCGCCTGGTGGCTGTGCCTCTACCCATGGGGCCCGGTCGGGCTTAGCCCGAAGAGGTTACATGGGTCCCCCTTCCCATGAGCTCCCCACCTGTGGGAGGGGCCATAGGGGTCGGGTGCTGTGTAGGATGGGCGGCGGCCGAAGGCGGGGACCTTGGCTGTCCAATCCTCGGCTGCAGAAGCTGGCTCTCGGGATGTGGAACATCACCTTTCTGGTGGGGAAGGAGCCGGAGCTGGTGTACGAGGCTGAGAGGTTTCGACTGGACATCGTCGGACTCACCCCGTCGGCCCCCCCGTCGGCCCCCCCGTCTCTGAACCTGAGTGGTGTCATGTTATTGGACTTCTGTGCTCATCATGGATTGTCCATAACAAATACCATGTTCAGGCATAAGGGTGTCCATATGTGCACTTGGCACCAGGACACCCTAGGCCGCAGCTCGATGATCGACTTGATTGTCGTCTCATCTGATCTGCGGCCGCATGTTCTGGACACTCGGGTGAAGAGAGGGGCTGAGCTGTCCACTGACCACTACCTGGTGATGAGTTGGCTCTGATGGTGGGGGAGGACGCCGGACAGACCTGGAAGGCCCAAACGTGTTGTGAGGGTCTGCTGGGAACGTCTGGGAGAGTCTCCTGTCAGAAGGAACTTCAACTCACACCTCCGGCAGAACTTCGAACGCGTCCCGGGGGAGGCGGGGGACATAGAGTCCGAGTGGGCCATGTTCCGCGCCTCCATTGCGGCTGACCGGAACTGTGGCCGCAAGGTGGTCGGTGCCTGTCGCGGCGGCAACCCCCGAACCCGCTGGTGGACACCAGCGGTAAGGGATGCTGTCAGGCTGAAGGAGTCCTATCGGGCCTTTTTGGCTTGTGGGACCCCTGAAGCAGCTGATAGGTACCGGCAGGCCAAGCGGAGTGCGGCTCGGATGGTCGCGGAGGCAAAAACTCGGCCATGGAGAACGACTTCCGCACGGCTTCGAAGCGATTCTGGTCCACCAGCCGGGGTCTCAGGGGGGGGGAAGCGGTTTGCCACCAACACTGTTTACCAGAGGTGTCAAAAGTATTCACATTTAATACTCAAGTAGAAGTATAGATACTAGGGTTTAAAAAGACTTCTGTAGAAGTTGAAGTATCAAGTCAAGTTTTTTTACTCAAGTAAAAGTAAAAAAGTACTTGATTCAAAACTACTTAAAGTATAAAAGTAAAAGTAATGTATTTTAAAAAATGACATTAAAGAATAAAGCTTAAGCCTGATCTGGTAGTGCTAAGCCCGTACAGTGCTGGGTTGCAGCAATTATTAAAGATGTGTTCACAGTATGGTAATGATTTTGACATCAGATTCAATTCCAGCAAGAGTAATATCATGATTTTCAGAACCAAGGAGGACAGGAGACACATTTTTCTTGATTTCTACTTGAGTGATCAGCCTCTGAAGACGTGAGTGATCAGCCTCTGAAGACGTGTAAAGACATAAAATATCTGGGCCATATCATAACTGATGACATGAGTGACGACAGAGATCTGTACAGACAGTGCTGCAAATTATATGCCTAAGCCAACATGTTGCTGCGAAAATCTAGCATGTGCTTACCTAATGTTAAATGTTTTTTATTTAGATCCTACTGTAATCCTATGTACAAAGCACATTTGTGGTGGCGATATAAGAACAGTAGCCTCTCTGTAGCCAACAATGATGCCATGAGGCTCCTCCTTCGTGTCCCAAGATGGCACAGTGTTGGTCAGCTTTTTGTGAACTCTGGTGTTCCCACCTGTGGAGCCTTATTAAGGCAATTAATGTTTAAATTCATGTGTTGTTTGGACAAATCTGAAAATGGAATCATACTGGCACTAACCAGCCCTAAGAAAAGCTGCTACAGATATATGTCTGGTCTTTGGAAACACTGGCATTTTAGTCTTTCATGAATTTTATTGTAAGCTATGTTATTTATTGTATTCTACATCTTCCATACTTTTATTTTTTATCTGTGGACCAATTGTGTGTCTGAAATAAAGTTTATATATATGAATATATATATATATATATATATATAAAATATAAATTAAGAATAGTATCACCAAAAGTCTTACAACCTCAGCACAGACAAGATTGTGCAGACCGATGCAGTCTCTAATGACCTCCTTGGGGCTCACGGACCTCATGTTGGGAATCACTGTTCTAGAGGCTGAATCCGTGCTGACGCACTGGAGACTGGAACTAAAAGCTCCACTTCAGCCAAAGTTTTGAAATCAGGGAATATTTCTCTGATTCAAGTGATCAGAAGTCGGTAAGACTGCCTGAACCCAGCTTCATATCACTTCAGCAGCAGAAACTGTTGGAGCATGCGCTCCTTTTGCACGGCTGGATGGCCCGACACCGGGTTCTTTGAAGCGCGTCTTTAACCAGGCGCACTGGTAACAGTCGCATTCCAAAGCCTCCCGGTCTTTGATGATGCTCAAATGGCTTAATGCAAATCTTTTTGTTATTGATTTATTGATTCAGTTACTTGTACGTTTCAACTCAAACCTAAAAATGTCTGCGCGTCTGCACCAAGGTGTGAATTATAATCTGTCAAAATGACAAGTGGCCTTCGGATTTTCCGTCACCGTTGTAAAAAAAACAAAAACGGACTAATATGGAAAATATTCGTTTAACGGGACCTCGTGTGCACAGTACGCAATGGATCGCATACAAGCGGGGTGTCCGAATGGTAGATGTTTAAAATTGTGATCAAACCACTGTGAAATTCTATCCAGTTTTTCAGCATTTTTAGATCCTTGTTTGTGTGTCTTCTTAATAAAAGACTAAATGAAACAGGAGTAACGAGGCTATTTTTTAAAATGTAAGGAGTAGAAAGTACAGATAATTGCGTGAAAATGTGAGGAGTAGAAGTAAAAAGTACGCCCATAGATAATTACTTCAGTAAAGTATAAATACCCAAAATTTCTACTTAAGTAAGGTAACGAAGTATTTGTACTTCGTTACTTGACACCTTTGCTGTTTACAGTGGGGATGGTGTGCTGCTGACCTCGATGCGGGACATTTTGGGTCAGTGGATGGAATACTTCAAAGACCTCCTCAATCCCACCAGCACGCCTTCCAAACTGGAAGCAGGGTTTGGGGACTTTGGGTCGGGCTCTCCAATCTCTGGTGCTGAGGTCACCGAGGTCGTTAAAAAGCTCCTCGGTGGCAAGGCTCCGGGGGTGGATGAGATTCGGCCGGAGTTCCTCAGGGCCCTGGATCTTGTGGGGCTGTGTTGGTTAACGTGGCTCTGCAATATTGCGTGGATATCGGGGGCAGTTCCCTTGGATTGGCAGACCGGGGTGGTGGTCCCCCTTGTTTAAAAAGGGGGACCACCGAGTGTGTTCCAACTACAGGGGGATCACACTTCTGAGCCTCCCTGGTAAGGTCTATTCAGGGGTTCTGGAGAGGAGGGTCCGACAGATAGTCGAACCTCGGATGCAGGAGGAACAATGCGGTTTTCGTCCTGGCCGTGGAACACTGGACCAGCTCTCCCCCCTTTAGCAGGGTCCTGGAGGGTGCGTGGGAGTTTGCCCAACCGGTCTACATGTCTTTTGTGGACTTGGAGAAGGCGTTCGACTGTGTCCCTCGGGGGGCCCTGTGGGGGGTGCTCCGGGAGTATGGGGTACTGGGCCCCTTGATACGGGCTGTAAGGTCCCTGTATGACCGGTGCCAGAGTTTGGTTCGCATTGCCGGCAGTAAGTTGGGCTTGTTTCCAGTGAGAGTTGGACTCCGCCAAGGTAGCCCTTTGTCACCAATTTCTAGGCGCAGCCAAGGTGTTGAAGGGATCCGTTTCGGCGGCCTCAGGATCGGGTCTCTGCTTTTTGCAGATGACGTGGTCCTGTTGGCTTCATCGAAACGTGATCTACAGCTTTCGCTGGAGCGGTTCGCAGCCGAGTGTGAAGCGACTGGGATGAGAATCAGCACCTCCAAATCCAAGGCCATGGTCTTGAGCCCGAAAAGGGTGGGGTGCCTTCTCTGGGTCGGGGATGAGGTCCTTCCCCAAGTGGAGGAGTTTAAGTATCTGGGGGTCTTGTTCACGAATGAGGGAAAAATGGAGCGGGAGATCGATATACGGATTGGTAGGGCATCTGCAGTTATGTGGGGGCTGTACCGGTCTGCCGTGGTGAAGAGAGAGCTGAGCCGAAAGGCGAAGTTCTCAATTTACCGGCCGATCTACGTTCCTACCCTCATCAATGGTCACGAGCTCTGGGTGGTGACCGAAAGAACGAGATCACGGATACAAGCGGGTGAAATGCGTTTCCTCCGTAGGGTGTCTGGGCTCTCCCTTAGAGATAGGGTGAGAAGCTCAGTCATCCAGAGGGGGCTCAGAGTAAAGCCGCTGCTCCTCCACATCGAGAGGAGTCAGTTGAGGTGGCTCGGGCATCTGGTCAGGATGCCTCCTGGACGCCTCCCTGGTGCCAAAATTGTACAATGTTAGTTAAGAATAAAAAAAAGAACACCTATTCCTCTACATTTAAAACAATCTAGAAACTGTGTTTGAGCTTGTTTGTTGCTCCTTAAAGCATCTCCTAGCATTCCTGTGTCTGCTCAGTTTACACGGCATATTTGAAAAATGTAAATAATACACATTCTTATAAATATTACATCAAAAGTATTTCTTCTTTATATATTTTCTGTAAATAAAACAAAACAATGTCACAAAGTGATATACAGTTGGTGCCTCAAATGATTAAAATGCAATGTGTTCTATAACATTGGACTTTATGCTATAGAATTTGCTAGGTACAATTTTATATTTATCAAACGTAAATGATTTTGTCGCAGTTTTATCATTTCAAACAGCAAAATAGCACAAACGGCGACCAGCACCGCCATTTTGGAAGTGACTGAGATACGACACAGTGGCACAGGTTGATGACGCAATCCTCACTTATTTGCACACTTGTTTACTACACACTCGAACACTCATGCACTTCTACCAAGTGAACTTCGTAGAGGACTGTAGGCTGCAGTGTGGGTATCTGGAAAGGGCCATAGATGCATGCATGGGTATATATGTGACAGAATGACAACATCAGCTGTAAGGAACCAGGTGATGGTTCAAGTTGTGAATCTATCTGTTGCACATGTTCTGTATATGTTAAATATGTTAGCTTGTGAGTAAAACTTGTTGTCATAGTAAAATTTGTTATCCATTTCTTGCATTTATGTAATTGATCAAATCAATGAATGACATATTTGGAAACTGGTTGTAAAACTTGTGCAAAAAGCAAAGAGTAACACCATAAAATCAGGGTAAAGAGGAACAGAGCAGGAAAAGACGGTAGAGGTGGCAGCCAGAATCACATTTAAGAGAATAAGATGTATTTTTTTCATTCAATTTATTAATTATATAGTCAAACTTAGTAGCCCTCTTGTTTTATATTTCCTGCTTTTAGTGGATGTCAGGTGTAATTGTTGCACCTGTGATCTGAAGTGATTTCAATCAGCAGCTCACTGTGAGTTATGTTGTTAATAGTTGTTGATTTACATTATCTTGCTTCATTAAAGCATAATAATTTATAAGTGTAATCCAATGCTTTTTGTCTGCTTGAAGGTGATCAAAATTGTAAAGTTAAGATGGTGTATAATGTTAAAAAAAGCAAAAATGTTTTGCACATGCCAAAAAATTCACCACTCATCTGGGCAAAGCCCGGATCTTTAATCTTAAATCAATTCCTGATGCTTTGGCCCACTCAAAGTCCAAAGCAAAATTCATCAGAGAATCTGTGAGACTGTTGCTCCCAGTTCAATTTAACTGAGGTTTAAGCTTTTTGTTTCTAGATGTGTAATTCTGATGGAGACACACACCAAAGACTGCAGTGAAAGGTGGTTCTCCAAAGTAGGAATGTTAAGGAAAAAAAATGGATGCTAGATTTATATATGCAAAAACAATGGGTCCTTTTCCTTTGCTTTCACAATTCTGTTGGTCATGTAAATACATTGAGGTTTTGGGTTGTAACATGATAAGATGTGAAAAAGTTCAAAGTTCACAGTTCACATATCCTGAATGTGTTTTCTGATACCTCACCTCTTTCCTTCATCTCTTCAGGACGCTCTGCATTCCTCCATGGTGTCTGTGCCTGAGAGAGAAACGGGAGCTGGTTTTTTTCCACCTATCTGTGTTTACCAGTGTTGACTGAGAATTACATCCTTTTACAGTAAAAGTGACTCGGTGTATTTGGTCGTATTGCTCCACATTTTGTCTTTTCGCTGCATTTTTGTGTGAGTGCAGCTGACACATTGTTCGAGTTAATCCCAGGAGGAAAAATTTACTGAAACAAAGCTACTTTGCATAAACGCACGAAGGAAAATAAAATGACAAATGAGGGACTTCTTAAAAATCACATAGCGTTGTTATTTAATTCTTTAAAATTAAATCCGATTAGTCAACAACTGCAGTCCGCTGTGACTTGTCTACATTTATTTTCCAACTATTGTATTTTTTTGTTTTTGTTACAATATGTACTGTACTTACTGTAGTTCAGCTAGACAGTACAGAAGATACATGTAATACAATTGCTGACGAAGACAGAGAAAATAACAGAATCTATAGTACCGTGAACTTTTTTGTTATGATTGTGGTCAATGTTGATTGCACAGTTGTCCTGTATACATGCAGCTTTATTAATACTGTAAGTTGAAATGAAACACATTTAGACAGTTTTTTTTTTTACTATTTAGGTGACGTAATTGGTTGCACTAGCTTTTATTTAGTGGGAACAGAATAAAGAGGGTGAAATATAGTCACATCCCACTTTTCCTGTTTTTATTCAGAAATTAAAAATGCTGAAACCCATGTCTCCTATTCTCTTCACATCACCTACTTTGTGTTGCTGTATCACATAAAATCCTAATAAAATAAACTGGAGTTTGTGGTGGCAACATCATGAAATGTAAAACGTTTGCACCAGTAAAAAAATACTTTTGCAAGGCACTGCACATAAAGTGCTACTCTGATGTTCAGAAGCTGTTCTCTTTGGCAGAAATCATACTCCCATCATTATAAAGATCATTTTAAGGAAAAGGTTCATTTTTAAAAGTCATAGTTGGGGTGAAATCTATAATCAGTTAACAGAAAATTGTTTTAGATAAGAAATGTTTGCATGATCCGAGTGAAAAAGTAGACTGCTTCTGGCAACAACAACAAAAAAAAGGACACTGCCTTTGTCAACAGTAACATTAGTGTTAGTCATCAGTGGGTTGTAAGAAAGATAGGCCATTTCTCTGCTGATATGTAAAAATTGTTATTAAATGGAAACAAAATGTTATTCCAAACAAGCCCGCTGTTTTATTACACAATGAAAAAGATGATGACTATTAACTTGACTCACAGTGGAAAGTGTCTCTCTGGTTTGTGCCGTTGTAGTGTATCAGACTCGTATTTTCAAATGTCAGAGCCACAGACTTTGGCTGGAAATGCTGCTTAAACGTAGAAAGGCGATGCTCTAACTATCCTGACCCCATAAAAGCCTGAGCAACATGCTGCAGTCCGTTTACAGCGGTATTCAAACGTGTTCTACTGTGACAGTAATGTGACTCTCAGTCTGCTCTGTTAGTTTACGGAACAAAAAGAGCTTCACAGGAAAGCAACATGACATACGGTCAACTTTTGATGCTGGTGAGCTCGTAGCATTTTGAATGGTTGTTCGGCTTTTCAAAGCGGCTTGTTCGGGTTCACCAGTTCTTTTAATCAGCAGACATACAGATGCTCTGTCCATGGTGCTGAATCTGAAAGGACCTCAGAGTCGCTGCTGAGCATTTTGAAAGCATTTATTTTTGATAAGAAGCTTCTTTATTGGGTAAATAATGATGGTTTCCAGGAACTCTAAAGACTTGCTATTTATGAGTGGCTGTTTAGGTAAACTACAGTGTTTTGGGGTTTGACTAAAACAACAAGCTTCAAACTTTAATCTTGATAGTAAAGATATACACCTGAAATTAGGTATTTACATCCGCTGTACACAAACCTGTCACTATTTGATATTAAAAAGGACCAAATCTGTCCTGTTTTAGGGAAATTAGGGTTACCAAAATTTTGGGTTTTTTTGCTAAGTGAGCCGTAAGGCCAGATCTGTGGAGTGCACAACTAATAATTGTTCTACTGATAGATTCTCTCCTATAAGCTGTGGATCTTTGCAGCTTCTCCAGTGTTACCATGGACCTCTTGGCTTATTATCTGATCAATGCTCTCCTTGCTCATCCTGTCAGTTTAGGTAGACAGCCATGTCTTAGTAGATTTGCAGTTTCCCCTTTTTGAATGTTGGATTGAACAGAACCATGTGAGATATGACAGAATCGGGATGCTGTTTTCTAACCTTACCCTGCTTTAAGCTTCACCAAAACGTTCCCCCTGACCTGTCTGGAACATTCTTAAAATCCATCAGCCATTTTCTAATTTTTAGTTGGTTTGTAACATAAAAATCCCAATGACACACAATGTCTGTGGTTATAATGTGACAAAAAGTGAAAAACTTCAATAGGAATGAATGCCTTTGCGAGGTACTACGGGTGTAACAGTACACAAAAATCATGCCTCAGTACGTTTTCGGTACACTTTATTCAAGAAAAAATAAATACAAATGTACTTATGACTTTTTTTCACTTTCTGCAGTATTAAATAAAGAACCTGAATTAAACTGAAATTGAACCCTTTTTTCTAAATTCCTTCCTTTCAGTTCCGGAAATTAATTAGATTTTGTTATGTTCTATAACTTAAAACTGTTGAAAGTATAGAACTGACCAGAGATTTGATTTGTTTTTTTTTTTAAATGAATGAAATAGTACATGCAGTCATAGCAAGAGTAGAAAACAATTTAACCACTTGAAAACAGTCAGTGTTAATGTTTAGAAATGTTGAAATAATACTTTGCCCATATTTGAGTATAAAACATGCAGAAATGACTTTGTAGTCACATTCAGCTTGACATTGTTTCAGGCGGGTCATTCAGTTCAGTGCAGAGTGTGTCATGGACCTTATTGCTGTTTAAAGATGCGTTCGCTGACAAAGTTTTAGTTCGGTCCATCTTTCTTTTTCTACTGTAGCTGCATGAAAAACCATTATTGTTCCCAAATAGCAGAGTTTATTGATAGCTGGGAGTACTTTCTGTTTTGTTGTCACTTTCTAAAGTTGCACTGCAGAACGTTGCACTGTGTTCCGCACATAACCATTCTGCGTGTGTTCAGATAGAAAACAACTGCAACCAACAGGCCAGTACCGTTACACCCCTACAAGGTACTTTACTTGTGGGTGCTCCACTCTGTATGGATTGTGACTTCTGTAGAGTCTCTGTGTCCCTGTGGCTGACAGTGCATCGCTCTCTCTCCATAAGGTGATTGGCTGAGGACATGCTAACTGAATGCATTGCTGAATTTAATTCAAACTTTTCCAAAGAGTTCTCCAAACGTTTACTTTAACCCAGAGGGCAGAGGTTCACATGCAATTAAAAAAGCTGGGGGAAAAAAAACTTTTCTGTGAGTGAAAAACTAACCTTGAACACAAGTGAAAAACTTTGTTCAGTTAGATGATTTTTAGGCTTTTATAGGAGTCATTAGTGAGTCACTTTTGTTCTGCACAGTGGATGCCCTCACCAGCCAACAATCTAATTAAGTACTGATTACGGATGCATACTAATCACCAATGCATTTCCAAAAGATAAAACAGGGCATTGATAATAGCGCTTGGCAGAGTTCTGAGGTCTCACTATTCTTGGGAGATGACCCATGATGAGTCAGGAGGTAACTTGGATTTTCATTATGTAAGAGAGCAGATTAAAAGACGCACCGTTGGTTTTTGGTATCCCCTTATCAAAGCCAGAGGAACGCTATTCAAAGAGAGATTGTCATAAAATGATAATGCCTATTGACAGATTTGGTCTGGACTCTTCTCTGTCTCGCATCAAGTCCCCTCATGCTCTGTCACACTGAGAGTAATATCATTCTGCATGAGCAAATCACCGCTTTGAATCTCATCGCAGCATCCAATGAATTCAGTGTGCTCCCTGGATGGATGTGATGTTTCCGTGCGAGGGCGACTAGGAAATTGTGTTTTGGCCATTTCTTACTCTGTTATTTTCCACTTTCTGGCCTGTTTATGTCCACATTCTCATGCTAACATGACCTAGTATGTAGAGGACATCAATGGATGTAGTCTATGACTGTTAGAGGGTAGCTTTCAGATCTTTCGGTCTGTGGTCAGAATTTAGAAGCCAGAGGAATCTTTATAATGAGGATAGGGGACAAGCGGACCTTAAACAAGGCAGAGGTCTGTCCCGTTGTTCTGGATTAGTAATGTAACATATAGGTTGAAGAAGTGCTCATACCATTGGAACCTTTTACACATTTTGTTACATTACAATCACAAACTTTAATATATTTGATTGTCGTTTGTGATGGAGAAACACAAATTATTGCAATATTGTGAAGTCAAAGGACTTCAGTCCCCCTTTTCACTGTAATTACAGCCTGCCAGTCTGAAATGTTTGCTCATTCCTATTTTCAAAATAAAGTGAAAAAAGAAAGGGTCTGCAAACATAAAAAGTCTTGCCACAAATCCTGTCCTGGAGATCGAGGTGGACTTTGACTGGGCCTTTCTATAACAGCTGTATATAGTTTAATGTAAACCACTACATTGTAGCATTAATTGTATTAAGGATTGTTGTCCTGCTGGAAGGCAAACCGCCACCTTAGTTTCCAGATGTTTGCAGCTTTTAACAGGTTTTCTAACCCTTTTCATAACAGCTTAGCTGCTGGGGTTGTCACGAGACTGACATTTCAAGCTCGACATCAATATCAAGAAAACTACTGGCTACCATTTTAGCGTTTGTGAAAAACCATCAGATACTCAGACCTTATAGACCTAATTTAATATTGCTAGATGAAAAACTAAAAAAAAACTGGATATTTGGAGTGACCTGTTTCTCTTCTAACCTTGCAAATATGCTACTATTAAAAAACAATTCTTAAAAACAAAAAATTTTAGTTTGTTGATGAGCCACACGGACACTTTTTAAATTATACATAAGTGTCATGATTGGTGAACTAAAGGAACCAAATGCAGGCAGGATGATGAGAGTAAGATGATTTATCATGTTAAGGAACTGACGAGAGAACCTACAAGGGAAGACAAGACGCCAAGACAAGGAACCGGCGAGGAACGAGAGGAAAAGTGGTGACTAAGTATTGAGACAAGGAACAGGTGGCTTGATTTGAACAGGTTGCAGGTGAGAGAGGAGACCAGGAGACAAGCTGAGGCATAGGAAGAGCGGGGGAGGACACAAATATGTAAACCGAGAAATACCAAAACAACCCAGATCCTGACAATAAGATATTGTTACTGACTGGCTGACTGGCTGCCGTAACCCATTCTTTCGAGCATTTTGATTGGCTTAGGCACCACAAACATCAAAATCGCAATTTGGCTATTTCAAAAACATAATTTTTTTGTTCACAATATTTTCAGATGTCTGATGTTTAATGATGGGATAAATACACAGCTGACCTACATTATTGCTAAAGAAAAGGAAACAGAGATAGACTGAAGAGGTGAGCACAGGAGAAAAAGAAGGGGAAGTTGAGGAAAATGCGGTTACCGCTGCTGCTGTTATGGTTACAGTTTCTGAAGAGGACAGTCATATGCCGGACAGTAATGAAACTGATGATGATCTAGGCTATGAGAGCTTTGATGAACAAGACTTTGACACCAAAATCAGGAAGTTGGAGGACTACTGTACTTCTGACTTTACTGTCTCTTTTGAGTACAATAGAATAGAATAGAAATCTCCTTTATTGTCCAACAGGGAGAAAATTTAGGTGTACCAACAGAAAGTTAAAGGTAAATGGAATCATTACCATAAAGATAAAAAAAATTTAAAAACAGAAAAATAAGCATACGACAATGTATAGTAAGGGCAAGACAGACATCCTGAAATCAACATACCTCTGTCAGAGCCGCCTCCTGCACAGATTAGTACGTCTGTCTCGTGTCAGTGATGTACAAGACGGATTAACTGCGACATGACCATTCAGACTGAAGTCACTTTCAAAAACATCATTTAGTACCACATATGAAAGTGACCTGGGTCGGATTTGAAAAAGTTGGATTTGTGCCATTCAGACTGTCATAAAGAAAATCAGATATTGCTTTTGTCCGGAAGTGCGAACATAGCCTTACACATTTCCTACTTGTCATATTGGAGAAGTTTTACACTTCAAATCATCTGCTGCACAGAAAGGGATGGGTTGGTCTGAGTACACTCACATGTTTCTGCACCACTGCTGTGCAAAATAGTGTGCCAACCTGGGGGGATGAAAACCACTCAGTTTTCTATTGATTTTGATGCAAATAAGTATCTTAAAAACATTATTTTAGTACTCCTTAAATTGAAATACCAATTATTTGGCAACCCTCTAAGCTCCACCCATCTTCCAAAGAACTCCGACCAGCTTCCCTGTTCCTGCTTCTTACCATGCATAGGATTAAATTGCTCACAAAAGACTATTAATAATTAGATGACTTCTCAAACCTATTGGTTGGAGTTGATTTTACAAACAACGTAAAGCTGACTGAATGTATATGCAAAACTATACTTTTAAGATTCTTGGTCAAAGTGTTGAAAGTCATGGATCCTTTTCCTTCCACTTAACAGTTAAGCTTTATAACTCTTTGACGTTTAATGACATGAAATTCCAAAAAACGACCTTGTTTTTATTTTATATTTTTGATTTTTTTACATGTCCTGTCTGGTAGAGTGGCACTCAGAATTAGTGTCTGAGTACCAAGTAGAAGCCCAACTAATTTACTTTCACAAGTAAATTAGGCATTACGCCTTTTGCTATAGTACTCCACTCGATATATGTGTAAGAAATCTTTATTAGAAATTACTGTGGGTTTTCGTTTTCTGATATTATGAACACGGAGATGGAAAATAAAGGGGGGAAAAAAGGAAGAAGAGGTAAGGAAAAAAGGTTGAGTTGAAGATACAAGCATCGGCCTCCGCCAGCAACCGGCTACACCAGGGCGAATCCAGCCATGGACCCGAAGACCCGAGGGCCCCCCAACCCCCCAGCGAAGAACCAACCAAGGATCGGTCGATCGTAGTTTTTCTTTTTTTATTGTAATAGACAAAATGTGAAGATGCCCCAGCAATATGGATACTTTTACAAGGCACTGTGCACAAAAAAGAAATAAAATAAAAAATACACAAGACTTGCTGCAGTGAAGGATCAAGTCAGGCACCAATGGTTACCCAGGCTCCTGTTGTGGTGTCAGAAGCAGTTGTCAACCAGCTCAGGTAGCCGCATTCACTCATACAGACATACTGACAGCATCTCTGCACCAGCGATTCACCTGTATTCTACTTGCAAACCCAAGACATCTCATGTTTTGTCTTTACAAAGCTGTGCTATTTCTGGGAGGCAAGGTAGAAAAAGGCAGTGTCCATAAAATCTTGGGAGTGTACAAAATCATTAAATCATGGAAGGAATCTGGTAGAATTTAACCAGAGTGGGTCCAAAGCATGATTGACCTAAGCTGCTGGCTTGGGACACCCATGCGCTCAAATTCACTGCAGGTGGTTTCCACCTCTATCTAGTCTGTGCTGAAAAGCTTTGGGGAATTCGGGAATGAGTACCAGACCACATTAATAGATTAGACAAAAAAACCCTTCTCTTCACAATTTATTTACCGCTATTTCAACTTCAATTCCAATTCAAAAATACTTTATTGATCCCAGAGGGGAGCACATATAATTAATTCTTTAAGGAGTTGTTGTAGATAATGATGGCTATTTATTGAATAAATAAAGTAAATAATTTTTGGGACAAACAAAACACATCGAATATGCTTCAGAGTGGTCATTTCTTCATGTTTTATTTGCTGTAGCAGCTTCGAATCACAGGTCTTTTTCAAGACTTTCCACTTTTATGGTGGTTTTCTCCACGTTTAATGCTCCTTCCTTCGTCCTTGAGGAAGGAATCGAAGCCAGCCAATCTCACAGCCATTTTTCTCCTTTTTCTTCTTCAGTTGTGGTCCACTAAGTGTTTTTACACAAACTAAAGTAACTTTTGCCGCCTGTTGAAAATTAGCGTTTTCTCTGCATCAAACGAGATCAGAAAATAACTTTTATCGCTCCATTGACTCTCATTCCTTTTTTATTTTTTTTGGCATTAAGGGACCCATGGACCTGAAGTAGTAGGGCGTGAGTTAGGCTTCCCATACCTCAGGGCTCTACCTTAGGGCCCTTGTTGTTTATGTTGTACACACTCCATTTAAACATTTTGGGCACAAAGAATTCTTATCACTGCAATGCAGACTATAATCATACTTCTCCTCTGGCCCTGTTAAGAGTAAGTAACTAAATTGTTTAGACTAAAAAGGAAAAAAAACAACATTCTGTAGCTACATGAAGAAGAGAACTCTCATCCTTGCTGTTGTTTCAGACAAAATATATCTCAGTTAAGGTAACCTTTTGATCCTCTAGCGTCTACACCAAATCCTCTTTCAGGGACGGTGAGGTATATTTTTTACTTAAGTTTTAGGGTTCACAATTCAGGCAACAGTACATCAAATCTGACTTGTTTGCCCATGTGCAAGCCATATCTGATTTTTTTATGACAGTCTGAAAAGCACAATATCAATTTTTTAAATCCAACCTAGCTCACTTTCATATGTGGTACTAAATCTGATACATGTTTTTGAAAGTGCCAGAGAAGGCAAACGCTTGAATATGGGGGATACCGGAGACTGTCAAAATGTCAAAGCCAGTCCAAATGTAATTTTGGTCGGCTTCGACTGTGCAGGAATTGCCAAACTGCTGCAGAAAACACTAACATCTGTAGCCGCCATTTTTACCAAACAGAATGTGTTGTGTGTGACGTCTTGTCTTTTTCTGCGCATGCGGGCCGCTTTAGGGCCGTCAACCGTTCACACTGTTTGCGGTCGCATTTCAGTTATACTATTATATTATGCTTCTGTTGCGAACCTACATTTCCTGTAGCTTTCATGGAAAAATATGGCATTGATATGATTATGAAACATATTTTTTTAAATTGTTGATTTTATTTGTGGTTACACATAAATGAAAGCCTAAATTGGTTTAGGCCAGATAAGTCAATTAATGGAAACTGAATGGATTTAAAAGTAGAAAGTAGGAAGGAAAACTTTAAATGGGGAGAAAAAATATGCAACAAAATTTTTCGTTTAATAATCGAATCGTAGCATCTGAATCATAATCAGAATAAATTGTGAGGCACCCAAGATGGCACACCCCTAATTTTTAGACGTTTTAAAGTCCAAAAATGGGCAAAGTGAAAGTAAACATGAGTTTTTCAAATGTGGTTAGGAAAAAAACTTCAAACACAAGAATCTTTTAATGTATTTCTGCCACAAACAGCATACTCTTAAGAAGCTGTCAGCAGTTACACACACGCTGCAGCTCTGAACTGAAAGCAGCACCAACAATATTCAGTCAAGCAGCTTTTGTTAAGTCGGCTGTGACAAAAACACACACACACAAAAAACAGGCCTCATATAAATCGGATAATGATGAAACTCTGTCAGGTGAGGTGACAGCTCTCCTGGACTGAGTGCTGTGCTCTAACTATTCACTTGGAGGAAAGAAACGGGTCTACCCTGACTCAGAATGCAGTACATGAGAGAAATTGGAAGAGAGCTCTTTTTTGGCCATGAATGTATGAGTTTGGGGGCGGTGTGGAGCTGCAGCTGAAACCAGGCGAGGAAGAATATACAGGACCATAGAGTTCTTAGTGCTTTCTATTTCAGAACCCGATTTGAAAATTATGATTGATTATTAATTAGCTTCTGGGAAATATTTGTCAAAAAGTGTTACTTCCCCCCAGATTATTATTTTTTTGCCCACAGCTTACAGTCTTGTGAAAGATTTAAGACATACTTGGTTATATAGATATTTAATCCCTTTTTTTAAACAATACTGTAACATTGAAAAAATGCATTATCTGGTGAATAGCTTTGTAAACCCACACGTTCATTCCTACTTAAATTCCGACTGAAATTGCATACAAGGAAATCAGATCAGATGCACATACTTAGAACATTATTACTAAGCATTTTATTTTGTTGATTGTTCAGTGTTGTTAAACAGGATGTCCCTGTTTAAACCGTAGACATTTAGTTTGGTGTCCTCCTGACTGTTGAAGTGAAAGTGAACACCACGGCAAGATCAAAACAGCTGCAAGAGGCCTTCAGAGAAAAGAGTCTGGTAAGGGATTTAAAAAGGTCTGAAAAGAATTTGAAATCAGCTATTCCACCATAAAGAAAATAGTCGACAAATAGAGGACAGGGATAGGGGGTTACTGTCTTTCATTGTCATTCGGAAAAAATATTTTGTGATGAAATTTTTTTGTAATTTCAAACCCCCAAAACAAAACAAAAATGGTTGGGATTGAAACTTTTATTGTTTAAGTCTTACATATTTACAACTGCCATTCAATTCAATTCAATTCAAAAATACTTTATTGATCCCAGAGGGAAATTAAGTGTTGGAATAGCTCATATATTTAATTCTTTAAGGAGTTGTTATAGATGATGCTGGCTGTGGGCAGGAAAGATTTCCTGTAGCGGTCTGTATTGCAGCGAAACTGACAAAGCCTCCGACTGAAGACGCTCTGTTGTTGTATAACTGTCTCATGAAGAGGATGCTCAGGGTTGTCATGAGACAGTCATACAACAACAGAGCGTCTTCAGTCGGAGGCTTCTTCAGTTTCGCTGCAATACAGACCGCTACATTCAATGACTCACTGAAATCTGTTGGGATGTCTTAGATAGAAAACAAACTAAAACTTTAAACTGATTGGAATGTTTGTATGATTGTATTCAAATGACGTTTCTTGTAAAGTGCCTTGAGATGACATCTGCTGTGTATCTGCGCTATATAAATGAACTAAATTGAATTATCTGCACACACTCTTACACTTAAAGGGTGCCCCTTACCAGAGTCTTACTCCGCCCACATTTCCTGTTTTAAAATGCACCCAAGAGAGACCAGTGAACGTGCGGGGGCCTGAGCGTAATCACTGCTATTCCAACTCGCTACGGAGGCATGGCCAAGACTCGGCTTCTTGTATATCCCACGGCCGCAGGGTTTCTGACGTCAGCCAGTCAGCCCCCACCGCAGATTGAGTAGCAATGCCCGATTCAAATTCATCTGCAGAATAGAGTTTTAACCTGAAGAGGGCGCCACACTGACGGTTTTAGGCAGAAGAATAATATTTTTGCTAAGATGCACTAAAATGCCAAAATAATGACCAGACATGTAGACAGCACTATTAGATGAAAAACAAAAGTTGATTTGGGGGTGAGTTGCTCTTTAAAGTTGCTGTCTGGAGTATTTGAGGGACAGAGAGATTTTTTGAAGCCCACTACCAAGGCCCCTCCCAAAACACCGCCCCTTCCCAATCCTTCTAGCCTCACCTCAACAATCGTGCACGGCCATCACCTGTAGTGTCACAGCGGGTCAAAGAGGAAAGCAGCAAACGCTCTCGAGCATCACCCGATCGTACTTTGGTTATGGACATCTCAGAGGTGAGCGACTTCTCCATGACTGACATCTCTTCCAAAATGGCGACTGTATACAGGTCTTCGCATGGAAGCTGACTGACAGCCGACAAGGTGGAAACTCTAATTCTATTGGCTAAATAAATGTGCCCGTCAGTGTGAAATGCATAAGGGTCTATTTGTGGAAGAATAACAAATGTTGTGGAGCACTAGGCTTTTATCATAATATTAAACCCCACTATCATTTTACAGATTTATTAAACTTTGATACATAAATATAGTCCCTGGACTGCAGTTTCACAAAGAGTATGAGAAACATACTGTTCAGAATAGTGTCCGGACAATCTTAATTGAATATGTATTGCATCATATGGGCGATGGACCTGTTAACTTAAGTACCAGTCGTTACATAACTGCAACCAAATTAAGCAGATTCAACTTTAACTGTAATCACAAAACGTCATCGTTGCCTTGCTAAAAAAGTCCTAAAGAACAAATTTATGAAAAACATACTTCTTTAAAGTCTTAATTCATTGTACCGGAATTGTACCAGAGCAAACAGAGAGAGAGACTACAATTGTGTGTTGAAATCATTTGGAAGCACTGCAGTGAGCTGCCTAGACACCTGAACAAAACAAAAATAAATCATTCCGAGCCCTTTTTTCCTCTTTTGTCATGTTACAGCCCCCAAGCTTAAATGTATTAAATTGGGATTATAGATCAATTGAAATTAGCACTTACCCACTTCTAAGACAGAAGGACAACGATGCATACAAAGAGTGGTGTCTATTTGGGCCTTTTACTCTGATACCATAAAATAAAAACCAACCTAATTAGTAAATATAGTTCACCAGTCTCTAGCTTAAATCTCAGTATAAACGCAGCTGTTCTTGGTAAATAAACAGCATGACACAGACCAAAGGAACACATTAGGAATCAAGGATAGCGTTGTGGAGAAGTTTAAAGGAGGGTTAGGCTAGAAAAAGATATTGCAAGGTTTTAGCATAGAGACACAGAACACTGTTGCATTGTCATCTGAAAATAGAGAGAGCAGGGCACAACTGCAAAACAACCGAAACATGAAATCCACCTGAAATGACAGGTGGGTAAAGTTAGCATAATCAAAGAGAAGAGTCTTATGGTGAAAACAAGAGGTGACTATTAGTAGTAAACCTCCACATTTTTGGCCTTTATAGAAGCGCATCAAGATGAGAGATTATTCAAGAAAGCCGTAAAACAGGAGTCTCCAACCCTGGTCCCTGAGAGCTACTGTCCTGCAGGTTTTAAGAGGAATCCCTGCTCCAACACAGCTGAATCAAATGAATTACTCGTTACCAGGTCTTTGCCAAACTTGATGGCATGCTGAAGAGGTAATTTAATCATTTGAGTCAGCTGTGTTGGAGCAGAGATGTCTATAAAACTTGCAGGACAGTAGCTCTCAAGGACCAGGGTTGGAGACCCCTGCCGTAAAATGTCATGTGTTATCTGTTCCCCAGTCATGTTGGGGACACAGCTAACGTGTGGAGCTGCTCTGAGCTAGAATACAAAACTTTAGATCAAAGCACGTTGGAATGGCCCAGTCAAATCCGATCTTAATCAAGTTAAGAATCAGTGGCAAGACCTGAAACAAGCAAAAATGTCAGTGTCTAGACTGGTGGCGACATTTAGTACATCAAAAGACGTGCCGTTCTGCAAAGTCTTCACTCAGTGGCCTAAATACAAATGCATGCCACACTTTTCAGATCTTTATTTATGAAAAATAAATCAAATGAAAACCACGTACCATTTTTCTTCCATCTCACAATTATGCACTAATTAAAATCTTGATTGAATACTTTTAGGTTTTTTGTTCGGATGTGAAGAGGTTTAAGAAGGTTTAGGAATGCTTTTACATGGCATGGAAGAGAAAAAAAAAGACCCAACACCCCATTACTTCTCAGCTTGTACTCGGCCCCCCCACTCAGGTTGCTTTTTAGCCGTATGTTCTCAGGTACACAGTGGTCCAATGCAGCCTTTGGGTAATGAAGGAGTGATGATCAGAATGTTTCTGTAGCTCCAGTCAGAACAGATTGGGAAGTTTCGAGTGGAGACCACCTGTTATCCGCTGCTTGCTGGAAAAGGTTGTGACGAAGCAGCTGATTTCAACTAGAATCATACGGCAGCACATGGTCTGCTTTGGACTTTTTAATCCTCCCGTGGATCAGCTTCTATGCACCAACTGGAACATAGCATCTTCAAACCCGACTCTCTGCGGTGCATTGCCACATCGCATTAGATTTCCTCCTGTTTAAACAGCAAAGATAGCGTTCTGTGTGCCACAATGAGATGAAAGTTTGATTATCTTTTTCAATTCAGAATGGGGCTTTAGTTTATGTATGCAAATGCCTCGTGGAAGCAATTCATGAGCCTGGAAATATGAGGTCCCATCTGCATGCACAGTAGCTGTGCAATTTACCAGGAGTGACTGTTATGACTGTTTTAATCAGAAATGGATCTGTGGGGACTCGGTCTCCTTTTGCTGGCCTTGGTCAACCCACAAATGTTGCTGGACACGGAATGAACTTAGCAGATGAACAAAACTTTGATGTCTTTCTGTTTCACCTCCACTCCTCTTAACACAGAAAGTTAATTCGTCTTGTCAAAGTGAAGTCTCTCCAATGACGCACTATCCACTTGTTGTCAGCAACCAGACATCATCTGGATATAAGCTAACATTATAAGACCCGGATATAAAGGTGTGCTTTAAGTTTGATTCCCTGTTCTTTCTTTGAGACTCTTGTTTTAAAGTAAGAAAATATATACTTCTTCTGTTTTCTTCTTGTATTGAAGGAGTTGAGCTATAAAGACTTGTTGTAAGGCTGACTACAAACACTTGATTCCACGCTGCAGATCAGTGGTCCTCCAGCTCTACTGCCCTGCAGCTTTTAGATGCATCCTTGCTCCAACACATTCATTTCAATTAGGTGTACTGGATCAGGGATGCATCTAAAATATGCAGGACAGTAGCTCTTGAGGACGGGAATTGGAGAGCCCTGCTGTATATACTAGTGATGGCAATTATGGGTGTTTTAAGAGAGGTGGTTCTAAATACTCAGCTCCTCAAAATTTCTGTTGCTTAATTCATTACCACAAATAAGTCTTAATAGTGTGTAAAATGACTAATGTCTTGAACATGCGTTATATAAAATGTTTATGAATAGTATGACTTGTTTCTGCTGTTTTGAGCTGTAATTTACCATTGCGTTCTGCACACAGGTATCATACACACAATTTCCCGAATACCAGCAAGGCTCTCACTGCTCACTGCTCCACCGTAATTAGCTTCCATAATATCAGCACAGAGGTTTTGTGATTGTTTAAAGCAGTCTTGATGATAAGACCGGAGTGAAGGAGGTCTCACCTCCAGCTCTTAACAGCCAATGCTCGCTTATTTAAAAAATGTTTTTTTCTTTTTCTGGGCAGGGTAAGAGAGTGAGAAACAGGAAAATCATCTGACTCCCACCAGATGCATGAGAGTTGGCAAACCAGTCTGACATGTGCACTTTAAGCTTGACACCTTGTACCTATGTTTGAGAGCCTCATTTTGGTGTTCAAAGGAAATAGCTGGTCCAGTGTTCCACGGCCAGGACGAAAACCGCATTGTTCCTCCTGGATCCGAGGTTCGACTATCCGTCGGACCCTCCTCTTCGGAACCCCTGAATAGACCTTACCAGGGAGGCTCAGTTCAGTTTCTTTAAAGTCTAAACGGCACGATACAATTGGTCCTGTCCTTAAAATAAACAAATATGATCTGGGTTATACAACAACTAAACGGAGCTTACATTTTGTAAATACATTTTAAAATGATTTTGAAAAATATGTTCTGTTTCTGAAAACAGTAAAAAAAAGGAACAATTTTGAGGTATTTTTGAGATTAAAATGAACTCAGAATTTTAAACAGCATTAAAAATGCAATATAGAGAGCGGTAAGAGCTAAACACCAATATTCCAGTATGATATAGAGATTATAGTTTTCTTAAAACATTGTTTGCGATTTGGGAAAGCTTTACTCTATTTTCAGAACAAAAAAAATTATTTTGTTTTTGTTTTTCCCTAAATGTTTCTAATTTGCATCCTGTCTCTATCTCGTAAACCCAGTATGGTTTATCATCTCATCTGGAATGTTACAACTATAATAAATGCTACATGCGGAGCTTACAAAGTGTAAAAGAAAGTTGCTTTCTTAATGAATTTATTTGATTAAATACATTTGATTGAAAAGAAAAAGAAGAAAAAGAAACACTTTTCTCATAAATGATGGACTCAGATTTCTGAGTTCAGGGCGAATTCCTCTATTTTCCAACTTTTGTTCTCCCAGATGAATTCTTTTGATTTAGGTTAGAATTCAGGTAACATGTAAGAACAAAATGAGTCTTTCAACAGTTTTGTCTCTTTCAGATAAACTCCCAGTATGCGATAACCTGAAGTAAGATTGACCACTTTTGTTCTTGCTCAGTTTTATTGCAAGTAGGCACAGGAAAAGTTTTAGGAAGCAGCAAACCCAAGTGGCTTCGTTTCATGAACATACAATCGAGACCTCACTGTATTGCACTGTTCAGTGTGACAAATGTTCTCTACTTATTGCAGGAAACAGATGAAGAACAGTAGTTCACAACACTATCTTTCAGGCTTGGGGAGAAAAAGCTGTTCCTGTAATGGAAAAAGCAAACTTTCTGAAAAAGAGGAGATAAAACACTTTACACCTGCACAAAAATGCTTATATATATATATATATATATATATATATATATATATATATATATATATATATATATATATAATTTCTACTTGAGATGGATATGAGAACCGTTGCAACTTCCGAAAGAAAATATCTCATCTCATTTATTGCTCTCAGTTTAAAGAAGTTAGCAGGAAGGTTGATAAAATGCTCCCTAAAGACCTAACAGAAAAAGACGATAAATGTGCTATATGCCTATTTAAGAGCCCCTTCTGAAATATACCTCCACCAACCTGGGTCGGCTTAGACAAGATTGTCTGCTGTTTACCTGGATAAACCTAAGTTATTAGTGAACCATGAAGCTGTGTCATGGGTTTATTTAAATGTGTCTCATGGGGAATCAAAAGGATTATATCATTCAGCTATTTGCAACTTTGATGAAAGTGGCCAGAAGATTATTTTTAACTGAGCCTTCTTTTTTAAGTAAATGTGGAAACCTATCCTATATCTTCTGTTTTCATTTAGATTTTTTTTTTTGTTTATTTCTACTCTACACAACTGTTGCTTTTCATTAATGTGGGAAAGTGTTCTCTAATGGTGCATTCACACCAGCTTTATTTAGTCTGCTTTAATCAAACTCTAATTTGTTGTTAGGATCATTAGGTGTTTGTGTTTTGAGTGTCAGTTATTTCATTTCCCCTTTGGTTTACCTTATCTTTTTATTGTTAGGATCACTAGGTGTTGCTGATTTGAGTTTCCTTCTACTTAGCATTTTTTTTTCTTCCACTATGTTTTCTCCTCCTTTCCTGTTTTTCCCACAGGTGTTTGTATTTTTAGTTTCTATTGTTTAGTTTTTGGGTCCTTCCTTATTTATTTCCTTGGGTCTTATCTCAATTACTCCTACGTTAGTCTTTCTAATCTATGTTAGGTTCTGTAGATAAATCTACTCTTATTTTATTGCTTTGATTTTTTATTAGTTATTTCTTTATTTCATCATTTTATTCTTTTAGGTTTGGTTTACTTTTCTCATTAGGGTTATTGTTCGCTGATTTAAGTTATTTCTAAAGTTTAGACTGGTGTTTCCTTCTGTTTTGTTTTCTTCCTCTCCTTCCTATTAAATTTATTAGTGCTTTTTTACTGTAAGTTTCTCTTCGGCTTCTCTATTCTCATTCTATTAAATCTCTTTCATCCCAGTTACCTTAGAGTTAGTTTTTACATTTCTCATTTAGAATTATTTCATAACCAGTCTTCATTTCTGTTTTTGCCTTTGTTTTCCTTCTCTGTTTCCTCCATGCCATCTCTAGTATCCCTGCTCACTCTCTCACCAGCATCTGTTTCCACTAATTAGTCCCCAGGTTTCCCTCAGTCATTCCTCACTCCCTCCTCAGTATTTAAGTGGTCCTCTTTCTGTCATACCCCGTTGGACTCTCTGTCTTCCCTCCCGTTTTGTGCTCAGGTTCATTGTAAGTTGTTGGACTTTGCTCATTAAACATTTTTATTTGTCTTACATCCTGAAGTGCTGCATTTGGGTCCTCCTTAATCACACCATGACATTCGTTTATCCAAATTTGTTGACAGAAATGTGTGTTGGAGACATTGTGATAAGAAACAAAAAGAAAAGAAATGACCCAGAAAATTGCGAGGAAATTATAATCAGCATGGTAATTCTAATAGTCACCAATAAATAAGACACCCTGCGAAAAAGACCGGTGATCAGAACAACACTGTTGAATTTCAAGAGCTCCATCCATCCATCCATCCATCCATCCATCCATCCATCCATCCATCCATCCATCCATCCATCCATCCATCCATCCATCCATCCAGTGGATCATTTATTGAAGCAAACCTAAGTTGTAGCAAAACATGACTTTCAAACCAAAGTACACCCCCCCGTTGCAAACTTTTTTTTTAGGAATAAACCTGGTCGGGGCGTCGCGTGGTGCAGTGGGTTAAGATGGACGCCCCATGTTCAGAGGCCTTAGTCCTCAAAGCGGTTGTCCCGGGTTCAATTCCAGTCCAGGGACATTTGCCGAATGTCTCTCCTTCTCTCTCCTTTCTGTAAGCCTGTCCACTTTCAATGAAGGCCACTGTGGCCACAAAAAAAAAAAAAAAAAACCTGGTCTGCAACACCAGATGTCAATGATATGTAATAGAATTTTTTATTATTATTTAGTATTAGAGGTCTTCATAACAGGAAAATACCCTGTAGTTGTGGTGGAGGACACAGTTAAGAATACTGTCTGGGTCCAGGGTGCTGGAGATTTTTTGCCAGGTCAGTGGTTCAACTGTCCCCGCTGCTTTCCCCCAGGCAGGTTTTCCAACAAGACAAACTACGCTCACACTTCAATGGTGTAACATAAAGGGTCAAAGACAACAATATCAACTTGGAGGAGTCTAAAAACGTGTCTTTGTAATGCTGCATAAGATATAAGACCTCCAGAGGGTTTTGGCTCTTCGTACAAACCTAGTGGGGCTCCTTGCTGACTACATGGTGATTCATCACTTCATCAGTAGAATCCTTTGTTTTTTAAAAACTTGCTGAAACCTTTCGTTGGAGCCCCAAACAGACGCGATGAACATTTGCGCAGACTTGGCCTTTCTGCCTATGTATCACCAAGAAGCTCATGTAGTGATTACGCTCTCATCAACTTAAGCACTCACTTGCTAAAAGGTTGTGCAATGAGGTTATAAGTGCATCCTCATTTCCCATTCTCAATTATTTTTGTTCATTTCTGACTCTATTCATAATACTTGACTGCTTATTAGGGATTGCTGTATTGTACGTTTAATATAATCACAATAAGTACTCCTAATTTTACATTAAATTAAAAAAAAGCTATGTTTAATGATATAAATAAAGTAATATGCTTTCTTGGGTAAAACACAGGAGTCCTATGTCTAATCCAAGAGGAGCTATAGGACCCCCGAGGGTCCCCTGGTGCCGCCACTCTGCAACAATGTAAAGGTAACAGCAACACACTTCAGTATTGATGCTTTTACTTAGCGAAGAGAACTCAAAGTTAGCTATTGTCAGTATAAATGAGGTGTTTAAAAAACAGGGTGAGAGAAAGTACAAAGTTTTAAACCACTATTTTAAAAGTGTGTTTGCTACAACATGTGACATGTCTGCATTTTACTCAAGCTGCAAAAGTGTGAAAGGGAATAATATTTAAAGCAGACATAAGAAAGGCTGAAGATGTTATCCCTTTGAGCTTTAATCCTCTGTTATGGAACATAGTGGATCTGGATTTTAAGGTAAGGTTCTACACTCTTAAAGGAACACACATTGGGATTGCTGTTTTTGCAATGCTAACCGTGCTAACACAGAGACAAGATGTGAAAGGTGGTTCAAAATGTGAAAACGGTAAGGATTTAGTCTTTATTTTAAGATAATAGCACAAACGGTTTTAGGCTGGCAAAGGAAACAGGAGTATCCTCAGAAGCAAAAAAAAAAAAAGCCACCTTTGCTCAGAAAGGCTTGGTGAATCTGAAGCCCTCAAGCTATGAGGCAACAAAGCAGCGTGCGGCTAATACAAACATATTGTTCAAAAGACAACATCAAGTTTGAAGCTATTGTACTCACAACAATGAAGAAGAATTCCGACAACAAAATAAAACCCATTTCATACTTTCTTCAAATTTCCCTCAACTAGATGTTCTCCAAGTAGCCTTGACTAAACAGCTGTAAAAACAGAAAAATCAACCAGTTAGGAGTGAAATGAAGTAAAAAAAAAGGAATTGTTACCACATTTTTTCTTCTCTTAAGACGAGCCAAGAACAGATTTCCAGGCTGCTTATGTGTCCTAGGGTTTTCAAATAACTTCACAGTTCAGAAATTTTGTAATTTTTTTTCAAAGGGATAAGTTGTAACGGAGACTAGTTCTTTGAATTTGTATGAACACAAAACAGTTATCCCTGTGGGTTTTCAGAGAGGGCTTCAAACAAAACCGATATCATATATTCGACACAGGAAATTTCACTGAACAAAGTCTGCAGTCAAATAGGCTTTTAACAGTGAGTGAGCAGAAAGAAAACTGGCATCATTTACAGTCCCTGAAACAGCCCGAATAAAATCGCCCCATTTAGATTCTCAATATCAACAATCATTCTCCCATTTTAAATCCCTTTCCATTACGGGATCGTAAATCCTGACATTGTCACCTCCTCTCGCCTCCTGGACACAAAGCAATATCGACTCTGTACCATCAATCCGGACTGGCCCGAAATCTTAGCAGGAGACAGATTTGTGCTCCGGCCAAAACAATTAAAACCTCCATATGACTTTCAACGCCTTGTCTTTTCTTGGAGGGGGTTTAATAGAAGCGACAGAAAAAAAAGTAGTTTAAAAGATACAGAGTAAAGTGAAACATACGGAGCAAAGGGCCTGAATCTCACGCTTCTGACGAGCTAACTATCTTTTCTGAGAGAACTCCAGGATTGTGCCCAAGGGCAGTTTGGCTTAAAAGCATGAACTGGAGCACGTTGCATTTCATATCAAACAACTTACATCCTGTGTCTGATATATCTCTCGAGATAAAGCACCTCAGCTGTTGTTTCAACTTTGCACTGTTTCAAGGTGCTACATGAGAGAGTGGTTTAATAGCAAACGTTCTTTGAATGTTTCCATCAGCTGAGATCTGAGTGAAAGCCATGAGGGCCGTGAGCAGGGTTCTCCGGAGTGAAGTTTCATTGTGTATTGATCTGTGTTGTCCCTGTGAGAGAGACTCATGGTAGATAGAGGCTCATTAATCAAGCTGACACTTGGAATGGCACACAGGGCTGAGGCAGCAGCATCGCAGCACTGAGGCGCCACTGTGTACACCTTTTTATACCTCCGTCCCCTCGTCTTCACTCTCCCAGAAGCCTTGCGAGTTGCGAGAAATGCAGAGGCCGTGAGCGAGCACTGTCGGCACACACTTCAAATCTCCTCTCTGATTTTACTTTTGCTTAGGCCCCAAATTCCCTCTGGTCATTCATTGTCTGCAATGGATTTTCACATTAAAAATAACGTTTAGAAATTGTAGGGTCCACAAACTGCTTATAAAGTTGTAAATAAAACCTACTAACAAAAGGCGTCGTCTGAATTTCATTGCAATAATTTGGAAGATCAAACTTTTGTTGATATTTAGTAGGGATGTAAGGATATATCCAACTGATGAGATGAAGTAATATGTGATATTGGCTTCACAAGATTGGGTTGGGAGAGATTTTTTTTAGGAGTATTTTAAGGCTCTCCTTCTATCTCTCAATCTCGTCCTAA
Organism: Valencia hispanica; assembly: GCA_963556495.2. NCBI lineage: Eukaryota > Metazoa > Chordata > Actinopteri > Cyprinodontiformes > Valenciidae > Valencia > Valencia hispanica. The sequence goes on along the minus strand of OY747720.1, from coordinate 35,796,287 downwards.
ATCTTCTCCTCTCTCTTGCTCTCTGTGCCAGATGTTTAATTACTTTTTTGCCTCCTTCAGTGATAATGTTAACTGTAGTAAATGTAAAATTTTCATAGCTTTGGAGGCGAGGGTGTTAGAGTTAGATGCCCGGTCCCGCGCTGTTGAAAAACTAGCAGATAGCTGAGACCCCTTAGCCCACGCGGAGCCAAAATGGACAGAACCCCCTAGACATCCTCCAACAGAACCCGTGCAGCCGGGACCTCGGGCCGGCTGGGTGACGGTACATTGGAAGCATAGTTCCAGAATCCAGCCCACAGGCCACCAACAACCTGTACACGTTTCTGCCAGATTTTCCCCGCTCAGCGATACACCCGCTGAGAAGCCAACCCTGGTAATCAACAGCTCCATTGTCAGAAACATTGCATTAAAGACACCATTGACCACAGTCAAATGGTTGCCATGTGGGCTACATTGATAACTGGCAAATATTTTGGGGGAAACCTGGTCTGATCCAGAGAGACCGCATCCATCCCACTTTGGATGGAGCAGCTCTTCTTTCTAGGAATCTGGCCGTATTTATCAGTCCTCCAAAACAGTGAAAACCCAGGGTCCAGACCAGGAAGCAGAGTCGTAGTTTAACCCACCCCTCTGCTGCTTCTGTACTGTTACCCACCCATTACCCCATTGACATAGTGTCTTGCCCACGGCCAAAATCAAATGGATTAAAAGTTAACCTAAAGAGCAAATCATGAAAATCTCATAACAATAAATACGACTTTAAATGACCAGTTTAAAAAAACTATTAATGTGGCTTATTGAACATAAGATCTCTCTCCTCAAAGACTTTATTAGTATATAATAAAATAAATTATAATACAATGTGATAATAAAATAATTTGTTTTGTCTCACAGAAACCTGGCTGCTGCAGGAGGATTATGTCAGTATAAATCAGTGAACTCCTTCCAATTATTTAAATTTTAACATTCCTAGAAGTACTGGGTGAGGAGGAGGAGTTGCAAACATTTTTCATTCTGATTTACCAATTAATCCCAGACCAATTAATAGCTACAGTTCTTTTGAACATCTAAGCCTTAGTTTTCCTCATCCCAGTTGCAAAACATTAAGACCACTTTTGTATGTGGTTTTGTGTCGTCCACCAGATCCTTACTCTCAATTCTTAGATCAGATTTCACATTTCTTATCTCATTTAGTATTAAATACAGATACAGTCATTATAGTGGGGGATTTCAATATTAATGTGGACACTGGTGGCCTAAATGCAGCCTTTGATGCTCTCTTAGACTCTATTGGTTCTACTCAAAAAGTACAGGGACCTACACACTCGGGTCAACACACTTTGGACCTTGTACTGACATACGGCATTGAAGGTGAGGAAATGACAGTCCTCCCGCATGACCCGGTTCTGTCGGACCATCTTTTGATAACTTTTGAATTTAGTGTAACTGACCAATCTGAACCTGAAAGAAAATTTCATTATTAGCCTCATCTAAACCTTCAACTTGTATGTTGGACCCAATCTGAACCAAATTATTTAAAGAAGTGTTGCATTTGGTTCCTGGCTCCATTTTAGATATGATGTATCTATCCTTAGTGAATGGATACGTACCACAGGAGGTTGCTGTAATTAAACCTTTACTTAAGAAATCTTCCCTCGAGATGACTTTGTTAACTACAGACCTATATCTAACCTTCCTTTCTTATCCAAAATCATTGGGAAAATAGTTGCTAATCAAGTTTGTGAGCATCTAAACAGTGACAACCTGTTTGAAGAGTTTCAGTCAGGTTTTAGAGCTCATCATAGCACTGAAACAGCACTGGTGAAGGTTACTAATGATATTCTCATGGCCTCAGATAATGGACTTGTGTCTGTTCTGGTTTTGTTAGATCTCAGTGCTGCTTTTGACACAGTCGATCATAATATTCTCTTAGAAAGGCTTGAACATGTTACAGGGATCAAAGGAACAGCACTAGGCTGGTTTAAATCATATTTGTCCGAAAGATTCCAGTTTGTTCATGTAAATGATAAATTTTCTTCATTCATCACTTTTCATGCTTCCAATTGGTAAAATCATTAGACAGCATGGAATAAATTTCCACAGCTATGCCGATGATACACAACTATATTTATCCATAAATCCTGATGAATCCAGTCAATCAGGTAGATTACAGGCATGTCTGGAAGATCTAAAACATGGATGAATCTAAACTTTCTGCTTTTAAATTCTGACGAAACAGAAGTTCCCGTCTTTGGACCAGAAGCTCTAAAAAAGAAACTGCTTAGTCAATCATTACATGATATTCAAATCCCATATCAAACTGCTTTAAAGGATTTACTTCTTTCACCTCCGGAATATTGCTAAAATTAGAAACATCTTGTCCAGGAGGGATGCTGAAAAAACTAGTCCATGCATTTGTTACCTCAAGGCTGGACTACTGTAATTCTTTACTATCAGGTAGTCCACAAAATGCCATTAAAAGCCTTCAGTTGATCCAAAATGCGGCAGCAAGAGTTCTGATGAATATTAAAAAGAGAGATCACATTTCTCCTGTTTTAGCTTTCCTTCATTGGCTCCCTGTTAAATCCAGAATAGAATTTAAGATCCTTCTTCTTACATACAAAGCCCTTAATAATCAAGCTCCATCATACATCAGAGATCTAATTGTTCCTTATGTTCCTAACAGAGCACTTCGCTCTCAGACTGCAGGTTTACTTGTAGTTCCAAGGATTTCTAAAAGTAGAATGGGAGGCAGATCTTTTAGTTATCAGGCTCCTCTCCTGTGGAACCAGCTCCCAGCTTTAGTCCATGAGGCAGACACTCTGTTTACTTTTAAGGCCAGGCTTAAAACTTTCCTTTTGATAAAGCTTATAGTTAGAGTGGCTAAGGTCATCCTGAGCTATCTCTGTAGTTACGCTGCTATAGGCTTAGACTGCTGGAGGACAGACTGACCACTTTTCTTCACTCTGCTACTTTTTTTATACTACTACTCTCCAGTTGTATTATTTGCTGTTATTTCGACTGTTAATTTTGTTTTCTCTGTGTTTTTATCTCCATAGAAGGTATACAGTGGCTTGCAAAAGTATTCGGCCCCCTTGAACTTTTCCACATTTTGTCACATTACAGCCACAAACATGAATCAATTTTATTGGAATTCCGCGTGAAAGACCAATATAAAGTGGTGTACACGTGAGAAGTGGAACGAAAATCATACATTATTCTAAACATTTTTTACAAATGAATGACTGAAAAGTGGGGTGTGCGTAATTATTCAGCCCCCTTTGGTCTGAGTGCAGTCAGTTGCCCATAGACATTGTCTGATGAGTGCTAATGACTAAATAGAGTCCACCTGTGTGTAATCTAATGTCAGTACAAATACAGCTGCCCTGTGACGGCCTCAGAGGTTGTCTAAGAGAATGTTGGGAGCAACAACACCATGAAGTCCAAAGAACACACCAGACAGGTCAGGGATAAAGTTATAGAGAAATTTAAAGCAGGCTTAGGCTACAAAAAGATTTCCCAAGCCTTAAACATCCCACAGAGCGCTGTTCAAGTGATCATTCAGAAATGGAAGGAGTATGGCACAACTGTAAACCTACCAAGACAAGGCCGTCCACCTAAACTCACAGGCCGAACAAGGTGAGCACTGATCAGAAATGAAGCCAAGAGGCCCATGGTGACTCTGGACGAGCTGCACAGATCTACAGCTCAGGTGGGGGAATCTGTCCATAGGACAACTATTAGTCGTGCACTGCACAAAGTTGGCCTTTATGGAAGAGTGGCAAGAACAAAGCCATTGTTAAAGGAAAACCATAAGAAGTCCCGTTTGCAGTTTGCCACAAGCCATGTGGGGGACACAGCACACATGTGGAAGGAGGTGCTCTGGTCAGATGAGACCAAAATTGAACTTTTTGGCCAAAATGCAAAACGTTATGTGTGGCGGAAAACTAACACTGCCCTCACTCAGAACACACCATCCCCACTGTCAAATATGGTGGTGGCAGCATCATGCTCTGGGGGTGCTTCTCTTCAGCAGGGACAGGGAAGCTGGTCAGAGTTGATGGGAAGATGGATGGAGCCAAATACAGGGCAATCTTGGAAGAAAACCTCTTGAAGTCTGCAAAAGACTTGAGACTGGGGCGGAGGTTCACCTTCCAGCAGGACAACGACCCTAAACATAAAGCCAGGGTAACAATGGAGTGGTTTAAAACAAAACATATCCATGTATTAGAATGGCCCAGTCAAAGTCCAGATCTAAATCCAATCGAGAATCTGTGGCAAGATCTGAAAACTGCTGTTCACAAACACTGTCCATCTAATCTGACTGAGCTGGAGCTGTTTTGCAAAGAAGAATGGGCAAGAATTTCAGTCTGTAGATGTGCAAAGCTGGTCGAGACATACCCTAAAAGACTGGCAGCTGGAATTGCAGCAAAAGGTGGTTCTACAAAGTATTGACTCAGGGGGCTGAATAATTACGCACACCCCACTTTTCATTTATTTAATTGTAAAAAATGTTTGGAATCATGTATGATTTTTGTTCCAATTCTCAGGTGTACACCACTTTGTATTGGTCTTTCACGTGGAATCCCAATAAATCTGATTCATGTTTGTGGCTGTAATGTGACAAAATGTTGAAAAGTTCAAGGGGGCCGAATACTTTTGCAAGCCACTGTACCTGGTCTGGTATCCTGCTTAGCAACAATGCCCTGTTGAACGGGGAGCATACCAGCCACTGAGCATCCCCCGTGTCCTGTTATCAACTTTTTACTTTCTTTAATATAGAAAGTACTCTTGCATCAGTTCTTTTTGTTCTTTCCGTATCTCTGCTCTGTCTTCTCAAACCCCCAGACGTTTGTGGCAGATGGCTGCTTTTACTGAGCCAGGTTCTGCTTCTGCTGGAAGTTTCTTCCTGTTAAAGGGGAGTTTTTCCTCTCCACTGTCGCTACATGCTTGCTCAGTATGATGAATTGCTGTGGTTGGAGTCCGCATAAATGGGGCACAACCTCAAGTCAATGACTCGATGCAATCTGCTGGGATTCCTTAAATAGAAAACAAACTAAAACTTTAAACTGATTGAAATGTTTGTATGATTGTATTGAAATGGTTTTTCTTGTTAAGCGCCTTGAGATGACATCTGTTGTGAATCGGTGCTATATAAATAAACTGAATGTGGGGAATTCAATTAAATTGAATTAAAGGCAAATGAGAATCCATCATCTTAAAGTCTATTTTTTGCCTTCACAAATTGTGTAAATGATTACAAAACTGTGTTTTGGTTTTTATACTCATCTAATTCAAATTCCTCTAATTAAGTTGTTCTGTATGTCAAGGAAAAATACTGAAAATGCTTAATTTTAATGTTTCACAAATAAAATAATTGGTTTTATAAATCTCAAACTGGGCTTTAGAGAGCAGGTTAATTTGTCTTTTCAGATTTTGAACTAAAGACAATGAAATCAGAACAAAGCATTTAATACAAACTGCAGAATTTTTTTCAGGTTTATTGCCAATAGGAAACTCTGAAGCATAAGCTAACTATAAACATTGTCAGAGGGTAATGTTTACCCTCTTCTTTTCTATAGTGTGTTTGCAATGACATCACAAAAACTAGCCCTTGGCCATCTTCCAAGACAAATAAAATGGTAACTTGTGGAAATATAGTGGAGAAAACAAGAATTAAGGAACAAAAATGTAGTAGCTCCAAATTAGCTCCAGCAGGCCTAAAACAAAAGTATCAACAATTCATATTGAGAGATAAAAAAAAATGTATGTGCATGAGCTAACACATAATTTCCAAGCATTTTAAAATAAAATGAAGGTGACACAAGTATATTCTGTACTTTTTACCGTCTTGTACTTCATAATTCCTCTGTTTACTCATTTCAATTTGTGGTCATGACTGCAAAATGGTAAAATGTTTCATCTAATCTCTTTTTTTCAATTTGCCACACTTTAAAACAGCTTAGAAACATAACTCTGCTTAAAAAAGCCCTCTGTGGGATTACTCTCGTAATAGGAACCCAAGAACTACTTCATTAATTACTTCAAAATAAATGTCTCAAAGGTAAATCCAGGATTTGAAGCTCACCATCAAACCTGTGCTTAAGTAACAATTTACACATATTCACCAAAGTCACATGCTGACAGCAACTGGATAGCGCACTGTAAGACAAACTCTACTTTGACAAGAAAACTCATAGCATTTCAACAAAGCAATGTATTTTGTCTCAAGTGCCTATCTCTTTCAAGATACAAGTGCAACTTCTTACTCCCCTAATAGTTGTTTTTTTAAAGGCAAACCAAGCCTTCAAGGCTTCTGAAATGAAGTGGTATTCAAAAACAACTCTTAATGTAGTTTAGTAGCACATCACCCCAGTTCTGAAGTTCTTACACTGGCTCCCTGTTCCTCAGAGAATAGACATCAAACTGTTTTTACTAGTCTATAAATCATTAATTGGCTTTGCACCAAAGTATGTTGAAGGTCTGGTGTCATATCAACCCCTCCAGACCACTTAGGTCCTCCAATTTCAGTCTACTCAGCATCCTTAGAATCAGAACCAAACATGGATAAGCAGCTTTCAGTTTCTATGCTCCTCTTATATGGAACATACTTTCAGACAATTGCAAATCTGCCGAAACACGGAGTTCTTTTAAATCAAAACTAAAAAACCCATCTGTTTAGAGCTGCCTTAGATTAATTGATTAATAATAGCTGGATTGTCATTTAGTAGTACGTTTTAAATTTTCAGTTTTTCAATACAGTTTATTTATATAGCGCCGATTCACAACAGATGCCATCTCAAGGCACTTTACAATTAATGTCATTTCAATACAATCATACAAACATTTCAATCGGTTTCCTATTTAAGGAACCCCAGCAGATTGCTTCGAGTCATTGACTTGAGGTTGCGTCCCGTGTTTTAATGTTCGATTTTGTTTTCTGTTTTTATTGTTGTTTTATTGTTGCTTTTATTTTATTCTCTATTCAACCAAAGCACCTTAAAACTGCCTTGTTGCTGAAAGTGTGCTATACGCCCCTCCAAAAATATCTCTTTCCCGCTCCCTCTAGCCCCACCTTAACAGTTGTGCATGTGCATCACCTGTTTTGTCACAGTGGGTCAAAGAGGAAAGCAACGAGTGCCATTGATCATCACCCAATTGTGTTTTGTTTTGGACATTTTAGAGCTGAGCGACTTCTCCATGACTGACGCTCTCTTCCAACATGGCGACTGTAAACAGGAGCAGCCTGTGTGCGCGGCCTGATCATCACAGGTTTGCGCGATGCGCATGTAAGTTGACTGACAGTTGTCAAGGCAGAAACTCGAATTCTATTGGCTAAAAACGTTTGCTGGACAGTGTGAAATGCATAGGGGTCTCTGGGAGAAGGGGGAACTTAGGAAGAATAACAAATGTTGTGGAGCACCAGCCTTTTATCATAGTATTGAACCCCACTATCATTTTAAAGATTTATAAAAATTTGATACATAAATATATTCTCCGGACTGCAGCTTTAAAGCAGCTGTACCAGTCACCCTGTCCATCTTGTTTAGTAAGGAGAAAGGAATACATAAATACAAATTTGTGACAAAATCATAAATGGACTACAGCACGTTGTGTTTTTATAGGTTTACCAATCATCTAATGTGCTCGCATACTATAGGTTACATTTACCCATAAACAGAAATAGAGATACACTTATGGAGAGGAAGCTGAAATCAAACTCCTAACCTCCACCCTGCCAGTCAAAAATGCTCTTCTGCACCGACACACAGCTGCCTCAAAAATGTAATACATTTTTAAAACTTAGACTTATATGCAAAGAGGAGCCTGGCAAAAGATACATCAAACACAAGTGAAAGGAGACACATCTGAGGCAAATGGTGCTTCAAAAAGAGGCTTATTTTACCCGACACCGGTGGTGTATGGCCACCGACCGGCTCTCCACATCACAGAGCCCAGAGGTCAATCTCAGAAATATTCAAAAAGTTTGGCAGCTTCTAAAAAATGCAACCATAGGTGAAAGACAGTGATTTGAGTAGTCTGATGCACTTCGGAGGGACGCTTATTTTGTCCGTGTACGTCAACAACTCACTTGTATGACCAGAACTGTTAGTTAGCTGCTTCTAGCTGACATTTAAATGTCTGCTTGATCTTTCTCAGTCTTTATCCTAAAGCATTCCCTATAGGGTAAATCTAGGTTTTGGCAAAGCATTACCTCACTATCGATAAATACAATAGCAGAACATTGTAAAAAATATATATAATAACACAGTACTTTAGTTCATGCTGGTTTATTCCATAAAATCCTGATAAAATACAATGAAGTCTAAAGTTGTAACGGAACAAAATGGAAAAGTTTCAGTTGTCACACATCTTACTGTAGAATGTAACTTGTAGAGTCTTTTTGTTGAGCATATCTACATTATTGTAAAGAAAAGGCAGCTTGGGAAGCTGAAATACTTAGACGCAATGCTATTTTACACTCTGTTGGCTGGCGTTGGCAAAACAGCCATTCCAGGGTCACAATTTATTTTCCATGGAGCTGATTGGCTGCATGCCCAGGAGTAGAAATGAGGAAGATGTTACCTACTGAGGTTGTGCTAAGTTGGTTTCCACAGTTTTTTTTTTAATGCACATTGAAACATGTTTGCTGTTTGAACTATTAAAATAGGCATTTTTCAAATGTCATACATTTAAATGCTTCAGACAAGCGAATCCCTGCTTTTCAGAGGTTCTTTCACTTCCTAGGATCATGTAATCATGTGAATTTGGTGAGCAGAACATTTTAGGAAGCAGGAGGGAGAGAATTAAATGTTCGCACTCACAGCTTCTGCATTTGGCTTTATATTTCTTTAAAAATGACATTGAGTAAAAATACTTTTTTGTTTATCTTATCTTGTATTGAGCTGTTTTCCAAGACTTGTTGAGGAGCAGATTATGTATTCTTACAAGTAGTACTTAATTTGTGCATGACTGTACTTGAAGTAAGCATACAATAGTATTGTGAGCTGATGTCATAATTCACCATCCTGTCTTCAGCCTCTCTTGATGCTTGTGTCTTTTTTTTTGTGCTGTTCGTTTCTTGTCATTTTTCATTCCCCATCATCTTGCTTGCTTCTATGACAAATCTGCTTGTTAAAAGGAAGTTATAAATATATTTAACTTGACTTCCCTCCAAAGGTATCACTGACAAGCAGGAACATTGTTGGCTGTCACCACCGAGGGCACTCAGAGAGCGAAGTCTGGAAACGAGCCACGTACTTTCTGCAACGATAAAGCCTAAGAGGAAGCAATAAAACAGTGTCAAGTGTGTCGCTACTCGAAGTCCCAGCAGCATTCAGGGTCACTGCAGTGGGAAGAAAATGGAAGGGAATAGAGCTTGTGATTGTCACTTTTACGCACACTATTTTTGGTGGTGAATAGGTGATGCACTTATATAATTTTTTACAATACCTTGTACACATTCTTTTATTTCTTAAACTTTTTTACATTCTGTCATGTTTGTTACAAACAAAAATTTAAATGGAATTTATTGGGGATTCATGCCATAGGCCAGCACAACTACAATTACAGTTGAAGCTGAATTAGGTTTAGGTCTGGACTATGACTGGGCTATTCTAACACATGGATATGCTTCGATTTAAACCGTTCCATTGCACCTGGCCGTATGTTTAGGGTTGTGTCCTAATGAAAGCTGAACCTCCAGTCTTTAGCCTTTAAGCATTGCTAGCTTTCTACATCTTGTAACATTTTCTACGTCAGCCAAAAAGTTCTGTTTTGGTCTCATTTGACCAGACCACCTTCTTCCACATGTTTGATGTGTCCCCAACAAGGCTGCCATGTATGGCGTGGTACTGGGATCAAAATAACACTATTGTAGACCCAGGGGTGGCTACTTCCCTGCCGCAGTAGGCTATATCCGTTCTGAAGCCAGCTACTGATCTGATTAATGGTAGGCCGGCATCGGTAACTGAGAGGCCGGCGCTGGCAACTGAGAAAGAGACCAGTCACTTTCAGTAGCATTGGAGAGGCAAGCTACTCGCATATTTAGGCTGGTCATAGTCAAATTATATAACAAAATTTAAAAATGTATATGATTAAATACATAGTACCCTAATTTGATTTAAAATAAACAGCGCCTTATACCAGTAAATAAAGGAAGAAAAATGGGATAACACATTGGCTAATAACCACGGCAATATGCTATAATAGTTGGTAGCCAGTTTTACAGCAATATGGTGGTCATTTGGAAACACCTGTCAATGCATGTCGCCTAAAGATTTTGTTAGTCATGTTTTATTTATGATGAAATATATATATATATATATATATATATATATATATATATATATATATATATATATATATATATATATATATATATATATATATATATGCGCCTAAAACTAAAGGTAACTAGGTTACCAGCCTAGGCATGCTAGTCATTAGCCTCTCCAGTGCTAACACAAGTGAGTGGTCTCTTTCTCAGTTACCAGTGCCGGTCTACCATTAATCAGATCAGTAGCTGGCTTTGGAATGGATATAGACTCCTGTGCCTGCTTCTCTGACGAATAGTTCACTTGCCTGGCCTGTCAGCTCTGGTGGATGGCCAAGTCTTACTAGGTTTGCGATGAGGCCATATTTTTTCCAACTTATGTTTATTGATAGAACACTGCTCCTAAAATGGTTGCACTAGATGTTGTTTAGGGGTAACAAATAAAGGGGGTAGAATACAAATGCACGGCACAGTTTATCTGCAAGAACTTGTGAAAGTCATCTAAGCTTTTTCCTTTAATTCACAAATATGCACTCCCATGTCTTGGTCTATCACCTGAAATCCCAATAAAGATAATTAAGTTTGTGGCTTTTCTGTGACAAAATGTGGAAAAAATTAGGGGTTGTGAAAATGTTTGCATTGCCCTGTAACTTCTTGAAGTGATTTTTATTCAACACCCAGTTGAGTGATGACTCATGGAGGTCGTCAGCGAACATAAAGCGTGGTCAAGTGAAATAGATTGACATTCAATGTGAAAGATCTCTATTTAGAATAGGACAACAAACTGTTGAACCGCACCAAGATAATTAGTGAGGGAATATTCACAGGGAAAGGCACAGTTTCGTGCTGTGCTAATTATGTTTATCTTGCTGGTATAATTACTTTAAATACCTCCTTGTTTTAAAAAGACACAGACGTATCAGGTTGCCTCAGCAAAAAAGAAAAGAAAAAAAAGACTTTCTTAACATAGCGGTACAGCGGAGTGTCTCTGTTGGTAATCTCCTAGGAGAGAAGTCATTATAAAGACCTGCCATCCTGCCTGTTTGTTTGTACCCATGTGCAGCACAATGGGGTCCTGCAATCCAGTGAGCAAGCAGTGAAACAAGACGGCAAGACTAAAATAGCTTGTTTTGCTCTTATTGATGCCTTGTCATGTTCATTCCCTTTTCCCATCTGTTTATAATATGACTATAAGAAGACTGCATTCTGCTCATCGTGACCCACTGAGTTTGAGTCCCTGAGAATTGGACAACAAAGGAACCCCAAATCCTACCCTCTGGAAATGTACAGATTTTATGCATCACAAAGCACAGTGAGGTATTTTTAAGTCTTTATTTTATTTGTGTTTTCTGCCACGCAGGGTGGACCGATGAGATGTGTCAGATTGAGTGCATCTGAAATAGACACAGCTTGGTAAGAAGGCGAGTGGCAGCTAATGTGGTGTCCTGAATTGATTTGCTGAACATGCAGACATCAGAGAGAGAGAGAGAACAGGTAATCCAAAGTAAATTATACAAAAGTGGGTAAATTGATAAGAGGAAACCAGTGTTGACTCTGTTTATAGAGTACCTTTGACCCTAAACATGTTGTATTCTAGTTAAAGGCCTGAATTCACGAGGACAATGTAAGAAACCTTGAGTTCCCGATCCTGTCTCATATTGTGTTCCTAAATATGCCACTATAATTGGGATTCAATCTCAAAACACAGCTCTTGATCCCTGTTGTTGGTCTACTGTCTGTGGTTGTTACCTACATCTCCTTCACAATTTTAACAATCACAGCCTACATGTAGGCCCAAAATTATTCATACCCCTGGCACGTTTCTAGAGTTGAATTTACTACTTTTTTAAAACCTCTATAATATGTTTTACTACCAACGCAACATCAACCAGCTGCCTTTTTGGGGGTAGATACGCAGCACTGACCCATGCATGATAATGGTCCGTCCCTCACCCAAGACAAAAAGCTTTATCCTACCTACTTTAAGGTATAAGTGTGACGCTGTCATGACTAAGATATCGCACACATAAAACATTCCAAATCCAATTCCAGAAGACTTGGGACATTCGTTTTTTTTTTAAAGATATTAACAAAATGTGATGACTTGTGAATTTCACAAGCCAGTGTTTCATTCACAACATAATATTGATAACATGGCAAATGTTCAAACTGAAGAATCACCTAGGAGAACATTTTGCAGCTAAAGTTAAATAGGATAAAGTTAAGTTAAATAAGTAACTGCAGTGCAAAATATTGGATGTTATAGTAAACCTGTCTCAAAATGAAAATTCCAAGGTGGGTAGAATACTCAAAAATTGTACTGAAATAACAGTAGCACTATTTCAACAAATTTTACTCAAGTAAAAGAAGAAGCCATCCAAGAAATTATTCAAGAGTAAAAAAGTACAGCTCTGTAAAACGGTAAAATGGTAGATGGACTAAGCTTATATAGTGCTTTTCTAGTAATACTGACAACTCAAAGTGCTTTACAATGGAGCCACATTCACTCATTCACATTCTCAAATGCACACACATTCATACACTTATCCTGGGCTCGGTAGGTAACTTGGGGTCAATACCTTGCCCAGGGGCACATTCAATTAAATTCAGTTTATTTATATAGTGCCAATTCACAACAGATGTCATCTCAAGGCACTTAACAAGAAGTCATTTCAATACATTTATACAAACATTCCAATCAGTTAAAAAGTTTCCTATTTAAGGAATCCCGGCAGATTGTGTCAGTCATTGGTGTGAGGTTGGGCAGACTTTCCAAACACAGCAATCCTTCAGCAATCCTTCAGCAATCCCTCATACTGAGCAAGTATGTAGCGACGGTGGAGAGGAAAAACTCCCCTTTAACAGGAAGAAACCTCCAACAGAACCAGGCTCAGTAGGAGCGGCCATCTGCCACGACCGTCTGGGGGTTTGAGAAGACAGAGCAGAAACACAGAAGGAACAGAAGATCTGATATAAGAGTACTCTCTATGTTACACAAAGAAAAAAGTTGATAACAGGACACAGTGGATGTTCAGCTACTGGGAGCACCATCCCAGTCAATGCCCCCCGTCCAACAGGGCATTGCAGCCAAGCAGGATACCAGACCAGGTATACAGTGGCTTGCAAAAGTATTCGGCCCCCTTGAACTTTTCCACATTTTGTCACATTACAGCCACAAACATGAATCAATTTAATTGGAATTCCAGGTGAAAGACCAATACAAAGTGGTGGACACGTGAGAAGTGGAACGAAAATCATACATGATTCTAAACATTTTTTACAAATAAATAACTGAAAAGTGGGGTGTGCGTAATTATTCAGCCTCCTGAGTCAATACTTTGTAGAACCACCTTTTGCTGCAATTCCAGCTGCCAGTCTTTTAGGGTATGTCTCTACCAGCTTTGCACATCTACAAACTGAAATTCTTGCCCATTCTTCTTTGCAAAACAGCTCCAGCTCAGTCAGATTAGATGGACAGTGTTTGTGAACAGTAGTTTTCAGATCTTGCCACAGATTCTCGATTGGATTTAGATCTGGACTTTGACTGGGCCATTCTAACACATGGATATGTTTTGTTTTAAACCATTCCATTGTTGCCCTGGCTTTATGTTTAGGGTCGTTATCCTGCTGGAAGGTGAACCTCCGCCCCAGTCTCAAGTCTTTTGCAGACTCCAAGAGGTTTTCTTCCAAGATTGCCCTGTATTTGGCTCCATCCATCTTCCTATCAACTCTGACCGGCTTCCCTGTCCCTGCTGAAGAGAAGCACCCCCAGAGCATGATGCTGCCACCACCATATTTGACAGTGGGGATGGTGTGTTCAGAGTGATGTGCAGTGTTAGTTTTCCGCCACTCATAGCGTTTTGCATTTTGGCCAAAAAGTTCCATTTTGGTCTCATCTGACCAGAGCACCTTCTTCCACATGTTTGCTGTGTCCCCCACATGGCTTGTGGCAAACTGCAAACGGGACTTCTTATGGTTTTCTTTTAACGATGGCTTTCTTCTTGCCACTCTTCCATAAAGGCCAACTTTGTGCAGTGCACGACTAATAGTTGTCCTATGGACAGATTCCCCCACCTGAGCTATAGATCTCTGCAGCTCGTCCAGAGTCACCATGGACCTCTTGGCTTCATTTCTGATCAGCGCTCTCCTTGTTCGGCCTGTGAGTTTAGGTGGACGGCCTTGTCTTGGTAGGTTTACAGGTGTGCCATACTCCTTCCATTTCTGAATGATCGCTTGAACAGCGCTCCGTGGGATGTTCAAGGCTTGGGAAATCTTTTTGTAGCCTGAGGCCGTCACAGGGCAGCTGTATTTGTACTGACATTAGATTACACACAGGTGCAATCTATTTAGTCATTAGCACTCATCAGGCAATTTCTATGGGCAACTGACTGCACTCAGACCAAAGGGGGCCAAATAATTACGCACACCCCACTTTTCAGTTATTTGTAAAAAATGTTTAGAATCATGTCTGATTTTTGTTCCACTTCTCACGTGTACACCACTTTGTATTGGTCTTTCACATGGAATTCCAATAAAATTGATTCATGTTTGTGACTGTAATGTGACAAAATGTGGAAAAGTTCAAGGGGGCCGAATACTTTTGCAAACCACTGTATCTTCTATAGAGAGAAAAACACTGAGAGAAAACAAAGTTAACAGTCGAAATAACAGAATGTACTGTAATACAACTGGAGAGTCGTAGTAGAAAAGGAAGTAGCAGAGTGAAGAAAAGTGGTAAGTCTGTCCTCCAGCAGTCTAAGCCTATAGCAGCATAACTACAGAGATAGCTCAGGATGACCTTAGCCACTCTAACTATAAGCTTTATCAAAAAGGAAAGTTTTAAGCCTGGCCTTAAAAGTAAACAGAGTGTCTGCCTCACGGACTAAAGCTGGGAGCTGGTTCCACAGGAGAGGAGCCTGAAACTAAAAGATCTGCCTCCCATTCTACTTTTAGAAATCCTAGAAACTACAAGTAAACCTGCAGTCTGAGAGCGAAGTGCTCTGTTGGGAACATATGAAACAATTAGATCTTTGATGTATGGTGGAGTTTGATTATTAAGGGCTTTGTATGTAAGAAGAAGGATCTTAAATTCTATTCTGGATTTAACAGGGAGCCAATGAAGTGAAGCTAAAACAGGAGAAATGTGATCTCTCTTTTTAATATTCATCAGAACTCTTGCTGCCGCATTTTGGATCAACTGAAGGCTTTTAATGGCATTTTGTGGACTACCTGAAAGTAAAGAATTACAGTAGTCCAGCCTTGAGGTAACAAATGCATGGACTAGTTTCTCAGCATCACTCCTGGACAGGATGTTTCTAATTTTAACAATATTCCGGAGGTGAAAGAAGGAAATCCTAGAAACCTGTTTAATATGGGATTTAAATGTCAAGTCTTGGTCCAAAATAACATCGAGGTTTTTTTACGTTATTACTGGGGGCCAATTTAATGCCATCCAGATGAAGTGATTGACTAATTTATTTCTTTTTAAGAATTTCTGGTCCAAAGATAGCAACTTCTGTCTTGTCAGAATTTAAAAGCAAAAAGTTTAGATTTATCCATGTTTTTATGTCTTCCAGACATGCCTGTAATCTACCTGACTGACTGGGTTCATCAGGATTTATGGATAAATATAGTTGTGTATCATCGGCATAGCTGTGGAAATTTATCCCATGCTGTCTAATGATTCTACCAATTGGAAGCATATATATGGTGAAAAGAATTGGTCCAAGCACAGAACCCTGTGGAACTCCACAAGTCACAATTGAGAGTGAAGAAGATTGATCATTTAGATGAACAAACTGGAATCTATCAGATAAATATGATTTAAATCAGCCTAGTGCTGTTCCTTTGATCCCTGCAACATGTTCAAGCCTTTTTAAGAGAATATTATGATCGACTGAGTCAAAAGCAGCACTGAGATCTAACAAAACCAGAACAGACACAAGTCCATTATCTGAGGCCATGAGAATATCATTAGTAACCTTCACCAGTGCTGTTTCAGTGCTATGATGAGCTCTAAAACCTGACTGAAACTCTTCAAACAGCTCGTTACTGTTTAGATGCTCACAGACTTGATTAGCAACAATTTTCTCAAGGATTTTGGATAAGAAAGGAAGGTTAGATATAGGTCTGTAATTCACCAAGTCATCTTGATCAAGGGAAGGTTTGTTGAGTAAAGGTTTAATTACAGCTATTTTAAATTCTTGTGGTACGTATCCGTTTACTAAGGATAGATTCATCATATCCAAAATGGGGCCAGGAACCAAATCAAATACTTCTTTAAATAATTTGGTTGGGTTTGGGTCCAACATACAAGTTGAAGGTTTAGATGAGGCTAATATTTTTGATCATTCCGAAAGCTCGACTGAATCAAAGCAGCCTAAGGACAAATGAGGTTCTACAGTTCTTTCCGATGCTACCTCCTTTACTGAGGAAGAAGTAATCATGTTTGGGAGGATGCCAATTATTTTATTTTTTTAATAGAATTAATTTTATGTATGAAGAATCCCATAAAATCATCACTGCTAAGAGCTGGGGGAATAGTTGGCATTGACATGAGGAAGCTGGAATCTAACCTACGCAAGACAAATACTCTACCTACTGAACCACAGTCGCCCAGTACTGAGTAACTGATCACAAAATCCGATTTAATATTTAAAAATGATGCAGTAAGGCCAAACTATAAAATTATGTGGAACTTGTGGAATTTTAAAGATTGGGATGAAAAAATAACACAACAACAATCTAATTAAAATAAAACAAATGTGAAAGAAAAAGCTTTTTCTAAATCAGATTTGGTCATTGTAAACTTATAGTACTCATTTTAGGTAGTGCACATATGTCAAAACAGGTTAGAGTAATGCCGGTGACAATACATAGTGTTTACTATATCTTCTTGATCTCCATATGGCTCAAAAGGCACAGCAGACAGAAACCAACAAAACAACAAAGCTTGTGTTCAAACAAAAGGTCTCACTTAAGCTGTAGGTGTGTGTGTGTGTGTGGGTGTGTGTGTGTGTGTGTTTGTGTGTGTCTCGTGCATTTTTGGTCAAAATATGTTTATTCTCCATTCAGTGAAGTTACTCATAGTGAGCAAAGTATCCAGAAATTTTACTCATGTAAAAATAGCAATACTTCATAAACATATTACTCAAGTAAAAATAAAAAGGATAATATAACTACTCCTAAAAGTTTTTTCCCCCTCAAAAGTCACTCAAGTAAATGTATCTGAGTAGACGTAACTAGAATCCACTGCTGGTATTGGTGGATATTCAGTGTGATTTGATCGCCGTAACACCGTTCCAGGTCACATTAATGGCTTTTCAGCACACTTCACACAAAGCTTCCTGATGATTCCCCACAACCAGCCTTAAGCCAGTCTTTAAATGTCGGGTCATTGAGCCCAAGTTGGGAAAACCTTCCCATTGTGCGGCAGAAAGTCACTTGCTAATGTCAAAATACTGTCCCAACACCACGCATGCGCACAACCGATCAGACAACGGAACCAATCGAGACTATCAACGCTGGACCATGTCATGCCATCCTGTCCATACATAAAGATTTATTTTGTTAAACAATTTTGAAAAAAACTGCATAAATGGAAAATGTTTAATATATTGAAGTGGTGATGACAAATTTACTACCAGGTCAAATGTAGTTTATTTACTACCTTATAATGGCCTGAATTTGAGCTTATTTAATTTAGTACCTTTTAGTATCCTCCAGAAACCCTGCGTAAGGATGGTACAGTTGTGTTTCACCTTTTCCTTTTTAGTAAGAAGGTTTGGGGTCTTCCTGAATGGAGTTTGCGTGTTCTTTTGGTGAATGCTTGGGCTCTCTCCGGGTACTTCTTTGTTCCACAATCAAAGAACATTCACATTAAATGTCTCTAATATGCCCATGGGATGGAGTGTATGTGTACATATTTGTTTGTCATGTGTGTCTGTTTTGCTCTTTGATGCGCCGGTTCATGGTTTTCGCTTATTGCCCATTGTCCACTGTAGATAGGCACCATCCCACACACTGCGTAGGTATAGACAATGGTTGTATGGTTAGATGTTTCTTCTAACTGGAAGTAATATTAACCTTTTGGAGAGGCCAAAGACACCTACTTTAATCGGAGGGAGCTGTAAAGGGAGCTAAAGATTAAGGTAATGGCAGGAAGCCTTCCAACCTCAAAGAGAGAGAAAAATCATCAAAGATTTAGATTTAAAAAAAGTTAATTAGTGAAATATCAGTAACAATTTCTTTACTGATTATTGAGAACAGTATTACTAACTATGAACATACTACTTGCCAATAAAATGTTAATAAAAACAGAATACTTTTTTTTCAAATTTCATTCTCCTTTTACTTTATTTTATCATATTTTTGAGAGATTCAAATTTTCCGATCAAAAACTAACTTCTTGCTAGACTCAAAATACATTTTTAATCTAAACCTTCCAGGGTTATAGATAATTTTGGGCTTAAATTAATTTTTTCTACACTGTTTGCAAAACTGTTTTATAGTTGGTGCATTTTATTTTGTGGCTCAAATGTGGCTTTTCCATTTAACATCTAAGCCTTTTTACTGTCCTTTTGCATTCACCATACAGGAAATGTAAAATACACACCTGAAACAATACTTAGAAAGTCAGTTGTTGAATACAGGCAGATATTTTCCTGCAGCGATATAGGCTGTTTAAAATATGAACTGCAGTCAGTGTTGTGTGTATAATATAAATATATATAATATATTTATCTCCATACAAATTTCTTCTCTTCTATCTCATTCATCCTCATACAAAAAAAGATTTTATAAATGATTTCATTTATGGAAGTAGGAAAGCTATTCAAACCCACATAGTCTTATGTGAAAATTAACTATGAATTAATAAACCACAGTATTTTGTTTGTTTCTTTCTTTCTCAACAACACCTAACCTTGGTTACAGTAGAAAACAGGAAATAACTGGAATAGAACCTGACTGACAAAAAGCAGCACATCATGCTCTGATCTAAAGAAAGAACAGATCAGAAATAAAGTCATTGACATGTTTCTTTCTGGAAAGGATTAGATAGACGTTTTTAACACTTTGAGAGTCTAGTGAACCGCAAGGAATGCCGAGATCGAAAGCTGGGGAAAACATGGAATATTTATGAACCTTCTCTGGAGGTCAAATAAGAACAGCATCTAAAATACTGCAGACGTGACTTGCCTCAATTAAGGTCAGTGTTCATGATTAAACAATAAGAAAGAGACATAGATACAAAAAAATTCAATGGGTAAGTTTAATGTGTGAGTTCCAAGGTGAACACTGCTGCCCAAAGAGCACATAAAAAGACTTTCAGAAAATGTTTAGAGCCCTGATGAGACAAATCTGGCATAAAGGCGAGACAGCATTTCATAACAATATTATGTTGAAATTCAGACATAGTGGGGGTAGTATGATGATCCATGTAGAAAATCTTAATGGAGATTGTCAGGCCACTTGTGTTATGCTGAAGGAATATGATAAAAAGAAAAACAGCAAGTCCAACTCTAAAAGAAAAGAAAACAAGGAAGGACACTGGCCTAGTCAAAGTCTGGACTTAGATCTGATTGACATGCTATGCTATGACCTTAAGCAAAACTTTCATGCTAGAAAATGCTTTAGTGTGGCTGAAATAATTACTAGTGAAGAAGAATGGGCAAACATTTTAGTTCCTCCAAATGCTACCGAAATGAATGTTGTCCATATTAAAGCAGTTCTTATGCACCCAGTGGAAGTTGATCATATGATATATCCTTAGGCGATATCAGAATTCAGCCTTTGATTAAATATTTAACAATAGTTTAAAATATACATATCTGTTTTAGCTTATGGACGGTGACTTGTTGGAGCAGAGTCGAGCATGTTGCTCTGGGAAAATCCTGACGTTTGAGCAATGTTTCCCCAGATCCACTGCTTGTCAATTTAGTTCACCATTTTTGGATGAGAGCATCTTTGCTGGGTGATTTTTGAAGAGGCAGCACTTTTTTTCTTTTTTTAGAGCTGCAAGCAAAAAAAAGTTTCCGCTTATCAAGAACTCCTCAGGAGGGTCCTCACTTCCAATTCAGGGGCTTCCCACTTCAGGTTTGTGAAGTCCAGCTGAATAATGCAAATGTATTAAGCCTATACATCACATCACCTTCCCTTTAGAATACTAATCACCCCAACAATGAAATGTTAGATCCCTGTGTACAGCTTGTTAAGGCTGCTCTTAAGCCCTTTCACAGTGCAAGGCTGTAAACATGAACTGGTTGATAGGCAAATCCACATTAGCCTCAGCATAAGAGGAAAACTAACTCTGAGCAGCCCCTGATGCCAAAATGCCAACAGATCCTGGGTTCCCTGGTGTGTCATGGATGACAAACCTTTATCAGTCCATCACAAGCGCTTCTGTTCAGTAAACATATTTACAAAGTCTAGATCGCTGAAGAAATCTGCTTGAAAATGTCCCTGCCATACCACTGGTAAACACTTTGTCTCAGCTGGGACACTGCGCCTTATTTTGGACATGAATTGGTCAATTGTATTTGGATGAGCCAAGATTTCTATGCCACAGACGTTCCATAGCCCAATATCTGCCTGGAGGCGGGGCCCCAGTATGATATTAACAGATGTCAGGTTGTGTTGGCATCATAGTTAGAGTAAAAAGAAAGCTCACTAGGCTCTATTCATAACTGGGAGTGCTGCACTTGACCTTGTCTATTCCAATTACGGCCGCCCTGCAGCCACCATCATGTAACGTGTCTATTGTCATTGGCTTGATAAGACCGTAATGTGCACTGTAAAAAAAGAATTATGAATGGCTGTTAAATGGAATTAAAACTTCCAAACTAACTCACTAAAAGGAGACCTTTTGAATATTTTACTCTGCATAACATGGACATTAAGCAGAGGTGATTCTGCTGTGTACTGATTTAGGGAAGTTCCAAGATTTTTGTATTAGTCTACAACACTGGTAACTTGAAAAGATATGCTAAGGAAACAAATGGTTAGAATTAAATGAATAAAAGTTTTGTTTGCATTGCTTTCATCTTACAGCATAAAAGTAAGCTTAGAAACGCAATATATAGATTGGTCAAAGCTGAACTACAATAGTCTACACTAATCACAAAGACTGAATATCACAGTTCATGATTTATACAAACTAAAAGCTTTTTTGTGAACTAAGCATGGTGGATCGTCTGTTCTCGGGACAGTCTATTGCAACGTTACTAGACTAATGCTGTGTTAATAAATATAATTGAGGATATTAGGTTGTGTGGAGGCATACATTTTTATATAGTAGAAAATCCAAACATCTTACTGGAAAGGACAATGTATTCTAAAAGGTTGTTTTCTAGCAAAGCACCCTGATTTTAATGACTCATTTCAATTGAGTTGGATCGCAGTTCGGTACGCTACTTTGTCTGTTCCCATTGTAAAAACTGCCAATTTAACCAACTTGTACAGCATCATTCCTGATTGCCCTTCGATTGTACAGTAGGTCCAAAGGACAATGGCATGGTATGGTTGAGGTCGAGAGACTGGCATCACACAACACAGTCCATTGACTTGGGGACAGAAAAAACATCCCTGCTTGCGGGAATCACAAGACATACTAGTGCGCCATGTTTATCGTCATGCTAGTATGATGTCAGGTTAGGGGTTTAGGTTTAAACCCGCCTGTCCAGTCAGAGTCCAACTGGTGGTGGAAACACTCCCTTCAACAAGCCGGACCATAAAATACACTACTCACAATAAGTTAGGGATATTGTTATTTACATCAGTGCTATTCCTATTTGGTCTGAATTTTAATGAAATAAGTAAAAGTATCATTTGATATTACAAATAATGAATGAGAAGAAACATAATTTTCATTAGTGTGATATTTAATACCCCAAAAATGTAGACAATAATGAGGGTAGCCCCAAATAACACAAAAAGGCGATGTCAGTAGCGGGTGTTTCCACCATTTGCTGCAATTACAGCTTGACAGTGATGTCTCATGCTCCTCACTAGCCTCATGATGTTGTCCTGAGGCAATGCGTTCCACTCTTCCACAAGTGCTACATGCAGTTCTGCCAAGTCACATGGGTGTGGGGTACGATCATCCAGTCTCTGCTTCAGCTGGTCCCAAACATGCTCTATGGGTTTCAGGTCAGGGGACATTGCTCGCCATACCATATGAGGCACTCCAACTTCCTGAAGTCGAGCTGTGACATTTCTGACTCGATGTGGGGGAGCATTATCATCCATGAACAGAAAGTTGGGGGATGTGCTGGCAGAATTGGAGGATGATGATGGGTTCTATGATGTCTCTGAGGTAAGAACGAGCCATCTACAATAACCAAATCAGTTTTGCGCTGACTGGTGATGCCTGCCCAGACTATTACACCTCCTCCACCAAAGCTAACCCTGGAGACCATGTTGACCTCGGCGTATCGCTCACCTCGCCTTCTCCAGCAACGCTAACAACCATCATTTCTTTGAAAGGTGACCCCACACTCGTCAGTGAACAGAACGGTAGACCATTGCTGCATTGTCAGGGTCACATGTTCTTGTGCCCACTGCAAACATTCATGGCGCTGTCTTTGTGACAGTGGAGTCACCTGCAACGGTCGTTTGGCATTCAAGAAACCCTACTACCCCTCACATCTCGTAAACAGGCCTGCAGCTTTGTTGCAGTGGCATGACGATGTCTGAGTGCATAGGTCCTTAGGTACTGGTCATCAGCGTGGTTTGTCACTCGTAGGGCTCCACTACTGGGTCTGTCACGAACTCTGCCAGTAGTTCTGTGTCTTGATGCAAGTCTGCTGATGACACTTTGAACACACCAAGTTCACGTGCAACATCTGACTGCCTGCTACAGACCCGAAGGCGCGCTATGGCTAGGTGGCGCTGCACATCCATTAAAGGCATTCTCTGCAACTTTTACACCGTAATATAATTTTTTTTCAAAAGTTATGGTGGAATTTTATCATCTATCATGTTCATTTTTAGAGTTATCACCACCTTACAGGGGTCCTTGGCTTTTTTCTGCACTATAGAACTTTTGAGCAGCAACCCGCCGCTGGAAGTGTTCTGCTTTACGGCAGAGTCATACAGCTTTGCTGTTTAGAGACTGTAGAGATGGCTGATCCAGCAAAGAGACCGAGAAATCCCATATCAGAAGAAGCTAGAAAAAGAAAAAGAGAACGTGATAGAGAAAGAGCAAAGACCAGAGTAAATATTGGGCCGGCTTTTCCTCATTTGAGAGTTGTTTTGGAACAAACGTCATGTACTACAGACGCCGAGTTAGCCATGCCTCGCTAATGGATAGGTAAGTAATCAATGATTATGACAGGGGTTATAGTGTTTGGTCTGGCATGATGTTGTTATACAGTCCTGAGAAAGCTATTTATTCAATGTGTGGAGGCGGATGAGCATAGGTTGCACGGTATGCCTTACAGTAGTAATGTGAATTACACAACCGAGTCGATCTCAGTTAGCCATCTAGAGGCTAATGTGATGCAAACGTGTAAGACTAGGTTCTGTAGATAAAGCTGCAAACTCCAGTGTAGTTGCTGTATTTCAGTATATAAGTCAAACTTTTTTCTTTTGGTTTTGTCAAGCTACTGATTTATATTTTTTGCTGTTTGATTTTTTCCTAAAAACACCTAAAGATGTAGGCTGATTCTAGTGTCGGAAGGTGTTTGCTACGTGGCGCTTAGACGTTCTCTGTATCTAATCTTACAATTACCCTGACCTCCCCCACAAACTGAATAACTAGCTGTGAGGTCTTTACTCTAAATTATCCCAATTGTTACAGTTGAATTGCGAACTGAAACGGCCCTTGTTTGTTGTTTGGGCAAGCGATTTGGAAAGCAGCCTCTGAAACATTCCTCTTATGAGTGACAGAGGGATTTGATTTTACGACAGTGATGTTGCGCAGCAAACCTGAAGAGGGCGACAGAGAGCAAATATCATGAAAGTTGCGGAGTATGGCTGTGTTCATGGTTGTTTGAAGGATGAAGTTGGAATGACTTACTGACAACACAAGCTTTTTAAACCCTCAGAACGTTGAAATTGATGCCACATTGAAAAGGGTTGTCTTTAGTATTTTTTGGTGTTGGCCCCAGTATGTAAGTCACACTGTACACAGTGAGAACATTACGTGGAAAACACAAAATGAGGTGTGTCTATCACCCCAATACAATTGCCTCCCTATCCCAAAATTCTCTTAAGTGAAACAAACACTTAAACATGTATGACATCCACTGAGTCTCTCGATATCCGTAACTTATTGTGAGTAGTGTAGTGTACCGAACTGCACAGACCCATGCCATTCAGTGGAGACAAGGATACAGTTATCTATTTTCAGTCTCTATAAGGTGCTTTCAGTGAAGTCAGAGGAAGTACAGATTGAAATAATTTGTACAACATTTGTAGACATGTCTGTGTTTATTCACATTGTGACAAACAAACCAAACCAAGACTTTCAGCAGATGACAGGATGGTCAATGGTGTAGAGCAAAGTCGCTCTGATCTGTCCTTAAGTGTTCTTAAACTCTATTTCTCATAGAACATCTTGGATTTGGAAATGTTAACCTTTTGGACACATTGAAGGTAAGTTAGAGCACTTTATTCTCTAGAATGTACACAAGCATACTGTTTGCTGTGCGTACCATTTTTTAGTGTTCAATTTTTTTATTTACTAGTTAAATGACTTCTCTTGACTGAGCGAAGTGGTTGAAAGACAATTCTAAGAGACTGTGGCACAACTTAGCTTTGACCAGTGATGTCCAAAGTCAGTCCTCAAGAGTCAGTATCCTGCATGTTTTAGTTTATTTTTCTGGTTCATCATACCTGCATCAAATGATGGTTAGCTAGTAGAACCTAGTAGAATATTATGACATACTTAGGAGGTAGTTGGACCATTTGAAACAGCTATGTTATCATTACAGCACTTAATAAACTACTCTTTCACCGGATTATAGCTGTATCTGTACATTAACGAATGAAATGATGAAAGAGCTATGAAATGTTGAGTATATCATGCTGCCAATCCCCCCCACCCCTTTTTTTAAATTCTGGTGTCATTACTCTGGTTCCTATTAGTCTGATCTCTAATCATTTGATTTAAAATGTATTCAGTCAAGTCATCCTCAGTCAGGTACCACTTCCTTTCACTTTTGACCTCTGTGTGATCCCCAGTGAGTCTAACTTGATACATCATTGATCTGCTAAATCTACTTATCCATCATCTGCAGCCTCTAGGCACCAGAGGTCCATTTTGATCCTTTTGTTTGTGTTTACAGAACCGCTCTAACATAATAATCTATTGGAAAACTCACCAACTATTTTTTCTGTTGGATTTGTCCTTGATTTCTCTATAAAACTGAGCATAAATAAAATAAAATATATTTGCATTTCAAAGAGAGATAATCAAGGTAAACTGTCCGGACATTTAAGAAGAATAAAGCAAAATACATCAGATGGGGGCTGTGCAGTTTATTTTCCTTTGGTGGTCTTTGAAGTCAACACTGACAGCAAGTGTTACAAATGAGGCATCTTGATAGCTTGGGGGCTTCAGAGGCTGACCGTGAAATCGCAACTTTCACAGTTCAAGTCTGTGAGGTGACCTTTGCTGAATGTTGTCTCATCTCTCCCTCCGATGTTTTCTCTCTTTCATCTTCTTTACATTTTGCCACATTAGCATCCTGAACCTTAATGTAAGTTATGGGGTTTTTATGTTTATAGAACAACATAAAGTAGTGTATAATTGTGAAGAGAAAGGAAAGGGTACATCGTTTTAATGTTTTTTTGTTGTTGTTTTACAAAGAGGGTGGCATTCATTTATACATTTTTTTTGAAGTATTGTCACTGTTCCCCAGTTGAGCTATGGATTTATCTATGAATTCTTACTGGTCTATTTTAACACATGTAGATCCTTAGATATAAATAACTTATTGTAGCTCTGGCTGTATGTTTTGCGTGGTAGTCCTGCTGAAATTTGAATCTCCCTCCCACTCCAATTTTACTGTCCTCATGGAAGAAAAGGATACCCACAGCATAATCCTGCCACCACCATGTTTCATGTCATTTTGCTTTCAACTGATGAGAGCACCTTCTTCCAAATTGCTGTGTCCTCCATAGCTTGTGGTACATTTTAAACTGGACTTCTTCTCATGCCATGTGGGTCAAGATTACAGAAGAAAGAACTGGTATAGAGTATCCCCACCCGTGAACACCTAATATCCGAGTATACTTGAGAGTGGCTGTAAAAAATGCTTATAAATGCCTATTTAATAGTTCAAACACCAAATATACTTTACTACTCATTAATACACACAGTGGAAACTGTCTTACCACTACCGCAGAACTTAGCATCTTCAGTCTTTCCAGGATACAGCCAATTAGCATTAATGAAAATACATGGCTCTCCTGAATTGGCTGCTTTGCAAATGGCAACAAGTAGCATGTCAAGTAGCATTGTGTCTAGGTATTTCAGTTTCTCAAGCTGCATTTTCTTTCGAGTATTTTAGATATGCTCTACGAGAAAAATCTGCAACTAGGTGAATTTTCTACTAATAATTTGGAGTCGCATTCCACAGAAAAACCCACGAATAGGTGACTCCGCGAACTCTGAACCATCAATAAGCGGGGATTTACTGTACTCGAGGGCCACAAAAATCAAATTTTCATTTTACTCAATTTTTTTGTTTCATCATTAAACTAAACATGCAAAACTTTATTAAACAAAGTAGCCTGGTTGCTGAAGAAAAAGGGTCTTCAGATGAAGAGTATTGTTCAAACCATACCATAAGAAAGACGTATTGTATACTTAGCAGTCTACTTTTTCAGTAGCAGGATATTGGTAACTATTTCTTTCAAAAACGCTTGCTATATTCCCCTGGGTTTACTGTGTATGTTTTCCAAACTCTGCTTTTGAGTCGCTGAATTTTTTTGTTTTAAATCAAGGTGAAAAGAAACGGGTGTTGGTAAAAGAAAAATGCTTTTTGTTGTACCTAAAATGTTCCATTTGAAGATTATTTTCATTTTTCAGAAAAATCTTATCCTAAAAAGAATTGAAGGGTCCATTTGCATCAAACACCTGTGCAGGCGGGCCAAATTTGTATAGTTTTTTAAACTGTGATCAGAGGTCACTAGAAATCTTTCCAAGAACCGTTTTACGTGGACGGTGGTACTTCAGAAATAAAGGATTAAATCATATAAAAATTGGAGATGACGAATAATTTAACCTACATAAAGAACTGATTCTTAAAGAACATTCACCTTTTGAGCTAAAAAATGTGCTTATGATTTTTCTTTGTGTTGGTCTGTCACACGTTTGAGGTTTGTGGTCTGAACATTTTTGCAAGGCATAAATAAATAATTAAAAAAGATCAAATCATATTTCCAAACATATTATCATTGTTGAAAACCCATCTGTTAACATTGCATACTCTAGAGGCAATAGAAAAGCTCTGTGTGGTTACCTAGCTTTAACTCCCTATCACACCAGGAATGAAGAGGTGCAGCAGGCCATAAGAAACGGCCGTAATGACAGACAAAGCCCAGAGCTGGAGTAGGCTCCAGAAAGTTGGGGTTAATAGCTTTTTTTATGGTTTGAGGTGCTCTGGTCCGCTGGGTATATTTGATCAGAGAAACCAAAGCTATAAGGAACTTCACTGTGTGCTCTGATTAACCTCAGACAGGGACATCTACAATTACACATTAGCTGGCAGCAATACGCTGGAATTCACAGATATTAATGAGTAATTATTAATTGTGATTAGTGACATTTAATTTCTTGGGCTTCAGGTACCATGAAACAAAACAAAACAAAAAAAAAGGTCTTTACCAGGTTTCAAAATCAAATGTACAAAATCCCACAACTGATTTCACATTGTCAATATTTATTAAAAAGCAAAGATGAAGTCAAAATCCTTTAAGAGCGAAAAATAGCAACAAAGCGCTACTGATGAAATGATCTTGGTCAACCAGCCACCAGTAGATTTTATATTTTCAAAAAAGGTTAGTCATTTGGCAGTTTTTGGATCTGGAGTGTACAAATGTGTGTTTACACATTGCCAGAATGGAAAGAGCTGAGCAATGATCCTCAAGAAAGTAACTGCTGCTGCAGATCAATCTGGCATCCATTTTTAAAACAACCTGAAGTCCGTCATTGTTGAGTGAGAAAGGTTATTTACAACATCGAAACGATGTCAACCCAAAGTAAGACAAAACGATGCTCGGAGAAGACAATGCTCAGAGAAAAAAATCCAAGAGGTTCATCTCAAAGTCTCTCCATCTCTCTCTAAAAGGAATTTAGTAGAAATTAGGTTTGAAACAAAACTGTCTGTTGAAAAGTTAACAGTTGTGGAACAATGTCCTTTGGACAAAACAGGTCAAGACAGACAGACAGACAGACAGACAGATAGACAGATAGATAGATAGATAGATAGATAGATAGATAGATAGATAGATAGATAGATAGATAGATAGATAGATAGATAGATAGATAGATAGATAGATAGATAGATAGATAGATAGTGTTGTATTCTACTTTTTTGAGGCTATTTTTTATTATGCAGTACATATGTTTTAATTATATCTTTTTTAAGCTTTAGAAGTAATAGGCCTGTTTATATTATTCAGGGTAGTAAAACATGACTCTGTTACCAGTATTTTATAGGGTTGAAGGTTTTAAGTAAACAAACTCTTGAGTAAAGATATGAATTGAAAGCAGGGAGGATCAGCTATAACTCTAGTTCATGTTACAACCCAGTAAATGGTACTCATGGTACGGTTAGGAGACCTGGAGAAAATAAATGACCTGTCAAGATGTAGAAGGAGGAGAGAGGAGTCATGTGATATGTTCTTTGTTCTTTTTGAAATACAAATGATACAGCCTTGTAAGAGAGCGAGTCAGATCTTGTCTGGCTCCCATCTGCAGGTGCGTTTTAAAAAGATATCTGTTTGTGTGTGTTGTTTTTTACTCTCTGTCTCTCAGTTCTGGGTCTTAGTTTGAAACAGTTCCCGCTGGGGTTTTGGAGTTCGGCGCCCCCACCTCTCTGAGCAGGAAGTGAGTTGCAGAGCACATTATGAGAAGAAGCCGACAAAAGATAGATAGATAGATAGATAGATAGATAGATAGATAGATAGATAGATAGATAGATAGATAGATAGATAGATAGATAGATAGATAGATAGATAGATAGATAGATAGATAGATAGATAGATAGATAGATAGATAGATAGATAGATAGATAGATATCTACAGTCCCTCTGTGGTTCTGTTAGTCCTCCTCCCTCTAAGTGGGAGTTAAAGAGGTTTTTGGCAATATTCTCTTCTCTGCCACTGTCGACAGAGGATCCAGCTTCATGCAGGCCCATCTCACCAGCTTATCCAACCAAGAAAAGTCCACCTTTGAAGTGCTAACTCCTGGATGATGTATTTCCTTCCTGAAGTCAGTGACTAGTGCCTTGGTCTTAGAGGTGTTGAGTTGCACGATTTTTTTCAAAGTTCCTTACCGGGCTCATGATGAGGTGAGAGATGAGGATCTCTGATACCAGTGCTGGTGGCCACAGTGACCAAAGACATGATGTCCTTCTGCCATATTGGCAAACACCAAACACAGCATGATGATGGAGGGGCAATGATTTGGAATGTGCAGCTACAGAACTGTTCCATAGTCACTGAGCTGATCATGATCTCCTCAGTGTACCAAAGGTAATATGGTGTCAACTGTGAGACCCAAGAAATCTAGCTAATGCTGGTTCCTGCAACAGCACAATGAACCCAAATACATCAGCTAATTTCCCTCCTGAGGGTTCCACCTGGGAACTGATCTTGAAATGATGGATGGATGGATGGATGGATGGATGGATGGAGTTGACACCACAAGTGTATTGACAAAGTTTAACTGATATGTACCTTTGTTCTTTATGCAAAGCAATTGTAACAAAGCTTTTGAGACATTGAAAAGAGAAGCAAAAGGCTGATAAAGTATGCTCGCTAGGGGAGTGTGATCATAACTTTTGTGAAACCACAAGTAAATTATCCCTTAAAAATGGTCCTTCTTTCAATATGTGACATATACTTCATATAAGGCATCCAATGAAACACTTCTCCCCTTTCTGCAATAGCTGTCGTGCAATTTCTCAAAGTTGGCCAGCTACCCGCAAATCTGTAGATTGCCTTCAAATCCAGTAATGTTGGCAATATTCTTCCATTTGCTATACTCGCCTAATTCAGGATCACTATCCCTAGTTTCTCGAATATTCCAACCACATATGGAATTAATTGCTTCTGAATTCTTTTGTTATTCTTCAATGTGCAAGCATTGCATCATATACAGCATCTTGCAAAATTATTCACACACCTTGAACTTACTCACATATTGTCACAATGCAACCACAAACCTAAGGGTGTCACGCTCTAACAGAAAAATCCCAATGGGACATATTGAAAGCTTAAGGTTCCAATGTGATGAAACGTGGAAAAAATTCAGTAGAATTATTTTGCAAATCACTGAATTTGTGAAAGAAAGCCATCTTTTGTGGATGAGGCCAAAGTTTGAGGCTGGCTGAGAACAAATCTAAGCTTTCCAGATAAGATGTAGTGACCGATTTTAGTAGCATGGGGATTGGGTTTTCAGAGTTCTGTCCCGTGACCTTCAACCACAGGGAACAGTTTCCCAGAAGCGTTGCGTTATCAGTTCTTAACCTTATCAAGAGTCGACATAACTTTACACCGACTTTTCTAAACCTTTAAACACACAAGGCAATGGCGACTGTTCATTTGCTAAATCTAACATTGGTCAGATTCTAATTAGCCTTTGCAGAAAATACATCATCCAAAGGAGAGAAGGGTTTGTGTCCAGCAGGATGAATTTTAATTAAGCTGCACGAGGAGTCTCAAAAAAGGTCATCACTTGCTCTGATCTAATCACACGCCTTTCAGTCTCTCTCAAAAGGTGAAAACATTCCTGCCATTGTGACAAACTCACTTTTCATATCTGCTTTTCAGTTAAATGTCTGCAGTTCAGCGGGTAAATGCATGTAATTAATTAGCCCAGAGGAAATATGAATTCTACATTTAATAGGCAACTTATAATTAAGTGGAGAGAAGATCAAATATATTCACCTTCCTTATCTCGACTGGCCCAGTGGGGAGATTAGATCGATTGTGCTCCTTGTCTTGGATTACTATAAATTGAGAAAAAAATTATACTTACCAAATTTGGGCGAATTGCCCAAATCTTTCTCCATTAATTTAAATAAATTTTCTTTTCATTGATTGTCTAATTTATATTTAATCAGTTCACATAAAACAGGATTCTATAAGAGCAACTTACTGCCACTAGGTAGTGTGGAAAAAGATGATATCAGGAGGGAAAAAATAATCAGTTATTCAAACAGAAAGATTGTTTTATCCTTTCAAACCCTAATGTTACGGTTCAAAATTTCAAGGCGTTAAAAGAAAGAAATTGAGTGGAGAATATAGCTGTTTTTTTAGTGCTCAGACTTCATTTTTAGATCGGAGACAAGTAAGCGTCTGTGTTCCAGAGATGAGACGTGTTTTGATGAGTAAAAGTGCAATCATATCTGTTATCAGACCGTGCTAAGAGAAAAGTGACTGCTCAATCTGCCATCAGCTCCAACACAATCATACTCAGCCAAGTACTGTTCAGGTCTTGTTGAGGGCCAAGATAAAAGCGGGAAATTATTCCTGGATGCATTCGACTTTTGCGCACCTAAACCTTCTAGATCATCAGGCATTTTTCAATATTAAATAAAGATAACCTCGGTAAATACAAAAAGTAGTATTTCAATTGCCGATTTCATTAGTTTACATTATTGTGCAAGATGCTTTGCCCATCTTTCTTAGCAGAGACAATTTATTTCAGCCACACAGAAGGTTTTTCAACATGAAAGGCAATGTATAAGATTACGCCAAAGCACCTCAATCGAGTAATCTCCTCCGAATTAATCTTTATTTTGAACCATGCAGAGTTGGATTTTCTGGTATGCTTTGGTTCATTGTCCTACTGCACAACCCAAGTTTGCTTAAGGTCAGGAACTGAGTGCCATACCCTTCTTCCATCCATCCATCCATCCATCCATCCATCCATCCATCCATCCATCCATCCATCCATCCATCCATCCATCCATCCATCCATCCATCCATCATCTGTACCCGTCCATCCTATGTAGGGTTGTGGGGGGGCTGGTGCCTATCTCCAGCAGTCACGGGGCGAGAGGCTGGGTACACCCTGAACAGGCCGCCAGTCCATTCCAGGCCATATCATTTTTACATTCTGAAAATGTCAATCAATTATGGTGAGTCTTCTAGTTCCATAAGCAGCAAGCAATCCCGAATTATCACATTAGCTCCACCATATTGGAATTTCGGTGTGATGTTCTTTTTCCTAAAAATGCTGTGTTAGTTTCACATCCGATGGGAAGATTCACCACAGTTCCTCGTTTTCCCCATTGGTGTATATCAGGGGTGCCCAATTCTGGTCCTCAAGGGCCGGTCTCCTGCATGTTTTAGTTATTTCCCTGGTTCAGCACACCTGAATCAAATGATGGCACATTATCAGACCTCTGCAGAACTTTGACATGCTGAGGAAGTAGTTGGACCATTTCAATCAGCTGTGTTGGAGCAGAGACACATCTAAAACTGGCTGGAGACCGGCCTTTGAGGCTGAACTGGACACCCATGGTGTATATTAACTCTCACTGTGGAAGTCTCAAACCCTTTGAAATGGCTTCATAACTCTTTCCAACTTGATAGATGTCAGTGACTTTGTTTCTCATCTGCTCTTGAATTCCTTTAGACCTCGGCATTATGGGCTGGTTTTGTGTGAGGTAAGGCAAGACAAGGCAAGGCAATTTTATTTGTATAGCACACTTTCAACAACTATGTGATTCAAGGTGCTTTACATGATTAAGAGGTAAATTACAAATAGCAGTAAAGCACAGACAAAGAAAATAAAGTAAAAACAGCAATAAAGCAAGAAGCATACACAAACACATCAAGGCATTACAAAGCAAATAATGTAAAATCAACAAGAAGCACACACAAAACATGATACATCAAAGTATTACTCAAAGGCAGCTCTAAACAGATACGTTTTTAGTTGTGATATAAAAGAACTCAGTGTTTCAGCAGCTTTGCAGTGTTTTGGAAGTTTGTTCCAGAATAGAGGAGCATAGAAACTGAAAGCTGCTTCTTTGTGTTTGGTTCTAATTCTAGGGATGTTGAGTAGACTGGAATTAGAGGACCTGAGTGGTCTGGTGGGTTGGTTTGGTGTACTTTATTCTATCAGAAAGGTTCTGCTTAAATGATCTTAATCCTACAGGTCAGCCAGTAATCAAGTAAAGTGGCTTGTGAATTTGACCTCAAAAGATTTACAAAAAACAAATCATGATTTATCAAGGATGGTTTTTAATTTTTCAAATAGGGCCAGGTTTTTTTGGGGGATAACTTTTTTCCCCTTAATAAATATTTGAAAACTGCAGTTTGTATTTACCCTGGTTATCTTTGTCTTATATTAAAATGTGTTTAATGATCTGAAAGATATGTCTGACAAAAATATCAACAATTTAAAAAAATGTGTTGGGTACCTTTTCACAGCACTATACCCATTCTGTTCAAGTCCCATGAAGCTCTATATCTCTATCTGATGTGATTTACAATAATTCATCTCTAGCTGCTTCATCATCCATCCTGCGATGTCATCACTCAGTGCTAGAGCTGAAGGATATAAAACACAATCACAAAAAATTCTGAACATCTCAGATATATCCCGAGCCAAGAACTTCATTTCTCCACTAAGACGAGAGTCACACAAAAGGGTCATGTATTGAATAACCATACAAGGATTTCATAGCAAATTTCAGATTACACTAGAGAGGTTCAGCAGGACAGAGGTTTGACCAAAAAAAAGTCAGAGTAACGAATTCTATTACAGACAGTAATGACACAAACTGAGCTCTAATTTATTTGAGCTGTTTGTACAATGTATTTTTTAGTCTGCCTGTGTTTAATGTTATCACAGTACGAATCCAGCTATTTTGTGAAGGCTATAGAGGTTTGTTAGGAGACATGAGTAAACAAACAGCATCATGAAGACCAAAAAACACAGCAGACAGTTCAGAGATGTAGGTTCAAACAAATAGGCAACCTTAAGCTTTCATCACCCCATGTTAATCCACCATCCAAAAATTAAATGAAAGCTGTAAAATACCAAAAAAACAGCCTTTAACCTAAACTGACAACGCTAACAAGGAGAGCATTAAGGAGAGGCTTAAATTTTCCTTTTTGATAAAGCTTATAGTTAGAGTGGCTAAGGTCATCCTGAGCTATCTCTGTAGTTATGCTGCTATAGGCTTAGACTACTGGAGGACAGACTTACCACTTTTCTTCACTCTGCTACTTCCTTTTCTCCTACTACTCTCCAGTTGTATTACAGTACATTCTGTTATTTCAACTGTCAACTCTGTTTTCTCTCAGTGTTTTTCTCTCCATAGAAGATATACCTGGTCTGGTATCCTGCTTGGCTGCAATGCCCTGTTGGACGGGGGGCATCGACTGGGATGATCCCCCCAGTAACTGAACATCCACTGTGTCCTGTTATTAACTTGTTACTTTCTGTAACATAGAAAGTTCTCTTATATCAGATCTTCTGTTCCTTCTGTGTTTCTGCTCTGTCTTCTCAAACCCCCAGATGGTCATGGCAGATGGCCGCTCCTACTGAGCCTGGTTCTGTTGGAGGTTTCTTCCTGTTAAAGGGGAGTTTTTCCTCTCCACCGTCGCTACATGCTTGCTCAGTATGAGGGATTGCTGAAGGATTGCTGTGGTTGGAAAGTCTGCATCAACGGGGCCCAACCTCACGCCAATGACTGACGCAATCTGCTGGGATTCCTTAAATAGGAAACTTTTTAACTGATTGGAATGTTTGTATAAATGTATTGAAATGACTTCTTGTTAAGTGCCTTGAGATGAAATCTGTTGTGAATTGGCGCTATATAAATAAACTGAATTGAATTGAATTGAATTAAAATGAAAAGCCAAAGACACCTGTGCATAATGGAGGCTGAAGCACCACATTAGCCATAAATTTGAAATCAGGGCACATTTCTCCAATTGAAGTAATCAGAATTTGGCAAGATTATCTAAACGAGGGCTTTTCTGATCGCTTCAGCGGTAGGAAATCCCCCTGCATCCATTATTTTTACATCGGTAGTTAGGGTGCAGTGATCTGTCACCACCGGTCTGTATACGGTGTAGTCACAGATGCGATCCATGCCTCTGTAACACCGTCAGTTTGCAGAAAATGAGATATATTTGGTACGGTGTCCAGGTCTGAGATGACGCTCAGATGCTCTTATGGGAATATTTTGTTGATTGATTCAGATACCTGTACTCTGGGCATAAAGTTGAAAATGTCTGCACATTTGCACCCCTGCCCCAACATACACCCAAAGCTACAAAGGAATGGTTTAGATTAATGGATAGTCATGTACTAGAATGGCCCTGTCAAAGTCTAGAAAAAAAAATTTTTTGTCAGACATTTTTCATCCAACAAAAACAAAAAACAAAGGTTGTGGTATAGATTTCAGCCATTTACACATTTTTGCTAGTTCACATACAAGAAACAAAAAGCAGGTTAAACTCAGCTGCACATTTCTTTTTTTTTTTGCTGCAGTCAAACGTCCTTCCTTAAAGATGCAGAAAGAAAGTTAAGACAACTCTGAGCAGCTCAGCAGAATTTCACTGCGGATTGACTGAAACTCATTGTCAAACATTCCTCGTGTTCCGTTTGCCTCTGAGCCCCACAGCCCAAAAAAATCAAGCACTGCGAGCAGCTCAGGCTCCACAACCTCTCATCTTGCCTCAATGGACAGACCCACTTTTCAATTATGCACACAAGGAAAAGGAATTAGAAGTCTAATTCCAGCCTAATCCCCAAACAAACAAATCTATGGCCTCCATTTCCAGAGAAGACACCATGCTTCCCCATTCTATCCCACCTCTGTCTAGTCTTGCTAAATCTCTGCCCTTCCACTTGCCTGGTGAGGTGTGGCGGTATTTTAGCTCCAATCATTTCTTAAACTCAGCTCTCTAAGTATTAGCCATGTTATGGGGGGTAATGGAATCAGTCCAGAGCCATACTACATTCAGTTAGATTTCTGCTCAACGTTGACAATGTAGAAGCTGAGAATGTGCTTTAATATTGTAACTCCACCACTTACAGTTAGTAATTTGATACCCAGGGAGGCCCAATTCAATTGCATTGCCTCCTCCAGTGAAGATGGCGGTTAATCTTAGCAGGCACTCGTTCTCTTTTTCACTGCTGATAACACTAAAACCCTTCAGCAGGAAAAGATCTGTTTAAGTTCTTTTCCACAATACAGGTTCCTCCTCAATAGAGATTTATCAACAGCTAAGTAATGATGACAGAAAAAAGAATTTAAATGTATGGATCAAGAATATCTTTAGCATGATTTTACCTAAAATTATTAATATATTTAATTGCTGAAATATTATGAAGGTCTGTGGAATTACCTAACTGAAGATGCTCTAATCAGTCGTCATTCTACATTCAGTACAGCCAACATTATTTCTTAAAACCATGGTCTTCATAGTTAACCACTAACCAAAACTTTAAAGTTTCATTTTCAAAATTTAGATATTTCTTTTCCAGATCTTACCAGGTAAGATTTTTTTTTTCTGGTGCTTTCCGAAACTTTACAGAACTTCCATGTAATTTCCTGCATCTTTCATGAAAGTTTACAAAAAGTAACTGGTAGGCTCCAAGAACAAAACTGGTAAGTTTCTGGAAGTAACCTTTAAGTTCTGAAAAGTACACAGTAAAGTCCATGAAAATCCCTAAAAGTTCAAGATAGTACCTAGTATGTTCCATGAAAGTAACCTTTTAAATTCTGGGACAGTACCTGGTAGGTTCTGGAAAGGAACCTCTAAGTTCCGGGAAGGTTCTGGCTTTAATATGTAATGCAACTAAATATATTCAGTTGAGGACGTGGTGTTCCTCCTAAACTAAGCAGTATTAAAGTAATAAAACTGTAATCGTAATCAAAGTAATTAAATCATTTTTACGAGAGCATCTGCACACACAGTAAGGCAAAGACTTACAGATTAGTAGCATGCATTGTGACAAAAGCTGGCAAAAACTCATGTACTGACTAAATTTCTGCAGGACAGAAGTAGAGTGCGAATATAATTTCATGAATTCTTGTAAAGGTTTGGAAAACCATTTGTCACTAGATGAATATGTGATTCGAGCGATGTGCCATCAGTGAAGCACAATCTACATTCTAAATTGCTACTCACTAAGGGAGTGGGCTTTTTGTATTCTTGCCCAAAAACACAGACATAAATAGAGTGGTTTGAAAATTTCCTCTAAGAGCAAGTTTTCCCAAGATTGGACCTGCTGCCAGAACCAATTCCCTTAAACCATAACCTGACGGAAAAGATATTTTATAACCATTCTTACAATGTAGGTGAATAAGCCAAAACCAACATACTGTGATCAACTTTAAGCTCAAAGAATGGGTCACCTTAAACAAAGGCAAATAGAATACCACAGAAGTATGATAACCCCAATGGTTCCTACACTGTGGTAAAAATACAAATAAACACATGATGTAGAGCTACTCAGCACCGACAGCCAAAAAGAGGAGTTCAAGCATACTGACCTTTGTTCAAACACAAACTCTCCAAATTCTCTATGCAAACTAAGATGGATGACAGAAATGCAGCAGTAAATGAGGGTTTTCATTTACCTTAAATGTACATAAGATCCAAGTGAAATGTTTCAAAAACCACTAGGATTGGCTAACTTATATGCTCACTGATTAAGCTAGCTCAGTTTAGAGATAAAAACTTAAACCAGTGTGTTCTTTTGAATGTTATACTTTTAAACAAGAGAGAAATCTGTTTAGAAATCTGTATATTTTTTATTAATAGTCCAAAGTCTGAATAAACAGTTTTTGCAACAGCCACTACATGTGAGGCAGCCATTATGCATTTTGAGATTTGGTTTGGCAGGAAACCTTCACCTTTCCCTCAAGGAATGACAAACTTTCTGTTAAACTTCCAAGTTGAAATTTGAACTTCTTAGGAATATTAAATAAATTGTGTAATTTAAACAATCATGCAGACAGGAGATATGGACCATCTTTTCTATTTCATCTTTGTTTTATTGACATAACCTAAACTTTTTAAGGGTGAATCCCGTTGTTACTTTGTAACTAAAATATCTTAGAAATTTGGAAAAGCTAATATTTGATAGATATTTCCCTAGTTTTTTCAACCAACTCCCTAAAACAATTATACAATAAAATATGCAGAGGTTTATATATGAAGAAAACTTGGCTCAGGTGGTAGGAATTCGTCCAATAATTGGTGGCCGCTCTGTCCGTATCGGTCGATGTGTCCTTGGGCAAGACACTTCACCCTCTTGCCTGCTGGTATTGGTCAGAGGGCCCGGTGGCACCTGTGTCCGGCAGCCTCGCCTCTGTCAGCTGTGGCTACAATGTAGTAGCTTGCCACTATCAGCGTGTGAATGTGTCCGTGAATGTGTGATCGACTTAATGTAGTGTAAAGCGCTTTGTGGTCCTCTGACTGAAAAGTGCCATACAACCGCAGGCCATTTACCATTTACATCTGTGTCACTGTGAAACATTTTTTTATCATGAATGTAGAATGATGGACCTTTCTCTGAATGGCATAGAAATATATAAAAGTCTAAAAACATATCTGAATATCTAAAAATCAAAGCTTCCCAAAGCTTGAACTACACAATTTTTAAAACTAAAGTCAATAGTGAAATCACTCCATTTCACATATAGAAATGAGCGTTTTCCTTAAAAAAAAAAAAAAAAATGAAGCAAGAGCAAAGTCTGCACATAGGCAAAGAAACATGATCCTTTCCTATCTCAAAAGCTCCACTGACACCCGATCAATGTATCTCACAAACACACTCTGACCATAAGCTCTCTCACCTATTATGATTCTGTCTGAGAGTGATTCCAGCCGATCCAAGGGTGGTCAGATCCCTCTCATTTCCCTTGACTTGTACTAGCAATCGATTCCACTCAAAGACGAAGGCCGCTGCTTATTCCCCCCACCGGCTCGCTCTTGACTTCACTTGCCATCTCTCTCCATCACCCTCAGAATGCAGATGGCTTAGGGGGGGAAGTCAGACGTAAAAAGAATAACACAATCTTTTATCTGCAAATGTTCCAGCAATACACACCTCTGTGACAGCCATCGAGAAGATTTGGCTCCAACTAAAAGAAGGTGTCACCTTGTGAGCAAAGAGTTTTTCTTAATTCCATCTGTTAGGTCTTTGAATCATGAAGATGACGCGATCAAAACCTAGCATAAGGAGTCTGTTACCAGCACACAACTGTCAATTTTCAAACTATATTTTTGCTCACCTTTAATTTATGCACTTTCTTTGTCTTACCCTTCTGTGAGGTAATAAACAGTCTCTTGCAAAAGTATTAATACCCCATGAACTTTTTCACATTTTTGACACAACGACCAGAAATCTTGATGTATTTTACGGTGATTTCATGCGGCAGACCAACACAAAGTAGTGCATAATAAGTGTTTTTTTTTTTTTTTATGTTTCTAAATTAAAATCTGAAAAGTATACAATGCATTTGTATTCATACCCTGAACTCTGATACTCCTAAATAAAATTTAGAGCACCAAGTTGCCTTTAGACTTAAAAACCCTCTCACTGAGCTCTTAAAAACGTTGAAAGAAAAAAAAAACTATGTGCAGCTAATAGTTTCACACTCCATAAATCTAGCTTAAAAGGGTGGTGAGAAAAAGCAATGAGAGGTTCTTTCACCACAGGTCATGTAGGGAACAATCCAAGGGTGGTCAGAGAGGTGGCAGCATCATGCTGTGGGGCCATTGTCCTTCAGCAGGAACAGAACCGCTGATGTGAAGATGCATGCAGGCCGATCCTGGAAGAAAACTTCAGAGCTTCCAAATAATTTTGGCAGGGCCGGAGGTTTAGAGTCCAGACACAGACAACAGTGGTATAACTTAGATTAAAACATATTCCAGATAAAGTTGGGGGGGAACGCAGTCCAGACAGGAAGTTCTCCCTGGCTCTGTCTCTCTCATGCCTCATTCTGAATCATCCTGAGCTATCTCTGTACTTATGCTGCTATAGGCTTAGACTGTTGGAGGACAAACTGACCACTTTTTTTTTCACTCTGCTACTTTTCTTTTTCTACTACTCTCCAATTGCATTATTTGCTGTAATTTCAACTGTTAACATCATTTTTTCTCTCAGTGTTTTTCTCTCCATAGAGCCTACACCAGGTCTAGCGTTCTGCTCAGCTGTGATGCCTTTTTGGAGGGGGGGTGGGGGGGCGTCGCCTGGGATGATGCTCCCAGTAACTGAACGTCCTCCATTTCCTGTTACCAACTTTTTTTACTTTCTTTAACATAGAAAGTACTCTTACATCAGTTCTCTGTTCTCCCCCAGACGGTCGTGGCAGATGGCCGCTCGTACTGAGCCAGGTTCTGGTTCTGTTGGAGGTTTCTTCCTGTTAAAGGGGAGTTTTTCCTCTCCACTGTCGCTACATGCTTGGCAGTATGAGGGATTGCTGAGAAGTCACAACGCTGTGAAAACACAACGCAGGCAACTGGCTACTGTCGCCACACATTCATCCAGGAGGTGTGAATGAGGAGTCAATGACTCGATGCACTAGGCTGGGTTTTCTTGAGATAGAAACTTTTAAACTGATTGGAATGTATGTATGATCGAATTGAAATGACTTGTAAAGTGCTTTCAGATGACGTTTGGTGAATTGGCACTAAATAAATAAACTGAGTTGAATTGAAACTGAATTGAATAAAGTCCAGACTTGGTCCAATTAAATCCTGTTCAGAGAGTTCCCCTTTCCAGTCTGACAGAACTTGAGCTCTTCTCCGAAGAAAAACAGGAAAAACTTTTTGTCTCTAGATGTGCAAAGCTGGTAGAGACATACCTCAGAATCTTTGGGATACTGTTTTATAACCTGACTCAGATTAAAACTCCTTCAAGATTTTCTCCCTGTGCTGTCTGCTGTGTTATTTGGTCTTCCAAAGACTATTTGTTCCCAAACAAACCCCTGAGGTCTTTATTCAGCAGCTGTAGTTATACTGAGTTTAAACGAAGGTTGCTTAGTTGCAATGGATTTTATCTTGTCATTCGAGGCTTAATGCACATGCACGTCACACTTTTCTGATTTGTATTTGTGAAAAAAATGAAAAGTGAAACTATAAATGAAATTCATTTCACAATGAGTAGAATTTAAAGGGATTTTAATTTATTTATTTTTTGCAAGGAAATGTATTTCCGAGCTGCAGTTATTTGGAAACTGAGTTGCTTTTCTTTTTCATGAGTTTTCAGCCCAACACAGAGATTTAATAGTTGTAATGTGCAATTACAGTACCTGCTGTATTGGAAATAACAAACCAGAATGTCATTATCATTTTAATAAAATACATTTATGAATTTTTTATGAGCCTAACAACTTATAACAATTTTAAATGGATCATCAAATTTGGAATGAGAGAGCAAATAGAATGTCAACTATGAATGCGTATTACTGTTATGATACATAACCATCATTATCATAAATACTAAAAACACTGTACAGTATAAGACATGAATGCTGCACAATCAACTGCTTTTCTTTAGGCCGAGATAAAAAGTGAGCCCTAAATTCTGCACTACAGGGTTAAGATGTGTGTGTTGAGGAAATCTGCCACGGCTGCACTCAGAAGATGGCTCCATTCCTGCTTTCGCTCTGATGATAATGCCTTTATTGCTCTTAAATCTGCAGTGATTTCCAACACAGTCTGCCTCATCACAGTGTGCAGCGTGCTGAAGTTTAGATAAAAGACAGATCCCTCCTGACTTTGCCGTTAAATCCTACATTTCTCGTAAAGCTCCCGCAGTTGGCTGGATTTATGGCCACATTTCAAGCAAATCACTTCCACCCAGTAGTCAGAGAGACCTTTGCATGCCTTTGAATCTGGTGGAGGGTAAATAAAGATGGGGAGTGAGTGGTCAGAGTTCAATGGGTAGTATATGTCATAACTACTCACTGTCTCTGCTTTTTCAAATAGAAGGTTTGTTTGTCTGGACTATTACTGTTTAATTCTGAAATTAGATTGGTTAAAACTTATATGTTTCCTTTTATTTTTACCATTTCATATTTTTAGAATTTCACAATACATTTCGAATCTAAGCACTACTCAGCAGTAATACTGAGAGAGTTGCTATGGCTCCAAATGGGAACTATTAACCCTACATCGCCAAGCGTATCTGAGACCTCTAAAAAAAATGTTTTTCTTAAAATCTGATGTAAAAGTATTGTCAAATGTAAAAAGTTGCACAAAATGCCTGACATAGCAACAATGATACACTAAAAAACATAAATGCAAAGTGATATTTCATTTATTTTTTTTTGTATTGAAAACCTTAAAAGGTTCAATAAGCACTTCAGATTCCAAAAATTTCCAAAAAAGAATTTTCTGTTTTTTCGTTGTTCAGGCTTTACAGGGTTAACAATAATTCCTCGTAGGCTTTAACACAATGACATTACATGAGATGTTTCTTTGCTTTCAGAGCAGAATACCTTCACACCTGTATATTTCTATGATATAGGCAGGTTTATATTTAATGTGTTTCAGAGGGACTGATACAGGAGCCTGAATTGTAGTCAGATTGGATCAAGGCCTTCTCTAGATGTTTGAGTTGCACAACATGAGAGAATCCAGGGCTGTATCTACCGAGCAGCTATGGCTCAGATAAGAACAAAAAAAAACTTTCACGGCATCACTTTATAAGAATTATAATTACTACCAGAGGTTCTCACCGCCTTACCACTGCTGACACAGGATTTTCATGTGGGAGCTGTACAGATGAAAGGATTTGGGCTGTCAATAAAATGTAATTCAACAGGGGGAAGTTGTACTATCGTTCTAAAAGAATCACCAACTGTCAAGAAGGTGTTGCTTAAAGTTCTAGTTTTTGACTTCTGCTGCTTATGACACTTGAAATTATTGCTTTAAAGCTTATTCTAAGCAGCATAATAACAAGGCTTTTTAGTAAAGGGCATGCTTTATTACATATAAAATTATGGTCACCTAAAATTCATTTTTTTCTATAATTTTCAAAATGATAGTACAGATATTGTTAGTCGAGTACACTGTGATACGTCTTATTTTGAGATTCAAATGAAACTATCGAAACTATTTTTAATGAAATGGTGAGACAGGGTTTTCCACAGATGTTGACAGCCTTTTAGAAAGGCTTTTGGTAAGAATCTACTTTCTATAGGAAATAGCAATCAATGTAAGTAAGGCTAGGACAATGATCTGCACTAAGGATATGATGAATCTATCCTTAGTAAACGGATACGTACCACAGGAAT
The DNA here is from genome assembly GCA_963556495.2 of Valencia hispanica. Lineage (NCBI taxonomy): Eukaryota > Metazoa > Chordata > Actinopteri > Cyprinodontiformes > Valenciidae > Valencia > Valencia hispanica. The sequence goes on along the minus strand of OY747720.1, from coordinate 35,752,552 downwards.
TTAAAATAGCTGTAATTAAACCTTTACTCAAGAAACCTTCCCTTGATCAAGATGACTTAGTGAATTACAGACCTATATCTAACCTTCCTTTCTTATCCAAAGTCCTTGAGAAAATAGTTGCTAATCAAGTCTGTGAACATCTAAACAGTAACGAGCTGTTTGAAGAGTTTCAGTCAGGTTTTAGAGCTCATCATAGCACTGAAACAGCACTGGTGAAGGTTACTAATGATATTCTCATGGCCTCAGATAATGGACTGGTGTCTGTTCTGGTTTTGTTAGATCTCAGTGCTGCTTTTGACACAGTCGATCATAATATTCTCTTAGAAAGGCTTGAACATGTTGCAGGGATCAAAGGAACAGCACTAGGCTGGTTTAAATCATATTTGTCTGATAGATTCCAGTTTGTTCATCTAAATGATAAATCTTCTTCACTCTCAAGGGTTACTTGTGGAGTTCCACAGGGTTCTGTCCTTGGACCAATTCTTTTCACCATATATATGCTTCCAATTGGTAGAATCATTAGACAGCATGGGATAAATTTCCACAGCTATGCCGATGATACACAACTATATTTATCCATAAATCCTGATGAACCCAGTCAGTTAGGTAGATTACAGGCATGTCTGGAAGACATAAAAGCATGGATGACCCTAAACTTTTTGCTTTTAAATTCTGACAAGACAGAAGTTGCTGTCTTTGGACCAGAAGTTCTTAAACAGAAACTGATTAGTCAATCACTTCATCTGGATGGCATTAAATTGGCCCCCAGTAATAACGTAAAGAACCTCAGCGTTATTTTTGACCAAGACTTGACATTTAAATCCCATATTAAACAGGTTTCTAGGATTTCTTTCTTTCACCTCCGGAATATTGCTAAAATTAGAAACATCCTGTCCAGGAGTGATGCTGAGAAACTAGTCCATGCATTTGTTACCTCAAGGCTGGACTACTGTAATTCTTTACTATCAGGAAGTCCACAAAATGCCATTAAAAGCCTTCAGTTGATCCAAAATGCGGCAGCAAGAGTTCTGATGAATATTAAAAAGAGAGATCACATTTCTCCTGTTTTAGCTTCCCTTCATTGGCTCCCTGTTAAATCCAGAATAGAATTTAAGATCCTTCTTCTTACATACAAAGCTCTTAATAATCAAGCTCCATCATACATCAGAGATCTAATTGTTCCATATGTTCCTAAAAGAGCACTTCGCTCTCAGACTGCAGGTTTACTTGTAGTTCCTAGGATTTCTAAAAGTAGAATGGGAGGCAGATCTTTTAGTTATCAGGCTCCTCTCCTGTGGAACCAGCTCCCAGCTTTAGTCCGTGAGGCAGACACTCTGTTTACTTTTAAGGCCAGGCTTAAAACTTTCCTTTTTGATAAAGCTTATAGTTAGAGTGGCTTAGGTCATCCTGAGCTATCTCTGTAGTTATGCTGCTATAGGCTTAGACTGCTGGAGGACAGACTTACCAATTTTCTTCACTCTGCTACTTCCTTTTCTCCTACGACTCTCCAGTTGTATTACAGTACATTCTGTTATTTCGACTGTTAACTTTGTTTTCTCTCAGTGTTTTTCTTTCCATAGAAGATATACCTGGTCTGGTATCCTGCTTGGCTGCAATGCCCTGTTGGACGGGGGGCATCGACTGGGATGATCCTCTCAGTAACTGAACATCCACTGTGTCCTGTTATCAACTTTTTACTTTCTGTAACATAGAAAGTTCTCTTATATCAGATCTTCTGTTCCTACTGTGTCTCTGCTCTGTCTTCTCAAACCCCCAGACGGTCGTGGCAGATGGCCGCTCCTACTGAGCCTGGTTCTGTTGGAGGTTTCTTCCTGTTAAAGGGGAGTTTTTCCTCTCCACCGTCGCTACATGCTTGCTCAGTATGAGGGATTGCTGAAGGATTGCTGTGGTTGGAAATCTGCCCAACCTCACGCCAATGACTGACGCAATCTGCTGGGATTCCTTAAATAGGAAACTTTTTAACTGATTGTAATGTTTGTATAAATGTATTGAAATAACTTCTTGTTAAGTGCCTTGAGATGACATCTGTTGTGAATTGGCGCTATATAAATAAACTGAATTGAATTGAATTGAATTAAAGGCAGGATTTCATTTTAAAACACTTTTTTTAAAACTGCAAAAAATGCTCTTCATATACCAGTGGCAACCTATAAGTTAGGAGTTCTTAAACTTTACCGAGTAATTTTAATTGTTTCTACAGCGAGAAACCCTGGGAAAACCTCATCCAATCAACTTCCACGGTCCGTCCAAGATAAGAGGCTTGTAAGCAAAGCTTCCGTATTCCAGCACCTCCCCCTCTGCGCGTCCCCTTCGTATGCACGCAACGCCCGTTCTAGCCTGTAAACAGGAAGTGAGCTCGCGCTAAAATGAACCGAAAGAGCGTGCTTAAAGTCAAATCTGCATCGGAGCTGGTCCATTTACACGGTGGCGTCAACTCAAGGAAGCTAAGGGCTTGCTGACGGATGCGTTGGTTGCTGATTTTCTCCTGGACAGGTAAGATCACGTTATATTTTGTGACTTTGTTTCAAATGGCGGCGTGAAGTGGCGGAGACCCAACGAGACCATGCTGGCTGTGCGTGCCTGTGTTATTGAGGCGTAGTTTAGTGGGAGAGCATGAAGCAAGGGGTGGGACTTTTTATTTTTCAATAATGCCCTCTCAAGGAGCGCTCCCACAATCGTATACCCGGCCTTTAACATGCAAACTACCTTTTAAATTGTTAACACCTTTATTTGTCTTTATAACAGAATAAGAAAAAACAGTATAGCAATTGCTCTCTCATAAACAAAGATATATTGCTTTTATCACATAACATAATAATATAATATTATTAGGGATGTTCAATATTGACTTTTTTACTGTTATCCGATATAGTCTAAATCTTACATGCTGCCGATAGACTTCTACCAAAATGTTCAAGTTTGGCTCAGAAATGCAGAAGCCACAGGATATAGTGAGTTTTGCCAAACAAACAAAAATATCTCAAAAACGATACCTTGGATCTGCCATATTTTGACATTTTGAGTGAGAAGAGAAGTAGCTGAAGAATTTGATGTATATTATGTGCATGGTATGAAGGTAAGGTATACAAGTTGTAGCATTAAAAAAGTAAAAACCGATACTGATAGTTTCCGATATTACATTTTAATGCCAACATCGGCTAACCCTAACCCTTACCCATAATATAATATAATATAATATAATATAATATAATATAATATAATATAATATAATATAATATAATATAATATAATATAATATAATATAATATAATATAATATAATATAATATAATATCTATTAGCAGGTTGTAGCTTTAAAAAACAATGAAAATGAACAATCTGCTACAAATTTGTGATTATTGCATCTCCACCCTAATTTGTTTCTGCTTCTCAACTATTTCATTTGGATACTTTGTTATGATGGACTAAGGACAGCATGTGCTATATAGTAGAATTTATAGCAGTGTCTCTGTTTCATTTGGGACGATGTTATAACTGCCATGATGACATAAATGCACCTGTAAAAAGGGTTAGGGTTATAACAGCTAATTATATTCTCCATGACATGCGCCGCGTGGAATGAGAAATGATTCCTGTCGTCTCATTTCTACTGTGAATGCTTCCATATTAGTTAGTACTTAATATCCCCAAGGTCATAACATTTGATAGATCATATTGTCAGCAGGGACAGCCATAAAAAGCTACCCACTACCACCACCACCCCTATCCTTTGTGGCAGCTTCAGTCTGCTCACATCAAGCGTCTTAATTGAAGAAGAGAGGGGCCAGACAGGACGCTCAGCTGAAGGCAATCGATTGTGACAAACAAATTAGAGACAAGTTTGAATGATTAAGTTATGTATTGATTTTGATTTAAACATTAACGGCTCATGTACTCGGCGGGATTAGATGGAAAGACAAAATGTAATCAATGCTTCCTTGTACATATCCATGGGATTTAGCATTGTAAAGACATGAGTCAATGAGGCAATAAGAGGCCTTGCGGACCACAGTTAGTTTTTTCGCTTTACTGCAAATTGGATATAGATTATCCAACTAGTCATGGAATATGATTAATATGACATTGTTATAAATCAGGTTAATTTTATAAACTAAAATCATTTTCATGCTATAAGGTTTCTTTACACTATATCATTCTCAGTCAAATAGCTCCCGCTTCCGAAGTTCATTTCACATATAAACCATTTTTCATCATGGATCTCAGATGGTAACTAATGGTTAAGAGTAAACCAAGATAATTTCACTCACTTTTACTTGCTCTGCAAAATGACCATAATATGTCTGCAGGCGGCTGATGGAACCTTGATCAAAACTAATAGCTCCATTATTCTGTTCTGAGGTCCTGAAAATTCTACTTTTAAAGCTCACTTATTTTCCTGCAACAGAACAACACACACATAAAAAAAAATGAGATAAGATTGCTGTGCCAAACATTATAAACATGTGGATGGGTGATGTTCGTTGCTAAAGGAAAAAGAACTATGCTTTCACTGCTTCACCAGTAAGATGTTGACATGGACATAAAAAGTCTGGAAAAAAAGGCCGTTTGTGGATTGCATCTTTGTCACTGTAAAAGGTACCGAAAATTAGGTACAAAAGACAAGACCAAAAAAGACCCAAAAATTTAATATTGTGGACTCCTGGTATTCGTGGCGGCCTTGACTACCCACAAATAGCTGAATTCTGTGAGTACTGGAGAACCTCCTCTAAAAGATTTTGTAACTGGGTGGCATGTGGTGTAGAGGTAGCGTGGGCACCCCATATATAAGGAGGCTATTTGTACTCCATGTAGCCATCCGGGGTTTGATTCCCAACCCTGGAACCTTTGTGGATGTCTTGCCCCCTTCTCTCTGTCCTTTCTTGTCTATCCATCCATCCATTATTTATACTGTCTATCTTATGCTGGGTTGAGGGGGGGGGGCTGGTGCCCATCTTGAGAAAGCATAGGACGAGAGATGGGGTACATCCTGAATGGGTCGCTGGTGCATCGCAGGGTGACACCGACATACAAGGCAAGCAACCATGCATGCACATACTCAAACCTAAGGGTAATTTAGAAAGACTAATTAACCTCATCGTCATGTTTTTGGACTGTGGGAGAAAGCCGGAGTATCTGGAGGGAACTCATGCATACACAGGGAGAACATGCAAACTCCAAGCAAAAAGACCCCAGGCCGGTGTTCAAACCCAGGACTTTCTGCAAGACAACACAACTACCAACTGCGCCACTGTACAGCCCCATTTTCTGTCTAGGTACTGCAATTAGGGGTCACTAGTGCCAGAGCAAACCTTAAAAACTGCTTAGATCTACCTATTGTGATAGTTCAAATACCAAATATACCTTGATATGCATTAATATGCACAGTTGAAACTGCATTGGCACTACCACTACAAAAAAGTCTACCATCAAAATAAATGTTGTTCCCTAATGGTCATTTGAGCCTTAATGTGACAAAAAAATACTACATATTAAAAAAAGATGGTGACGTCACAGGAAAGTATTGTATCCAGCCATAAAAAAGCAGGAAACTGTGAACATCACAGGACTTAATCACTAACTTCAAGCTTCAAACTACCCTGTTACAAAATTACATTATGGTTCCATAGTCCTAGTTTGATCGGCTATTAACCTTTTTTCATCTAAAAAATCAAATATCACTAAATGCAGATTGTTCTTAACTGCATCTAATTTAATACTGTAGCATTTCAATCACTGTCCTTTCAATTGACTTTTTGAAGAGAAAAATATTAATGAGTATTAATGAACTTTTCTTATTATTCCTCCATCTCCACCATTCCTATTTTTAATACTGGTACAGATTAGTGCACCTAGAGAGCGGTTTTAATGTTACCAGCTGACTGCTCCATGCTGTCACTTTCAGAGCAGAGGGTTGTCAGCTCAAATCAGTTCCTACTGTCACATGATATCAATCATATTTCTGCCCTTGAATCACTTTAAATAGTTTCTCTTTCAAAAGTAGGCATAAGCCTTTAGAAATAATTTCGGCTCCGTGGCAACCCTGAAACCACATGGATCACGCACATGACAAATCCTGAATTTAACCGCTGGGTTTGGTCATAATCTCTTAGTTTATTTCAAATATTTAAGATAAAGGAAGCATGAGTTGTACTGACTGATAGATTAATCCCTTGCCTGATGCAATACTGTCATGGAATGAACAATTTCATCACCTGTCAGTTCTGCTTTAGATCACAAGGCAAAACAGTAAAAAAATGAAGAAAGAAGGCTATCTGGTTTCTTTCTGGTAGCAACATCCTTTGGATTCAGCTCAACACAAACTGCAGCTTGCTTTTTCAGTCTTCTTTCATAAAATCAAGAGATACATTAAAATGACTGCAATAAAAGTAAAATATTATCCTATTTAGATTTTTTTCTGACTTTGGAAATTTCCTTTTAGTAGTAGTACCTTTGAAAATTATTCATAACCCTTGAAAAGGCTCTTGTTTATTCACATTAACAGCAAAATTCAGCAACCTTTAAGGATATTTAATGTTAGAAACTAAGAAAAACCGATTACTTAAAGAAGGCTTATTTTTCAGATTTTTATTTGTGAAAAGGATGAAACACCTTTCACTTCCATTATGCCCTTTTATCACATGGAAGTCCCATAAATACATGGAAATGTGTGTCTGTGATTTGACAAAATCTATTATGAATATTTTTGTAAGGAATACATACAGTATAACCCAAATACAATGAGCTGAAACTGCATTTGTGGGTGTTGGCTTTGATGAAAACAGACTTCAATATCAACAACTGCACCAAATAGTTAATGAGGCATGGAGTGTCATCACTTCCCCAAGGCAAGCTAGCGGGTGGTGAATGCAGGTGAACAACTGTAATCACAGAGGTACAATTATTGTGCAAATACTAACCCTGTTAAAGCACACGGTCACGTTTCCTGTGATGAACACAAACAAGCAAAAATCTTAAAAAGAAAAAAGCACGTTTTCGTTCATCCATTCGTCATTTCTTAAACTTCAATTTCCTGCAAGCGTTGTAAAACTAGATTCCTGCTGATTCTGGTGATAAAACATCTTTGACAAAAAGTTCAGAGTCGATAACCTTTAGGGATAGTGGCAAAAACATCCTCCTCTAAAATAACGATAGTGCAATATTTTATTATTGTTTACATGTTGGTGGCTTGTAGTACTGCTAGTTTGTTTCCAGCATAAGGACTGTCCTGCTCTAAAAATAAATGCCTGATCAATCCCCATTACAACAGACACGTAAAACATAAACCAAAATTCAACCTTCCACTTGATTACATTCATGCAGAGGGAAGAAAAATCCCAAAACAGGAGAAACGTATTCTTTTTTATTTTCCTTTCCTTTTTAAATTTGATTTACATGTCCAGCAACTGTCATTATCAATCAATATCTTTGTGTTTCTCTGGGGTAGAAACCGTTTCTCTTAGCCATTATTCAAAGGTGGACAAAAACAAGAGATGTCATTTAAAAAAGGCAGCTGAGTACTGGTCATCATAAGTCAATGGAAAATAGATACTCATTCAAGTCTGGACATATCATTTGGCCATAGCATGGATGAATAGTTTTAACACAACTTTACACAACAGCAAACAAAGGTGGACATGCAACCCTACTTAACTTTGCCACCACACAAAACCAGATGGTGCAGGAAGTAAATGAAGTCGTCTTGCTTACTGGAAATTGTAAACCAATGACTTCCTGGGTCACTGGGTTACCAGAATAATCCTCAGACATGGTCTACATGCCAACTAGCTGTTTGGGAGTGATTCCAGAAAGAAGAATTTACCTCCTGCACTCATATCATAGCCCGAAATGATTGGAGTATGTGATTTTAAGTGGAGCTCTATGGATGGTCAGATGAGACTAAGAATAAGCTTTTCAGCAACACATGTCCACTCTTGAGTTTGGTGGAAGACCCATAATGCTCTGGGCCTGTTTTTCTTCCAAATGCACTTGGAGTCTTGTATGTGCATGGTATTTAAAATATTGATTAACTATTAAAACTACCATTTAAATTTAAATAGAAATCTGATAGACTCAGAGAACAGAAAATGGGTCATCACCGAGTCCTTCAGCAAGATAATACAGCCACACCAAAACAGAAAAAATCAACTCGAAACATTGTGTTGAAGATCTTATCGGTCCCCAGGCCTAGCTCCTAAAGGATACCTGTCTGTTAAACTGAAGAGAAAAGATCATACAAGAGAACCCAGGGCTCTGGTCAATCTGGTCAAGGCCCAAGTAACTTTTGTGGCCCAATGGCACATCCAGACCCATTAGATGTCATGGTCTGACTCCTGTTGCACGGCTGAAAATCCGAAATAAAAATACGTAAATGGTTGATTAGTTATCCAAATCTGAAGGTTGAAAAATGGGATTTTATGCAAAAGCCACAACTAAATGTTCTCTGTTTGGGTTGCTAATTTAGCACCCTGGCATGTGGGCTTATGTTGAAAAGTTGAGGCTGATACGGAATGCAAAGTTAGCATGTGATAACATATTATCATCTCAATATGAGTCTGTTCATCAATACTATTGCAAAGGTCTGTTTGGAATACAGTATTTTATGTTCATTGCTCTTTTTATCCAGCTGACATAAATAAACACTTTGCATGCCAATAAAATGTGCAGACTGTTGGATGGGGGTCTTACTATAATAGGTGCTCAAAACTTGTACTAAAAAATAAAGGCTGGGTTTTCATAAAGATTTCAGAGTGAGATTGAGGCTACTGCAATGAAAATGTCGATTTGAGTAGTCCTAGGCAGCAGTCAAAGAGAATGTGTATATAATTTTCTGGGAATTCATGTATTTTGTAAATATTTGGGGTTTTTACAGGCAGGGTATTCCCCTCATTGTTCAAGTTGTCAAGTTGTTTGGAGTAAAATGACCAGAGTTAAAAGCCAATAACCATACCCATCAGGTTTTGCTCAAATGATTAAAACGTATGTGACCTAAAACTGGTTTAGTCCAAAACCATCTTCTAAGAAGACTGATAGACCACAAGGTTGTTTTCCATTTCATTTCAGGGTATAATGCAGGGGCACCACTCCACCTTCTCTATGAAACTGTGCTGGTTACTGGGCACTTTCTCCGGGCACAGACAGAGGGAGGTCAGGCCTAAAGCAGCCCAGAAGACGTGGTGAGCTGTGTTCCTGAGGAAGATGACAAAGAGTGACATGCAGTGCCAGCAGCAGCAGGTCTGTGAGAGAAGTCAGCGCTGATGCAGGATTCACACTCATCACGCAGTGAAGTGGCCCTGTCATGGGCTGCAATGATGACGGTGACACACACGGCAGGTCCGTGGTGTGGTGGAGGGTGTGCAATGCAAGAAGAGGAGCTACTGAGTGACTCAGGACAAATGAAACACCTGTGGATAGCAGCATGTATTCTGCGTGTCCATGTGTTTTTGGAGCATACGTATTTGTAAGGGCATGTAAGACGTTAGGACTGATGGATGCTGCCTTCTGTTATATATCAATTCATATCAGTCAGTCAGGTTGTAAAACTAATAGAAAAATTTAATTATCACCCACATTTCCTTAATACCCCAATCATACCCTTACGTTTCGCAATGTTTTTGATTTACTGGTCCATCTATGTTCCAATCCTCATCTGTGGTCTGAGATATGGATCATGACTGAAAGACCAATGTCAGGGATACAAGCAACTGAAATGAATTTCCTACGTCTGTAGGCTGTTTCTGAGCTTTAGAGATAAAGTGTGGAGCTTCATTGTTTGAAGGGAGGTTGGAGCAAAGCAGTTACTTCACTTGGGGCAGTTTGGGCATCTGATCAGAATTCCTTCATCTTTCCAGAACCCTGTGAAGAAAATATATATCCTCTCTGACCTGAGAAAGCCCTTAGACCGCCAGGAGTGTCTTGGTTTCCCTTCCTAAACTGTTACCCCCTAAACTGGATATTAGAAAATCAGGGGGAAAAAATGAATAGATTTTCATTTGTTAGGCTATGGAAAATTAATGTCATGCAATGCCATCCAGACACTTTGTCTGCACTAATGAAGATTCCTTTACCTCTGCATGCCGAATACTGGGGCGACTCAAACCAATGGCGGACTTTCTACGTAACTAGAGTGACCACATGCGTTTATCTTTAGTCGGATTGATTACTGCAATAGTGTCCTTACAGGTCTGCCTAAAAAGTCAATCAGACAGCTGCAGCTGATCCAGAACACTGCTGCTCACTTTCTCACTAGAACCAGGAAAGTAGAGCCCATCACCCCGGTTCTAAAGTCCTTACACTGGCTCCCTGTAGCTCAGAAAATAGACTTCAAAATACTTTTGCTAGTTTATAAATCATTGAATGGCTTAGTACAAAAATTAAACAAAAATCTGAAACAGTATTCTGAGAAAACAAGAATTTTCTTTTGAATGCAATATTGAAAGTAAAAAGCAGTAGTCTCAAAAACACAATAAAAAAAGTTTCACCTACGCAATCTTTGCCATTTTTGTCACACACAGAGACACATATGCCAGCTCTGTTCGTATGTAAAGCTACACTTGTGCTTTGATATCTTGTAAACAGTCGCCACGCGTACAGCGCAACACCGCCCACTCTCTGTTCAGTCTATGAACGCTTCAGAACCATCCACTAGGCAGCAGCTTGGGAAGGACGTCAGATGAGAGAAAGGCTGTCTTATTCCAGGCATCACACCAGTCAATTTAAGTATGCTTATTGGTCCTCTTAAAAAAGATGAAAACATGGACATTTTTATCAATCTATGAAATCCTCCCGGACAGAACGTGAAAAGTGGACATGTCCAGGGAAAAAAGGATGGTTGGTCACCCTAATATTTACCTATACAACATAAGAATATATAAAAAGCAACACATACTTCCTAAACATGATTATGTTTACCAAAAAGCTTAAAGGATTTGTTCACTGAAAAGCCATGTAATACTTGTTCTTTTTGAAATACAATCAGTCATATGCATACGCATGCTGCAACTGAAAATGTTTTCCAACCCCCATTGCCTGCATTGGCCACAGAAAAGTAATATAAGGTAAAATGAGTGAGTCAGAAAAGGCCAGTCCATTTTATATCACAGGGAAAATTAGTATTCATGGCCTCGTCCACATCTGTTTGCGACCACGGGAAGGCTGTATTGATTTTGCGGTCAGGAGAATGTGTTTCTTAGTAGAAGCTAAGTCCAAAAAATGGAGTAACACTTCGGGTTTGTGTTATTTGTGAAAATACACATCAATGTGGCATTTTTTTTTAACCAAGACAAAAAGCTGAGGAAGAAACGGTTGGAATTTGTCTTTGGAACACCACGAGCGAAGCATAACGGTAAATTTGTTATTTGCTTGAAGGCAGTGTGAGAGTCGTGTTGATGTTAGCCAATCAGAGGCGAGATGCTTGCACTTCATGAATATTGATGATCAAGACCTGTAATCTTGTAGTTTTCTGCCCACCTACTCCGACAAACCTCAGCCTCCTGAAGCAGGAGCGCCAGAGCATTTTTTTTCCACAGAAAAGGACACAGAATTACTGTGTCATACTGGAAACCAAAACAAATATATTGGAAAAAAACAACAACAAGTGAACAAGACCTTTAATTTCCTCACAATCAACCCCCCCCCCCACCCCTCCCACAAAATGTTTTTTGATACACCAACATACATGGCAAGGAAACTGTGACAGCAGCTTAAAGATTGAGTTAGCATTTCAACTTCTTTTTTCTGATCATTTTTTAAAAGAATATAAAGTAAAGAAGAGCTGTGGATATTTTTGCAAAAGTCTTGATTGTGTGATTAGTGTGCAGTGCGGGGTAGAAACAGAGATGCTCCACCACAGGAAGCAGAGCTGATGTTGTTCACAGGTTCCTCACCACAGATCTTAAATAGAATGTCATGTATTTTGTCAAGAAAGGAAATGTGTGCTTGTCTGCCTTTCTTATTGTGTAAATGCACCTTGTTCAAGTATAATTTTTACCTTTCCACTTACATATGAAATGCAACACTGTTTTTATTATCGTACATTGTGTTTTGGTTATCCAAACCTGTTGCAGAGTGTGCATGTAATATCCCACAGACAGATAAGTGCCTGTGCACAAATGTCAGCTTACTCATGCTGTCAATTAGAGCCATTCCCACTACTGCAAGCTGTCTTTAACTACATGTGAAAAAAGTTGAAATCTCCATCGCATAAAGACAGATTTCCACTAACAGCTTAAACAGGGTAATCCCTCATATTAAATGATAGCTTAAAGGCAAGTGTAATGATGAGGAATAAGGAAAAACCCACAGGGTATGCATCATGGAAAGCATCAACAAGCATGAGTGGCTGTGATGAAGGATCCTGCAGGACTGGGCCAAATTTACTGATCTGGTTTTTTTTTTTAAACCAAAATTTACATTTTTTCTGAGGGTGAGGGGATAGGGCAGTGTCTTGTGAAAAAAAAAAAAATCAGCATTTACATTTACAAATTATGCTCTTTTTCCTTTTCTGTCTAAGATAGGTGCGTTTTCAAAACTTTCTTTTTCAGGCCAGGTCAGGGAAAATGTTTACATGCAACCTTCTTAGACTAGTAAAGTTTTATAACTAGTTTAGTAACGTTTAATGTCTAAATCTTAATTCTTGTTTCATTTTTGGAAGGCAAACCAGACAGGGAAAACAATTAATTAGAATTCACCTAATTTAGTTGAGCTAACAGATTTCCCAAAGTAATATGAGTGTCTTACAGGGATTAAACCTATACAAGTTCAACTGGGAAAATGCTGAAGTCCAATACCCCCAAATAAAATGCATACACATAATTTCACCAAAAGACAAATCTGCAGCAGCTTTGACTCCCACCTCTTCTTTAGCATCCACCGCTTCCTTTTATCCCAGTACGCTGTACATTTCCCACCCTTCAGCAATCCACACACAGAAAATACATAACAGGGAGGCATCATGAACATTTTTTACTCTGAACTGATCCCGGTGTGGTTTGTCTTGTATTAATTTATTTCTTCAAACACTATAGAGGGATAGCGAGCGGATTTGATACCCTGCACACACACACATTCAAACCATCTGGACACATGCAGCGTTGAAGATTAAATGAGCTTCATATGTTCCACACACAGATTGTCGCAGTAACTGGGTTAGCTGGATGATGAGGCAGGAGGCGAAATGTACAACACAAATCACAAGCTGCCAGTTTCTATATATGCTTTACATCAACGCCCACAAACAACATCCTGCCAGAACCAAGCTTTATGTTGGAAGTATGTTGTCAGTTTAAGGCCAAATAAACTAGACATATTCCTCTTATTTATACACTCTAAAGATACAGTGCTGTAGAAAGTGTTCGGCGTTTCCTGTGTTCTGTTTCTGCCCTTTTGTCACACTTAAATATTTCAAATATTTCAAATCGTCAAACCAAAATTGACTAAACTAAAGAAGCAGTTTTACGTGGAATAAATGCTCTAGCGCTCCTGTTTCAGGAGGTCGCAGTTTGTTTGAGGTGTGGGTGGAAACAACAGGATCACGAGTCTAACATCTTCATCAGCTCCTCTTTCTTGGGTAAAAAATGCAACACTGATGGGCTACATCCGCAAATAACACAAGCCCGACTCTGTTCTGCCATGCTGTGGAGTTGCAAGGTAGGCAAGACCATGAATACTAATTTTCTCTGTGACGTAGAAGGGACTGTCTTTTTCTGACTCACTCATTTGGCCGTCTGTTTTCTTTCTGTGACTAATGCAGACAATGGGGGTTGGTGTTTGACAAAGAACAAGCATTACATGGTTTCTCAGTGAACGAGACCTTTAAAGGACTTTACACTATAGTCACATTCACCCAATCATACGCAGATCTCAGAAGGCAATTTGAGTTAAGTGCCTCACTCAGGGCCACTTCGTCATGTGACAGTCGAGGCTGGAATTGAACCCACAACAACCATCTGATTGCAAGACGACAACTTTACCAATTCAGCCCCAGAGTAATCCCCTCCCAACCTACCCCCACCCTGTTAGGAAAATAATTCATTGTTTTTGACCATTCTTTTCTTTTTGGTGCAATTTTTTTCTCCACAACTTGGTCTAACTACTGCCAGACCTGCAGAATCAGATATTCCCAGGAGTTGTTGGCCAACCAAAATTGCTCGTAGAGCACATCAACAACGTATCCAGAAAGGTGATAAAAGAGCCCAGAACAACATTTAATGTATTGTAGGCCTCACTTGGCGCAGTTAGGGTCAGTTTTTATGATTCAACAGAAAGAGAGTGGGCAAACCGTATATCCATGAGAGAGTTCCCAGGTCAAAACCAATGTTGATTATAAAGGCTCGTCTCAAATTTCCTTAAAAATCATTTTCTGCTGGTTGACCAAATAAAAGTAATTTTTTTAGGAAGAACTGCTTCTTGTAACATCTAGTGTAAAACCCCCCATCAAACATTGCGGTTCTGGTGTTGGTTTGGCGCTTCTTTGCTGGTTCTGGATCTGGATGATTTGCCTTAACCGATGAAACTATTAATTCTACTCTCTATCTGTAACCTTAAGATCAAGCACACGTGTTATGTGGCAAAAAAAAAATGACATGAAGCATAATAATAACAGTTAGTCCACCGCTGAATGTTTAAAAAAAACTAAATGAAGATTACTGAGTGAACTAGTAAAAGTTTGGACCTAATGTGACTGAGATCAGTTCCCATCAACTACATGCCCCCTTTTCACACTGGAACTTCTGAAGATGATGGTGCAAAGAAGGATTCTTCATGAAATAAAGAACATTATGGACAACCCTGAGGATTGTCTTCATGAGTTTGTCATGCAACAACAAAGCGTGTTCAGTCAGATCCTTGATAAGAGCTGCTGTAATACTGACTGCTGCAGGAGATCCTTCCGGCCCACATTAGTCATTTACAACAACTCTATGACGAAACTTGCATCAACTGAGTTACAAAAACATTTAATTTCCCTTTTGGATTAATACAGTATTTTTGAACTGAATTCATGCTGGAAAACCCTCCAATGTTGTTGAATTGAAAGAGTTCTGTAAAAATGGGTGGGGGGTGGCAAAGTTCCTCCAAAGTGTGGTCACTGCAATTTAGCAGAGAAATGGCCTGCTGCAAAAAGGATGGAGTAACTGCTGAGGGCATTTAATATTTTACAGTACATTTGAATATCTGCAGCCAATTAGGTCAACTTTGTGTAAAGGACTGGTAGATTCTTTTCTTATGTGTGTACAGTCGTGGCCAAAAGTTTTGAGAATGACACAAATAGTTTTCACAAAGTCTGCCATTCTAAGGACTATGCAATTCATCTGATCACTGTTCATAACATTCTGGAGTATATGCAAATTGCTATTATAAAAACTTAAGCAGCAACTTTTCCAATTTCCAATATTTATGTAATTCTCAAAACTTTTGGCCACGACTGTATTTCTAGTCAAAGTTTTGGATTGGCTTTTAAAACAGCAACTCTGAAAAGAATCAGTTCAGAAATACCAGAGATACTGCTTGAACTCTTGAACTGTGAAATACGTTGCTGCGCTTTAATTAAAATCTAATTCATCTGAAGAAATTGGTTTAAATAAAGTTTTCATATACCCAGGACGTGTCCTAGGGCTGCCTATGCCGTTTATTTAAGCAATTCTAACCCTGTGAGACAAAATAAAAGCACTTCCCTTGAATTGTGGAAATATAGACAGTGTGTGGTGTAGTGGAAAAAAGTTCAGCGTAAGAAATGGAGACGTCTTTTCTTTTTTTCAGTGGTACTGAAAATCTGTGGTCTAGTGAGCAAATTGTTCTTCTCCCTGTCATCGGGTCCATCTGTGCAGGCAGAACGGTCTGAATGTGACTGCAGAGAATGTGCCGCGTTTTCAAACACTTAGGTTCAACGTTCAAGCACATCAGTCACGGCCAGTGATTTATTGACTAAGGATCTGACTTTATATTCACTTCAGCTCTCGCATCCCAGAGAAGCACGCCGCTGCAGGATATCCTGGCACAGGGGGAGAGCCTGGAGGCTCAATGCCACGACTTCTGGGTGGAATGTGAAGACAGGAAATGCTCATTAAGGTTCTCTACCAGTCTTTGTATTTTGCTTATGGCCACAGTATTTCAGCCATCCGCTCTCTAACACCATTAGCTCTCTCTCATGCTTTCACTCACAGACTCACTTGACAATGCACTTGCTTATTTACTAATTCAACTGCTTCCTCATTGCTTTCTTGTTTTTTCTCGAACAAACTGACTTTTAGCCAAAATTAAACCAGCATTTTTTTTTCATCAAAAGGAGAGCTTCATATGTTGTAATGTGCCTTGAAAAAAAAAAAAAATCATACCCCTTGAACTCTTCAACATTTTGTCAAGATGCGGTTTGTCTACACAGTTCAATGCATTTTATAGGATTGCTTTATGACAGACCAACACAAAATAATGCATAGGGGTGAAGGGGAGGGAAAATGCTACGTGGTTTGAACTGTTTTTGGAAATAAAATTCTAAGATGTGTGACTTCCATTTGCCCTGAATCAATTTGTAGAATCTGCCAGACTATCATATCTAGAGACCATAATGCTGTACTACCTCTAAAACATATCGGGGCGACTTTCGCTTGGTGAGTAGATTAGTTGGATTGTAATCGAAGAGTTGTAGGTTCAATTCCAGCTTCCACCTGCCACATGTGGATGTGCTGCTGGGCAAGGCACTCAACCCCAAGTTGCCCACTGAGATCTGCGTATTGGTGTATGACTGTGTGATTGTGAGTGCAAATAGGTGAATGTCGTTCCAATGCTTTAAGTTGCCAGTATGATTAGAAAAGCGCTATTTAAATTCAGTACATTTCTTGTTCTTGTTCTTTGCAGATCAAACTCAACCGAACTGAATTGAGAGCATGTTGATTCTTTTATAAAATGGGAGTGAAAGCAATTGGGAAATTGGCAATTTCCAGCACTGCGCTTTTGTGATGCATTGTGCCTGTGCCAGCTTTCTTTCTTGTGTGCTCTTAGCTTGAAAACATTACAATACCTGTTCATCCTCCTGCCGACACAATGATGAATATTAATTTTACCACCAGCTGTTTTACGTTCTTTTGAACTGTGACAGTGAATGGGAGCAAGCCTCTGGGGCACTGGCAGAATCATTACAGAAACAATTTTGTTTATTGGCACCGTAGGTGTGTGTAAAACGTCATCCTGTCAAGGCTACCAAACACACTTCAGAAACTGACCGTTATGTCTTTCCTTATCTTTGTTTCACAAATATGGGCCATAGTCTGAGACAAATGGTTCTCATGGCTAATCCGTGCTGTCGGGGACCAATCCATGGGGATGTAGGGAGTTGCTCAGTATGCACAGCCACAGAGATGCAAGGATTTATAAGGGCTGAAAGATGTGAAAACAGCATTAACGGAAGGCCAGGTCAGTTCCGTCTGTCCTCCCCTGGGTTTGTTTCTCACATGGGGTACAATTGCATTTGAGGTCGTGAATATTGCAGCCTGATTCTCTCACTGAGTCAGGGCCCAGTTGATGGTGCAAACCTTGAGATAAGGTCCACATATATTTACATTCAAAGTGCTGTTTGCTTTCATATGCGACCTGAGGCACTGGTGGGACATTGAAGAAGAAAAAAAACTCCAAAACTGCAAATGTTCTAGTGGCTGCTTTATGTGTAAATATGTTTCCACTATGGTGTTATCAACTGTGTATCCAGCAGGTAAAAAAGTTCTTCTTTCAGTAAGAGGAAAAGGGACTAAATCCCTTTAGGACTGCATTGCATTTGGTTGTTACTTCCATCTGTAGCTTCAGAAGGACAGATTGTGTTGTGATGTTTACTAAGATATAAAATCCTTGGTCATTACTGTGTGCATCCTGCTTAATTCTTACAGATGGGAAGAGGTTTACGCTCATTAATTAATGCCATAATAGAAAATTACAGATATAAATAGGATCTGTCTGTACATCAATTTGTAACTCCCGAGTTTAACTAATTGTTTTACTGCAGACATTTTGACAGGTGAACAGTAAAAGGATTGAAATGTAATGTTTTAAGTGTCAGATTTATCAATAAAATGTAGTGGTAAAATTGGTAAAACTTATTTACATCATATTTTAGCTTGATAAAAACTCTTTCTTCCAAAGATTAATAGTTCAAGCGAACCTGAACTAAAAAGGTAAAGCATTCTGAAAACAACTCAAAAGGCACACAAGCAAAACGTTTGTTCCCCACAGAAAAGTTGAGCTGTCAGACAGATATCCATCCATTGCCTGTCTCATACTCGCTTCAGCAGCCATTGGGTGAGAGGCAGGTTGCACCCTGGACATTCACCAGTACATCACAAGACATACAACCATACCTGCACGAACACGCACACACACAAACACACGCACACACACCCACACCTACCTAAGGACATTTTAGAGAGATCAATTAATTAGTATAGTATATTTGCCTGTTCGTAGATCTTTTATGGAGCGTATCAAAAATATCTGAAAGAAAATGCAACATGGGATACTGAAATACTGGGGCGCAATGCTACTTGATACTATTGGCTGGCATTTGCAAAGCAGTTAATCCAGGAGCACCATTTATTTAATTTGACACTGATAGGCTGTACCACCAAGAACGACTCTGGCAGAGATAAGAAAGATTGTAGATAAGGAGTCTGTAACTCCAGTCCTCGAGGGCCTTTCTGCAACTTTTAGATATGTCTCAGCTCTAAAACACCCGAGTCAAATAATCAGGTTTTAAGCAGAACTGTGGAGAACTTGACTGCACACTGAGTACATAATTCAGCCATTTAATTTAGGTGCTTTGGACCAGGGACACATCTGAAAGTTGCTGGACATGAGGAATGGAGTTGCAGACCCCGGCTGTACATATTATTTCTTGGGGTAGTGCCGAGACGGTTTCCACTGTGTGTTTTATTGAATATTGAGACAAATTTTGGTGTTTCAACAAATAAAATAGGTAGTTATAAGTGTTTTATAGAGGGGGTCTCAAGTATTTGCGGATTTTAACTATTATCGTAGGCGGCTGTGGCCATGCAACCCCCGCGAAAACCAGTGATCCACTGTACACATCAACATCTGGCAAAGCGTACATTCATTTTTTATCTAAAACATTTTATTTCGCTTTTTTATTTTATCTATAACCCAAAGGACAAAAAAAATAACCTTAGTTGTCTGGGATTATTTGATTTGGTGATTACTTTTTCTAATTTTTGGCAACTATGCTTTTAAGAGATTTAATAATGATATAATGCTTCACTTCTCTCAGTCTCAATTAGTGTTAGGTCGCCAGAGCAGTCTAAATTGCCCTTAGGTATGAACAGGTATGTGCATGGGACAGGTGTCTGTGTTGGCCATGGACTTGTAACTGTCCATCTCTTACCTAATCAGATAAGCTCCATAATTGTACAACTAAGTATATAAAGAAATCAACTCATTTAGTCACCCATAGTTTTAGGGCGTTCCTCGTTTTGCTAACCAAAGTAATGCTCACAGCCTGGCCTATTTCCACAACGGAGAGCATTTTTGCAGCATTCTCCATTTTAAAGCTGTGCACAGATTGCCTTGCTCCAAACTCCATGCTGGGCTGACCTTATAAATACATTCCTCAAGGCTTTTGGTACCACCCACCCAATTTGTTTTCTAGCACCAACAGACCAAAGCTTAGAAAAGTGGCGTTGGCCATCACAGATGCATAAATCATCCACAGCACGCTGCTCCTGCTGAGGATTCTCCACAGGAAAACAAGCTGATGAGTTATGACCACAAAATTATTATTGATGCTGTCTGGTGAACATGTTTCACACGCTGGTTTCTGCACATTTGGACAAGCTTAAATTGAATCCGGGCATCAAGGAATTTTCTCCCGAATTATGTCCCAGATATAACTCAGCAGAAGGAGACAGTTTTTCATGTGTATTTGTGTTTGGTGAACAACAACAGCTAGGCTGGGCTGAGATCAGGAGGAACAGTAAACTTACTTCAGGTGTCTCTGATCTTGTCATCATGGAACATAACTGCTAGATATTACTGTAAAATGTGGTCACCATATAATCTCTATGGCAGCAATTTGAGGTCTAATGCTGTGAGAAAGTAGTTACAGATTTCTTATCTTTGCCTTTTTATCCCACTTTAATATTTTCAAACACTTATAGCATAAATACATTAAAAAGGGATTCTCTTATTCTTTTACTAAGGAAAAAAAAGCTTTCAAAACCAACCTGGTCCTATGTGAAAACTAATGTCCCTATTAAATTTAAGACTGGTTGTGTAACTCTTTGTGACAAAAATTGGTGTCAAATGTTTACAATAGCTGGCAAAGAGTCTTTTATATCAACGTGGAGGAAATGTATCCCTCTTTTCTTTGCAAAATTGCCTTAATTCATGATTTTCTGGTAGAGAACAGAAAATAGGATTTCATCATCTGCTGCAAGTTCTTGAGGTCCTCAACAAGCAGCAAAGCGACCCTAGACCATCACACTACCTCCACCATGTTTGAATGTCGGTACAATGATCTTTTTATGGAATGGTAATGTGATGCACACCCACCTCCTATGTGTTCCATTTTATTTTGTCAGCCCACATGAATATCCCAAAATTAATTGGGATTGTGAAAATGTTATCTGGCAAATGAGAGAGGGGGGGCCTCATACTGTTTTCGGTTAGCTGTGTTTTCTCCCATGGACATCTTTTTTGCCCAGTGTCTTTCTCATAGTTGCATCATGAACACGGAACTTAACAGAGGGAACTGCATTTCATTAGAGATTGTTCTGGGTTCTTTTCAGACCTCCTGAATGATCTAACAAAGAGCTCCTTGGGGAATTTTGGTAGGCTATCCACTCCTGAAAAGGTTCACGCAATATTCCAGGTTTTCTTTAGTTGTGGTTCACTGGAGTCCTACAACCATCCCAGATTGATAGATGTAGATGAGTTTGCCGTATATTTGACAAGAGTGTGGTTTGTTAGTGTGTGTGGTGGTTCTGCAACTCATTCAGTTCCCCAGGTTGTACACTGGGGGACGCAGCAGAGGCATCTCACCTGGCAGTTTTCCCTCAGTGGCCGGTGACCAGAAAGGTTGTTTGCAGGAGGATAAGATAAGTGGGGAGCCAGTCGCTCTTTCCCTGAATGCTGACCTACGTGGTAACCCAAGCCCTTTATCACAACTAGATGTTTTTTTTCTTGTTTTCTATATCTAAGCCACTAACCTGTTGTTATTTTCCTAAAGGTTACCCGTCAACTCAGTGATTCTCCTTCTGAGTTTGCTCCTTGTTTCCTCAACCACAAGTTCCTCCCTGGTAATACCCTGGATTTTTAAACAGTGGTTACCAGCTTCCTCTTCATCATCACACTCATCCTCCTGCATACCTTTCTCTGCCTGCCGGGACGCCTTACCCTTGTGCAATCTCAATCGACTTTGCCACATTCAAAACCACAACTTCCAGACCTCATCTTCCTCGCTTTCATCTCCATTTCCCTGTCCGCCCCACCAACACCAGTAATTCATTTCATCATCTCCATTCACCTTCAAACATTCTCTGCCAAATGTTACTTATCTCTTCAGTTCACCATCTCAGTACCTCTGGAATCTCCACATTGGATCATAATCACTTCTTCTGGAATACCACCATGCTAGCCAGAACCCAGACTCCACTCAGTCCTCCCTGGCATCTCCACTCAAACATCCAGTAAGCCGACATCATTTACTCGACTCACACTCCTGAAACTGTAGTCACTTCACTAGAACCAGCAAAGTAGAGCCCATCACCCCAGTTCTAAAGTCCTTACACTGGCTCCCTGTAGCTCAGAGAATAGACTTCAAAATACTCCTACTAGTCTATAAATCATTACATGGCTTAGCACCAAAATATGTTGAAGAACTGTTGTCACCGTACCAACTACAAGACCACTCAGGTCCTCCAAATCTAGCCTACTAAACATCCCTAGACTCAGAACTAAACATGGAGAAGCAGCTTTCAGTTTCTATGCTCCCCTTATCTGGAAAAAAAACTTCCTGACGAGTGTAGAGCTGCTGAAACTCTGAACTGCTTTAAATCGAGACTAAAAACCCATCTGTTAAGAATTGCCTTCAAGTAAATGCTTGATGTCATATGTATGAAATGAGTTCATGCTCTCTTGCTTTTTTGATTTGTGTATCATGTGTAATGTGTGTTTCTTTTACTTTTAATTTCCAATGTTATATTCCATGTGTTTTTTTTGTGTTTTTTTTTAAATCACCAAATCATTTAAAGCACCTTGAATTACCCTGCTGTTGAAAGTGTGCTATACAAATAAAACTGCCTTGCCTTGCCTTGCCTTGCTCCATCTTTATACATTTACATACAATAAGAGAAAGCCAAATTACTGCTTTAGTCAGACTTTTGAAATGGATGTTTACATCTTAATTCGACTAGAGTCGAACCAAACTGGACTTCTCTTAATCGGACAAACCCACCCAGATAATATGGTAAGAAAGCCAAATTACAGTAACAACACCGGTACACAACAACACAGCAGCAACAACGAGTGTAGCACAATCATAGCCTTCTTAAGTTTTACTGGTCTCCTGAGAGCTTTTGTGCATGTGAGTCAGATATTTGCCCATGACATTAGTATTTTTATCGTGGTATGATGTATTGCTATTTGGGATCTTGTAGCCTACTCCTTGTTGTCAGACAAGATCTTTTAAGTTATTAGTTAGTTAGTTAGTTTTATTCTACACTTAAGGTGGTAATCAATCCTGTGTGGGGCTAGTGAAATTAAACTCAGCATTCTGAAACGTGGAGTTTATTATATTTAATTCAGAATTTAACAAGGGAAGGTGATTAACTTTTACACACAGCACATTTGTTTTGTATATGTTTTCTCTCTTTTTTTTAAATAAATGAAAACATCCTTTGATAACAGTGTTTACTCAGGCTAACTTTGTCTGATGTCTGAAGTTTGATAATCTGAAACATTTAAATGTGACAAAAAAAGCCAAATGAAAAAATATCTATAAGCGAGAAATGAAAGGTTATTCATAATTTACAACCTTGCCTAAGAGTAAATTGTTTTTTAATGCTAATCAAAAAATATCATATAACCTCAATATGTTGCAACTGCTTCAAAAGTTAGTTTAATACCAGTAGAATTTGGTTTTATTTGAAATCAAATGAGTGTGAGACATCCCATAGTTATTTTTAACCATCATCCCTGTCCTTTCATCTGTTTCTAAAAGTTCCCATCCCCACAGTCCTTAAAAAATGCTTCAGCACATTTTCTGTACTTGGCAAATAAATTGATTCCAGCGGAAATCTGGTCTTGTATCATGCAATCCATGTCTTATCTTTGAAATCTTATCAAATTGGCAACTGTAACCAGGGTCTGCCTGTAGTGACAGCGAGGAACAGTCAGGTAAGGAATGGGACGGTCGGAGCCCTGCAGGTATGCAGGCACGGCTAGCATTTTATCTGAAGAGATTACTGACGGCAGCTATGGCCTCTCTGCTCAGCTGCCAGGGTGCCCGAGCTTTGATCCTAACTCCTTCTGAATGGTAATCACCTGGGAAAAGGTCCCAATTATCTCCCTGAAACCCTCATACGTACAGTGTCCCTGTTGCTCTCCCACAGCCTCGGATTAGACACAGACACATCCAGTCACTTACACACTGTGCAATAGGGTGCCAACATATAGACTCCATCTGTGTAGTTTTGACTTAAGAGCAGGCTCAATGATGTTGTCTTTAGACATGTAGAATAAAAGAAGGTTATACGGTATCAGACTAAAAGGTGAAAGCCTAGATGTCTATAAGATGTCTAAATGTAGACATTAACTGACAGATTGGCAAAAACATCCATCCTTCCATTATCTATACCTGTCTATCCTATGAAGGGTTGAGGGGGGGCTGGTACCTATCTCCAGCAATTGGGCGAGAGGAGGGGTACACCCTGACAGGTCGCCAGTCCATCGCAGTTGGCAAAAACAAATAAAGGTAATTTATGTGTGGCATTTTCAGTTTCATGAAAGGATTTTTTTTAAAGGTAAAAAGTTTCTCTGGGCCTTTGGATGAGAAAGTCAAAATCTCACAGATCCTCCACCGAACTAAACAGTGGTCAACATGTTGACCCTTTCTTTCGACTGTGGGTCGCTAGGTAGAGCAGTCAGCTTGTAATCAGAGGGTTGTAGGTTTGAATCCAGCTTCCACATGTCAAAGTGCCCCTGGACAAGGCACTCAATCCCCAGTTGCCAACCGATATGCATATCGGTGTATACATTTGTTCGTGTTTCTGACTGTGTATGGGTAAACGTGGCTCCAGTGTAAAGCACTTTGAGCGGTCAGCACGACTAAAAAAGTGCAATATAAGTTCAGTCCATTTACGGCCATGTTTGGTAGCATTGCAGCTAAGCTGTCCTCTTTTCATTATTAATTGTGGATTAAACAGTGCTCTTTGAGACGTTCATAGCTTTGAATATTTTTTTATAATTGTGCTTTAAACTTTGGGAAAACATCATATTTGACCTGTCTGCTGTGTCTCCTGGTCTTTGTGTTGCTGTTTCTTGACCAATGGTCTCTAACAAATGTCTAAGGACTTTGCAGAACAGCTGCCTTTATTATGAAATCAAATTATACACCACTGGACTCTCTTTACTAATTTGGTAACTGAAGGATATGATTTGCACTGGGTTTCTTTTACGGGTATCGGGGTAAAGGGGGCTCAACACACTTTTAAAATGTTACTTGTTGAAATTTGTAAAAAAAAAACATTCATAATTTTCACCCCACCTTTGTGTGCTACTTTGTGTTGATCTGTCACAAAAAAAATCCCCAAAATACATTTAAGTTCGACTCTACAAGAGTCAGACTATATTAACTCTTTTTCAAACTATAGCTTCACAAATGTACATATTCACAAATTCCTTCACACAAAACCAGATTCTAAGTGTTTAAACTCAAAACTCGTCAACGTTTTTGTCTCACAGTGGGCAACTAAAACCATAAAGTCAGGCCGCGCCCTCTCACTTTAGGAAGATGTTTTAAACTAAACTCGAGCCATGCTCTACAGTCTCAGAAACATATCAGTGTTGGGAGCACAGCCATGATTACTGGACCAAAACACAGACCTCCCTGTCAGTAGGAGTGCTGATCAGTTGTCAAAAGGCCAAACTCAAAACAAACCAGCTGCCGCTCTGAACTTTGGCCTCTTTTGCATTGGGAGAGAAAAGCGCGTAAACTCTGTCCTTCGCTGGCGAGGGAGGAAGCGAGTTTCTGGAAGAAACTCATTGGATCCGAAATACTTTTACTTTGATCAGGTGAACTGTATTTGGCTGATGAAATAAGTCCTGCATGACTTGTTCAAAACTCTGCAGAAAGAATCTTTTAAATTACAGATTCCACAGCGAGAGCCCCTCTCTTTGCTGACGCTGCCCCGGCCTCCTGCCTTGCCGCTGAACTGCCTGCTACGGGAGCAGAGGGTAGCTCCACGATGGAGCTGAGCAGAGTCTGTGGTAAGCTACCGGTCTGTGGGAGATTGCTGATCACAACCGAGCTGACAGGATGACGACATTCCGAGCTAACGGTGGCTCGGTAACCCACGAGGACTAACTGCTAGAGGCTCTCCAAGCTAAGAGCTGGCCCCCTCCTTCACCCAGACAACAGACCCACCCTTTTCATAATATCTAAGAAGCATTCACGTAAGGTTGTGTTTGGGCTGCGATAAATTAGCTTAGTATAAAAACAATTTAAGGATAGTTTGTCTATTTCACTGTGTTTTTGCTGCATTTATAAGAATGAATTTTTTGAATTGTTTGGGTATGAACAGTGTTATCAAAGGTTTCTGACTGATATAGCAGTTTTAAATCATGCAACATGGGTTACTCCATCAGACCAGAGTTTTTTTCTTTGTTCTTCGGTGCTAAACTAAAACAGAGTGGCTCTAAGCTGTACTACATAAATTAGCTTTGCACGTTAGATCTGATTAGTGTGGCCCTCTTTTGCACCCCGCCAGCGCTTTATAAACAATAAAGATTGCTACCTACGGTATTCAAAATAAAGATCGGCTTTAAACACCGAAAACTAATCATAGAAGTATTTTTTGAAACCGCCTTTTTAGTATGTCAAAATACAAAAATAGATCAATCATGGTGGTGACCGGTCCATTAAATAGAATCAATTCTCCAAAAGGGTATTGATTTATAATTCAGCAAATGAATTAATAAGATATTACTTCTGCAAAAGAATGTTTTTTGCCTTCATGTCTGCTTTGCATTGTGAATTGGTGGTTTCAACACAAACCAAAAGGTGCTAATTAGTCTGAAACTAATTACAATTAGTTTAAACGAACTTAGCTTTACAACCAAAGCCTTGGTCTTAAAGCATACATATACATATTGAACTGTGACATCATGATAAATTTGTTGGTTATTGTTTCTACTTCTTTGCATATTTGTCCATTTTACTCTTTTACTTTTGGTTGTTAGTTTCATTATTCACTCTTCTTATACTTAGTAGTTTAGTTGTGTGTTACTAGCTTAATGAGTTTGTTGATTAAAGCATTTTAACTAAAAGTTGAAATTTTTTATAATAAACTCTTGTATTTTGGAAGTCGTTTGTTATTATTCCACATACATGTGTAGTAACTTGCTGTTCAAAGTACGCCAAGAATTTATTCCTTCATCTATTGTTTAATTATCTCAGCCTAATCAGGCAATAAATTATAAACATTAACTGAGACTGTGCTATTTGGCTATTATTATATTTCCTGGATCACAGGTGGTGCCCCAAACTTGGCAATTTTGACATAAAATTAGTAATCTTATTGATAATTGCCCTAAGCAATTATTCACAATTATTCATAGCCAAAACCTACCTATCTGAGTCACAACAACACCCTCACAGATGTCTTCTGCCTCAGCCAATCGGAAAATAGCATGTTGTTTTTTAAATGCAAGCTTATCATCTCATCAAAGTACAGGGGTTGAAAGCAAAGGCATGATCAACCCAAGAGGTCTGGGGGGGAGGGGGTCAGCTGCTGGCTGCATTAGCAGGGAAGGGGGGTTGAAAATATACAGCGGGGTCCGAAGATGGTGTTAGTGATAGAGAAATGGGGAACGTCTGATTGAGATAAAAGACTCTGCCTTGCCTTTAAGCACTGGCTGATTATGATTGGGTAGCAGATCAAGAGAAGTGACAGAGAGAAAAATGGATGGATGGAAGGATAGATGAGCAGATAAACTGGCACAAGTGTGGCGGCAGGAGCGCGGACACTAGATGGATTGTTTGCGGGGTTGGAGGGTTACATCTCGGCGAGCACACTTTACATACCAGTGGCTTTGCGCTGCAGGATCTCAGGAGGAGATAAAAACACAATTCCAGCGGAGAGGGAAGCCGTGTGATCAGTCGGGTGTTTCACTGTCGATAAACTGTTTTCATGACCAAACATTAAAAATGTCACACCCCAGGGTTCTGAAATATTCAGAGTGTTGCTGCACCACTGGCTGGTACATGGAGAACAAGGCATTTGCCTGAGTCACTTCTAAAAATATGATTTCTTTTTTTTTGCCCTTGAAAATGTAATCAGACTTTTTTGAAAGGCTTGCGGTGCTCTAATCCCCTCCAGTATGCCAGAGTGCTGCTGTGAGATTAAAAGAAACATTGAATCACTTATCTATTTTCTACCGTGTTAATTGTCCAAGCTCTTTCAGAAGTGCCATGGTGATCCAAAATGAGCTGGGATGTTTAAACAACATAGTTTAAAGACACTGATTTAACCTTTATCTTATCATCAGCACGGACTCAATACTTGTCATTTATTTACTGGGGACCAAGCACAATATTTATTTTTACATCTCAGTCAAAACTTAAACCACATACCAGAAAAGGTTAAACCACTTTTACTGACAAAAATAAGAATATGCAAGATGGATGGTGACTCCTTCTTAGGATCAGCATTTTGGTCAGACGTGTTGAAAAAGACAGGAAGGAATTAGGGCAAGAGGAGGAAAGTAGTGGATTTCCTGACAGATGTGGCGTCCCAGGAGGTCTTTTTTGGAAACTGAGATGCCAACAAACTTGAATCATTGCAGATGTAACTGTTGAGGATGGGAAAAAGTCCTTTTACTGGGGGATTGTTTCACCCACGGGACTGTATAGACGGGAACAATATGTGCAGGAAACACCATGAAAACATTGCAGGAACAAGGTAATCATGGCACTACTTCACAAATATTTCCAATATGGAAGAGTACCAAGATTGTTGAATTATTGAAATAAAACTTTTAGACAATTGGGGGGGGAGAAGGTCCTCCTTTCAGATAAAACAGAAGAGGGGCTTTTTGTTTCATATACCAAGCAATATTTGTGGTGGTAAGCTATCAGTCTGACCATACCATCTGCCCTGTGAAACATAGTGTTAGCAGAATCATGCTTTAGGAGTGCTTTGCTTCAGCAGAACAGGGAAGCTGGTTAGCATTGGTAGGAAGTTGAATGGAGCTAAATACAGGGTAATCCTGAAAAGAAAATATTAGAGGCCGGGGAGAGTTTCACTTAGAAATACTAAAAGGTATAGAGAAAACTGAAGCAAACTAAACTTTCTGACATTAATGGAGAGGTCACGTATGACTGGCTTGTCATTTATGCACAGGTACCAATTATTATTTCAGTGTGGAGAACTCGGACAACTCCGCATTTTCAAAGAAAAGAAATCCTATACTAATTTATATGAAAACGGGAAGAGAGTAAAGTATAATCTAAAAGAAATACTGAGACTATCATTTGTAGCCTGTGATTTGTTGGGTGTCACAAA
This sequence comes from Valencia hispanica, assembly GCA_963556495.2. NCBI lineage: Eukaryota > Metazoa > Chordata > Actinopteri > Cyprinodontiformes > Valenciidae > Valencia > Valencia hispanica. The sequence continues at coordinate 35,723,760 of OY747720.1, read as the reverse complement.
TACATACAGTTAAACCCCAAAATTGTTAGTACTCCATGGAAGATTTAGTTTTAAAGTAATCTTTTAATTTCACCAACATGCTTCATCTGAATGGCAGTAATGTACACGTTTTGGAGTGGATCAGCCAGAATCCAATGGAGAATCTGTGGAGCTAAAGATTTGTGTGATGGCAGGATGGCTCATCACCAAACATAACTTGTCAAAATAGCAGTAAAAACATGCGAAAAGCTGGTTGGCAAATACAAGAAGAATTTGATTGCTTTAATGACTATGAAGACATTTTCACATATTATTGAGAAGGGTTTAAATATTATTAGACGTGAAATGTTTTAATAAAATGTAAATACATACAGATATTTTTTTTCAAACTGAAACTCTTTTACATTGGTTTATTATTTTCTGAGAACTGCCTTTCTCAAAACCAAATTTCTTGGTTAAATGAAAAATAATTCTAAATCTACCGGAGGTACCATCAATTTGGCCTTAACTGTACATTACCAATGTGAAAACAAAGTTAGGCTTAAAATTTGGCAATGCCCATAACTCATAATCGAGTCACCTGCTGGCAAATGTTGAGAAGCAAATTTGTAAATTTATTTGCATTATTATATTAATCTAATAGAGTCAGAACATTGAAGTGAAGAGCATATTTTGGAAAATGAACATACAAAAAATAAAAATGGAACTATGTGATTGGTTAAAAGGTTCAAGCATAATTTTTCACTATGTACAAAACTATGTGGCGTCTCTTACAAAAATGTTGATACCTTTTAAAGCTTTCTTTCATTTTGTAAACCTGAAGATGAATTCTATTTGGTTTGTATGTGCCAACACAAAGTAACTAAGCACTACTTTGTGTTGGTCTGTCCCTGGGAAGTTGAAAAAAAGGATACATGTTCAAGAATAAAAAAAAAAAGTGTAGCATGCGTTTGTATTTAGCATCCTTTACTACGAAGCTCTTAAACAAAGTCTGATGAAACTGTCTTTAGAAGTGATTCAATGATTAGAGTTAACATGTGTGTGAATTCATCTTATTAAAAATACAGCTGTTCTACCACCGAGGTTTTTTTGAGAACATTGGTGAACTAACAGAATCATGAAGAGCAGGTCTGGGAGAAAGTACAGTAAACTGATCAGATGAGTCCCAAAACTGAACATTTTGAACATAATGTTGCAGCGACCTAACACTGCACGTCACTCTGACTCCTCCACTGAAACACGGCGGTGGCAGCATAATGTTGTGGGGATAGTTTTCTTCAGCCGGGACAGGAAATTTGGTCAGAGCAGATGGGAAGGAGGATGAATCTAAGTGTGGGGAAAAGATTTAGGCATTACAAAAACATTGTTAGGAGACGGGACCTTTGTTTGTGATGAGTGGGCGGAGTCAAACGTTTAGTCTAACTCCCCTTTATACTGTAGTCAGAGGTACTGGACCATTGTTAGATCGGAAAGTATGATAAAATATTTCTAATTTCAAGGTTTATTTTCACAGTACTTCACAGAAAACACTCTGAAGTGCATTTATTATTTTTAGTGGTAACAGGAGCAAAACAGAACACGCACTTTTAATTTCCTTGTAATAAAAATGTAGCCGGGGGATGGTAATCTGATTATCAGGTTCTTTGGTCTATCTGTGCTGGTCGGAGAGATTAGAGTGAGGAGAGTTCAGCCTCACATTAGTCATGGCTACTCTGCTGCACTGTAATTACATGGAATGAATAAAGATTTTATTGTAAAAGAACATTGAAATAAAATATTACAAAGGTGATCACAAAAATGAGTTTTCGAGGAACCTCAGCTGTGATGTGGCCTTCTGTTGGGTTTCAAAGTTACCAATTCAGTGTAGGGGTCCCATACAGTGCGTTCCCTTTTGATTAACCATTTATGCAAAGGGTAATAAAGATGGTGAAAATAATAGGACCCTCAGGGATGTGCAAAAGTATTTATATCTCTTCATCTTTTTCACATATTTTTTGTGTTACAACCACAGAACTTCTACTTGGATATATATTTGCTAGATCGACACAAACTTAGCATAGTTGTGAAGTTGAAGGAAAAAAAAAGACATATTCAACAGTATTTTGCGATTAATATTCTGAAAGGTGTAGCATGCATTTGTATTCCAGCTCCACTGTGTCAACACTGTAGAGCCCCCTCTCGCAAATCATAGTGTTGCTGTTTTCACACTAGATCAGCAGAAAAAGCTCAGTTTGCTCAACAAAACAAAGCATCGAATAAGAACTTTCCAAAAAACCTGGGTAAAAAATATTCTGGCCTTTCCCTTTTTTTGCTGGAGGTTTTTAGATGCCAAACATGGATTGCAACGCAAAAGAATAGAGTAAACCAACCTGTGGTATGTTTAGATTACATATCACTTAACTTTTGGGGAATAACAAAACTAGGTATTTCAGCTTCCGAAGCTGCAATTTCTTTCGAATATTTTAGATATGCTCTATGAAAATAATTTGTTCCACAGAAGATTTGACGAATACGTGAACCCATGAATACTGAATTGCGAATAGGCAGAAGTCCACTGTAAACCATATCAGAGCTGGAGGCATACTAGTGTGCCATGAACACCAAAATGCTCAAAATTAAAGAAAAAAAATGAACATATACAGGAATAAATAATAGACAAGACACAGATCGTGTTTAAAGAATTCGCCAATAAGTGCCAATTCACAACAGATGTCATCTCAAGGCACTTAACAAGAAGTCATTTCAATACATTTATACAAACATTCCAATCAGTTAAAAAGTTTCCTATTTAAGGAATCCCAGCAGATTGCGTCAGTCATTGGCATGAGGTTGGGCCCCGTTGATGCAGACTTTCCAACCACAGCAATCCTTCAGCAATCCCTCATACTGAGCAAGCATGTAGCGACGGTGGAGAGGAAAAACTCCCCTTTAACAGGAAGAAACCTCCAACAGAACCAGGCTCAGTAGGAGCGCCCATCTGCCACGACCGTCTGGGGGTTTGAGAAGACAGAGCAGAGACACAGAAGGAACAGAAGATCTGATATAAGAGAACTTTCTATGTTACAGAAAGTAAACAGTTGATAACAGGACACAGTGGATGTTCAGTTACTGGGAGCACCATCCCAGTCGATGCCCCCCGTCCAACAGGGCATTCGAGCCATACAGGATACCAGACCAGGTATATCTTCTATGGAGAGAAAAACACTGAGAGAAAACAAAGTTAACAGTCGAAATAACAGAATGTACTGTAATACAACTGGAGAGTAGTAGTAGAAAAGGAAGTAGCAGAGTGAAGAAAATTGGTAAGTCTGTCCTCCAGCAGTCTAAGCCTATAGCAGCATAACTACAGAGATAGCTCAGGATGACCTTAGCCACTCTAACTATAAGCTTTATCAAAAAGGAAAGTTTTAAGCCTGGCCTTAAAAGTAAACAGAGTGTCTGCCTCACGGACTAAAGCTGGGAGCTGGTTCCACAGGAGAGGAGCCTGATAACTAAAAGATCTGCCTCCCATTCTACTTTTAGAAATCCTAGGAACTACAAGTAAACCTGCAGTCTGAGAGCGAAGTGCTCTGTTAGGAACATATGGAACCATTAGATCTCTGATGTATGATGGAGCTTGATTATTAAGGGCTTTGTATGTAAGAAGAAGGATCTTAAATTCTATTCTGGATTTAGCAGGGAGCCAATGAAGGGAAGCTAAAACAGGAGAAATGTGATCTCTCTTTTTAATATTCATCAGAACTCTTGCTGCCGCATTTTGGATCAACTGAAGGCTTTTAATGGCAATTTGTGGACTACCTGATAGTAAAGAATTAGGTAACAAATGCATGGACTAGTTTCTCAGCATCACTCCTGGACAGGATGTTTCTAATTTTAGCAATAATCTGGAGGTGAAAGAAAGAAATCCTAGAAACCTGTTTAATATGGGATTTAAATGTCAAGTCTTGGTCAAAAATAACGCCGAGGTTCTTTACGTTATTACTGGGGGCCAATTTAATGACATCCAGATGAAGTGATTGACTAATCAGTTTCTGTTTTAGAACTTCTGGTCCAAAGACAGCAACTTCTGTCTTGTCAGAATTTAAAAGCAAAAAGTTTAGATTCATCCATGTTTTTATGTCTTCCAGACATGCCTGTAATCTACCTAACTGACTGGGTTCATCAGGATTTATGGATAAATATAGTTGTGTATCATCGGCATAGCTGTGGAAATTTGTCCCATGCTGTCTAATGATTCTACCAATTGGAAGCATATATATGGTGAAAAGAATTGGTCCAAGCACAGAACCCTGTGGAACTCCACAAGTAACCCTTGAGAGTGAACAAGATTGATCATTTAGATGAACAAACTGGAATCTACCAGATAAATATGATTTAAACCAGTCTAGTGCTGTTTCTTTGATCCCTGCAACTTGTTCAAGCCTTTCTAAAAGAATATTATGATCGACTGTGTCAAAAGCAGCACTGAGGTCTAACAAAACCAGAACAGACACCAGTCCATTATCTGAGGCCATGAGAATATCATTAGTAACCTTCACCAGTGCTGTTTCAGTGCTATGATGAGCTCTAAAACCTGACTGAAACTCTTCAAACAGCTCGTTAATGTTTAGATGCTCACAGACTTGATTAGCAACAATTTTCTCAAGGATTTTGGATAAGAAAGGAAGGTTAGATATAGGTCTGTAATTCACCAAGTTTTCTTGATCAAGGGAAGGTTTCTTGAGTAAAGGTTTAATTACAGCTATTTTAAATTCTTGTGGTACGTATCCATTTACTAAGGATAAATTCATCATATCCAAAATGGGGCCAGGAACCAAATGGAACACTTCCTTAAATAATTTGGTTGGGATTAGGTCCAACATACAGTTGAAGGTTTAGATGAGGCTAATATTTTTGATAATTCTGAAAGCTCGACTGAATCAAAACAGCCCAAGCACAAATGAGGTTCTACAGTTCTGTTCAATGCTGCCTCATTTACTGAGGAAGAAGTAATCATGTTTGGGAGGATGCCAATGGTTTTATTTTTAATAGAATAAATTTTATTTATGAAGAATCCCATAAAATCCTCACTGCTAAGAGCTGGGGGAATAGTTGGCTCAACAGAGCTATGACTCTGTAAGTTTGGCAAATGTACTAAAAAAAAAACCAAGGATTGTTTTTACTCGCCTCTATTAATGATGTAAAATATGCTGTTGTAGCTTGTCGAAGGGTCTTTTTATACAGCAGTAGACTTTTATTCCAGGTTAAATAGGAATCCTCTAGATGTGTAGAGCGCCATTTTCTCTCCAAACAGCACCTATGTCTCATCATGGACATTACGCCCCGGTCAGCTTTACACCTGGAACACTGATGCAGCACTGGCTGATTGGATTTAAACAGCCACATTAAAAGTGGGTAAATATCCTGCCAATATAATGAGCATCTGGATAAAGTCATACACAAAATCCCTGTTTGGCAGAACTCATTCAGTTGAAAAGTGTCATTATGAAATAAGCCACCGGGAAAAAGCACAAACATGAAATAAAAGCTGACTTTGGGAAAATGAAATAAAAACTGATACAATTCAATAAAAATAGCTAAAAATAATCTGTATAATCAGGAATACATTAAATTTTTTGGCAAAATGTCTTTGTCACATTACATATTTGTCCGTTTATTCCTGTAAACATTTATTTCATAGTGTTTTATTTATTTATTTTATTTTGAACACTGCCTATTCGTACAGTGTGCATGCATGCCTTAAGGTAACGACGCTATTAAGTTGCTACTGAGCTGTGTCCAACAAAAGACAGTTAGGCAACCTTTTTAACAAGCTATGAGCCAGTTAGCTGGCTCTCTAACAGTCAGCTTGATGACATTATCTTCGTTGTTGAAAACTTGAAGAAAGGCATAGATTGTTTCACACCTGGAGTTTGGCTTCACAATGGACAATGTCGGATAACATTGCTCAATCTGTCAACTATGTGGAAAAGTAGTTACTGTGAAAGACAGCGCAGCAATGAACCAGTATCACCACCGGACTTACAATTCAATTCAATTTATTTATATAGTGCAAATTCACAACACAAGTCATTTCAAGGCAGTTTTACAAGGCATTTCAATTCAATCATACATACATTTCAATTAGTTAATTAAAGTTTTCTGTCTAAGGAAACCCAGCAGATTGCACCTAGTCATCGACTTGCAGCATACACTCCTTCTGGACGAACGTGTAGCGACAGTAGACAGTCGCCTGCGTCGTGTCATTGACTTCACACAAACCCCACAAACTGAGTAAGCATGTAGCGACAGTGGAGAGGGAAAACTCCGCTTTAACAGAAACAAACCTCCAGCAGAACCAGAACCTGGTTCAATTCTCAGTAGGGTGACTGTGGCTCGATGGGTAGAGTAGTTGGCTTATAATTGGAGGGTTGTAGGTTCGCTTCCAACTGTCACGTTATGATGTGCCCCTGGGCAAGTTGCCTACCGATCTGCATATCGGTGTATAAACGTGTGCGCGTTTGTGAGTGCAAACGGATGAATGTGGCTTCAGCGCATAGTGCTTTGAGTGGTCAGTATGAATAGAAAAGAGCTACAGTATATAAGTTCTGTCCATTTACCATTTATGAGCAGCCATTTGCCATGACCGACTGGAGGTTTGAGAAGACAGAGCAGAGACACAAAAAGAACAATTCCAGAGTTACGGTTTGCGGACATCCTACTTCTTGGACAAGTACACAAGTGAGATTGTCGAGGTAGGATTAAAGGAGAACACACACCCGGAGCGCCACTGGGGATCTCATCAATTACAGTGTAAACATGTTATCAGACTGCCAGTGCACATCACCCTTGGTCAAACATTGGTCAAACATTGACATAGATTATTTGGCACTGATTATGGGCTCCATGAAACACAAAGAAAGGGGAATTCTTAGTTTTCAACAAATAGTGTTTGAATCTTGTCTTTTGGTTCTTCTAGACCTCATATTCAGTTTTGTCTCTACTAAACACAAATCCATTCATAGAACACTATAGATGCAATTATAGTTTTATTTTTATTGCAGCAGCCTGATAGTCGCCTTTGCTGACATTATACTGAATTACATAAAACATCTCGAGTACAGGGCGTCAGTAACTGACTGTCAGTTAGCCTTAAGGGTGTCACAGTCATCTTGACAGTAGGTAGTTCACCGCAAAGGGGGGAACAAAATGTGCAGAATCTGCATAGCTGGCAGCGCTGCCCTCATTAGCTGTACCTAACACCTCAGCTCCCCTGCTGTAATTTTCCTCCCTTCAGATCAGCTCATGTCTCCTGTGATTACACACAGGACACATCGGAATCCTTGGACTCATATTTACATACACACGATCTCGAGCGCAAATAAATTATTCATACTGTATTCACGCCAGGATCAAACGGTGGATGTACAGAACACAGAGAATTTTGATTCAGATGTATACCTGCGAGCTGGAAGGTGCCGGAAGCACACTTTCTATGCCGTAAATAAAGCCGAAAAAGCAACACATGCACAGCTGTAGAGCATTCTGCACTCATTATTTTCATCAGTTTCTCAGGTGGCTACTGGATGCTCTTTTGTTTCGATTACAGTATTGATTTTGAAGTGCCGAAACACAGGGAGCAATCACACTCAGATTGTTGTTGTTGTTTTTTTTATTATCTTGCAGAAAATAGATACGCGTTACAACAGCGGGCTGTTGGCAGATTGAGTCGGGGTGCCGTGCCAGCTCATGTCTGGCCACCGACGCCTCAGACAACACGCCCAGCTCTAATCACAGTCACTCAGTGCATCAAAAAAAACAAAAAAACTGATTGACCTTTATATCCAACTACAACAACTCATTCAAGTCAAGTCCCCTTAAACATATATAGTGTTGAATTAAAAGTAAACAGAGGATGATGGATGATATACATAAGCAAACTGGCCCACACTCAGTTCACTAACTGGCTCTCCCTGCCCTGTGGGCAGAGGTAGACGGCCGGCATGGAGGTGGCCTATTTCTGAGCGAAATAAAAAGGATGGAGAACAAACAGACACAAGAGGGGAGCCACGGAAACGACCGACTTGATAACCGTGTTAACTGTGAAAGTGGGATACTAATGATTTACAGCCCTAGAAGTGCACCTGAGCCCTCTCGAATAGCCCTAAATGAGCCCCTCTAATTGGACTCATCCAGCTGACCAGCGTAGCTTCTGCCAGCCGGCAGCCCCAGAGGAGGGAGAGGAAAGTGAGAACGAAGGAGGAGGGGGAGAGATGGGGTATACAGAGGACATGGTGATTCTGTCTGGCTACAGTCACAAGAGCTGCTACATGCCATGGAAATGTGCTCTTGTCTTTACTGGGACAGGGATCGATTCCCCCCCCCCCCCCCTTTTTTTTACTACAATTGGATTCTGGAGGAAGACATCATCACAGAATATTGATGCTATTTCAAAAGTTGAATGGAACTTGTCGACACAAGTCTCCTTTTTCCAGCTTTGAAAACAGTTACAGAAGTAATAATAATGCTTTAGAAGAAAATAAACAGTTTTTTCAAGGATCAACGCGATTCATTGAACTCCCCAAATTGCACATTTACAGCTCTAAATGTCAAAATGTACATGCGGTACCATGCAGTGGTCTCCAGTTTAAAATCTCAGCCTTGGAAATGTTTCTTGGGCTTCATCCAGGGTCTTCAAGCAGTGCAAAAAAAAAAAAGACCTTTGGAGCTTGATATCAGGAATTAAAATGTCTATTTCAAAGTTTTTGAAGAGTCTGGAGTGAAGTCTGGAGTGCATACATGGATTTTCAAAAAAGGGAACATTTGGTTCAGTCGTGAAACGCTTTAATGTTACTCTGTTTACTTAAAAAAGACTTTCAACATATTTTAAGTATGCCTTCACTGTGTGGTTATGAAAGTCATGTATCACGATTCAGATAGGCTTTCACAAATCAACAAGTGCAAAAGCGTACTTTAAAAATTAATTATTTAATTTTGGAATTACATAGAGACAGAAATTGTGACTGTTCTGTCCTGGAAAATTAGCTGGGAACAAAATCATAGCTCTCCTTTCAGGTCATACTGCACAAGTATATACACAACTCTGAAATAATTTTCTAAGTAATGACATCATATGGAAGAAAGGCTGGCATGTTCCATGCATCGCACCAGTTAACTTAAGAACATCCTTATTTGTTCCATAAAAAACAATAAAACCACTATATTTTTATCATTTTATGAATCACAAATATGGCAGCTGCCATGAACGAGCACCAGATCTGGAACTCATGGTGAAAATGATTTTTTGATACAACCAACACTTTTCAAACAGCACCTACTTTTTGTGAGCTGTGTATTCATTTTTGTTGTGTCAGTCAGCTAAAAAAAAGAGCTGCATTCTTAACTCTTCTGTGCATTAAGGGTGAGAATCTCCATGCCAACCATGGATACTGTATACACTTAGTGTACATTTGACAGAAGAAGGTTTAAGACAGATTTAAGATCGATAAAACACACAGATATTAAAGTATGAATCTTCAACTTTTAACGGTGATAGTACAACTGAAGGGAAACAAGAGATACAATATATTTGGACTTTTAGTAGAGTGGATTTCTAATGGCGGTGGACCAGTGATGTACAGTGAAAAACATGGAGTTTCAAAATAAATTAAAAAAACTAAACATTACATAGGTTCAATTTATGCAAAAGCAGTTTTGACATACAGAGCTGAACAAACCTACAGATATAAATAGATTATAAAGCTCAGATCTTTCTTTTATAGGTTTGCATATTATGAAGCTAGACTGAGCAGTTTTAATAGAACTAAATTCCGCATGAAGCAAGTGATTCTGCTGACCTTTTGTAACAAAGCTCGAGGAAACTTTTCAAAATAAAAGCCTTGCTTTCTCATGCTTCCGTTATTACAAATATAGATTTGATATTAACTTATTTGGCTTTAAACCCAAATGGGACAACACACCAAATGACAGGAAACGTCAAGATTTCTTCTAGGTTCTAGTAGTCTTTTTTTCAGCTTTCAACTTTACAGGCTCATGTAGAATGATGTTAGGCAACCCTAAGACAATTTCGCTATTTAAATACCAAAGAAATATAGTTTGGATTATTAGGGTTTCACTGCACTGATAGCGACACTTGTAAAAAACAAAAACAAAAACAACTTCCACCGACTGTAGCTCTGTCACTTTTTATTGTGACACACCATTAGTGAGTTGTGTTGTTTGCACTTGTTTTACTTTATTGGGTCATTTTTGTTGTCTTGATAGCAGACATGTCAGTACAGACACTTGTCGTGCTTCAGCTGACAGCGGACTACACCAAATTTGGCTGACAGGCGGCATGAGAGACTGGAAGCAATGCCCACAGGACTGTAGATGTGCATGTATAAAAAAATAAAATCAAGTAAAACACTCCACTAGCTTCATATCTGGCTTGTACTCGACAGCCTGTAAACCACTAAGTGCTGTCTTGTATTCATTTGTGGGCCATTCTTTAGTCTCGGGTTGGCAGCTGGACCAGACTATGCGGATGGCGTGTGACAGGTTGGTGACAAGGCCTTCATCACCATCACCGGGCGTGGAGAGTATGAGTCGTGGCGCGTCCCAATCCGCTCGGTGAGTGCTGCGCAGCCCAGATCTGTCCCAGCCATCTCACTGCTTCTCAGCTGTGACTGGGTAGCGAATCCAGAGCCAGACATGATAAATATTCCATCTGCTGAGAGGCCGTTTCCCCTCCCCTGATCCCTTGCAGAATGAGCCATGAAAAGAGCAGCCTGTCTGCTGTCTGTCTCCGTGCGTGTGTGTGCTTTCCTCAGAGCCTTGTCACTCCGTCTCTGTCTTTGGGTTTGTCAGTGCATCTCTGCTATCTGCTCTTGTGGGGTCTGTCTGTCCCCTCTTCATCCTCTCTGTATGTCTTCCTGTCTGCCTCCGTTGTCTGTCTGTTTCTGTTTGTTTTTCCCCCAAAAAAAGAAGAAACACAAAAATCAGCCTGCCCTGCTGCTTCCTAACCAAACATATTACAGTCTGGTTTAATGTCAGCCTCTGCAGACTATCCCTACATGACACATAGTCTCTTCTCGCTGCTATGAAAATTTGTGGTGTGGTTGAATTTTTCTGAGGTATAACTTCACTGTTATTTCTAATCTCTCCTGTATCTCATTGTGAATCATCATCTACAGTAAGGGACAAATGCATATTTATATTTAATCAATTCTTACCCATAACCGCTGTTGATTTAGGATTATATAACTGATTAAAACTAAATATCACAGTCACCGTAGATAAATCAGTCAGTGAAACTGGAACTATTTCTCAAAGTTTAAGATAAATTAACATGTCTTGATGTCTTGTTTTTCTAAAAGATGTCGCATTCATTTGTATTCAGCCCCACTGAGTCAGTATTTAGGAGAATTGTTATTCATTGCAATCGACCTGTGGCTCAGTCCCGCTAAGCCCTGCCCTCTTTAACAGTGAACGGTGACGTGGTAGTAACACATTAGAAGCAATGCATTACTGTAATCTAGTTACTTTTTTAAAGTAAAGAGTAAGGTAAGGGATTAAAACTAATTATTATTATTATTATTATTATTTGCCTTCAAGCAGAATGTGTTACTACGTTACTAAACCGTGAATTTGTTTGTGAGCGTTTCATGACGATTCCTGAAGAGGCTCTTGTAAACCTTTGGAGCCAAAAACAATTAAAGGTGCAATATGTAAGAATAACATCGTGTGGTCAAGTTTGAGTACTGAAATCCACGTAGAAAAACAAATGAGTCCGCTCTCAGCCACTCACCCCCTCCCCTCCACGAGTTTCATGCCTGGTTGCCAGTTATGGATCAGCGCCAGAAGATTCAAGATGACGAGTGAAAAGGAGTCAGTTGATAAGTAGATACAGGAAATACATTTCACTGCAATATTGAGTAGGTGGTAGTTGGAAAAAGGTATCTTGAGATATTTTTAGATCTGTCTATATTTTTTTCAAATGTATTGCTAGCATTGTTAGCTCGACGTCACCCTCTAGCTCTGGCACTTGTAATTCTAGTAGAACACTTGGCAACCTTGCGGGCTCACACATTGTAAACAAGGACTACGTCCCTCTGTGGCCTTTTTACACAGAATTACCTTGTTGTTCAAAGTGTGCTATACAAATAAAATTGCCTTGCCTTTTAAAATGATAAAAACTTGCAACCACCCAGCCGGCTGAGAAATAAATCTGTTGTAACCTTCCTTCCAACATCATTGAGACATTAGACTGTTGTGTGATGATTTCACTGTAAGATTCTTGTATGTGTGCATCACTTTTGCATGTGCCCCAGGCACATCGTTTAGCCATATTTGGGCCTTAAAATACAAATACAGCGCAGAAAACCACAAAACTGTTGCAGGTCCTAATGCAACAATATTCCCATGGAGCGAGACGGTGAGAATGTCCGAGTCTGTTTGTTTCCCGGCAAACTGGTAGTTGAATGCTATTGGTTCGTTTGTGTTCAGGGGGCTAGGCTGAGCAGGACTGAGCGACAGGTCAGTTGCAGGTGCAAGTCTTTTTAGCTGTGTCTACCAGCTTTTCACATCAAAAAAAGTTGTTCTTTTTTGCCAATCCTTCTTCACAAAATAGCTGAAGCTCAGTCAGATTAAATGAAAAGCATCTATAAAGAGCAATGTTCATGTCTTGCAACAGATCGTCAGTTGGATTTAGGTCTGGACTTTGACTGGACCATTCTAATACCCTGCAGGAAGTTGAACCTCCCCTACAATCTTAAAAGTCTTTTGAAGCTTCTCATCAGCTCTGACCAGCTTCACACTCCCTGCATCTTAATGCTGCCACTACCATACTTCATACCGGGGATGCTGTGTTCAGAGTGATACTACTCTTCTGCAGCACATTAGATTTTTCATCAAGCAAAAAAAAACCCAAATAATTCTGTTTCAGTCTCATCTAACCAGAGAACATTGTCTGATCTACTTTCATGGCTTCTGCCAAACTGCAAATGGGACTTTTTATGATTTTCCTTCAACACTCCTCCATAAAAGTCAGATTTGTGTAGTACACATTAATTAGGCAGCCTGTGAACAGATTCTTCCAACAGAGATGAGATGTAGCTCTTCCAGAGTTATTTTTACTTTCTGTAACATAGAAAGTTCTCTTATATCAGATCTTCTGTTCCTTCTGTGTCTCTGCTCTGTCTTCTCAAACCCCCAGACGGTCGTGGCAGATGGCCGCTCCTACTGAGCCTGGTTCTGTTGGAGGTTTCTTCCTGTTAAAGGGGAGTTTTTCCTCTCCACCGTCACTACATGCTTGCTCAGTATGAGGGATTGCTGAAGGATTGCTGTGGTTGGAAAGTCTGCATCAACGGGGCCCAACCTCACGCCAATGACTGACGCAATCTGCTGGGATTCCTTAAATAAGAAACTTTTTAACTGATTAGAACGGTTGTATAAATGTATTGAAATGACTTCTTGTTAAGAGCCTTGGGATGACATCTGTTGTGAATCGGCGCTATATAAATAAACTGAATTGAATTGAAATGACCAAGAGTCTTCTAGCTTCCTCAATGATTAACGCTCTCCGACCAATCAGTTAGAGTGGATGACCACTACACGGCAGGTTTGAAGTGCCATACACTTTCCATTGTTCGAGCGATAGATTGAACAGTGCTCCATGAGATGTTCAAAGCCTTAAGATTGTTTTTTAAAACTCTTTACAACGTTGTCCATGACCTTTCTGCCCTGCCAGTTCTGCCAGTTAATGAGGCTGAACGAGAGAGAGAGAGAGAGAGAGAGAGAGAGAGAGAGAGAGAGAGAGAGAGAGAGAGAGAGAGAGAGAGAGAGAGAGAGAGAGAGAGAGAGAGAGAGAGAGAGAGAGAGAGATGCCAGACTTTTCAGATTGTTATTCGTTAAATAATTTAAAGACTTGTATTTCCTTTCAGCTCGAACTGTCTCGGTCTAGCATAGAAAATTCTAATAAAACACATTAGAGTTTGGGTTTATGTAGCACATTTAGTGCAAAAGCACACAGGGGTGTGAATATGGCCAATAGAGCCAGCAGGCAGCTCTGCAGGGAGACTAAAGCCACAAACAGCCTTACCAAAAATAATTTGCCAACCTTTATCATTCAGCAGTAGCAAGAGCGAGAGACTGTCCTCCTCTAAACTGTAACACAGGGTGGGTGACCTTCGCTACTCCAAGTTTAAATCTGGAACTGGAACTCAATGTGCCATGGAGCTTGAGCTTCATTAGTGAATCCTGTTCAAATTGTAATCATTTTCAGGGCTCATGTTAAGTCCTCAGAAAGAATTGCCAGTTGAACCTGCCTTATATCTCACTCGCTTTATTTACCAGGGAGTCAAGTGTGAAATATGCTACAAAGTGGCTCTTGTTTAGGGGAGATTTAGCTCACTGAGCTGCAGAGATGACAAAAACTGATCCAATGGGCCAGGCGGAACAAATTAAGTGTTTCAACAATCTTTGAGGTTAAGTGGGTTCCACTTTATTTGTTTTACTGCAACAAGAAATTCTCTCCTTTCTGTATTAAGGGAGCAAAAGAAAATATTGTTGTGAAGCAGGACAAAGTCATGGTTTAATATCTGCAGAGGGGGTTCCAAGGTTGCTAGTGATTGCTAGTGATGATGTGTGAATTCAACAAAAATAAAAGACTTCACTGAATGAATGTCCAAATGTAGTTGTAAACTGATTCGGGGCTAAAAAGCTGCATGTCTATTAGATCTTATGGCATGTATTCTGGTGATAATCAAACAACAACACATATCTCGCAAATCATTACCTACTTGATGTCAATGTGGCTTCCTGCAGTAAATTTAAAGCTACAGTCGGCTAATTAGGGCCGCTCATGGGACAACACTCAAACATTGAAGAAAACTACCATCATGTTTGAATGGTCTATCTGGAAGCATTTTGAGTAATCTGTAGAAAAAAAAACCTCTGGGCAAGGCACTTAGTCCTAAATTGCACATCGGTGAATAAATATGTGCGCATTTGGGTGTGTGAATCTGGCTCTAGTGGTCAGTATGAGTGGAAAAGCGCTATAGAAATGAAGTGCTCTTACCATTTACACACACACACACATACATATACATATATATATATATATATATATATATATATATATATATATATATATATATATATATATATATATATATATATATATATATATATATATATCACTCATTCTTGAGAGTCGGGACAAAACATGTCGAGGTACAAACGTGTAATTTATTTTAAAAATAAAAATTTATCATCATGATTTGCTTACTTACAATATTTAATCTAAAGGAAATAATAATATACTAATGTTATTATTAGTGCAAATTTCTTTCTCTTTTGTAAAAATATTGCTTAAATGTTTAGGTCCTGTTTAGAAGGTTCATGTTATTATATTTGTCTTCACCATGAAGTCACAACATTCATCAGCCGCCAAAACTTGAAAAAGAGTGTAAAAAATGTGAATACATATATATCAAATAAAAAACAAAGATTATAAGTATTCGAAGCAATGCTTGAAGTAAACATCAACCTATATTTTCCATAAAAATCTGCTTGCCAAAGTTGTGTCCTCAGTTTCTGTCAACTACCGTCAGATTTTTCATAAACTTCATTTAATCAGGCAGTAGCATGGTCAGTTATGTCACTGAGGACCCTTTTGAGTTTCCCATGCTGTGCTGATAACAGCACTGGCACACATACTGGGTAAGTTTTAAACTTTTCAAAGTTTTACACAAACGCTATGAATATTCCTATGGTCACAGCTGGATCATTTCAACACCGTTTTTCCGTTGTGATATATGTTTTAAAACAAAGTGGATTTAACTCAGGCATTTTAGTGAGGTTTTTTAGACAGCTAGCAACCGAGGAAAAAACAGCTAGCTGCTGTGTACAATAAATCTTTTGGAGGGAAAATACATAGCCTTTCGTCAACTCCGTCAGATGTCACCTCCGTCAGCTTTCACATCTGAGGAAGTTGACAAATAAACCTATAATGACCTAATGTGGTAATATAATATTATTTTTGAACTTAATCAAATATAGAAATTATATTACAAAGATGTATTTAACCCTTGTGTCCCAATAAGGACAAGAGTTTCCTTTTCAAGTATAATTTTTTTGATAACTTTTTGCATACATTTTTTAATCTACTTGTATCCTGATCATAAATACCAAATATTTGTACTGTAGGAAAGCATGGCAAGGCTGAAATTGTCAGTTGAGGAGAAAAGGAGAAGAAACAGACAATACCAACAAAAAAGAAGGGAAGGAATAAATAGTGACCCAGAGAGGAAATGTGCCACACAAGAAAGAGAAAGAAAAAGGTGGAAGAAGAGAGTTGAAGACAAAAAAGTAATTCAAATAGGCATGATGGGAGACAGGTCAAAGATGAACCAGAGAAAGTATTGGAGAGAGGCACAGAAAAGGTCCAGACAGAAAAGGTCTAGTGAAGATGCAGTACTACTGGAGACAGATACCCCCCCAGATAGTCCGCAAGATATAAATCATCAAGAGGATAATTCCAGACAAAGACAGTTTATTAGACAGGAAAGGGAGAGAAGGAAAACAAGAAAAAGAAATTCCAGAAAAATAAAAATTTTAAAAGAGAAGATTAACAAGTTAAGAAAACAACGTAACAAACTTAGAAAACAAATATGGCGTAGGAGGACAGCTACAAATAAAACACCATTGGACTCCCCAGGTACAGAGACGAAAATGATGATATCAGGAAGCAAAATTAGAAATCTAAAAATTAAGAAAGCCCTTTTATTCCATAACACCCTCAGAAGAGAACTAAAGATAAATAAACAAACTTCTGGTCCACGGTGTCAAGAACCAGCAGGCGATACTTTTTAAAAGTATCGCCTCCTTAACCAAATCCACCAGTTTGGATTAACCTACAAATTAATGAGGGAAAAGAAACAGACAAAGAAAAAGCCAACATTCTAACAAGGTATAACACAGACTGTTCAGGATTTCTTCCTGAACTCTGCACGTGTGACAACAGATAAGACAGACACCATCACTAGGAACAAGATAAAGCACCAGAGAATGATCCTTACAGACTCAATGATCAACCTCCACACTGATATCCTCATTAAGAACCCCACTGTGAAGCTGAGCTATTCTTCATTCTGTGCTCTGAGGCCATTCTATGCAACAGCACCAAAAACATCTGATAGGAAGACATGTCTGTGTCAAATGCATGAAAACGCATGCCTAATGCTCGAGGTCCTTAGATCATCAGGTGTTGTAAAGTCAAACAAACTGGAGGACAGTTTAAATTAGTTTGCTGCTCTCCGCCAAGTGAAGCCTGCCTTCTTCGCACCTGTTCATGATGTGAAAATAAAAGTCCCCTTCCAACCCAAGAGCAAGACAAAATCCATGTTCAATGGAAGCAGTGGGAAAAAGTTGAGGAAAACACAGCCAATGGAATTCATATCAACATTAAGCTAGTTCAACACAGCAGCAGTCTTTCAAAGCTTATCAAACTCTATGAGCAAAAACTCATAAATGAGACCACAACACATGTGTGTTTGGTGCAAAACCAATCAAAAACATATAGAAACACAATAGAGACCTGTGATGAATGTACAGCAATTGTCCATGTTGATTTTTCAGAATCCTGGAGATGCAAATATCAGTCTGAAGTTCAGGCCTGCCATTTTGGACAAGATCTTCCCCAGATAACCCTGCATACTGGAATGTCTTACATTAAGGGGGGAAAGGCTGGGTTTTGCACTGTTTCAGAGTCAAAAAGACAGGATGCTTTAGCAATCTGGACACATATGGATCCAGTTCTCAAAACTATCAAGATGAAATATCCTAAGGTTACGACTGTACACTTTTGGTCAGATGGTCCAAGTAAACAATATAAGAACAAGAATAATTTTTTTCTCCTGTCTCATATCCCACCTACACTGGGGTTTGAAAGAGCAACATGGAACTTCTTTCCCACTTCCCATGGTAAGGGCGCTCCAGATAGCATTGGTGGAACAGTGAAAAGAACTGCTGACAACCTGGTACTAAGAGGAAATGACTTGACAGATGGAAAGACATTCCTTGAAAAGGTTTCAAACAGTCTGAGGGGCATTCAGCTGCACTACATTGCAAAAGAAGATATGCAAATATATGATGCACTTTTAATCCGGCCTCTCAAACAAGTTCCATCAACAATGCAAATACACCAGGTCATCACACAAGAGAACAGGATCCAGCACAGACAATTATCCTGCTTTTGCAGCCAGATGTTGGCTTGCCTGTGTTTCAGCCCTACTACATTCATTTTCCATGACTGTACCCTGAGGAACCACATGGTGATAAGAGAAAGGCAAGGAAGAAAACATCTTTGGGCATATTAATGGAGGAGATAGAAAAAGAGGTCAAAGAAGGGATAGAGGAGGAGTGGGATGAGGAGCTTCTGAAAGGTCCTGAAGGTACTATGACAGTAACAACTGTTAGCGGTCTTAATTATGGAGACTGGCTAGCAGTAGTATATGATGACCACTGGTGGCTAGCCAAGACCATTGCTGTCGATCTTGAGCATCAAGATGTGAAAGTTGAGTTTCTGCATCCTCATGGTCCAACAGCAAAGGTTCAACCTAAGCATGGCAGGAAGGATGTCTGTTTCTGCTCAGTTAAAGACATCATAGTGAAACTAATGGGAAAATCATCACCAGTCCAATCAAGAACACGAGAGATCTACAACATAGCCCCTGATGTGATGGACTTCATGGATCGTGAGCATGCCAGACGCCTGTTGCTGACATAAGTTCCATTTTAACATCACATTAGTATGCAGTCACAGTTCACTGCACTAACACTTGCACATACACGCAAACACACACATACTCAACATCCAAATACACCTAAACACACACACTCCCACCCAAACACCACAACTGGTCTTTCACTCGCCAAATACACCCAAACATACAGGAGAGGTGGAAATGAAGGAGGAAAGAAAGATGAAGACCGAGAGAAGAAAGCAAGAACAGGAGAAGGACCCATGCTTTCCATCATTCTAATTTTGATAGTTGTAGACAGATTAAAATTTAGTTCAAAATGTATTTGTAATATAGGCAATATTTGAAAATAATCTCTTAGTATATTGTTACCTCCATCGGAGTAAAACCCTTTTTGTTAGTTAAATAGTAGTTCACACACATTTTTGTCAACACCATCAGTTCTTGGTCAACACCGTCAGATGTATGTTTTGTTATTTTTTAAAGAAAATGTTTATTCTTACTTCACTTTCTGGTCTTTATGTAATAAAGAAACATCTGCTCTACTTCCTCTTATGTCTTACCTATTCTGGGAATTGTTTTTATTACATTAAAATCAAAGGTACAGTTTTAAAATGGGGATTTTTAGAAATCCAAGTTTTCTTAAAAGTGTACAATCACAATTAATAGGTATATCTTTAATTTGATTACATATAAGTGTAACTAAAACGTATTACAATATAGTTTAGAACTTTAGATTCTTGTTGGCCTGTAAGAATAAAAAATGCATACTTATTAGTGTGTCTGACAGAGTTGACACAAATCGAGTTAATTTGTTAAAAATATTTTTTTTATTTAGAACCTGCACCTTTACATGGTTATATAGCTTAGACTTTACTCTACACAAATAGATAATCAAAATGAATATAGTGTAAATAGAAAAAAAAAGAAAAGTTAAAACCTGTTTTGTCCTGACTCTCAAGAATGAGTGATTTTTATATATATATATATATATATATATATATATGTATCTGTGTGTGTGTGTGTGTGTGTGTGTGTGTGTGTGTGTGTGTGTGTGTGTGTGCATGCGTGTATGTGTATGTGTATGTGTATATGTCTGTATTTGTATATATGTGTGGGTATATAGTTATATATATATTTTATAGCAAGTTTCTTACTTTATTGTTATACAGGAAACCAACGCTTTCAAGATATATCTTTTTTTTATCACAATAGCTGCAGATGTGTTGACAACTTATATACTATTACTGATTATATTTTTGGAATATTTATTATTATTATTATACATTTAAAATATTTGTATCCTTTCAACCCCAGAAGTGACCAATACAAATCTCTTTCCTCTGTGTATATGAAGCCATTTTCTAATAAGTGAAAGCATCACATAATTTTATCAACACACTTGACACTGCACATTTTTTTTACATGAACTGAATCGTAATAACACAGACCATCCTTTAACCAGTGATGACTAGCTAACAAGATTCAACTTGCTCAATATTCAGAGGAACAAAATACATATTTAAAATAACTTATGGTAAACAGGGCACTCTGTCTACGTCTAACACCATCCTTGTTAGAACTTATCACCAGTTAACACTGAATTATTTAAATATTAGCCATGAGAAGCTTTTATTTTTTTTCCGTGAGACCCCACACTGAACTCCATATGAAGACATCATCATGCATGAGTGACTCGCTCAATTTTCAGCTGGAGGAGAGCGACTGCCTAATGCACTCAGTGCCGCTGGGATGCCCGTAAGTTAGATTGCCTCGGAGTCGCTTACAAGACAACAAAGGTTTTTTTTTCCTTACAAGATTGTGTGTTTAATTATTGAAACATGACAAATAAGAGTTCATTGGTGGCCCACCATCCCTGCTTCCACCACCACGGACAACAGGGAGATGTCATTTAACTTTAAATACAATATAACACTTGGTCTTGTCATGTTGTGCAGTTAAATGAAGAAAGAAAATAATAATAATAATTTAGGAAAAAAAAGATTTGGCCATGTACTCACATGAAACAGAGTCACCATGTCCTTTAAAAATAGAATAATAATTTTAAAAAAATAACAAAAACTTCCACATCTAATTGCGTAACTGCATTGTTGAGCACATTCTTAGGCATGCCAAACTTGTAGGGGGCAAGTAGTTCCACAAATCCCATCCACTCAGACTACCTTTATACTTTCTGAATTTTACATAGAGCAGTAAATGGGTTTACAAAAACAAGCAAGAAAAAAGGGCTTGGACAATCCATAATGCCAACACAACTCTGAGGAGATAAATGCTGGTTCACATGTCACATGTGATGTCAGAGCATTTTTGTCGCGGGCAGTGATGTTGCGAAACCTAAAACCCTGGTTCTTTATGTCCACAAGTAAATGCTTAAAACGGAGAATTTACAAATCTTCACTTAGATCAGAGTTTTTTTTTTGAAAGAATCTTTTTTTTTTTTTTCCGCAATTCTGTGTTTTTGTGTGGATGGCAGGGCACATCGTAGAAAAGTATCTTTGTTTGGTGAGATACCCTGCTATGTGTGGACAAGGCCTTTCTTTTTGTCCAAATGTCTGTTCTCCTCTATCGAACGCAGAGCCCACCCTCTTGGTTAGTGGAGAAGTTTTAACCTCCTTACTTTAAATCCACCCAAAGTTCTTTTCTTCTACAACAACGAAGGAGTTTTCTCTTGTGAGTTCCTAGAATAAGCTTTGATACAAAATACTTATATATAATAAATATAGATATAGTAAATTTAAATATAGTAATATAATAAAGACAAAGGAATATAATGTGCTGAACTTCTTCAAGATATCAATCAGAAGTACACCCAGTGTACCACTAATAACTATCTTGTCTTCTTTTCGTTGGGCGTCCCATGGTTTCATCCAAAATTTGGATCTTTGAACTGGATGATAGCTTTTCTTGCACTCTTTTATCGTTAAACTGGTACTTTGATTCCCCTAATATTGTATTAAACATGGTCCTAATTACTGAGATACTGAGATATGCTTGATTGAACACACTTCACAAGTCGTACGCCTTGAGCAAGGCGCTTAACCTCATATTGCCGCACTACATGTGCTTATTGTTGTATGACTGTGTGTATGACAGGGAAAAAAAATGCTGAGACTATAGAGAAAGGGGTGCTATAAAACGGTGGGTAAAAAGTAAATAAATAAAAAAACAAAGACATTTATCTCACAATGTTGTAAAGCACTTTTAAAATCCTAGTGTAAGTAGAGAAAGGATTAAATGACTAAAGAACATTACAAAAAAATATTTTATTCCATATTTTATTGGCTTTATGGAGTCCCACGATCTCAAGTAAAAACATAAAAAAAAGATTATTTGCAAAAAAAAGACAAATGTATGTGATTTATTTACTGGAGTACAATGTATTTGAAGATACTGTCTTTATTTGGTAGTTTGAGAAGCGCTAACTGGTAATGACAATGTCAGATTTATTGATCAGTAATTACCTCAAGTTTTTCATTTAGCATGAGCACTAGGATGTCTGTTCGCAGCCTTGCATGCAGCTTATAGGGGCGTCCTGTAAACCACAGCCTCAGAAGTCAGACCTTGCTAAGCTTGATCCACGATGAATGTCAGAAACTCCAACATCCGACCTTTTTCTTATCAGTGAATACACCATATCAAAATGCTGCCAGGTCGCACTGACAACGACCCTATTCGACTCCAATTCAGTTATTTAATGTATGAGTGAGGTGCTTAAATATGAAGTCAGAGGAAGCACAAAGGTGTAAGATGGCATTTTAAAGAAAACTTTCTATACAAGCAGAGCCAGACTTCAGCGGGTGCTGGTCATGTTGTACTTTTGCAATTTTGGAACTTTTATACCTGACTTTGGGTTCAAATAGGAGCCATCTGCCATTAGACTGTACACACCTCAGGGATGTTTGGGCGAATTAGGGAAGGGACAAATTGACCTGAAGCTGACTTCAGGAGTTATCAGGAAGACTAGACATACTGTATCAAAGCTTTGTTTTATCATTTTGAGCTTTCAGTTATGGAATATGCTAAATTGGGAAATGATGTCAGCCTTTTGGAAATATTAAGCCCCATTTTCTGACTCTGACAATTTTTCAACAGTTATTTTTTACTCGTCTTTAAAACATATCAGTTATGCTTTAATTTATTTTAATCTTTTTTTTTTCTCATCTGTATTGTTGTTTTTATTGTACCATTATTTTTATTATTTATTGTTCATTGTCACTCCACTCTAGTGAGTAGCCTGCATATACTTCACAATAAACTTCCCAAAAAAAGAGACCAATCAGAATCGGGGACTAGTGGTGTTGGCAGGTGAAAAGCTTGATTAAAAAAACAAAACAAAAAACGGAAAACCGACAAAAACCTTAGTGGTCCATCCCTACATGGATGTACCTAAAAAAAATCCAAATTATATGTGTAACATTTTCCCAAATCATCTATTTAGTAATTTGGAGGGTCTAAATTTCCTGTGACAATGTCACAGACTTCCTGTCAAACTTGTGAAATTCCATCATTATTATGTTGGACTCCTTTATATAAACATAACTCTTCTCCTCATAATTGCATTCTATGGAACATTGTTTACATAGTGCATAAAATTAAGTCACTATATTTACAACATTGGGTCAATAAAGATATTATTCCAATAAACTAACTACTTAATGGAAATGATGAGTGGTACGACTATGAGACTTTTATATTCTACAATAATATAGATATAAGTAAAGCAGAGTTCGATGGTGGGATTGTGGGATTTTCTGAGTAATAAACAATGGAATGCAATCTTCTTATTATGCAACAGAAGTGTTCTAAGTAGTTGAGGTAATCTGTAATTTTCACCACAGGATGACGCATGTCTTGGACAAGCAGCTCATCATCTTCAATTAAAATTCTACTTTTTTCCAGAATCATCAGGTAAATGGCCTGTACTTGTATAGCACTTTATTTAGTCCTTGAGGATCCCAAAGCGCTTCACACTACATTCAGACATTCGCCCATTAAGAAACTGGTTATGGCAAGCTACACTGTAGCCAACAAAACTATGAAAGAATCGAGGCTTGCGAACACTGGCGCCAACAGGCCTTCTGACTACCACCATCAGGCAGAAGGGCCTTGCCCAAGGACACAACAACTGAGCTGGACAGACATGGGGCTTGAACCAACAACCCACCGGTTGCAAGACAAACTCCTAACTCCTGAGCCACAGTCATAAGATGTATAAATAGGTACTATAATATTTCAAACACAAGCTGGTGCCATGTCTTCAGTTCTGATCATGTGGTATATAGGCTCCTTTTAGGAAAAGCTCAGTAATAGACGTGACTGGTGGATATTCTATTTTGAAGATGCAGCCATTGCTAACAAGCTTGTCTTCCCCATTTTTTCCTCAAAGGAAGCTCTTGTCGCTTGAGTGAATCCTAACGCGTGACTCGATGACAGCAGCTGGTGACGACCGTCATTGTTACCCTCTGCAGAATTTAGCGCATGGATAAATTGTCCACCAGCAGCAGGTAGGAAATAAAGGTGCCATGATCTGCTCAGCAGCTCGTTTCCCAGAGTGATCTTGGTAATCCGCAACAAAAAAGGATTGGGTAAGAAAAGGTATTTTCAGCACAGGTACCTATAGATGCTTATTTAGGAATGATGTCAGAAGTAGCTTTTCTGTCCTTCCATCACAGATGCAAACCCGTGGAGTTTGCTGAATTCGAGTGGAAATTTAATTAAAACTGTGTGCTTTCTTCAGAGAAGACTAAAGTTACTGTCACACTGTTTCCTATCCCGTCTTGTATACTCGCATATAAAAAAAGATTTTACCTGGATCTAAGTGTGAGGAAATGAAGCGATTTTGTGGAACCTCAAGACGTGTAATGTCTTTGCGCTCCTGTCCTGAGGACTAGATGTATAGTGGTATACTTGGAATACCCGATTCCTGTTTGCAGTGTTTCTGTTTGGTATGTTGTTATGAACTGCTTCACCAGCAACTCTTCCAATTTTACATAGCTGGTTGTTTGGCGACGTCTGCTGATATAAATTCCTTCTACGTTACAACCAATCAGCATGAGTTAACCACAGCTCCGGCTCAGCGACTCTAGTGAGCCATTTCCAAGTACTTACCCTAAGGCTGGTACTCGTCTGGTTCCTGAAATGGCCCAATTTAGTGGAGCGTGAAGGTCCAGTAAAATTACCCTGAAGTTCCCATAGTAATAAACTTGCGCCTAATAAACTTGATCTGTGACATTTGCTTCTGTAGCAATTGTGTACAAGTGCAGATTCCGCAGGTTTTTTGTTCTGCATGTCCAAAAACATATTTTATGGCTTTTTTGATGATCAAACTATGCAAGCTGCCATGTTAAATGTGTAGGAAGGTAATAATAGCCTTATGTACACCATAGCATTGTGTCTTCCATCACCATTGAAATGAAATGCAGATATGCAGTAGTATAATAAGGGTATAAAACTGAACTAAAAAGAACCTCATGCCCACTGTTAAGTAAAATGTAGGATTTGTGATGCTGTGGGCCTGTTTCTCCTCTGAAGGCCTTGTGAACCTTGTTTAAAATCCATGGCATCATGAATTCATTGTGGATTCTTTCAAATACTCATTTTTGAATAAAAGCCTTGTGGACTGTACCAAGAATTTGAAAACAAGTCTTCATTGGCTCTTTTAAACTGCAGAGGATTTTAAAACATATGGCTAAATCAACAAAGAAATAGTCAAAATCAGTAACCCATGGCCATTTCCATATACCTGGTTCCTATAGAAAACCTGTGTGGTGAGCTGAAAAGAAGAGGGCATAAGAGAGGACCCAGGATCCTGGATGACCTGGTATCAAGGACGAATAGTTTAAGGTCCCTCTCTGTATGTTTCAGTCTTGTGAAATCTTAAACGAAGATAGTAAAAGCTGCCCTGGCAACAGCGGTATATAAAGTAATAACAGCGAGGATGCCAATGATAGTGGAACATGTGATTTTGTTAAAAACAATTACTTCCAAACATTACATTTTTTTCATTACATTACATTTATATATTATTTCATTACATTTTTTATATATATATATATATATATATATATATATATATATATATATATATAATTGAAGGTAAGATTAGTTTTACATTTTTTTCAGTTTAGGATTAAACCTTTAAACCTTTCACACATCTTTACCCATAAATTTGGCTTGCTCTTTTTAATAATGTGTGATAAAATTAGCTATTGTTATTATAAGGCTGTTACCAGCAAAACCATTGGATCTTGTTTCCTCTAAACTGGTAAAGAAATATGCTTTTTGAATAATTTCTAAAATCCATAACAAACACTTGCGGGGGGAAAAACCTTTCAAGCACAATTTTGTACATCTGTGAGGAAGTGAGCCATACTAGAGAGTGTCAGCCATGTTTTCACATTGAAGAATAAGCACGAGTTTGGTGGAAGACTTCAAAGCGGCTTTTTCGTGGCACCAGAGTATTGCTTGGATAATAGACTTGAGGGGGAAGATTTATCAAACGGCGCACTTGAGAACTTTAATGTGAGATGTGAATATGAGTGAGAAAGAGTCTGAGCGTGTTTGTGTGTGTGTGTGTGTGTGTGTGTGTGTGTGCAGTGTCTGCTCTGACAAATATGAGTCTTTTTTTATGCTTTAGTGTTAAGAAGCTTGTCAAGTGTGTGTTCTTTCTAGGTGCAATTAAGATATAGGGCAGTTTAATGTGTGAAATTGTGATTCTAAATTTCTCAAGTCAATATGCTAATGAGTGGCCTGAGTGCACACGCAAGCACACACTCACTCACTTACAAGTCATCCACCTACAAACACTCTGTAAGTACCAATGCCTGCAGGGAGCAGCTTATTTTTGAAACATTCTCCTGCTGATCTTTGCCAACATTGATGCTTATTTAATCATTTCTTCATCCAATCCAGAGCGCGATCGGTCACAGTGAACCGCATTGAGAGAAAAAAAATTAGCCATGCACTCATGCACCATCACCAAGCTGAAAATGTAAACATTTGATGTGAGCTAATGATTAAGCACGGATGGCTGGCTGTATGTGGTAAGATAATGGCCTAACATATATTAATAGTAAGGAGAGTGTATTTTCCAATTACAACCTCACAGCCGGATCATTATTAGTGCAGTGTTTATGAGAAAGTTGCAATTCTCAAAATGTCACTCTGAAATGTAAATGATGTAACTTTTTTTAATCAAATATGGGGTCTGTAGATGGAGCCCAGCTGCTGCTAAAAAAATTCAATATTAGGAAATACATGCATTACAAACAAACACACACACCCACACGCACATGCACACACGCATACATATATACGACCCTTTCCAAAAAATTAGAATATCGTAGAAAAGTTTATTTATTTCCATAGTTCCATTCAAAACGTTAAACTTCCATAGATTATACATTCGGGGTCCTCAACTTAAACAATTTCAAGAATTTAGTTGTTTATTTGTACATAATTTGCGCTTCCAGCTCATAAAA
The DNA here is from genome assembly GCA_963556495.2 of Valencia hispanica. Classification (NCBI taxonomy): domain Eukaryota; kingdom Metazoa; phylum Chordata; class Actinopteri; order Cyprinodontiformes; family Valenciidae; genus Valencia; species Valencia hispanica. Next base: position 35,696,537 of record OY747720.1, on the reverse strand, counting down.
CCCATGAAAACAGGAATTCAAAAAATTTGAATACTGTTAAGAAATCACCTCTTACTTCTCAGTTTTTGCAGAAAATAAAGAAATTAGGATCACATCAAATCAACCAATCAAAATATGGTACTTTCAAAACGATATGCCAATCTTCAATACTTGGTAGGGAATCTCTTTGCCTTAATAACTGCCTTGATGCTCTGTGGCATTGAGGCAATCAGCCTGTGGCATTGCCTGGGAGTTATGGAAGCCCAGATTTCCTTGATGCTTGCCATCAGCTCTTCTTTGTTTTTGGGTCTGGTGCCCCTCATTTTCCTCTTGATAATACCCCATAGATTCTCAATGGGGTTTGGGTCCGGCGAGATGGCTGGCCAGTCAAGCACTGTGATGGTTTGGGCATCAAACCAGATTTTGGTGGTTCTGGCGGTATGGACAGGTGCCAGGTCCTGCTGGAAGATGAAATCTGCATCTCCATACAGATCCCCAGCAGAAGGAATCATGAAGTACTCTAAAACATTCTGGTAGACTGATGCGGTGACCTTGATTTCAAGAAAGAGTTTACCAACACCTACACCAGACATTGCACCCCAAATCATGACAGACTGTGGATATTTCACACTGGACCTCAAGCAGCTTGGGTTGTGTTCCTCCCCTGTCTTCCTCCAAACCCTTGGACCTTGATTCCCAAATGAAAGGCACACTTTACCTTCATTGGAAAAGAAGACCTATGACCACTGGCCAACAGTCCAGTCCTTCTTCTCCTTGGCCCAGTTGCGACGCTTCCTACGTTGGCTAAGGCTCAGAAGTGGTTGGACCCGAGGAACCCAGCAGTCGTAGCCCGTCTCCCGGATGGGTTTGAATGTGGTGGTTTTTGAAGCTGTGACTCTCGCCTCTTTCCACTCTTTCTGGATCGCTGCCAGATTCATGAATCTTCTCTGTTTGATAATACGCTGAAGCTCTTCTGCTGGTGCATCTTCTCCTGCCACATTTTGCCCTTCCACTAGACTTTCCATTGATATGCTTGGACACAGCACTCTGTGAACAGCCGGCCTCCTTAGCTATGAACTTTTGTGGCTTACCCATCCTATGGAGGGTATTGATGATGGTCTTCTGTCCAGTGCTCAAGTCTGCAGTCTTCCCCATATTGAACCTAACTGAGACAATTGAACCAAAGTGAAGCAATTTAATGACCCCTGGAAAAACCTGTGTAGGTGCTTTGAGTTTAGTAGATGAGTAGAGTGTGATACTCAGTTTAAATCATTCATGTCCTGTAAAATCTGGGCTGATTTCTTCACAGTATTCCAATTTTTTGAATTCCTGTTTTCGTAGGTTTTATGAGTTGGAAGCGCAAATTATGCACAAATAAACAACTAAATACTTGGAATCGTGCAAGTTATGGGCCCTGAATCTATAATCTATGGACGTTTACCGGTTTGAATGGAATTATGGAAATGATTAACTTTTCCATGACATTCAAATTTTTGGGAAATGGTCTGTATATATATATATATATATATATATATATATATATATATATATATATATATATATATATATATATATATATATATATTTTTTTTTTAAACTGGAGAATAATTATTGTTTAAAAACATTTAGGTTTTCATTCTGCTTCTTGAAAAAAGAAAGAGGCTTAGTCATTTGATTTTATAACATGGAAGTGCTTTATCGTGTTTCAGCTACAGTCTGGGTCAGACCTTTCAGCTGATCCTAATGCACAGAAGGGAATGGTCAGTGAACTGTCTGCTGATGTTAACACAAAGACAAACTGTGACAAACTGTGCGAGCAATGTGTTGGTATTGACCACGGCAGCTTACCGGCAAGAGATGAGGACATTTGAGGTCAGGATTGTGGCCGCTGAAGAAAGTGCTAGGGTACAGCATATGCAGTAAAGTCATGGAGGAATAACAAGTCACATTAATGTGGTAGTCCATTAGATGTCTTGTTTTTAAAGATTTTCAGATAGAGATGCACTGCTAAGAATTGTATAGTTGATTTCTGATTTTTGCAAAGCCTTGATGTACTGATATTGATTTAGGCTGACTTTACTGTAAGAACCACATTAATCATTCATATTGGGAGCAGGTGTGAAGTTGCACAGCTGTGTGATACTGTTATTGTGAAACAGGGTATTACTTGTGTTTCTACACAAATGTCCCCAAAGCCCCTCTGTTTGGTGTGTTCACAGATTTATAAAAAAAAAAACAGAAAAAAAACAGATTTTTTAAGTTCCAGAGCAGACGCTTACAGTTCAGGACTCATCAAAGTAAAACATTCAAATTTTGAACGACTTCTTGGAACTTCCTGCCTTAAGTTGCCTCAAATCCTCAAAATGTTTAGGAAACACAGAGGTTTCAGATATCGGGCCATGGTAGACAGATTATATGAAGGTAGATATGTGCCAAAACGCATGCAGTTGTAACTTGTGATGTGAACACTTGTAGAATACCATTTGAGAACTTGAGCAATAGAAATCTGAAGTTATATGTCAACCATTTATCTGAACACTTGTAGAATTGCAGTTGAGAACTTGAGAAACAAAAATCTGAATTTCTATGGGAACCATCACAACAGGGGGAAAAAATCCGACGCAAAAGCAGACATGTGAATATTTTTTTGTGACTTTACATTCAGAACAGGTTAATGTGAAAGTTTTCTGCAGGGGAAAATCTGGCACAAGTGCATTTGTTTCACACAGGGTCTTACATGTCTGGGGTTTTAGTGCAATTTGAAATTCAGTTTGTGTGTGTGATTTTTTTCCCCTGTTGTGATGGTTCACATAGAACTTCAGATTTTTGTTGCTCAAGTTCTCAACTGCAATTCTACAAGTGTTCACATCACAAGCTACAACTGCATGCGTTTTGGCACATATCTACCTTCATAGATTACAACACCTATGTATTTCTAACCATGCAATGTATTGACTCTGGTCCACACGCCATACCAGTCGGTGGCGGTAATACACCAATTCTTTATTTGCAGACCATTTATAAGAAAGCCACCAAGAAAAAGAAGAAGAAGAAAAAGAAGATGCAGCGAGTAGCATTAATTTCACTAGCAGCTGCAGGTGGACTAGTAGCTCTTACAAAGATCTTCAATAAAGGAAGATGCCTCACTCAAGTACACATGCAGACACACAGCAGGACCATGACAGTGGCTCAACCACGGCTGCTTTTGGAGTGCAAAAACAAACGTTCTGGGTACTGATCTAAAACAGACCAGATGTTCTGGAAAACTCCCAAACCTCCCTCTGGCCAGCCGCCCCTGAAAGAATCTCAGCTTTCAAATGATGTATAATATGATATATAATATGAATATGTACATAGAAAGAGTGTCAAAAAAGGCAGATTTTACCCATAAGTATGTAACACACTGCCAACGGGACGTAAAAATGCTAAGGGGTTTAATAAAAACTCGGCCCCCCAAAATAAGCCCTGCCCAACCCCCCCCCCCCCCCCTTCTGCTTTGAGCCATGTCTTTTAATATCTAAGTTGTGCAAAAAAAAAAATCTTCGGGGTTCTCACAAAATTATTTGTGGCTGCGAAAAGCGTCCAAACCTATTGCTACTATTGGAAACGTTTGCACTCATTTAAATGTTTGACCAGATTTTTAATGACATACGATGCAGGCATTTAGGGGTACAGGTGCCTCTTTTTATGTATATTGAAGTACGTGACATTCTGAAACAACAGACCTATTTTGGTGAGAAAAATACCATCCGCTGAAAGCTGGTCGTAAGTTTGAGAAACGGGTAGGAGGAGGGAACAAGTTAGCACACAGCCTGCTGTTTGGCATTTGGAGGGTTGTAAGGGAAATTCCAGCTTCTCCCACCACATATCAAAGTGTTTCATTGGGAAAAAGGTTGTTTTTTGATTTTGAATGACTAAAGGGGCACAACTGCTAGTCAATGATTCGGTGCAATCTGCTGGGATTCCTTAAATCCTTAAACTTTTAAACTGATTGGAATGTTTGTATGACTGTATTGACATGACTTTTCTTGTAAAGTGCCTTGAGAAGACATCTGTTGTGAATCGGTGCTATATAAATAAACTGAAATGAATTGAATTGGATTGAAGGAAGTAGTTCTTGAGTTGACCCATGGAATAAAGCTTGGGAAGGAAGTTTCACATTGTTAAAGCACCTTAAATTTTTTAAACTTGACTATCTGACCCAGTTCTATGATATAAAGTAGCTAATGTTTCAGAAGTTATATTTCCCCTACGTCCCTCCCCTGGCCTCAACAGCAAAGCAAATCATTTACACAAGCCTTGATGTTGACCATTACATTTGCGTATCCACTAGAGGGAGCTGTCAATCAATGAGAATGTCAGTCAACACCCCAGCACTGAATGATACACCTCAGTCTGCTTAGCACACAGAAGAAGAAGAAATTCAAATGTCATAATATCTTCCCCTTGATGACGTCACGCTACGGACCACAGCTTTATTGAAGATGCCTTATGACATCGCTTACTAAACAATCTAAAACCACTTTCTAATTTTTTATAGCAACAGAAACTGTGGCTAACCATTAGCTGCTCATGATGAGAAAGTTAGCATCAGCTTCAAAGCCTCCACCTGATGGTAAACTAAAGGGCTATTTAGTAGTTTTTTATTATCTCGGGCTGCATCTGAACTTTAGTTCAAAATCTAAAATCTAAAGATTCATCAACTCTAAACTGGATTGCTCTAAAATGAACAAAGATTCTTCAAAACTAAATTTGGGATCATTTCAAAACAGAAAATGGGACACATTATATTCCAAATAGAAACATTCCTATATTTCCAAAACTTAACAGAATCTTTTCTCTTTCTGGTGAACCCCAATATAATGTATTGTCCAGTGAGCCGATGTACTGGATCTGTGGCTATACATGGCAGCTGGACTTCTGCCTGTTTTACACCACTAATTGCACACTGGAGAATTCTGGTTTGAGGCAGGAAAGTAGATAAGTAGCAGGAACACGTAATTATCCGTAAATCATAATCTACTCTTGCAATCTAAATTGTCTCAGACACTGCTCAGAGTAATGACGGCTTTGCAAGACAACCTGCTGTTGGCCGGCGCTTCAATTACATCACAGCAAACAGGATTAGCCTACACACCTCAGTCAGAGCCAAGAAAACGCTACCTCTTGAGAGTGCAGTTCAGTAAAACTAAATGATAGTCCGGTGTAACGCACAGAGATGTAAATCTTTGAAAAGTTTAGGGGAAAGGAAATTGAGAGGAAGAGAATCTCTCTGATTATTATTCCAAATGAACAAAGCTAGACTGAAATCAAGAAAAGCGAGAAGACGAAAGGTAAGAAAAGGACAGTACCAGGACTGACTGACTGTGTGTGTGTGTGTGTGGCGTGTGAAAAAGGGGTGGGAAACCAGCCACCAGCAACCAGCATCAAAAAAAGTCCATAACCTTACCACAGCTCGCAGGGTCAAAGATATAATGTCAAACAACTGTGAATAATATTGTCATTGTGCAGAAACAGAGGGAGAGGTGGCCAAAAAAGGAGGAGAGAAGAAAGAGGGCAAAAGGTTCAAACGGAAGGGAAACCTAGAAAAAAGCATTTAGTGGATGGAGTATATTCTTAAGAGATCTATGGTTGCTTACATTATCAACTCACTAATTAGCTCCGCCAAGGAGGTTACAGTATGTTTTTGCCAAGGTTTGTCTCTTTGTCTGTTAGTTAGCAACATAACTCAAAAAGTTCTAGACGGATTTTGATGTAATTTTCAGGAAATGTCCGCAGTGGGACCAGGAACAAGTGACCTTGGCGGAGGTCTGCACTCTCTGAGTGCTTTTCTAATTTGACGTGAAAATATTTGCAGTTTCGTTAAAGATGCTCTCTTTTTTGGCTCAAGGAGCGTGAGACTGTGGTTCCCTCAATAGACAAGTTCCCCTTGAGAAGAAGGAGGAGAAAGAAAACATACATCGGTAATACAAGATGAAAGTCGCTGAAGGTAGTAATATGTAACATTATAATACTGTAGTGCTCTGACTCACTTCCATCTGGTTAGAGATGTTATTTCCCAGAGCTGTAAGCTAATGGAAATCTATTCTAAAACCACACATTTTGCCATATATATATATATATATATATATATATACATTAGGGCTGTCAAAATTAACGCGTTTGTAGAATTACCTCAATAATTTTTTTTATACAATTAATGCATGAATAGGATGACCCGCCCTCTTTATCCTACAATTCAGCCCACGCTGGATTTAGTGCTCCTGACGTAAACAGCATGGCAGACCCAAACTGCATCCACGGTTCCATGTGAACGTCTCTTCTCTGTCGCAGGCCAATTAGACGGATTATCAGTCCATCTGATATCTGACTCACTGCTCTACTCTGCATTTAGTCTGCAGAAAGAGACACAATCAGGTGTTGTAGACGATCAGAGCAGATCATAAAAATGCAACAATCTGCTGAGATAACTTCACATCAGGTAAGCCTTGGCTAACAAATAAGCTAACATAGCTAACCAACATTGCAGCTGCAAGATAACCACAAATGATAACAGTTGGAACTGAAGTTACGTAAAGGTTCGGTTCCACACCATTTGCGCTCATGTTGATAAGCAAATAATTCCTCTATTGTTCAGAAGAATACAATTCAATCCATCCATCCATCCATTTTCTGTACCCGTCATTCCTATGCAGGGTTGTGGGGGGGCTGGTGCCTATCTCCAGCTGTCAAGGGGCGAGAGGCGGGGTATGCCCTGGACAGGTCGCCAGTCCATCGCAGGGCAACACAAAGACACACAGGACAAACAAACATGCACACACAAACTCATACCTAAGGGCAATTTAGAGAGACCAATTCATGTTTTTGGACTGTGGGAGGAAGCCGGAGTACCCAGAGAAAACCCACGCATGCACAGGGAGAACATGCAAACTCCATGCAGAAAGAGCCCAGACGGGGATTTCGAACCCAGGACCTTCTTGCTGCAAGGCAACAGCGCTACCAACTGTAGCTCATGCTATTTATTTCTTCAAGGAGTTGATAAATAAAAGATAAAAGATTAATAGGTTAAAAGGGCTATGTGTAAATGAGATTGTGGAGTTCAAAACAAAAGTTCCATGGATCTCTCCTATATTTCCTTTAAAAAAGAGCAATTTTTGGGGGAGTTTTGGTTCAGACCATTAACATTGTCAAAGAGTAAAAGAAATGTAGCTTTCACTATTTGTTCCTTTTTGTTGGCATGCTAAATCCCTTTACTGAACCATGTCCTGATAATCAAAGTACATACTAATAATACATACGTACCGTTTGTATGATTGTATTGAAATGACTTTTTTTGTAAAGTGCCTTGAGATGAGATCTGTTGTGAATCGATGCTATATAAACTGAATTGATATATATATATATTTTGTATTGACATGCCTAATAAGATTGTTGGCCAGAATCTTCTTGGTTTGATGTCAGCCAACCTATTCTTTTTTCTTGATGTAGCAGCCAGGGGCACTGGGAAGTCTTTTAACCTTTCCAGCTTGACTTGACTGAATTATTCACTGACAATATCAAAAAACGGAAATGTCACAATGTGCTGCAGAGGTCACTGCCATGTAATCCAACACACTAGCCAGCTACCAATGCTAAAGTTTTGGAGGACTGAACTGGAATGTTAATTCAACGGTCAAAATAGAAATAGAAATAGAAAACAACCATACAATCTTTGTGAAGGCTTCTTTATACACACATTGAGGGAAAGATGACAGTACTGAGAATAACTGTGATCATTGTTAAACAGATGTGAAGAGCTACCTAACCTTATAGAAGAAAACAGAAACACTTTCACATTTTGTTTGTCACATTACAAACTGAATTGTTCCACCGCAATTTTATCTGCAAGATCAATACAAAGTAGCACATTAATGTTCAGTGGAAAGAAAACAATACATGGTTTTAGCAGTTTTCCAAATGAAATCTTAAATTTTGGCGTGCGCAGTGCACATGCCTTCACATGGCTCTTTATGCACTCCAGCATGGCTCTCAATCACTTGAACTCAAAAGGATGTGCTCCAAAGCAGATTTATATTGAATTGACATAGAAAAGGTATTGCTACCTTCCAATTAAACATGAAACTGTGGTTGAAAAGTGAGGGAAGTTGGAGTCCATCCAACTGGCTAAATATATTTTAGATATGCCTGAGACTTAGAAGATTAGATCCTAACAAATAGCGCTTCAAAAAAACCTGTTGTGATTAGGATGTCACACTCGCCGATATCATGATTACCTAACATAATAAAAAAGTAATACAAAGGCCAACTTCAGCTGTTTTCCATGTATTTTAATGCAATATCTGTGGGGAATTTCTACAAGAGACTAAAACTAATAGTTAACTATGACCTTGATGGGTAATGAAAGTTTTGAGGCACCAGACAGACTTCATTAGGTAGGGCCTTTGGTTTAGGCGAACAGCCTTTTTTTGATGGGTTCACAGTTGTGTCACACACTTTCCATTTTTGATCATGGACTAAACAGTGATCTCTAAAATGTCCATAGATCCGAACATTGTTTTATGACTTAACTCTGCTTAACCCTGACCTATCTGTTGTGTTCCACTTGTCCAATAATGATCTCCAACAATCCTCTGAGGCCTTCACAGAACAGCTAGAGTTATGCTAAGACTGATAAGTACGCAGGTGGACTCTGTTAACTAACTAAACTTCTTAAGGCAATTATTCGTACTTGATTTTATTTTAGAGTAATAAAGTAAACGAAAACAGATTCTTACGCGAGGCAGAATTTCCTTGAGGCTTATCTCATCCGTGACCGCCTTCTCTTTAAAGATTTAGCAGCCATTATCTTCACCAGTCTGTGATCTGTGTTATATAACCGCTGCATCACATTCAAAGGTCTCTTCAGATAACATCATGTCGTTCAGTTTACAGGAGACGCTCCACCATAAATCACTCTATTTTATTCACGACTGTTTTTCAAGCTTAATATAGAGCAGTTCTGTGAAGATGAGCAGATTTTCTCAAATGTTCTTGCATCACCATGAGACCACTTGAGCACTGTGCACATCAAAATATCAGTGACACCCACAGAGCGCATCGACACAGCAACCGCACAGCAGCACCAACCAGATGGATCAGACTCAAATCCATCCCTTTAACCCTGACTCATCTTCCTTCATCCTTCTTAAACCCTCCAGAAGATTTACCTCTCCACACATTTACACTTCTAACGGGAAGCAAAGAGAAGATGTGTTGCTCCTTTTTCCCCCCAGTAGTTTGGCATCAGCAGCAAAATCTGTGAAAGACTTATTGAGGAGGAAATGAGACAAAAGATAGAGTTGATGTCTTTTACTGTAGTCCTTGGACATTTAAAGCTAAAGAAGGGGGGGCTACTTAGAACAACTTCAGGGACACATAGGGAAGGAAATAAAAGCTTTAAGGAACCTCCGCAAATACCCACAGACAGCAAAAGATGAATAGAAAATAGAGTATGTAACCACGGTATATTGTTGAATACTGAGAGAAAAAAAGTGTACAATGTACAAAAAATTTTTTGGGGGAATTTTTTAAAAGCAAAAGCTCTGGTCATGTAGTCCTTTACACAGTAGAAGTGCTATAAATCATAAACACCGTGCAAGCTATTTTCTCTGAAGGCAGTAAAAAAAAAAAGCGGGGGGGGGGACCTTCCAGTTGTCCTTTACATGACTCCCCTCTTTGCTGTCTGACAAGCTCAGCTAATGCTGCAAAGCATCACACAATCTAGACAGATCCATGACTTTCCTGACTTGAAGGGTTTGCATCTCCTGAGATATTTTTAATCCTTTAATCTGGTTAAATAAAGGTTAAATGAAAAAATAAAATAAAATGAATGCAATAGCAAAAGAAAGAGGCAACTATTTGATAAATACCAAAGCCACAAACTTAATCAGGTTTTTTTCTCTTCCCGAAAAAATACTTTTGTTCATTGATTAACTGATTGGTAGTTGATATGTAAGAACAAGGCCTTCAGTTGATAAATTCTGTCTGTAGTATTTTTGAAACCCTACAAACAACTTGTAGAAAAGTGCTATAGATTTACAGCCCCCCACAAGCACCAGTAAGCAGTAGGCATGCTAAACAACCATTTAGGATCTCATTTAGGAAGTCAAAATCTGTAATATAAATAAAGATGGAACAAACAAAATTATTTGTTGACTGAAATCGATCGATTTTTCTGCTCGATCGGTCCTCACCGTTGACCAACCTGTCGGAAACTCCCAATTTGGATGTTTTTCCGATCAGCGAATGCTTCCAGGTGGAAGTTGTTAATGAGTGAAGACGAGACGTTACCAATTTTCAGTATGAGTGAGGTTTATAAAAGTGAAGGACAGATATGTAAGAAACTATTTAAAAGAAAATATCATAAACTAAGGTTCATTCAGGCTAGAAGAGAGTGCGAGAGAGCAAGACTTAAAGCAAATATACGGAAAGGCTAATGAAATGCATACTTCTCGTCTAAGTAAAGTCAGGCGATGTAACTCTACTATTGTAAGGATTTCTGTATATTACGGTTAGAGCTCTCTGTTTGAGAGCATGTTTTAAATAAGAAAGTCGTTTTTGAGTTTCCCTTTCTGTGCTGACTGTCAGTAAATAAACAGTACATGTCAAGCTGGCTGACAAAACTCCGTTACAAAAGTATTCAAGAAGGCTTTACATCATTGTTTATCTGGCATCATTTTGGGTAATTGGTAGAAAAAGAAACAGTCTCAGGGTTTTAGACAAAACAGAGCGAATGTGATTGCTGTGACTGGCTAACCATTAGCCGCTAACAATGCTAAAGTGGACTTCTGATTTTTAGCCTCCTGTCTGTGGTAAACTGAGCGGCTAGTTGATCATTTTTAAAGAATCTCTCGCTCAAGATTTAAAATATCTTGACTTTTGAGAATAGCCAGATAGTTCTAGACTAAAAAAGATGATTAAAAACACAGTTTATGCTTCAGAAAACATTTATTCTATTTCTGAAAACCCAAACAAGAAGCATTTTCAATGCTTTTTTTTTGGTACGAGGACCACCTAAAATGTAGACAAACTTACTGTAGACTAAAGTTTTCTGCACTGATTAATTAAACAGTTTATGTTTTTTGAAACAACTGATCTATTTATTAAACAAAACAATTGGTTTTATTGTTTAGCCCAAAGTATTGCTACATTTTGTCTCGTCTCATTTCCACGAACCCAGTATCTCATATTGTCTGTTTTCTTACACTCTATGTATTTTTACATTGTGGATAGTTACAGGCAAAAAGTAGTAGATCATGGTCTAAAATACTGCTTAATTAGACCGTTAGACAGTTTTTGCTGACTTAACTTCAGTGTCAGCATCCATTCATAGAATCCTTATAATGATACTTAAAACACTCTTATTCCCAGGGGTGGTTTCAAAATGCTGCTCATCTATTTTACCTCTAAACCTTTTATTTATGAATCCGTGCTGGTCTGGATCAATGTCACAATTAATATCATAGAAATTGTTAAAATTACAGTGTTAATATGCCCTTATGTGTGTAAAATGTTTTGTCATAAGCTCTGTGAATTAAGAGAAATCTCTTTCTTTTTTTTTAAAGAAGAGTTGAATCAGTTGGTTGGGCAGTTCTTTCAAATATTAATCTCTGGATTTTGCCAAATGTCCGTTTAGTTTAATAAACAGTCAAGTAAATTCAATAAATAGCCCAGACTTAAAACATAATTAATTCATAAAGCATTTAAATTCATAATTTTAAACAAATAAATTTCACTTGCATGAGAGGGGAAACAAATATGACTTGAAAACAAAAGACAGTGAAGCGAGCTTTTCGTGTTTTTTTCTGCCAGGCCTTACTGTTACATTAAATGCTAAATTTAGGAAGGTGTGCTAACCATCATTTTCACTAATAGACACCACTACCTACAGCAGCATACTTTTGGTGCTTCGACAGAAAGGAAAAGCTTGTGTTAAGAGCCCAAACCTTCGTGTGGTACTGCTGTAAAAACTTGCAGGATGGATTTCACAGGTTTTATACCACCAATTTCCATGTATATAGAACTGCATGAGAAGAAAAAAAATAATCAGCTCAGCTATAGCTGTTAGAGCACTGGCCGGTTGCAATTAGCAGGGATGGAGTTGGAAGTAAAAGCCTGACATCAGTTATCCAAACAAAATGTTGGTTTTCAGCTGAGTACTCATAGCTTTTCTTAAAATCATCCTTACTTTCCATGTCTTTTTTTCTGTAAATAAAAATCTGAAAAGTGTGGCATGCACTGGTATTCAGCCCCCTCCACTCTGTTACCCCTGAATAAAGTCCACTCCCAATAACTGGCTTCAGAAGTCAAATTATTAGACCCTAATTCATCGTGTGTGTACAGTAAATTATTCGAAGTATGCTGATGTTCTATGAATCAGACCAAGAAACACTTCAGGCAGGTTGGGGATAACGTTGTGAAGGTTAAGCCAGGGTTAGGTTATAAAACAACATCCCAAACTTTGAACATCTAACAGAGGTCTGCCCAATCCACGATCTAATAACGGGATGGGTTTGGCATAACTGCAAACCAATACAAACTAGTGATGCATGTCTCGAGACCACTTTTACGTGGTCTCGGTCTTGTCACGGCCTTGGCGGTCTTTGGTCTTGGTCTTGTCTTGGTTTCGATACCCTCTGGTCTTGGTAGTGTCTTGGTAGTGTCTTGGTCTCGGTTTAGGCGGTCTTGACTACAAGTCTAGTGCAGTAACAGCCATCATACAATTGCTACACATAGTTGATCTCACCCAGTCTGCAAAAACATTTAAAGTGAGCTCAGTCACACACACGACATGGTCTGTCTCTGTATTGCCTGTAGTTGAAGTAATACCGTCTAATATGTATTGAATGTAAACTGTGGCTGAACTCTAGTATGCTGCTTTTCATACAAGTTATTGCATCGCTTCAACACTAGTCTGTTTTTTTCCCCTCCGGTCTCGACTTGGTATCGGTCTTGGTCTCGTCTTGGTCTTGACATGGTCTGTCTTGGTCTTGTCTTGGTCTCGATACCCTCTGGTCTTGGTAGCGTCTTGGTCTCGGTTTAGGCGGTCTTGACTGCAAGTCTATTACAAACACCACCATCTAATTAAACTTGTAGGCTGGGCAAAGCGAGCACGGATCAAAGAAGCAGCTGAGAGGTTCATGTTAACTCTGAAGAACCTGCAGAGAGCCACAGATCAGCTGTTGATATGACAACTATTTGTCATGCACTCCACAAATCTGGCTTTAATAAGAGTGGCAAGAAGAAAGCCATTGTTGATAGAAATTGAACTCTTTTGCCTACTGCACATGAGCCTGAAAACACCATACCCATTTTGAAACATGGTGGCAGCTGCATTATGCTGTAGGGAAAGCATTTCCTTATGGGGGATATGGAAGCTGGTCATTATTCATGAGAACGTGGATGAAGCTAGTGGTTAATCCTTTTTAACTTCCTGCCTAAACATCCAGACAGAGATGAGACAACAGAATTGAATAATAAGCATATGTTTGTGTTAGAATTTCAAAATCTAAGTAAAGATCTGAATCCAGCTGGCAAGAAGGCTTGAGCTATTTTGCAAAGATGAATTGGTACTGACTTGGAGGAGCTGAATAATTATCTAAAATGCTTTTTCCCCCACAGATGTTTGCTCATAGAACATGTTGGAAACCATCTCTAGTTCTTCTACAACACAAATATGCGCTACTTTTATCTGGTCTGCCACAGAACAGATAAATGGAAAATCGACTGAAATTATATAGCACTTTTCGAGTCAAATTGACCCCTCAAAGCACTGACTAGTCTACCTACTGAACCACAGTTGTCCAAGGTAATACACAGAGGTTTTTTGTTGTAGCAAAAATATAATAAAAAAAAACTGTTCAAAGATTAAGAAAATTCATCCTTAATTCTTCCTCTTGCAGATGCTTCATTCTCCTCCTACTGTGACTGCCATGAACTAGGCTAGACAATCTAGACTGGAAAATAAATACTTCCTTCTGAATTAATCTTGTTCACAATAGTAATATTGCTAAGCTTCCAGTCCAGCATTTAAAGTCTCTATGCGCTGCTCTTTTCTCAGTCACCGTGTACCTTTTAGCAGGACGGCAAAAATGTCCCGCTGTCGGTCATGTAATCCTCTGACCACAGCAATATCACACCGATCCCCCACCGAGTCATTATGGTCTATCAAGTTAGTCTGGCATGTTCAGCCACGCTTGAGTGGATGATTCCCATTTATCCCTGCCACCCAGCACCTCCCCACGACCACCACCACCACCCATCCTCGTGGTTCTCTTTGAAGACGGGAGCTGCCAGCTTCATCAGTCTGCAGTCTTGTTAGAGGCCTCTGTCAGCCTTGTTACAGAGCCTGCTGATCCATGGCCATAAACCTGTGCAAAGGTGGGAGAGGTATTAGCGGGCTCGGGCTTTGCACAGCTGTTGGACGAGTGGCCCCGAGCCCAGCGTCTCCCTCTATTCATTAGCGATGCTGGTGCCCAAAGCTGAGCGGAAATAGATAATTAAACAAGCACTTCCTTTTGTTTGCATCTGCCTTTCCCAAAAAAAACTTGTGAAAGTCCCTACGCGAGCTGCTGATCGATGTCCGCTCCTTCTATTGACAATATTGGATTACATCTGAATCATTTAGTTTAATGAGCTCGAAGTAATGGCCTATGTGGGCATTGTTCAATAAAAGCAATGAACTGGTACCACTTCTCAGGCCCATAATCTCCCGACTGTCCTGTAGCACCACTTTATTGCATCTAGGTCTACCGGCTTTAATATCCTGGTGTCTTTGTTGAGTCCAAGCATTTCACTGCTGCCTGTGCTGATTTCTTTCTTGCTGTTGCTGTAATTACCCCTCCTGGAATCAGTTGTGTGTGTTTTTCTGTTCGTTTCTTTTTCTCGGTGTCGATGTTTACTAGACAAAACACGAGAAAAACAACCTACCCCAGGCGATGAAGATGTATCCGACCCGGTGGGAAATCTCTACAAGATCAACACGTTAATTAATTACTAATGGGTGATTTCCGTTTGGTTTCTGCGTGAGGTCAGTGAGTACACCTAATACACCTAATGACCTGCTGAAGGTGAAAAAAAACGAAAGAAAGATTATTTTTCTATTTATTCATAATCATCCCCCTCTAATTCCCATTATTTGCTTTCGCTTTGATAAACCCCATCTGGATGGTTCTATTTAACAACTGGGGTGTGATTAATTAGCCTCCCCTCACTGCACACTTCATCAAATAGATGCTACCTGTGGCTGGCTTGGTTTTTATCTGTCTTTGCTCAGGGACTTTCATTAACAGCTAGCTCTGTTTGTGAACAAGGCAGCAGCTTCCTCTGTTTACTCCCCCCTTCCCCGACGCTCCTGTGAGCGGAAACCGAACCCATCATCGATGCCTGTTCTGTAAATAGCCTGGTGTAAAAAGCTCCGGCTGTAACTCAGGTGGTTACAGTGGCGAGAGCTGCGTTATTTTAGGACCTTTTCGCTGGTTACACAGAGAACAGATGAAAGTGGAGAAAGAAAATGGGGAGACACTTCATCCTTTCAGACAAATTCAATACATTTCAATAGAACTCTATGTGATGGACGCAAAGTAGTGTATAATTAGGATATGGCAAAAATGTTTTGCCTATTTTCTTTACTTTTTACAAATGAAAAATGTTGCATTATTCTGATAACCATGCACATCAGCCTGAAAACACAATCCCAACCATGAAACATGGCAGTGGCAGCATCGTGATGTGCGGATGCTTTCTTAGGCAGGGACAGATAGGAAAATCTGCTGAATCAGGAGTGTCCAAAGTGTGGCCCCAGGGGTCATTTGCAGCTCTTGGAATAATTCAGAATCGGAATAATTCAAGAGCGGTACAAATTTAGCCCTCCAGAAAAGGGAGCTGTGGCAGATGAATACTTTCTGGGGGGTCTATTAAGCACAAAACAGAGTATTTTTCTGTCATTAGCCATGTTTATTTTTATTTTTTTTAATTTTTTTTTATCATGACAAATGAGGCCAAAAAACATCCAGCGACTTTTTACCCAAAAAACAGACTTGGGTACGGACATCCATCAGATTTGGCTGGGTATGGCCATGGCTTTCAAAGAAAAGTTCTCCTTTTTTTGTTGCTGTATTTTCAGCATCGACTGACAACAGATTCTACAACAGATTCTACAAAGAACATCTAATGCTAAAAGCTCTGATGATTTGTTGACCTGTCCAGGGTTTACCCCCACCGCAACTCTGCAAGTATTGCTGTGTATAGATGACGGACTGATCTGCAAAGTCAAATAAGGCAGTTTGAGTAACAAAGGGTCTGCACAAGCGGTCTGTTATTATGTGAAAATTTGCACATTGTATTGTGCAAGGCATTGTGCACGCAGAAGACATGTATGAGCGGTCTACGCACAGCCGAGAAGAGCAGTAGCCTACGCCTTGCACACGATCAAAGATAAGCGCACGGGGATGGGGATGAACGGAGTTTGCTAGCTGTGGCTACAATGTAATAGCTTCCCACCATCAGCGTGTGAATGGGTGATGAATGATGGAATGTAGTGTAAAGCGCTTTGTGGTCCTCTGACTGAAAAAGCGCTATATAGATCCAAATTCACCTCACTATTTTGAGCTATTAAAATGGTCGTCATGGTTCATCGCCCACCTCCCGCCCCCAGGAGGGGAACTCAGTTGCTCCATCCTTGCCTCAGAGTGCAGACTTATTTTCTTGCTGTAAACATGAAAAAAGTTTTGCAAGGAATAATTTCATTTGCTGTTATTCACTTCAGGGGCAACACTTAGCTTCTTTAAACAAATTAAACATTAAATCAGTGTTTGTTCTGACTGAAAAAATGATTTCCTTTGAACAGCAGTGTTAAAGTCGGTTAATTGTACAATATTATGCAATTTCATTTGAGGCGGTTCAACAGAGTTTGAGGTTTTTTTCTTTTATTTTGCTCCTATTTAATCTCATTTATATCCCACATCGTGGCGGGTGCGCCTCCTCATCCTCCTCCCTGCCTCTGCGTCTCAGTAGCAGTCCTGTGTCCTTTCGCGACCCGCTCTCTCCCATAAGCGAACAGATTGAACTTGGTCAAAGGAGGTCCTACAATACTGAGAAAGAGCAGGACAGAGATGGTGGTAGTGTGTAGAGAAGCTCGTTTTGTGGTGGAATTCAGATTCATGTGGAAAAAAGCCCCGTTTACATCATGCACTTGATATGGGCATGGTATTGCAGTTGTTAACAGTTCTGTAAATTAATCAGGAATGTCTTTTCCCCCTAATTCCTTGTACTCTCCATTGCCACAGATCACTGATCAGGGACAGTCTATGTTATTTTGACAAATTGGCACAGAGAGTTTTCGGATCCTAGCAAACAGTTAACGGAACAAACCCTTTCAAAATAAGACAGTTTCCTGATCCTGTTCCAGTGTTTAACTATACATACAATCAATATCAAAGTATCAACAAAGAGGCTCTCAAAACAATTCATAAATATACATTTTTGCATGTACTGTTTGTATCTGTTGAATTCTTCTGTATACAGGATCCGGCTCAAAGTAACCCCTGTGGCTACTGTTATAGCAGTCAATATAGCAGTACCCTCAACAAGAAATTATGTGGCATTTTAATATCGCAAGATCTTGTACGACGAGATCTTGTTACATCACTATCATATAGGCCACTGTAGTTTTCAAATATATTCATATTATGGTATCATTGTGCCAACAGAGGAAATATAGTTCAAGCAGCTAAACAAGGGTTGATGATGTTCGAGGTTGGCAAGCCTCCTCAATAACAGATTATTGGTATGATGGTAAAATCGAAATTATTATCTACAACAATATGATAACTGCACATGCATAAAGGCACATCACACTTTTTAAGTTTTCTATTTGTCAAAAAAACGTATCCCTTTCCCCTTCTACTTCACAATAACGCGTTACTTTGCTTAGAATTATCGCACACAATCCAATGGCAGAATCTAAATAAAATACGACGAATATGGTTGTAAAGTGAGAAAATGTGGAGTAGTTCAAAGGACGGCCATCATTTTTCAAGGGGCTGTATAAGCCCTCCCTTGTGCTTCTTATCTTGGGGGAGGATCCCATGGGAAATATTTCCAAAACTCTAATTCCTAAGGCCCTTGTTTCTGGGAGAAGCGAAAAGACAGTAATAGAGACGAGGGGACTCTAGGAGGGAGGGTGGACATCTTGAGAAGGGATGAAATAAAAGAGCAGACTGGAAGAAAGATTAAAAGGTGAAGAGGAGACAGAGCAACGGCGAGACGAAGAAAGAGGAAAATGAGAGAAAGTAGACAAGATTAATTAACTTATTTCAAAACAGCAGATCCTATTAAAGCTGCTGTCAGCCTCACTCAGCGACCCAGTGACTTGCTCCAACTTAAATGGAATACAACCAGCTTTGTTTTCAGGCCCTGTCATGTGTGTTTAAGTTCCATAAAGATATGTACACAGCGAAGAGTAGAGCTGTGTGTGTGTGTGTGTGTGTGTGGGGGGGGGGGGTGTGTGTGTGTGTGTGTTCTCCTGTGACTGTTGTGCCAGTGGTCAGGTGTCTGTTGCTATGCAATTATGAAGCAGCACATAGCGAAATGGCAGGTGGGCCTGTAAGCACAGCTTCTGAGTGATTCAGTACAGCAGACATTTCTCCAGGTCTATAACAGCAGAGAGCGAGAAGGGGGGGGGGCGGTGGAGGAGAAAAGGTGGTGCGTGGGGTGAGAGGGCGGCCGCTGGGAGACAGCAATGAAAGATTGATCAAGGAGGCTGTTGCCTTTTCAAGGTGAGATCTCAGTTCTGAGGGAGGGAGAGACCTCCTCACCTTCTTACCTCCTCAGCACAACAAGGACCCCCCACCTTTTTTTTCTCTTTTCAATTCCTTTGGAGAAAGTAGTTCTCTTAAGAGAACGAGGTGAACAGAAGACTACGATTATGGGAGTGAAGCGTTTCCTTTTCCACCTTTTTCTTTGCGATATCTCTTCAGTTCTTTCCCACAGCATTTTTTTGTATTTTTTTGGGTCCCTGTGGAATGTTTTGCTAAGTGGTTATCCCCCTCTCTCTACCCCTCTGCTGAGGCTTTTTAAACACTTGTAGAACTCTATTAAGTCTGTCAGCATCATCAAACACAACGACAAAAACGCCTCTGGGTGTTAACCTTCACCTTCCATCATATTTACAGCGGCGTCATTTTATCTTTTTATCCGTCTCCATCCCCACCGCACTGCTGCTCGATTAGAAAGGAAGGAAAAAAAAACACCAGAGGTTTGATGGCACGACAACAAAGCCTTACTGACACTTAAAAAGAGATCTCGTCATTGTTCATCACTCGCATAAGAAAGATGGCATGTGAGATTTTCCCTTAATTGGTTCCCCAGTTACTCAATTTTACAGGTTGAAAATATAAAGGCTCATGAAGGATTTTCATCAACTTTAGGTGTTTAATTGGGAAGAAGAAAAAAAAAAGTGATTATGCTGCAGAAATTAATTTCACAAAACTTTCGTACAGCAGATCACAGGAGCAATGTACAGTGCTTTTAAAAAGTATTTGTCCCCTTAAACACTTCTTCTGTTTTTGCTTTTTATGTAAAACAAAAATGTTACAGACAATCAAACAGATTTTAATATCAAAGAAGAATAACCTGAGTTAACACAAAATGCAACTTTCAAATGTGAATCAAATGAGAGTTTTGTTTATGTAACGGTCATCCAAACCAAGCTGGCCCTATGTGAAGAAGTAATTGCTCACTGAACCTCATAACACCTGCTGCCTCCTTTTGTCGGGAACCTTTTTGTTGGCGATGTTTGGGGGGGTTTTTTTGGGGGGGGGGGGGCAACGGAGGAATTTTGGTACACTCTTTACAAAACAGTAGAATTAAAATTCCAAAATACTTTATTTATCCAAAAAGAAAAATTAAATGTCGCAACTCTTATCATCCAAGTATCTTCAGAGAGTGAATGGTGTTGCTGTGGACAGGAAAGAGCTCTTGTAGGAGTCAGCCTTGCAATGAATCTTAAGAGGCCTCTGACTGAAGGGTACTAATATAAGACAGTTTCATGACTATTAGGAGATGGTAACAGTTTAATACTAGGGCAGCAGGGACTATATTATGAAACTGCTTTGGAGAACTATATATATATATATATATATATATATATATATATATATATATATATATATATATATATATAGGTGTGACAATACCCAGAGGATGGTGTTGCACGTGAGATTCAACTAAACTTCCCCAAACAAATTAAATTGTAGTTTATTCCTTCCTGGTTTACCAAGGGGCAGCCTGTTTAATTTTCATTGAGCCATATTGGTTTGGGAAGGGTTTCCTTCTTAATAAATATAGTCACCTCCTGAGAACTGCATTTTGTATTCATCTTTGCCTGAGATAAAAATTTGCTTGATGATCTGAAACATCTAAGTGTGGCCAATAGTGTGGGTGGTGGGGATTGACGTTTTACAACACTGCAGTTTCCTTATGTGATTGTTAGGCTTTTCAGGTCCAACTCTGCAGGAAGTCAGGGATATACAGTATCTAAATTAAGAGCTCTCTGCCTTTCATTAGGCACTGTCAAGGTGCCCTTAATCAAAGCGCTTAAAGGGAAAATAGCTCCTTGGACAAATTTATTAAAAATCAGTTGAGATTTCCAGGCATTCCTTACAAAAATGGATGCAATTTATTTTCTTCCTTCTCAGTTTGGTCTGCCCGAGTGTTCTTTTTGGTGATTTACTGTCGTTCCCACCTGGCATTCAATTTCTGCCTCTAAACTAGTCAAGCCTAACTCTCCGATTTTTGGTTTAGTGGACACTAGGGATCCACTGCTCAGAATTTGTGACTGATTTACTATCCCAGCTTTTTGTAGAGTTCTGAAATGACAATACTGATTTAATTTGGATTTCTTCTTAAAAAAAAAACTAAACTGTAGGCCAAGCATTTGCCAACACAGGCCTAACATATGGAAGGAACTTGACGCTTCTCATTGAAATGCATTTCTTTAAAGTATGAGTTTTATTTATTTATTAATTATTTTATTTATAAAAGTTCCTTTTAGATTTTTTTTGTGTGCTATTGTTTGGGCTACCTGGTAGTTCTTAGATATGATGTTTTTAATAAACAGAAATATATCAGATTTTACCAATGAAGCTGGTCATCAGTCTGAGCCAATTAAGTTTGAAGTAAGTAAAAAAACAAAACTAGCCAATTTTCTTTAGTACATCTCTATTTATTGCCACTCGCTGGAACATGAATCCCTCAAGCTAAATATTCTTGAACTGGGGATAAACCAGAAGTGGATTGATTGGCTGCTTTATAAGGACATGCAGACGCCGTCACCCAGGAGATGAGAAATGCATGCAGTCATTTGCAAAATAATATGTGGGACTATAATATTGTTTTCCTAGTGTCATAATTACTGGAGTCCAAACACATAATTAAAAAATAAATCGGGCTAATCTTCCTCCCATGCTATTAAAAGCCACATTTTGTGTAGTAAATGATACCTCATTAAATGGAACTGAATAAGAAATGGAGTCCATAAATTAAAGTAAATAAGTTGCTGCTTTCATGAAACTGAGATGACGTGCCTTAGTGCATGTTTGCCAAAGCATTCCAGTTTCTTTTTAATCTGTCTATCTGTAAATGTAAAAAAAACAACCTTATACCAGTTACTCTTTGCCATATAAACCCAACATATGGGAGTTTGAAAGCTTCCCTAGCTTTTTCCACGCATTAAAGGTTACATTTTCAGTTTTGTAAAAGAAAAAATTTATATCGCTTAGATGATATGCACGCATGCCTGATGACTTAAACTCTAATATTAAGATATAATAATATAATATAATTGTTCCTTATGTTCCTAACAGAGCCCTTCGCTCTCAGACTGCAGGTTTACTTGTAGTTCCTAGGATTTCTAAAAGTAGAATGGGAGGCAGACCTTTTAGTTATCAGGCTCCTCTCCTGTGGAACCAGCTCCCAGCTTTAGTCCGTGAGGCAGACACTCTGTTTACTTTTAAGGCCAGGCTTAAAACTTTCCTTTTTGATAAAGCTTATAGTTAGAGTGGCTTAGGTCATCCTGAGCTATCTCTGTAGTTATGCTGCTATAGGCTTAGACTGCTGGAGGACAGACTTACCAATTTTCTTCACTCTGCTACTTCCTTTTCTCCTACGACTCTCCAGTTGTATTACAGTACATTCTGTTATTTCGACTTTTAACTTTGTTTTCTCTCAGTGTTTTTCTCTCCATAGAAGATATACCTGGTCTGGTATCCTGCTTGGCTGCAATGCCCTGTTGGACGGGGGGCATCGACTGGGATATTAACTTTTTACTTTCTGTAACAAAGAAAGTTCTCTTATATCAGATCTTCTGTTCCTTCTGTGTTTCTGCTCTGTCTTCTCAAACCCCCAGATGGTCATGGCAGATGGCCGCTCCTACTGAGCCTGGTTCTGTTGGAGGTTTCTTCCTGTTAAAGGGGAGTTTTTCCTCTCCACCGTCGCTACATGCTTGCTCACTATGAGGGATTGCTGAAGGATTGCTGTGGTTGGAAAGTCTGCATCAACGGGGCCCAACCTCACGCCAATGACTGACGCAATCTGCTGGGATTCCTTAAATAGGAAACTTTTTAACTGATTGGAATGTTTGTATAAATGTATTGAAATGACTTCTTGTTAAGTGCCTTGAGATGACATCTGTTTTGAATTGGCGCTACATAAATAAACTGAATTGAATTGAATTGAATTGAATTGAATTGAATTGAATTGAAGACTAACACAGTTAAGTAACTCATTGTAATATTTATAATATTTATACAGAGCAATAAAATAATATTTGCTCTCTTGCCACACTCTCGCCAAATTTTAATATCAGACAATGATAAACTAAATATGCAGTTTTTCATTCAAAATTCCTTTATTAGGGCAAAAAAGCCATCCATACTAACATGGTCACATGTGAAAAAGTCGTTGCTCCCTAAACTGAGTAACGGGTCGTATCACCTTTGGCGGCAGCAACTGCCAATTTGTTTTTGTTTTTTGTTTTTTACATCATAATGGAGGAATTTTGTCTCCTTTTTTAGCAAAAAATATTTCAGCTTAGCCACAGTGGAGGTTTTGAGGGGGAATAAAAAGTTTGTTTAAGGTCAGGTTTGGTCAACTCCTGCCAAGTTGTCTTAAAGGTAATTAGTCCCAGGCCATCACACCACCACTACCATGTCTCAGTGTTGGTATGTGGTTCTTTTTCTGAAATACTGTCTTAGTTTACACACACTTTCCAACAAGTTCTACTTTAGTTTTATTAGTGAAGAGAATATTTTCTCAAAAGTCTTGGGGATCATTAAGGTGGTTTTCAAATCTGATAGTCCACTAGACTAAAATTGCAACATTATTGCTTTTTTTTAAATCTATTTCAGTTTGCTTTCACACTCCACTTTGTCAAACAAACGGAACCTTTTGAGCTACATATTTACTCCCTCGCCTGTGTTGGCACCGCACTAAGAAGCACTGAACATAGGGCCAACCCTTATTCCGCAAAATGCAAACTAACACGGAGTGTCATCAGATTTGAGCGGTTTTAGAATTGCTCTGTTGTCTTTGGCAAATGTTCCAGAGTCCAAACAAACACGTAGCAGCAATGGTTCTGCATGAGCAGAGAGCGAGGAAGAGGACCACGGAGAATGTTTTGCACCCGAAGCGACTGAGACGGCGTGCACAGAGTAGGGGGCGCATACAACTTCATAGCACGGATGTCCTGCTTATACAGACGTTGAGCACGGTTGTTTTGGTTGTATTTACCTAGAATGCCCTGCGCTATAGTTCGCTTCCTGGTTTTGGAGCAGCCCCTGGCCAGCTTGACATTCATATATGCAATCAAACCGCAGCAGAGTTCACTTTAACCCAGCTGAGACCTATTAGGCGGACTAGAGTTTGCTTTTTTGGTCCGCATCAGAGTTCGATTGCACATTAACAGCTCTCATATGAACTCATATGAACCGGGTTTTTTAGGCAGAGTAATTAAAATGGACCAAATAGGGCTGGTGTGAATGCACCCTAATATAGTTTTGGCAAATCTGAAAAGAAATATCTTTTTTCTTGGTCAGCACTGTTTTATTCTCTCTTGGAACTCTCCTATTAATGCAAAATTTTGTCGGCAGTGCTTGCGACCTCCTGAATGAGTCATCGATGCACTCTAGAGTAAATTTGGTAGTCCTGGCGCTAATGGGAAGGTTTCATGTTTTCTCCTTTTGCACAAATTAGCTGGACTCTCAAAGCCATAGAAATGTCTTTCTAACCCTTTTCAGACTGCTAAATGTCAATGAGTTTGTTTCCCATCTGTTGAATTTCTTCAAATCTGGGAATGATGTGTTATAATTGGAGATTTTTTTGCCTACTTCATGCTGTTACAGTTGTTCTATTTAAATAATGTCTTGTATCTATAAGTCTGGCAGTAATCGGGCCTAGATGTGGTCAGTACAATTCAACCCAAACAATGTGGTTAGTAAGTGGATTTGTGAATAAAACCAACCCATAGAAATGGTTGATTTTCTGAATTATGGTGTGATTAACAGAAATCCCAATCAGAATAATTGTGCGAGGGGGCAAACATTTTTCATTCTACCGTACAAGTATGCTGCATCTGCATGAGCCACACGTGTGTTACTGCACGCCTAAGCAGGTACAGACCGCTCGAGGTGCAAAAATGCACATCTCCTCACAAACTCCCAACCTCACTCCCACATTCACACAACAGACATGTGTGCTTACAATAGTTCCTACTGTACAAATCTTACCCATACACAATGAATCACACAGGCACACTTTTAAATAGCTGCCAACAAGAGTAATGATGCGACACAGGCTGAAGAAATAAGAGAAAGAGCTTTTTCATTTACACACTGCAGATGCATCACACATGGTGTCCTCACTTCAGAGACAAACGGATCATCTACTATTGACGACAATAGTCGCTGCTCAGCCAAAAATGGTTTCAGTCCATTCTCCTTCTTCTTAGTTTAGTTATATGAATTATGCCTATTGACGAAAAAAGTACTGAATTTGCATAAAAGGTGTTTTCTGACTTGTAAGGTGATACTTGCACCATATAACATGCAAAAGCAACATTTACTATCAAGAAGTAACTTCAACTTCTTGTTAAAGCGACACTACGTAAATGTTGCTCTCGGGGTCCCCCTAAATTTGGAAAAAATTTATTGTTTTCTACTACTGTCGTGAAATTTGTTATGGTTACACCAGGGGATTCACATGCATTGACAAGCGATACCGTCTAATGTTACAGATTTTCACGTCTTGGGCAGCCTTCGTTGCGTGTCAAATGTCTTCATCCCAGGTACATTTTCTATATTTCAGCACGTCATATGTACGGCGGCGTAGAGCTGTCAGCCATATAATAAAGAAATTAGACCGTAGAACGTTATAATGTGATAGTTTATTGTAAAAACGTGAAACTATCACTTTTCAAGTTGTTTTCACGTTTTTACAATAAACTATCACGTTATAACGTAATACGGTCTAATTTCTTTTTTATATGGCTGACAGCTCTACGCCGGCGCACATATGAATACAATTTCATGTTTTGTTTTTTTCTTCAAACGCCAAAAGATCTTTACAAGCCAGCGTCATTATACCAGCCTATTGGCTACTGTTTTACATAAAGGATAGGCTAATTCTTGAGTTTGTCACTCTCCTTTTTTCGCTTCCTAGTCTCCTCCGACAAAAACGTAACCTTTTTCGTTTTTGTTGCTGCTTCAGCCATTGGAAAAACATTCACAACCGGTAGCAGCCAGCAAACAAATGCTTGTTTGGCTCACGTGGGGGGTGGAAGTGAGGTATGCCGTAAAGCAGCAGTCGAATTTTGTAGTTCTTTTTGTGCACAGGTTACTACCCGCACCCCGAAGTTACGTAGTGCCAGTAAAAGCGATACAGACCCCGTCAGGCTGTGGCATGTGAGTCATTCAACCTATTGTAAGTCGATGTAACATCACAAGGATCTAGGGAATATATTATGAAAGTTGAAAACTACATAGTGTTGCTTTAAGGTGCCAGCTGTAAGCATTTTTGTTTTTGTTAAAGAACGACAAAATAACTTTATTTTGAGTATATTATTGTTCTGTTGCAGGTAGGGGTATCTATTAGTTAGGATGTTTGTTGGATGTTTTTTTTTTTGGGAGGGGGGTATCTTAAAACTCTGACAATTATAATCCTGATGAAAACAGTCACCACAGCATCATACTTCCCCCACCATGTTTCACCATGGGTTTGGCATGTTTAGACTGATCTGTAGGGTAAATGTTCTTCCACATATACAGTGGGGCAAAAAGTATTTGGCAGCCACCGATTGTGCAAGTTGTCCCACTTAAAGACATGAGACAGTTCTGTAATTTTTAGCATAGGTACACTTCAACTGTGAGAGACAGAATGTAAAAAAAATCCAGGAAATCACCTTGTATGATTTTTAAAGAATTTATTTGTATAATGGTGCAGAAAATAAGTATTTAACACCAACAACCAAGCAAGAATTTTGGCCCTCACAGACCTGTTACTCCTTCTTTAAGAAGCTCTTCTATCATCCACTAGTTACCTGTATTATTGGCATCTGTTTGAACGTTTTATCTGTATAAAAGACCCATGTCCACACCTACAAACAGTCAGACAGCTCTCTGGTCTTGACCATGGTGGAGGTTGGAGTCTAAGGACACCAGGGACAAGACTGTACACCTGCACAAAACTGAGACAATCTACAATACGCAAGCAGCTTGGTGAGAAGAGATCAACTTTTGAAGAAATTATTAGAAATTGGAATAAATACAAGATCACTGACAATTTTCATCGACATGGGGCTCCATACAAGATCTGACTTCGTGGGGTACAAATGATCTTTAGAATGGTGAGGAAAGAGCCCAGAACTATATGGGGGGAACTGGTCAATGACCTGAAGAGAGCTAGGACCACAGTAACAATACTATTAGTAAAGCACTACATTGTCATGGAGTACAATCCTGCAGTCCCCCTGCTTAAGCCAGTACATGTCTCGGCCCGTCTAAACTTTGCTAGAGACCATCTAGATCAGGGGTCCCCAAAGTCGGTCCTCAAGGGCCGGTATCCTGCATATTTTAGGTCTTTCCCTGGTTCAACACAGCTAATTCAAATGGTCCAACTACCTCCTCAGCATGTCAAAGTTCTGCAGAGGTCTGCTAATGAGCCATCATTTGATTAAGGTGTGTTGAACCAGGGAAAGAACTAAAACATGCAGGATACTGGCCCTTGAGGACCGACTTTGGGGACCCCCGATCTAGATGATCCAGAGGAGGATTGGGAGAGTGTCATGTGGTCAGATGAGACCAAAAAAAATGTATTTGGTATAAACGCCACTCGCTGTGTTTGGAGGAGGAGGAATGCTGAGTTGCATCCCAAGAACACCATACCCACTTTGAAGCATGGGGGTGGAAACATTATGCTTTGGAGCTGCTTTTCTGCAAAGGAGACAGGACAACTGATCCGTATTAAGGAAAGGATGAATGGGGCCATGTATTGTGAGATTTTGGGCAAAAACCTCCTTCCATCAGTGAGAGTATTGAAGATGAAAAGTGGATGGATTTTCCAGCATGACAATGATCCCAAACACATCGCCTGGGCAACGAAGGAGTGGTTACATAAAAAGCATTTCAAGGTCCTGGAGTGGCCTGGCCAGTCTCCTGACCTCAATCCAATAGAGAATCTGTGGAGGGAGTTGACAGTCTGTGTTGCCCAGCAACAGCCCCAAAACATCACAGCTCTAGAAAAGATCTGCATGGAAGAATGGGCCAAAATACCAGCTACAGTGTGTGAAAACCTGGTGAAGACCTACACAACCTGTTTGACCTATGTCACTGCCAACCAAGGTTACATAACAAAGGATGGAAATTAACTTTTGTTAAAGGCCAATTACTTATTTTCTTCCATCCATCCATCCATTTTCCATACCCGTCCATCCTATGTAGGGTTGCGGGGCAGCTGGTGCCTATCTCCAGCGGTCAAGGGGCGAGAGGCAGGGTACACCCTGGACAGGTCGCCAGTCCATCGCAGGGCCTTATTTTCTTCCCCATTGTACAAATACATTCTTTAAAATCATACAAGGCGATTTCCTGGATTTCTTTTCAGATTCAGTTTCTCATGGTTGATGAAAATTAGACCTTTCTCATCTTTTTATGTGGGAAAACTTCCACAATTTTTGGCTGCCAAGCCTGTTTTTGCCCCACTCTATAGGGTTTTGCATGTAGGTAAAAAGGTTCAAATTTAGTCTTAACCCTGCTTTAAACCTTACCACAACTTTATTACTGACTTACCGGTGGTATTCCTTGCTCTCAATTCAATTACATACAGACTCTAGTATTTACTAAAAACACTGGTTTTATTTAGGGGTATTAAGGTAAATACAGTTAAATACAAATGAATTCCAAAAATGTGAAATTTCTAAATGTTGCATGACTTCATGTTGGTCTATCAGATAAAATCCAGTATAATACCTTGAAGGTTGTAGATGTAATGTGGCAAAACACAAAATTTTAATATGTAATAATATTTACAAAGTATTGTTTAAACATGAGAATCAGCACTTCCAAGTAAGAGGATGTCTGAAAAGCATAAAGGCGCATCATCTGTTGTAGACTTACATTTTGTGCGCAATCAAGCTGTCAGAACTGCAGTATATGCAAATGTCATCAGAATGTGAATCGCTGAAAGATAGATTTATAATGTATTAATCATGTGATTAATACATTATAAGTTGATTGGTGTTGTCATGCGTGTTGATGTATTCCAATAGGCTTTCCCTCTTCCCTCAAGTGATTTCTTGGGAGCTAGGGAAAAGTTTATATATCCTCAGCACAGTCAAGTTGATTCTCTCTCTCTCTCTCTCTCTCTCTGTGTCATCTTTTTTCCAAGTGTTGCATAATTCCCAGTTTAACAGCCAAGTTGCCAAACTGATAGAGGTGGAAACTGAAGCCACATTATTGCTCAGCGTGAATAAGTGAATGATAATAGTAAAAACGGGACTGGAGGGGGGGGAAGGACACTGCCCACAGATGCCAGGGATCTCATTCATTTTCGCTGTCACACTCAGTAACACTGAAGCTGCAATAAAGTCTTTGTTGCACCTCATCATCTATCATGGAAGCGGCCGTGGCAGATTCCTGGCTCTCTGAGCAGCCACTGTCTCCACCTGATGTGTGTTTAGGTCTGAGCTATGATGGACTAAAACTTCCAAAAGCAAGAAAAATACAAAGATTTATGCTACTGCCAATTGTGTATTATATCAATACAGTACTTTCTATTGTAAAGTGCCTATCAAAAGTATTCAAACCCCGTGAATCTTTTCACACCTTCAAGAATGAACTCCAGTGTATTTTATTTGGATTTTATGTGTCAGACCAATTCAGTTCATTATTAAAGCTTCGCTGTAGAACAGATGGCATCTCACGCCTCAATCAAATCAAATCAATACAGCCAGATTAAAATTCAATTACATAGATTTTCATTTGGTCCTAGTAATATAATACAATGCAGTCAGAAGTTATCCAAAGGTAGAAACAAAGTAACAAAATAGCATACTGTATAATTCTAAAGCGGGAGGAAAAGGATACGTGGTATCTGTGGTTTTACAATTTATTTTACAAATACAGCTCTAAGAAAAGTGTCCTCAGGCCCCCTGAGACAATAATTTGTGGAACCACCTTTAACCGCCGTTATAGCTGTGAGTTTTTTAGGGAATGTCTCTATCAGCTATAAACATCTAGAGACTCACATTTCTTCATCTTTCAAATATAGCTCAAATTCTGATGAAGACTGGATGAAGAGTGTCTTTGAACATCAGTTGCCTATCAGTTTTGTCAAAGGTTTTAATTGGATTTTGGTCTACCCTTTGACTAGGCCATGCATGCTTTCAATGAGCTTTGATTGAGCAATGGATATTCTTGTGTTCTTCTTAGCTGGTTATGATGAAGAATAAATACAACACTTTCCATGAGTGCAGCCAACATACTCAACTCTGGTCCTCAACCAACAGACACATTTTCCTCACACGTGTGGCACAGTTTAAAAGGAAATAATTGGCTCTAAGATCTATAACAAATAAGTATAATTAATGCACAACAAATAAAATAAACCGAAACACAGATTTACTAACTTTTAGTGCCAACTATATATACACAACATTTATTCAATATTCTCGATCAGCCACCTTAATCATATCATTACATTAGGAGACTTTTGCATTATGCAAGGCAAGAGATTGAACTGTCAAACCTACTGGTGAAAGATGGCCACCCTGCCACTGGGGTAATAACCACCATCAAGACTTAAAAAAAAAGAAAGAAAAAAGAGTAAAAAGAGACAATCTAAAAACCACTTTACAAGATACTGAGAAACCCTAGAGAAATGCGTATACATTTAAAAGGTTACAGGAAAGTCCTTATGAAAGCAGAATATAAATAAATTACAGATGCACAGTAATGTACGTCAGTAAATCTGATTAACATTTAAAAAATGTTTTAACCTCTTCCTCCTGCAATCCAAAAGCATGCATCTTAAGGATAACTGTTGATTGGAAATTAACCATATGTTATAATGCTTGTAGACATAATTGCATCTTGCATTTGATGGATAGGCAACCTGTTTGTTCAGTGTTGTTGCTTATATAGGCTCCAACTTCTTATTTGGTCAACCTTGTTATTTCTCCAAACTTATTGTAATCAAGTTTCCTTTTGAATGCTCACTTTTTTTGTTTCTGCTTCATTATGCAGAAACAAGGAAATTGTGTTTTAGATTGGTGTGAAATGCAGTGCATTGATCCTGCAGAGGAAGAGGTGAAATACCCCTTCTTGTTGCACAGCTACAATACAAATAGCCTGTTTATTTAAAAAAGAATAAAAAAAAAAAAATAAAAAAACACAGTACAAAATAAATAGAAATGCACCAAGAAACAGGATGGTGACCAGAATTGGACGATTTTCAGTGTCATCCGCGTTGACCAGTGTCGTGGGAGGAGAACCACAGCTGCAAGAAATAATTCAAAGGAAATCTGTATTTTCTATGGCAGAATGTTGTTCTTGCTCTTCCTTTTTCAATTGAACCAAGAAGTGACTTGCCTTGGAGCCATCTTCAGTAGATACCAGAGACGCTAATCTTGTGATACAGCTGACTAAAGCTAAGAAAGTACCATTATCACAGTAAAATAACTAGTGTTTAAAAAATTACTAAAAGGCCACACAGAGAGGAAGAAGCCATTATGACTCCAAAAGTATGTTTTAAGGCAGGGGTGTCAAACTAATTTCCATTTTAGGCCACATCAAGATCATAAATGTCTTCGAAGGGCAGAGAGTATTGACAAAACTACCAACAACAAACTCTTAAAATATTAATAAATATTCAATTCAATTCAGTTTATTTATATAGCGCCGATTCACAACAGATGTCATCTCAAGACACTTAACAAGAAGTCATTTCAATACATTTATACAAACATTCCAATCAGTTAAAAAGTTTCCTATTTAAGGAATCCCAGCAGATTGCGTCAGTCATTGGCGTGAGGTTGGGCCCTGTTGATGCGGATTTTCCAACCACAGCAATCCTTCAGCAATCCCTCATACTGAGCAAGCATGTAGTGACGGTGGAGAGGAAAAACTCCCCTTTAACAGGAAGAAACCTCCAACAGAACCAGGCTCAGTAGGAGCGGCCATCTGCCACGACTGTCTGGGGGTTTGAGAAGACAGAGCAGAAACACCGAAGGAACAGAAGATCTGATATAAGAGAACTTTCTATGTTACAGAAAGTAAAAAGTTAATAACAGGACACAGTGGATGTTCAGTTACTGGGAGGATCATCCCAGTCGATGCCCCCCGTCCAACAGGACATTGCAGCCAAGCAGGATACCAGACCAGGTATATCTTCTAAAATCTATCTCTGCAATCTATAAGTACTTCTCAAAATGAAATAATGCTGAACATCTTTTCAAAATGATGTAATTTGGCACTATTCAAATAAACACTGATTTGATTTGACTGATAACACATCATTTAGACACACAACTGTTATGTTTAAGGTTCTGTTTATGTGGCCCTCCAGAGTATAGAAGGCCACATAAATCATTATGGTGGGCCGGATTTGGCTTGTGGGCCTTGAGTTTGACACATGTGTTTTATGGAATTACTTACTTCAAAATACTGTTAGACATTGTGAGAAAATATCATAAATATAATACTTCTTTTAATGCAAAGTATGAAAATATCTGGTTTCAAGTTTATATCTTTTTGCATTTATTGTAGATTTTGGCAATTTTAACCGTCTATAGTTAACTCCCTTCCACTATAGAATTACTCCCAGGCAATGGAGAAAAGTAACACTGTCTGGGTCTTTAAACAATATTGATGGGAGCGAAAACCTTGTGAACCCTGTGAAGGCTGCTACATTGAAGTGTATTCTTCTTAAGCTCTGTGGATTTGATCCAATCTGGTTGTTATCAGATTGAACATCATTTTGTTCTGTGCCGTGAGCATGTAACCTTGGTTTTGTTCGGGTTGCTTATCAGACAAGAAGCCATGACACTTGACATGTGAGGAGGGGCACTGAGTTTATTTGCTGCTCTGTGAAGTGAGGCAATGATAGGCAATCTGCTAAAGTACCTTACAAGCTCAATTTTTTTTTAGAAGCACACTCAGATTTGTATCAGAGAAACACTAGAACCCTCAGAAGATATTGATTTATAATCCCTTTATTGTACTATAGCAGCACAATTAAGGAGCAGCAAAAACAAAGAATAAAAGTTAGCTTTGATGCCTGAACAGTAAAGATTGTTCTAACAAGTGTTTTGTCACCACTGGAGCTGGTAAGAAATGATGTGATGAATTATCAAATGAAAGGAAATCTGTGCCAGTGTGATAGTGACTGACCTTAGACCAGTGGCTATAGGGTTCGCTCACATTTCATTAGCAAAGCCTGAAGCCATGCATGGCAACCATCCAGGATCACATGGAAACATGTGTGCTGGAGGCAACAGGCCAAGGTTGAAAGCAGCCAATTAGAGCAAAAAAGGTAATGTGACTGCAAGACGGAGGTAAGTCAGCAACTACATTGAAATCCTTGTTAACCCCCCCCCCGCATCCTGTCTACGGGTTTATTGTTCTTGATTTGAGTGTTTCTCATTAGTTGGAAAATGTATTAATGTTTCAGGTATGGTTAAGTATTGACAAAGAAAAGAGAGTTTGGAAATATGTTTGTATATGTATACAGTGGGGCAAAAACATATTTAGCCAGCCACCAATTCTTTAAAAATCCTACAAGGTGATTTCCTGGATTTCATTTCACATTCTGTCTCTCACGGTTGAAATGTACCTATGATGAACATTACAGACCTCTCTCATCGTTTCAAGTGGGACAACTTGCACAATTGGTGGCTGCCAAATACTTTTTTTTGCCCCACTGTATAGGGTTTTGCATATACTGTACCTATTCATATTGTCTAAACCTTGTATCCATCCATCCATCCATCCAGGGTGGGTCAAGGATCACCCGTCCCCCTCGCTAGAGCTCCCAGGGAGGGTCAAGGAGGTCCCGTCGCTGTCGCCTCTTTACCGCCGACCGCTGTCGGTCGAGCCTCCAGATTCTTCGTCTCAGCCGGCGTCCGAGCCTCCAGATTCTTCGTCTCAGCCGCCGTCCAAGCCTCCAGACTCTCTTTGTCTTGGCCGACCTCTACCGGCCAGGCATCTTCGTCGCCACCAACCAGCCAAGCTCTTCAGCCGCTGCCTGACCCTCAGAAGAGGACCTAAGGGCTGTCTGCCTGATCTCCAGGTCCTCAAGGGAGGATCACCACGCCGTCCTCCGGACTTCCATCCAGCCAGAGGACGCCATCCAGGCCATCCGCCCGATCTCCGTCCTGGAAGGAGACTCCATCCTGGCCATCCGGTCGACCTCCTTTCAGCTAGGGGACGCCACCGGGGCCGTCCGCCCGACCCCCGTCCAGCAAGGGGACGCCACCGGGGCCGTCCGCCAGACCTCCAGGTCCTCAGGGGCCGCCCACCTGGTCGTCCGCCAGACTTCCAGGGTCGTACCCAGAAAGACTCGGGGCCCTCCTTCCATGGGCCCTCTCCACCCACCCTGGGAAGGGTGCTCCTTTTTTTCCTTCTTGCTCCTCTCTCCACGGCGTCTGGAATTCGCCTTTAAAGGGGGGGGGGTCCTGTCACGCTGCCCTATTCACTCTTCATTGTCTTCACCTGTCTCTCAAATCATTCACACCTGATCCTACTCACCTCCGGCCTTTATTACACATCACTTCCCTTCACTCAGCGCCGGATCATTACTATAGTTGTCTTCCACTCCATGGTGTGTCGTCTTCCTGCCTCTCCGTTCCTTCCGTCGTCCTCTACACCATCATCACCTCCTCCTTTAATAAACATCCTGCACCTGCTATCAGCGTCTGCGTTTGGGTCCATACTCCACACACACCCCTGACACAGTATCTCGTTAAAGCATCAAACTTTCAAGATATAACAAGATACGAAAGTTGTTAGAATGAACATAGAAAAGAACTTGCTTGTTTCAATGTCACATAAAAATATGTTCCTCTGAGAGATTACGCGTTCTTAAAAAGGCTTAAAGGAGCTCCCTCTGACTCTCTATCTTTGTTCCTGTTATGACCTTTCTCATTTAAAGAAGAACACATTTTGGTTTCAACAAGATATAAATCTTGTAAAAACAAGACAGTTTCTTGTTATAATGAGATTTATGTCTCACTAAAACAAGAAACCTTCCTTCTATAACAAGATATAAAACGCTACATAACGCTTTTTATAACTCGTTATAATGGGAAAGTTTCTCGTTTTAGCGAGATATTGCTCCTGTATTGATTTTAAATGCGTCTGTATAAAATCAACAAATATGATTTATTATTGTTTTGGTTTGGAAAACTGTAAAATTTCAACAAAGAAATCTGTAGGAACCCATCTAATTGGCTTGTTAAAAACTTTGTGGTTGTTTTTTGTTTTTGTTTTTTTTATGTGTCCTGTTTGGCAGTGTGGAGCTCAGAATTGGTGTCTGAGTACCAAGTAGAAGCCCAACAGATTTACTTTCACAAGCGGAGCAGTACAGCTTTTGCTATAGTACTCCACTTGATATATGTGTGAAAAATCTTTATTATGAATTGCTGGGGGTTTTATTTCCTGCTGTTATGGACACGGAGACGGAAAATAAAGGGGAAGAAAGAAAGAAGATGAAGAAGAGAGGTAGGAAACAAAAAGTCAAGAGAGAGGGTGAGTTGAAAATACAAGAGAGGAAGGGGAACAAATAAAACACAGGAAGACATTGAAGTCTGCCTCCATACCCACAGGACGGCAGAGAGAGGGGAAAAAACTAAACAAAACACGGAAAAGGAACATCGACAAAACAAACCTAACATCGTGAACTAAGAACTACACAGCCTCATCACACAAGAATGGATATAACAATACTACAACAATATCACAGAAAAACTCATGGTACCGATTAATCAAGCTCTAGATATGATAACCTCAGTCCAAGAATATATCTGTAAACACCAGAGACCCCACATCAATGTGTGTGTGTTAGCATGCTGGTGCATATAAGCTTTCTCCATAAGAGTGTTCGATAGTTGGTGTGAGCAGGCATCAATCCGTCTCCCAGGAATAGATGCAGATGCACGTAAAAAAAACAAAATAACAATAAAAAAAACGTTGTAGTTTTCTAACTCAATTCAGGGTTCCAAATGAGAAAGTGTGTCATAACGCAGGTCCATGAAAAGGAGTGAGGCATCCTGAAGGCCCAGCAGCTGGTGGTGGGAGGCCAATGCAACGGGAGCCTTTTCTTTTCAGGTGCTCCATCGCATGAAACCTATAGAAACAGGTGTCTGTGGTTTCGCTCCTCTTCCACATGTGCATTTACTTTCGTTGCTCCTCTCATTTTCAATCTGAAAGCTGCTAGCTAAAAACAGAGAAGCGCCTGGTTAGCACAGTGATCAGTAATTAAAAAGAAGTAGTAGAAGGAATGCCAATCAGCTTTAAAATGACATGACTGGAGACTCTGACTGAAGATTCTGCTAGAGTAACAAGAGCTTGTAGAGTACTATCAATATTTTTAACACTTTGGCCACAAATGGCCATTTTCTAAACACAAAACAAGCATATAAAGCAAGAATCAATATCACTGTTAACTGTCCATTGCTTCAAACAGAATCCATTGAAAGGACAAAAGTCAATATACTGCCACTTTCATCTCTAAAACGCAAGCTTTAACCATGATTGACTAGCTCGCCAAGATACACCCACTACCTAATTGCAATTTGCTGAGAAGAAGACAAAGAGAGGAGGCTCTCCTGTCACTGACAGGATGCCATGAGGCCTAGGGAAATTAAATTCACATCGAGAGGGATTTAATTAGACTACTTTGTATCTTTCACTGCCACAGAATCCTATTTACATTCTTTCCCATGTTACTTAGCTTCCCAGCCTTAGATATAATTGTGCGATTTATTTTAAAGGCTGTCTCTAAAAAAAAAAAAAAGGATAGTGTATATGAAAAGTTGAACGCTGGGAGATTAGATTTGTGTTTTTATCTATCAGTCTTCATTTTAATCCTTTCTCAATATGTAATATAGACTACAATGACTTGCAAAAGCATTCACATCCCTTGAACGTATCTACAACCAAAATCTTCAATCTGGTGGCTTTGGAGTTTATGTGATAGACCAACACAAAGTAGTATAAAACTGTGAAGTGGAAGGAAGGTGATACGTGGTTTATAGGCATAATTGTTCTGTGAAGGCCTCAGAGGTTTGTTAGAGAACATCAGTGAACAGTTAGAATCATAAAGACTTAAAGCAGAGTAAGGTTGGAAAACAATATCCCAAACGTTGAACATCTAACAGAGCACTGTTCAATATACCATCCTAAAATATGATGCATATGCAAAGCCTATCAAGCTCGCAGCTTCGAGCAATAGAATCACAGCTCAGAAGTCCCATAAGTTCGCCACGTGCCACAAGACAGAGCTCTGTTCACATCTGTTGGGTCTAAATTTAATTTAGCAATTGAAATACATAGCAATTGGTTTACTCACCACCTATAATTGGATATTGTTCATGTTACCATATT
Source organism: Valencia hispanica (assembly GCA_963556495.2). Classification (NCBI taxonomy): domain Eukaryota; kingdom Metazoa; phylum Chordata; class Actinopteri; order Cyprinodontiformes; family Valenciidae; genus Valencia; species Valencia hispanica. Next base: position 35,659,374 of record OY747720.1, on the reverse strand, counting down.
TCTATGTTACAAGGCTTAATGCATGCGTGTGCAGCTTAACAATAATGCAGACAGTTCTTTACTGGGATTTAAACCTATACTGTGATCTTATGCAGACTGCTTCTACAATGGGGTTTTTGTTCACCAAACGTCTTTGTGACCACAGATCTGCTGAAAACATCATACGAGTGCTGCTGTAAATGAAGGTAAAGAAGCATATAGATAATGTATATAAACTCAGCAAAAAAAGAAACGTCCCTTTTTTAGGACTCTGCATTTCAACAATATTGTGGTAAAAATCCAAATGACTTTGCAGATCTTCATTGTAAAGGGTTTAAACAATGTTTTCCATGCATGTTCAATTAACCATAATCAATTAATTAGCATGCGCCTGTGGAATGGTCGTTAAGACCTTAACAGCTTACAGAAAGTAGGCATTTAAGCCACAGTTCTAAAAACGCAGGACACTAAAGAGACTTGTCTACCGACTGTGAAAAACACCCAAAGAAAGATGCCCAGGGTCCCTGCTCATCTGCGTGAACGTGCATTAGGCATGCTGCAGGGAGGCATGAGGACTGCTCATGTGGCTAGGGCAATAAATTGCCATGTCCGCACTGTGAGACGCCTAAGACAGTGCTACAGGGAGACAGGAAGGACAGCTGATCATCCTCGCAGTGGAAGACCACATGTAACAACACCTGCACAGGATCGGTACATCCGAATATCACACCTGCGTGACAGGTACAGGATGGCCACTACAACTGCCCGAGTCACACCAGGAACACACAATCCCTCCATCAGTGCTCAGACTGTCCGCAATAGGCTGAGAGAGACTGGACTGAGGGCTTGTAGGCCTGTTGTAAGGCAGGTCCTTACCAGACATCACCAGCAACAACGCCGCCTATGGGCACAAACCCATCTTCGCTGGACCAGACAGGAGTGGCAAAAAGTGCTCTTCACTGATGAGTCACGGTTTTGTCTCACCAGGGGTGATGGATGGATTCATGTTTATCGTCGAAGGAATGAGCGTTACACCGAGGCCTGTACCCTGGAGCGGGATTGATTTGGAGGTGGGGGGTCCGTCATGGTCTGGGGCGGTATATCACATCACCATCAGACTGAGCTTGTTGTCATTGCAAGCAATCTCAATGCCTTGCGGTACAGGGAAAACATCCTCCTCCCTCATGTGGTACCCTTTATGCATGATCCTCCAGCAGGACAATGCCACCAGCCATCCTGCTCGTTATGTGCGTGAGTTTCTGCATGACAGCAATGTCAGTGTTCTGCCATGGCCAACGAAGAGCTCGGATCTCAATCCCATTGAGCACGTCTGGGACCTGTTGGATCGCAGTGAGGGCTAGGGCCATTCCCCCCAGAAATGTCCAGGAACTTGCAAGTGCCTTGGTGGAAGAGTGGGGTAACATCTCACAGCCATAACTGACAAATCTGGTCCAGTCCATGAGGAGGAGATGCACTGCAGTACTTCAAGCAGCTGGTGGCCACACCAGATACTGACTGGTACTTTTGATTTTGAGCCTCCCTTCATTCAAGGACACATTATTCTATTTCTGTTAGTCACATGTCTGTGAAACATTTTTAGTTTATGTCTTATAGTGTTGACTCTTTTAGTGTTCATACAAATATTTACACACATTAAGTTTACTGAAAGTAAAAACAGTTGAAAGTCAGAGGACGTTTCTTTCTTTGCTGAGTTTAGATAAGCTAGGTTTAAGGAGCTAGACCAGGAAGAGAATCATTGGGGAGTGTTAACTTCCTTTCTCAGAGAGCAATCAGAGAGACATCTTCGGGACCAGTCCAGACAAAGGAGAAATCCAAGAATGTTGACTGAAACCAGAGACCCAGCAAGGAGTGTCGAAGACACCCTCAACAATTAGCCAATGAGTTCAGTCCATAAGGCATTTATAACATTGTTTACTGCTAAGACAGACATCTTTGGGGAAGGACTGCAACAAAAAGCCTCCAAACTCAAAGATTCATCGATGTAAAATGTTGTGAAAGTCTGCTTTAATAATTAAATCTTTGAACTTCATCATTTTTGTCCTGACTCCTTTTTCCAGTAAGATAATTAAACCTAACAGGTCCGACTCAAACGTAAGGCTACATCAAAAATCTTTATGTGTGGCGAAAAACCAAACGTGTGCGTGCCACTGAACACATCACTCCCATATGAAACATGGTGGTGCTGTGTGTTCGTTAAAGTTAAAGAGAAGCTGGTCAGAGTTGATGGATGAAACTAAATATAAGGCAACCCTGGAAGAAAGTCTGTTAGATGCTGCAAGAGGCTTAAGACTGGAGTGGGCGTTTACCTTCTCGCAGGACAAGAAAAGATAGTGCCACGGATTCTTCACTTAGGGGAGGCCGAATACTAAATTATGCTTTCTGTTGGTCTATCACTTAAAATCCAAATAGAATACATTGATGTTTGAGGCTCCAAGCTGACAAAATGCTAAAAAGCCGAAAGTTCTCACACACATCTAACATCCCATTTTAACAATTATCAAGCAACCTGTCAGTCAAAACACTATAAAAATGTTCTCAGACATGCATTTAAAAACTGCTCCCAGATTCGCCAGCTTAACATGATCTTGGAGGCAGGATTTATCATTTTAGAAGAAGGAAGATATTCTACTGTGTAGAGATAGGAAAGGGTTGTCCCTCTTTTATGTTCAGTTTATGTGGAGACCTGCAAAAAGCAGCGGCTGATTTTCAGATGAAACTCAACACCCCCTGGACATACATACGTTTACAGCTTAAAGAGACCATTTAAGTATGGTAATACCTACATTAGACATGTTAGCATCAAACTCCTTCAGGTCTGTCACACATCGACGCCGAGATTAAGCAATGGCAGTTTTTAGCCGTGGGAGACGAGGTTTATTTTTTCTTTCATCTTGCCATTTAGCTGTTGAGTTTGTGTAAGGCAAATCTGGAGATTACCCTGTGGTCCCTTCCAGTTCACAATCAGAACTCTGAGCAGATGATTATTATATCGGATTTAAACATACGTTTTAACGCAGCTTGACATGTTCATACAGGACCTATTACATGACACTGAGATATATTATTTTAAAATATAAAGTGCCATTTAAACTAGCCAAGGTTCAACATGAATTCTTTTTTTCTTTTTTTTGTAGTGTCCATTTAGCGTGCAGAAACTGTTCCATGACTTTTTTGTTTTAGGTTTTTGTCATGGATTATTTTTCCATAGCATTGAGTTTGTTAATCCCCCCCCCATCGTAATAATGTCCCCACCACCCAGGTGCAGTAATTATAACACACCAGCTGCAGCTGCGCGTCTTTTGTGGGATTATTTTCTGACTCCGTGAATGCTGCGATGATGAACGGTATATGACGAACTGAAGGAGGAGTGTCAGAAAGAGTAGGAGGGTCTTAGAGAGGCACAGGTGAAAATCAAGGCGTCCAATACGGAAGTCAATTTCTTTAAGGTGGATTTGGATATATGACTGACTTTTTAAAAGACTTAAGGTGACAATTTTATTGGAGTGTGCTATAGAAGGGTAATATGTGCCTGGAGGAAGCATAATACCCCCCCTTTAAACATTTGGGAAAACTATGAGACAATGACATTACGGCTAAAGTACCCTGTTACGTTGCAGTTAAAAGTTAAAATTCCACACCCTTGAGCCCAGCGATTCAAAACAGGGGCATATTAAAGTTGACACACTTTCTTTTACTGCGCAAGCAGCAGGACAAGAGATGATGATACACAAAATTGGCTAAAAAAAGTTGGTCGCTGTACAGGTTGTTGTGATTCTTTGATAACATATGTAGCTACAGTATAAAGTGGTTGAAGACATGTAGACATATAGGGCAATATAGTGAATGATCTATATAATGCTAAATATTCTCACTTTTTGCTGAACTGTTCTCTTCTTAGAACACTGAAAGTCTAACAAACTATTACCTGGTTTTTCAGTCAGATTTTCTACTCAGGAAGTCAGCTTGCAGTTAGCAGCTTGTAGTTCGCTAACTGTAACTTCAAAACAATGTCACCTAAAGAGTGATAGGGGGCGCTCATGAGCGTTCCAAACAACCAAGTTAGTTTTTCTTGTAACTAAGGAAAGGCACTTTCTCTGACATCTCATTAAAAGGACTTTCAACATTAAGAAGTGTATGACAAAATTAAAGCTATACTGGAAACCTTGGCATTCCTTGCTAATGGAACCAAACACATGTCAATTTTAAAAGCCAGGCAAGATACGTTCAAACTAAATACTTCCAAATGTTTTCTGTTTTGTAATTTTAGATTTGAAAAAAAGTTGTTGATTGAAAATATGTGAAACATCTTTTAATGATATATTTTCAACTGCTGGATTATGTGTTATAGTTGTTGCTGTAATTATGTTTCTGTTTGAGACAGCAAGTCATTTTTTGTTCCCAATACAAAATCAGTGGCCAACAAAGTGTACTTTTCAATCATACAAAATACTCTTGGCAAACTAAGACACTTTTTAAAATGTTTTTGGTATATTTGTAATCCGCTTAATTTTGTCAGCGTGTAAATCGAACAGTGTAAAAACTTTGCAATGAACAGTGAAATCTCAAAGAACTTTTTGAATCAATTCAATTGAACTCACAATATTATCTCTTAACTGAATGTTTGCACAGAAACCTAGAGTGTCACAAACGTCACTCCCGGGTTTTATTATTTTCCACAAACCTTACAAAAACAATTATCTTTATTGCAGCTTCTTATAATAGAGTTGATTATACATCTGATGCACTAACAGTTCAACCCCTCTAACTGCCATACTTCAAATTATATGTATATAGAGAAATAACCCACAGGTGATACATAAAACCCGTTTCCTCAGAAAAACATCCTCCCACTCAAGTACATATAGCTCCAAATGCTCTGGATGTTACGGAAATTCTGTTATTAACAAGATATAATGATATGGCTGAGAACACACAGGGTCACAAGGAACACCTAACCACCTGTAGCATTAAATATGGTCTGCATTTTAAAAGAAAAACTCTACAGTATGTTTCATCCAAGTAGATTCAACAAAAGAGAAATATAAGTACTCATGAAGTAAGCTGGCAAATGATGCACAAATACTTTTAGTAACTAGTTCCTTTATCAGTCCTGAACATCTTTGAATGATTATTTTACTCCTGGCCATTTATGGGTGGCATGTTAACAGAAAGAAAAAAAGACACACCAGAATACAAAGTGGAAACAGTTTAAGAGCGTTGAGCTGAGAAATCTTTCATTAGCTCATGTAAATGCTGTTTGGCACATATCTGAGACCGGCTGGATGGATCGCCTGCAGCGATTTGGCCAATTCGTACACATCCCCAGGCTTCTCTGACTCCCGTTGCTTTAGTCAGCTGACAGCCTGGCCCTGAACCTGATTCCTGAATCTTGATTTCACACTGCTCCTCTATTTCTATCCTAACAGACTGAGCGGAACGGCACCTCGCAAGGAACTGCAGCTCTGATTAGAACCCAATTAGCTCCCCTTTTCCCGGGCTCCTGTGAAAGGAGGCATGTCATCTCGCTTTGAATCCTGCGCCAGACGGCACGGTCTGCTCTCATTTTCTGGAAGTTGATAGGGAAAGTTAAGACAAGTGGAAGAACTAGTCCTTTAAAATGACCTGACCTAAATGTGTGTTAGTGATCTAGGCTACAGTGTTTTCTAATTCTGAAATATATGCATAGGACTCCCTTTGGTGTGTTACTTTTCTACAATTCCAGAACAGATGGCCAAGGATGCTGAAGGTAATAACTAGTCTGAATGCTTCCATATAAAAATATTATCTATTCAGCATTCACAATTTTTTTTTTCAAATTCTCAGTTTTTGCTATATTTAATCAACTTAACATAAAAAAGTAGCACCAATTTACACTGATCTGTTTGATAACGCAAACAGATCTGATAGTTTGACATCCTGCAGTGGGTGAGAATGTTGCTCTGTAATTGATTTGGAAAAATAAAAGTACATTTTCTCATTAAGGGTGTTTTCACACCAGGAAGCTCCGTTAGTTCACTTGCTTTGGTCCAGACCAAGTGTTTGCTTTTGTTTTTTGTGATTTTTACTGCGAGTAAATGCAACAGGACCAGAGTTTCTCAACAAAAAGACGTGTGCTAAAGTCTTTCAGCCATTGGAAAGTTAAACGTAAAACCGGGAAGCCATGTTAAAACAGGTCAACATAAACAACCAATGCTGTTCTAACTGTCTTTCTGGTGCCATCGTTAATACACAGGGGTTGTGTTAACCAAATATGTTCTGTATTTGACAGTTTTTTTTAAACGGTGACGGAAAAATCTGAAAGCCGTCGGAGATTTTGACAGATTAGTGTTCACACCTCTGACCACTTGGTGCACAAACGCAGACATTTTCAACTTTAGGCACGGAGTACAGGTAACTGAATCAATCAAATATAGATTCCCATGAGAGCCTCTGAGCATCATCTCAGACCTGGACACTGTACTCAATGCATCTCATTTTCCGCGAGCTGACAGCCGTTTGAAGAAACCAAGGCTTCAACTTGACACAACCATCCCCGCCACTCACAAAACTTTTTCTTCTGATTAATTGCAGCCTTTTAGGCTCTCTCACAATCAGGCCGGGCCATTTTACAGCCTTTTTATTACAAATTTAAATGTCTTGCGATGGAATACAGTGGCGGTAAATGCCATATCCTTTCAGCATGGCAAGGGTAGGGTAATTGTCTCTGTGGCATAATCGTCCCTCAACAAAAGCCAGTGAAAATGACTGGGTTTTAACATAATAAGGAGCACTGTCATTTTAGTCCTCCCCCTCCCAGTAGAAATCCTCCCTGCCAGCATTAGTTTGCCTCCCTCTGTTCCAGGGCATGTTTATCTCCATCTTAGAGCCTCAATTTTACTCTTTTCTTCGCTGCCGATGGCCTGTAATTACACCCATCTGCTCCTTTTTGCATACACTGTTACTATTGCCGGCAGTGGGAAAAAGCAGCAAGACTTTCTTGTACAACCAGCTATAAATGTCAACGAAACACCAATGAAAGTCCGCAGAAGCAATCGAAATTTGTGGTTCAATTATCTGAGTCGTGATGGTTAAAATATTACTTTGTTTTAATATTACCTTGTTTGCTCCAAAGTATTCTTTTAAAGGGTAGACAGTTGACAGACTGAATCAATAAACGGGAAAAAAACAATGCCTGTCAGACATTGTTATAATGTAATATTATTCTGAGGCCTTTCATAATTCATTTTAAGACATTATTTCTTTCAGATTAGAATGAACTTTTAATACAAAAATTCAATGAACAAATTTGAATTTATTGTGAATAACCTATGATACTCATAGGGTCAGAATTATACATACACACTCAAATATATCTATGCACCCCTGCTAATATTTGGTAAAAGCGAGGGCCTGGTATGATTCTTCCCGAATATTTGACCACTCTCCTTATCAGACATTTAAATTTTAAAACTCTTTAAAATCCGTTGTTTTCTTGCCACAAACTAAAGATTCAAGCAGCAGTCTGTTGATTTTGAATAGGGTTAAGATAAAATCCATTCCAGAAATGTAGTATTATACTTCTTTATAAAACATGCTTTAACTCTAAAAAAAAACATTGTATCTGTGTACTGGATGATTGTCCAAATTATAGACTCAACTCTGACCAAGATCAACTACTTTTGATTTGTGGTAAATATGAAGGATTTTATCCTGGCATTTGGCTTGTCCATGTGGGCAGCTTCAACTTTCAGTAGCGCTTAAAGCTGTTGGTTTTGGAGCCAGGGCCTTATTTCTAGGTCTGCATCCTGCAAAGGTTGCTTTATGGAGGACAGTAACATTAGTGTCCAATATATTTCAGGAGTTCCATCCTGAGTAGCTGATCACTTTCCTTTCATTAAAGGTGGAAGCTTAGGGTCAGATTACTGAACCTTGGACACAGTTAAGTGTTCAAAGAGGAAAAAGTCTCCAAAAACAACCACCACCAACATTTACCTGATAAAGAAACTTCTGCCAAACCTCATGGAAAATATACACTTAAGTGCTGAGTTTGCGTCAGAAAAGCAACCAGTTTAGAACAACTCTACCAATTCTGATAAGAATACTGAAAATCCAACCATAACATTTATCCAAATATTATTGGGTGTGAATATATATATTTTCAGTAATGCATGTTTAATTTTGCGAATGAATTTTATTATAAAGTCAAATCTTTCCACCCAATTCTTTTTTGAAACTCACTAAAGTTGTATTTTATATTATCATTTTATCCTGGTAAATCAATGATTTAAGTGATTTTTCAAATGAAAAATAATACCTTCACGGGTACGATGTACGTAAACTTTTGACTAGTAATGTAGATAAAGTGGTATAAATTTATTAGATACAGGGTGCCAGCTTGTAACATTTATCTTATTATCTTCTTTTTTTCAGGATCTGGAGCAACATATCTTTCACATACACAACAATCACAAACATTAAAGTGTATTCTGAAAGGGATGACAGTACATTTCAGGCTTAAAATTAACCTGACACAACAGTGATCCAAAGAGCAATCGAGCTGGGGTGTGCAATTCTGCAGAGGAGATACATCTCCTCCACCTTTGAAGCCCATGACACCTTCAGTGTTGCTTAGAAAAAGAAAAAAAAACAACCTCTAACTGTCACACAGCTTATTTGCATCCATCCTCCTCTCTCTTCCATGTTTGCTCCTCTAATTCTCTGGCAATATTCTTCTGCTTCGCTCTGTCTGAAGAACTTAAAGGAGCAGAGTGAGTACGAAGCGATGCAATGCTGCACCTGCTATGAGGAGCTGATGTAAGAGAGGGATGAGTATGAATTAAACATTTTCCAAGGGGGGGGTGTGAGAAGGGATGGGCGTCCTATTTGTTTGAATAAATGCATAAAGTGCATGCTTGCAAAAGCCCCTAATGTTATCTGTCAGAATTCAAGGTTACCAAATCTGCAAGGAGCAAAATTATTCCTTTTCGTGTAACGCATGGTGATTAGGCTAAATAACTGCTGACAGCAACAGAAAGAGCTGGGTTCAGATGCGCTGCAGGCCACTCTGTTTGTCTGAATGTGAGAGGGAGTGTGGGTTAAGTTGGCCAACAGTGTGTGAGAGTTAATTAAGTGTGGAGCTAAACTTTCTTTTATGGTCTGAGGATTTTCTTTCCCTTTCCCCATAAACTGTAACACCTGTCCAATGTGAAATGGCTTTTACAATTTAGAATTGTCTGCATTTGCACATAAAGCTGCATTTTTCCACTGCATATAATTAGAAATACACCGAGAAATCAGTTTTAGCCAATTGGTCGGAAGATCGAAAATCTAATCTTTTCTTCCTATTAGTTAACACACCTACACCAGGTCGCCCTAACGCTAATCTCCTGTGTGGTTCCAGCTGCTGAGGGAAGAACACTCAGTGTTAGCCATGTCTACTGTTCATTCAGGCTGCAAGAGTGAGAGATATCTGAAATATCGAATTGGCAGGAGAGGTGTGAGTGTGACAATACACCCAGCACATGAGACAAGACGATATTGGGTTCACAAGAACGAGACAAGATTTCAGCATTTTTTTTATTTTTATGGAAATACTAACAACCCTTCTTTGTTTTTAGTCCTACCAATTAAAGTTTAACAAAACCACCTAGTGCAACGCTGACAGTGAGCTATGAACCTCATGCCAAGTGAGCCTCGTTTGGGGCTAACACTGTCACTTTCCTTCTTTTCTCTCAAAAACCCAAATACTGCCACACAAACCATTTAAGCATGTTTGAGGACTCTTCAAAGCTTTTTTATAAGGAAATGTTAGGTAGCCTGACCTGAGCAGACGCGGTCAACACAATGGGTAGTGCAGATAGATAGATAGATAGATAGATAGATAGATAGATAGATAGATAGATAGATAGATAGATAGATAGATAGATAGATAGATAGATAGATAGATAGATAGATAGATAGATAGATAGATAGATAGATAGATAGATAGATAGATAGATAGATAGATAGATAGATAGATAGATAGATAGATAGATCTGTCACAATAAACAATTAATGAATTAATTATGTGATAAATTCAAATGAGCTCAATATTTTTTCCAGCCACAATAATTTCTATTTACATGCTTGTTTGTTTTCCCCATGTGTCTTCCTCTTTCTACCAAAGAGACTGGATAAAAAAAAGGTATATATGGCCCAAATAGCTATAGTAGCAGAAAAAAATGCGATGTCTTGTTTAACAGAGGGTTTTTGTTGTTAGTTTGGATTTTTAATTACAAAACTCCTAAATGGTAGTTTTCCTAGTTTTTCCTGTCTGAGCCAAGTGATTAACACTTTTTTTGAAGGGCAATTTTGTTCACAGAGTTCCTCCATTTTTTTAAATGTTTTGTTAATTTATGTTAGATATTAATAATGTCTTCCAGTTGCAGTGGGAAATGTTCCTTTCGAAACAAAAGTTCATTGCTCGTTCAGAGGGTGTACATGCATTATTATTGCATTAGTTGAAAAGGGTCTCAAAACGACAATATTATTTATTGCGATCATTTGTGGGGAAATTTATCGTCCAGAAAAATTGGTTATCCTTACAAGCCTAAGTGCAGAAACTTATTTTGTTTAGAGTGTTGAGCTTAAATCATATTCAAGGCAGGTATATTTGCTTACACATACTTTTGGAGGCAATTTCTTATAGTCAAAGCAAGTGTATTTTACCACCTGACACAGAGTTTGACAAGAAATACCTTTTATTATTGTAAGATAACAATATTGTGAAAGCCATTGTTGGGAACCTTTTGGAAATCTAGAATATAACCACAAAGACTGTTTTTTAAGTAATGCTACCAGCACCTTTTGCACTAATCTCTAATATAAGATGCAAAAGACAGTTTAAATTCTAAATGTTTTTGTCCATGTTTTAAGAACAAATTAAAGGTTTATTTTGTTTGCTTTACCTTAACTTACCTTGCCTTAGGTGTTAGAGAAATTTCAGTTAATAAAATATGAACTTTAACTGAGATAATAGGTCATTTTTAATTGTAGAACCCAAGTTGTTTGTTACTTTGCTATTGTCACTGTGAAAAGTCACATTGTATGAAGATTAGTGATCGGTGTACAGTTTAACCGACCTGATAAACAACTCTGGAGTTTTCTGACTGTCTCAGCACAAAAAAAAAACATTTACAAAGTGGAGTAAGCAAAAATCACACTCATTCAGTACCTCAGAGGCTTTAGGATTAGGCTTAGCTTCTACAAAAACCCTGTTTTACAGCAACTGCTCTCTAACATAGGGGCGCGATGTCGCTTTGGGTCCTAATATAAATAAATAATGACCAACTCTTACATCAGGAAGGCTATAAAAACCATACTGAGAGCTGTTCTAATACTTTTTTCATACTGCGGCTTTAAAGGTCTCATTCGTTCGTTTTTTTTTCAATAAATCTGCTGTGGTCTCTAGTTTGAATGAAGTGGAAAAATGCTCTCTCGCTCCTGTTTCAGGAGGTTGCGGTTAGCCGGACGAGAGGTTGGGGGGAAAAGTCAGGATTCATGTTCTGCAAACGTCTCGCCTCTGATTGGCTAACACCAGTGCGACTCTCATGCTGCCTTTGAACAAATAACTAACTTAACTTACTTCACTGATGGTGTCCCAAAGACAAACTCCAAACTGTTTCTTCCTCAGCTCCTCTGTCTTGGGTAAAAAATGCAACGCTTATGTCTATGTCCACAAATAAAACAATCCCGAATGTGTTCCCCCATGTTGTAGAGTGGCTAATGGTTAGCTTCTACTAGCCAAGTTGCTAACAGTTAGCTTCTACAAGCTGAGACGTGCCCTGCACCCTCCTGGTCGCAAGATCAATACAGCCTTCCCGTGGGCGGGAAGGCAAGACCACGAATACTAATTTTCCCTGTGATGTAGAAGGGACTGGCATTTTCCAACTCACTCGTTTTTGCCATCTCTTTCCTCCTTGCGGCTAATGGAAGGAGCGGGGGTTGAAGAAAATGTTCACATTCAGCATGCATATGCAACACAGTGACCGATCGTGTTTAAAAAGGAACAAATATTACACGGTTTCTCAGTGAATGAGACCTTCAGAAAGCATAAGACATTTGTTGGTTCATCTCTAATTAAAAGTTTTCAATAACACTGGTTGGAGTGATTTCGACACAAAACTAACTTTTGCCTTTGTCTTGAAAATTCACGGAATTCGTATGTTAAATCCATGGCACATTTCAAATGGGATCAGAGAATACTTTTTATCGCTCCATTGATTCTCATTCATATTTATTTACAGTAGGGGACCTATGGACCAGAAGTACATGTGCGTGACTTAGGCTCCCAATCCAACCGCACCAGCGTTCTCTTCAACCGAGCCGAGATCTAGGTTTTTAGGCAGACCAGAGTTTGCTTCGTTACCTTTATCACACTTTAGCGTATCTACCTAGCATTTCAGTTATGTAGGAAAAAAGTAAATATCACTCTTAGCCTCAGTTATCATCTAGGATATAGTACCATGCACAATTTTATCACCTGTTAAGCCAGGCTTCCACAGATTGTTGACTGTGTTGAAAAACTTTGCATTATGAGCATCACAATCCTGAATCACTGTATAACTGTGCATATGCACCGCTTCACACTATGCAGACGCTCTGTCTGCTTTACTGAGAATTCATGCATCAGCACATGCAGAATGCTTGAAGTGACGCCAACTGAAGGCAACCTGACCTAAATTCTGATTTATTCAATATTGTGACCACTTGGAGAAATTCTTTCAACATGTACAGGGTATTAAATTGCAAGCCACACATGGTGAGATGATTCTTCAACTTTAGGGAGGAAATCAAGATGATGAAATTACAGCAAATGTAACATCTCATTCTGAAGCAGAACATTGTACATTCTACTCCCTTCACCCCAATACATGCAATATACAAAACAAGGGTTCATCAAGTGCATCACACATACTTCATACACGACAAGATGAAGTAACACGCTTTAGAATTTCTGTTAAGAACCACATACAATGTGTACTGTACAAGATACAGTAGGAACAGTGTAACAACTGAACTGTGACCTTTAACTCAACCATGACCTGTAATCGATTTGTTGGATTTAAGCATATCATTAAGAGGAGCAAAACAGACCAATAAAGAAATACAGAAATAAACTTGTAGGGTATTGATTATTTCTTGGGGTATAAATTAATAATTCAGTTAAATGAATTTGTTTGCATTATGAACTTAACAATGTTATGGAGAAATTAATGAATTCATTGCTCTGGGGTGGCAGTGGCTCAGGAGGTTTGGGGTTCTTCCTTTAACCGGTGGGTTGCGGGTTCAATCCCTGCTCTGTCAAACTCAATTATCCTGTTCATGGCTGTTCTGTTTTTTGTGTGTAGTCTAGTTAGTGTAATTATTAGCACACAATACATTCTGGGATGTGCCAGCCACTTGGCGGGTGGCTGGAGTTGGGTGCTGTTTGCTTTTGTTTGGCATGGATTCTGACCAGCGGTTTTGGCTCACAGAAATCACATTTTTAACCACTTAATGAAAAGCAAAATATGCATAACAACAGACTACTTTGGCCAACTAGGCAAATTTTTCTGAACATAAAAGTGAAATGACAACTCCTTCAAAGTGACTGTAGTACAACATGTGGTCTTATTCAGCCATTGTTTCTGATAGGAATAACTGTAAAAAAAAAAGAAGAAAAAAAAGAAAGGAAAATGTGAATGTGTGCAGCTTATTGGAAATTTACCTTCGCCAAAATGCACAAAAACATGGAATTATAATGAGGAAACCAGAATAAATCTGATACATCACTTGAACTCAAACTATGCAATCCCAAGCGGAAGATGTTCACGGATGTTGCGTTGTGATGCTGTGTTTAATCTCATTTCATGCCACTCACAAAAACTGCTTAGAGCTATTCCTGAGGCATGAATCAGTTTTACCAGTCACATTTATTAAATATGCAAACATTCCTTTTTGTGTAGGATTTTATTTGTACAATTACCACATTACAATAACCAGGAACACGTTTATTATACATTATCACTGACTGAAATGCTGCCGGTGAATCCAACTGCAATTTTGGTCAAAAGTATGTTAATATTCTGTCAATTCCAGGGTTTAACATGGGAGTGATCTGGTATTTATTAGGTTTTTAAATTATTTCAATCTAAACCCAAGACTGCAAGTGTCAGGGATGTGTGTGTGGAGTATGGACCCAAACGCAGAAGCTGAGGAAGTGCGGGATGTTTATTAAAAGGTGGAGGAGGTGATGAGGACGACGGCAGGAACGGAGAGACTGGACATCGGGCAGGAAGACGACACACCATGGAGATGAAGACACTGTGTATGATCCGGCGCTGAGTGGAGAGAAGTGATGGGGTTTAAAGGCCGGAGGTGAGTAGGATCAGGTGTGAATGATTTGAGAGACAGGTGAAGACAATGAGGAGTGAATAGGGCAGCGTGACAGCAAGTCCACACATCACCAATTATATGAAAGTATTTATGAAATAAATGTGAAGGCAAAATTGAATTTGTGAAAACTAAGTACACCCTCAAAAACTAAGGAACATAAAACTGCAGATGCACCGATAAGAGATTGGCGGCCAATTTTTGACTGCTAGGTTTGTTACCAATTTTAGCCGATTACTATTAAAACTAGGGCTGTCAAACGATTAAAATTTTTAATCAAATTAATCACAGGGTAGCTTTGAATTAATCACGATTGATTAACATTCCTAAATATGACTGAAAAACTAACATTTTGGGTGTAAATAAAGGACATAACTGGATGCTTTTGCTCCTTTTTAAAGGAAACAGGAGATCCATGGAACTTTTGTTTTGAACTCCACAATCATATTTATGTGTGGCCCTTTTAACCTATTTATCTTTTAGCCAGTTGTTAAAGCAAACTAACTGGTTAATATTTTTTGAATGTAAAGCTGACCATTTCTTATTAATATTGGACAACCCTGAGCATCCTGTTCATGGGACTATTCTGTAACAACAAAGTCTTTTCACTCAAAGGCTTCAATTGTTTTGCTGCAACACAGACTGCTACAGGAAATCCTTCCTGCACACAGCCATAAGGATCTATAACAACTCCTTGAAGAATTCAATAGTATGAGCTACAACAACACTTATTTTCCCTCTGGGATCAATAAAGCATTTTTGAAATGAATTGTATTCTTCTGAACAATAGAGGGATTATTTGCTTATAAACATGAGCGCCAAATGGTGTGGAACTGAACCTTGACATAACTCCAGTTCCCACTGTTATTATTTGTGGTTGTCTTGCAGCCGCAGTCTTGGTTAGCTATGTTAGCTCGTTTGTTAGCCAATCCTTACCTGATGTGAAGTTATCGCTGCAGATTGTTGCGCTTTTATTCATCTGCTCGTTCCAATCGCTTCTTCTGATCATTTACAACACCTGATTGTGTCTCTTTCTGCAGACTAAACGCGCAGTAGAGCAGGGAGTGACACAGACCGATAATCCCTCTTTCTGGTCTGTGACAGAGAAGAAACACTTACATGGAACCGTGGATGCAGTTCAGGTCTGCCATGGTCATCCTGTGCATGCGTTAATGGCGTTAAAAAATGAATCACGTTAATTCTACAAATTGATCAACCTGCGTTAACGCGTTAATTTTGACAGCCATAATTAAAACCTTTAAATAATGGTATTTTAGATATTATTTTCTAGTATTTCTGCCAAAGTGGTGAATAAATTTTTTTAATGGAAACAGGAGATTGTGAAAATGTTTATGAATGAGACAGAGAAAACAGTCATTGTTACACAGGATTGCAGTGGACCCCGGTATTTGCAGGGGTTAATGACCACAGCCTGCGAAAAGGTTACATTTGTGAATACTGGATACCCCCTCTAAAAACTGCCTTTTTTAATATTTCAAACATTTAATATACCTTAATACACAGCATAACAACCATCCTCCCACTACCACAGAAGCTAGCATCAACATTCTTCCTCATTCTTGCTCTTTAGGATACAGAGAAACAGCGGCAAGGAAAATAAATGGCGCTCCAAGATTTGGCTGCAAATGCCAGCCGATAGCAAGTCAAGTATCATTGCCCCAAGCTGCATTTTCTTATATTTAGATATTCTCTACGAAAAATATCTGTGTCCGTAAATGTATCCGTAAATGTTCTACAGATACGTTCCACAAAAAAAAATCGTAAATACTGAATCGCAAATCGAAGTTATAGGCACTAGGAATATCCCAAAGTGCTTCACACTACATTCAGTCATTCACCCATTCTTACACAAATTCACACAATGGTGATGATTAGCTACATTGTAGCCCCAGCTGCCCTGGGGCACACTAACAGATGTGAGGCTGCCGTACACTGGGGCCACCGGGTCCACTGACCCCCACCAGAAGGGAAGGTGGGTAAAGTGTCTTGCAGATTAGTAAGATTAGACAATTAAAGGGGCTACATGCAATTTTCTGAAATTTAAACTCGCGACTGACCCCATGTGGCCAAAAAACGGAACTGCTCTTCCTTTCTGCTCGCTCTCGCAGCGCGCGCTCGTACGCCGGTCGCTCTCAATCTTTGATTTTTTTCAGGCACTTGTCAGGGGTTTAACTTTCTTAGTCTTATGTGGAGTTACTGTTGGTGTCAAAGTTGTCCTTGGTCTCTTCTGTGTATTCGCACAATCCATTGAACTGCTTGAAGTGCTGACTAGCGGTGGTAGCAGAGTGATCTGAAACATTTAACAAGAACGCGCTTGACGTCACATCCGCAGACAGCACGGGAAAATCAGACCGGACAGATAATAGAAAAAAGTGGATACAGGCTTATAGGTGCACCCACTGTGAGCTGACAAGGTGTCATTATGCTCATCAGGGATGTTTGAGTCATAAATGGTCAAATAAAAAGGCTATTGTTATGTTTATTTTGGGGGAAAAGTTGCATATAGCCCCTTTAAGCGCTAGTAACTTCCCTACAGAATAAGGTTCCTTAACTTAACTGTGAGATTTCTAAACAAATTTAGCCTTCCAAATTCAACAGGTTTCATAAAAAGCTACATTTAAAAGGTTAAAAGAATAAAAGGAAGTGATTTTAGTTTAACATGTTAAGCCTTCCTGTCATTTTCAGAAGTTAGCTCTGGGTTTGCCCCATTGCCAGTTTGACTAAATGCCCCCAAGGTGGGTAGGAACTGATGTCCTACAACAGGTGGCTCCTTTTCACACCAGAAAAGAGTCCAAAACAAGTATGAAATTGTGAGGATTCAAAACGGGCAGCACTAACTAAAGTCTCACTTTCTGTTGTAGCAGTTTCAATGACCAGCTGAAATACTACGGTAGGAAATACAGCTCCTTTTAAATAGCTTCCTACACCTCTGGGGTTCCTCTGCCTGCATGTGAAACACCTTAGCAGATACTTCATTCAGCAACCACTTCCACTGCACACAGTGTTGTAGTTAGGACGATCTGGTAGCATTTAGGTATGGTCCATTACTGTATATCATACGGAATTTAAGCAAAATTGTAGTAAAAACTATAATTTTGCTAATTTATACTTTGATACCAATTAGAAGGTGCACTCAGACCAGTTTGATGACAGATTATGTCTTTTTCTTCACTAGAAGACAATCAAACAACAAATTACATTTGAAATATTTTGTTGGTGAAGTGAAAAATCTTCAATTTCGGTTGTTATAGCTGTTTTCAAGCTATAATTGCACAAGTTTCAACACACATGTCAAAAAGTACATCAAAGAGAAAATGAATGAGATGAATAGTGTTTGGTTAGACAAAAACAACTGTCTAAAATAATAAAAATACACAATGTTTTGCAAAACTCAGAGGCTTTGCCAGTTTGCTTAAAAAGAGATCTTCTGTTACAAACAGTGACAAATGAAAATAGCTAGTGACACATAAGGATAATTTGCTAATTGTAATCATCTGGACAAGAGAGTTAAGCAGTGATGAATTACCTAATAATGGATTGTAATCAGCATTCACTCAGTGCTGCACCCAAATAACAGTCATTTTAATTAATTAATTTATTGGTCATTTGGCTGTTGAGTCCATAAATTATGAAATTATAACAACTGTTCTGTTTCACCTAAACAAATGATGTCGTAAAAACAGCTGAATGTTGCCAATTTGATCAGTTTGCTGTCAGATTCTCTGCGGAAAATTTTAAATTAGATGCAGTAACTTTAAAACCAGAATAAAACTTGTTTTGTTGTCTTCCGTGATATTACTACAGTTTTTATGTTTGTTTTATGTTATAAGCAAACAAAGTTTTGGGGTGTGTCTCTAATGACTTTGCTAAATTAGAGACTGATATGTTCAAACCTAAGCTAATTTGGGATGGATAGAGTGTGAGCAGCATCTTCACAGATTCTCAATTGGATTCAGGTCTGGAAGTGTGAGGCTATAGCAACGACAGCCTAAAATTAATCTATAAATAAATATTAGAATTGAAAAATATGATTGTGACTGAAAGTTTTAACACTGACTGAAAATTGTTGTATTGAAAGTGAAGCAAAAGTGGATTGTTTAAAAAGATTAAGTGAAACTCTAAATATAAACAGTAAAACAAATAATTATCTTAAAACCAAGTTTTTGCATTAACTGTTCTTATTTCACACACTAGTGTTGGTCTCAATAATGAAAGCAAATGCCGAACACCAAAGCAGTGACAGGGAATTGAAACTGAAAAACAGCACCATTTAAAAATCTTTGTCTTCACAAAAAAAAAAAAAAAACCTGCGTGGAAACTTGATTGTAAGTTACTGGTTCTATTGTATACATTTAGAGTATCAATGGATCTTTCTTAACTATCGATTTTGTTTCACTTTCAAAGCAACATTTTTCAGTACATTTATTTCAGAGTCAATGTTAATATTTTCAGTTACAGTTACGATTTCCTTTTAAGCTGCCATCGTTTTAGCCCCATATTGGAACTTGACTGGGCTGTTTCAACACAAAACTGCTTTGATTAAAAACAACCTACACCCCAATTTCAAGGTTTTTTTTTTGTTTTTTTTTCAGGACTGCCTTGTATTTAGCATTGTCACGCTACGGATCAACCCTAACCAGCTTCCCCATCCCTGCTGGAAAAAAAAAACAATCCCACAACATTATATCATTTAGGCTTTCATTTAACAATAGCTCTCTTCTAGGCACATTTCCATAAATACAAGATTTATGGGAGACATAATTAAAAAGTTCTCTTATTTGCCATCTAAATTGTGGATTTCTAAAGCTTTTCCAGAGTTAACAAGGGGCTGGCAATTATTTCTAATTACTATTAAGGTGCTTCTGAATGCAATTGTTTGCACTTGATTTTTTTTTCAAAGGGTATCTCAGGAAATAGATTTTTATCTCTTTAAAGGAAAATGTTATATCTGCTTATACATTCCACTTCCCAACTATGCACTACGTTGTTTTGGTCTATCACATTAAATGACAATAAAATGAAGTGAAATGTGTGGTTGTGATGTGACAAGATTGGACAAAGCTCATGGAGTGTGACTGTTTTCTCTTTTAGGTCAGCTGACTGAAACTGATCCTCCAACCGAAAGAGAAGAATAAAAGATGCAGTCATGTCTCTTCTATCATCACCCCACCACTCCTGGACCCAGGCACTGCTAAGTCGTGATGCGGGAAATAGATGTCAAACCCATCTTCAATCATCCAATCTCATCATTACTACTCATCAGTCAATCACTGCCATTTATAAACATCTAAACCTAATATCTGAAGCTCTGATATGTTAAGCTACAAGAAGAACGGCAACATAAAAAAACAACAACATGCAGATAAACCCCGCTGGCTAATTGCAGTAATGACTGCAAAGCAGTCAGAGTCGTGCAGGCGGATACTCACTGAGGCATCACGGGCCTAAAAAAGCTAAATGAAATCTGAAGAATGCATATGCATGTCTTCTCCCTCACAGCACAAGTTGAGCGTCATGAGTTAATGACATGCGCCGCTCTCACATACATCAACTTGACAAACCGCGCTTCATCAGAGGAAGATGTTCATTAGATTGGATGGTTATTACTGCAGGGCCCGATCGCGGCGGGCACCATTTAAAGCTTGGTTAACCCCCACCAACTTGTTGAGCTGCATGTCTCTATGTGTCGGAGCTCAAACAGAACGTCCGCCCAGACTGAGAGCCCCTCCTCGTCTATGCAGTCAAGCTGACCACCTTCCTTTTTCTTTTTCTTTTTCTTTTTTCTTCAACCTTCAGGCTAAAGTTTCCTGTAAGTGCTTTGACCCCCCCCCCCCCGCCTCTTTCTGCATCTGATGGACGGGATCATGGAGCCCTGGCAGGTACACTCTTGCCGTTTTGACACATACCCCTGACAAGGTGAGAAAATCTGCAAAGAAAAGACAAGGAGTGCAACATTCTGGCTTCACTTGTGCCCTGACTGACAGCCAAGCGTGGGGGGGGGGATCCGTGTTTACATGCAATGTGAAAAAGTGAGGCGAGGCAAAGGGGATCGGGTCACATTAGACCCTCTTTCCGTTTGGGAAGGTGTTAGAAACAGGTGCTCTCCGTGGCGTGTGGCGGAACATCGCATCTTCAGAGCACCTCGGTATTTTCAGCACTGCTGTCAGTGCGCCCCGGAGAGCGTGCAGCAGAGGCAAATGGAGTCTGAGATGCAGAGCTGTCATCGTTTAGGCCATAAATCTTTCAAATCCAACCCCCCCACACCCCCACCCCCACCCCATCTGTACATCCGGGTTAGAGACAGCGTCGCTCTGCAGGAAGGTTTATTTCTCCCAAGGAGAATGTTGCAGATTTCAGTGCGGGAAAGTCAGGGGAAATAAATCAGAGCTCTTAGCACGTATTAATTTGACAAGCTGAGAACAACACGGGCGTTGGGAAGGGGCAGAGTGAGGTGTGAAGACAAGTGTGTGTGTGTGTGTGTGTGTGTGTGTGTGTGTGTGTGTGTGTGTGTGTGTGTGTGTGTGTGTGTGTGTGTGTGTGTGCGTGCGTGCGTGCGTGTGTGGCTGTAGTGCCTGTGGTCACTGCTAATGAACTCAGTGTTTGATTTGCTTGTGTACACAACTTTCAGTGGTGTGTTCTGTATGGCCTCTTGTGTGGACACAAACATAGAACTTGTGTGCACATGCCAGTGGCGCCATCGGTGTGTGTGTGTGTGTGGCGGCAAAAATGGTGGGGGGTGTGTGGGGGTTAATCCTGGCCTTAACATTTTTACATGCAGGCTATTTTTTTTTTTTTATGAACGTCAATTTAGGACTGGGGAGTACAAGTCGTTGAGTTGCAACAATTATTTATTTATTCATACATATGTTAATATTTGACTTTGAATGTGAAAATGTGAATATCATACTGAAGTACATGTTTTGCATTGAATCATTGCAGAGAGAGGGATATACATCAGCTGTTTATTTCTGTTCATTTTGGACTGCAGCTAATGAAAACCCAAAATATAGTTCCTCAGACAATTAAAGAATTACAATTACAATATATATTTTTTTTTTCATTGCAAAAAAAGTACGACTACAGCACGTACTGAAAACTTGGTTGGGGTTCCGTTTGCATAAATTACATGGAGGGGATCAGGTTGTTGCCTAGGTTTCCTTAATAGTAGCCTTCAGCTCATCTGCATTTATGGCTCAGGTGTCTCTCATCTCCTTCTTGACAAATAGCCAGTAATTCCCTATGGGCCAAGTCAGGTCAGTGTGCTGAGCAGCTAAGCGCAGTGATACCGTGGTTATTACAGCTCGTCAGCAGAGGAAACATCAGGTGCTCTGTGGTGTGATGGTAGATGGCTCCCCAAATCATCATTCTGTAAAAACTCCAAAACTTGGATTACATCCCTCTCCACTCTTCCTCCAGACTTCAGGATTTTTATTTCAAAATGTGAAGCAATTTTTTTTTTTTTTTTTTACAGAATTTCAAAATATTTTGAGCACTGAGCAACATTCCAGTCCTTATTCTCCTTATAGTCCTGGTGAGAAATTTTCTCTGGCTCAAACGTGGCCTAGGCTGATGTTTGATGGCCTTTGGTTATTCCTTTGTGTGTGCACTGTTTTACTTCCACACTTTTTCCTTCCACTTGACTTTCTATTTTTATGCCTGAATACAGCCAGCGTATTCGGAGGGATCTGTTGTGGCTTACTCTTCTTGCAGGTGGTCTCAATGGTGGTCTGCTGGAGCACGGGGGGTATCATCAGTCCAACCTATGATTGTGTAGGCATAACATGACCACAACACTTTTGTGCTATCCATCCCATTAGATGATCCTTCTTACTTTTAGAGAAAATATAGATGTTACATAACGGAAAGAAGTGCAAGGTAGTTTTTTTTTTTTTTTTTATCAGGGAAATTACTGGGGAAGAGAAACCTTTTTGGATACCCTTGTTTATTTAGATGCACCTGTATGTGATATAAATATCTTGAAATATTGGTTTGCCTCTATTACCCCCCCCCACCACCCTAAGATTAGTCAGCCCCACCAGACCATCCATTTTAAAACTTTCTGGAGCCGCCCCTAGCACACATACACTCATAAGCAGCAGCTCAGACTGTGCCTTTCCTCTCTCTCTCTCCTGCGCACAGCTCTGCCCAGGCAAAGAAAATCACCTGCAGAGGCAGGTGCACACACGCACACTAGATCACGCGCTTTTCCCTCACGCAAGCACGCACACACACAGCGACACTTTGACACACACTTGTCTGCACTGGCATAGTGAAATCCAACAAAAACGGGCATTTCCCTTAATTCACGCAGGGAATCGTGTCCTGAATGCAACTTGAGCCAAAATGTCTAACCATTCGCTGCGTCTCACTCAGACACACAGCAGATGTTCTTCACCGAATTTCCATGCGTGTTTTTCTGTGGGGGGGGGGGGGGGGGGGGGGGGGAAAGTATTCTCTTTCCCTG
This sequence comes from Valencia hispanica, assembly GCA_963556495.2. Classification (NCBI taxonomy): domain Eukaryota; kingdom Metazoa; phylum Chordata; class Actinopteri; order Cyprinodontiformes; family Valenciidae; genus Valencia; species Valencia hispanica. The sequence continues at coordinate 35,636,498 of OY747720.1, read as the reverse complement.
CAAAATAAAAAAAATACCTTCACAACTGGCTGATTCTTCAGGGAAATCCTGCGTCCAACTTTATGCGCACGGATGAGGACGCCACTACAGCACTAAGGAGCATGAAGATGAGACTGAAAACAGGTCAGACACGCTCTGCAGCGAGCATCCCCGCAGCTCCCAGCATTCATCCCGCACAAGTTCAGCCGCTTTCGTTCCAACTTACCGATGAGAGCCAGATGAAGAAAGTACAGTCCGAGGAAGTCCATAATGGAGAGGTGGATGCAATCCCGGGCGAGAGGAGAGACGCTGTGCGTGGACAGTATTTTAAAAAAAGAAGGGCTCCCCTCCTTCTGTTGTAATTGGCACCGAAATTAAAACGCGAACGAATCGCAGCTATTTCTCAAGTGATGACTGGCCACTTGCGCTGACGCCGAAATCCACAGCAGTGCGTGAAAAAACAGCAGCGGAGCTGAGCAGCATTTTTTTTTTAAAGGAGTCAAACTTTTTTTTTTCTCTCTCTCTCTCTCTTTCTCTCTCTCTCTCTCTCTCTCTCTCTCTCTCTCTCAATCTTTTTGTGTTTGTCTGGAAGGCGATTACAGCTCCGACATGTAAAACACAGAGGTTGAGAATTCTGAAACAAAAAGAAATAAATAAAGCTATTTGTGTTTTGTTTCAAATATTGCGCCTATCCGAACATCCCAGACTGCTCCATCCGATCCGTCCCGAGCGGCTGTTTTCTCTCCTCTTCGCCTCCACCTGCGCGCAGCCTGGAAACTGCGGATGAATCACTGGCGCGTCGTTTTTTTCCCCCCTTTCTCTTTTTTTTTGCTCTTCTTTTGCGCTCTCCGACCTGAGAGGCAGTCCGTGTGATCCTCTGCTGTAAAGGCGGCCCCGGCTGCTGGAGGTGCCCAACCCACGTTTAAAATAATATATATATATATATATATATAAAAAAAAAAAAAATCCAATCCTGGCCAAAGTTGAAATAGGCCAAGTGAAATCGATAGCCTATTTCATACAGCCATAAAATGAAAAAAAAAAAAAAAACTGGAAAATGGTGCATAGCCTGTTCTACGAGGGTGTGGGTACAGTTCATCTGCTCTTTCTCCTGATTTGGTTTTTTTCTTCACCTTAAAAAACAGAGAAACTTCCAGTAAAATTGAAGGAGAATCACTGGTTTGTATTGATGTGTTTGGATAATCTTTTAAAGGCCCTGCCGAAGTAGAGTCATTGTGTTTATGTAACAAAGAAGAGGCCACACTCTTTTACCATGACCCATTTGAGGCGCTACAGCCTGATTGCAATCAAAATTATTCCTATTTGCCAAAATGCCACAATAAAGAGAGAAAGAAGATGTCAAGTATTTATTTGAGAATGTCTTCAAAGCCACTCAGGGTGCTAAACACAGAAGACTTTTCTTTTTTCTGCTGAGTGTTTGTGCCAACCTTTGCATAGATGGCGAGCCAAAAAAGAAAAAAAGAATCACTGCTGCAGACCGGGTCAAAATTATACAAACACCCCTACTGACATTTGACTGAATGTCCTATGGCTTGTTACAGCGAAACTACACAGTTCTTGTGGCCATCAACAAGTTTCTGGCATAATTTTGGTTAAATTTTCGACTATTCCACTTATCAGACCAGGGAGAACCATGTCAGGAATCTAGGATTGATGTCTATGTTGTATGGGTTTTTTTTCCTACTCCTACCTGAAGGGTTCCTACTGGGTTATGAACTACTGGTCTCCACTGGAGGGCGAACACCTGTGGTCCATCAGGTCATTAGCTGTTGGATAAAAGGAGCTGGCTGCCAGTCATTGGACATCTGAGTGTCTTACCTCTTGAGGTATCCGCTAATTACTTCAAGACTCCTTCGGTGTTCAGTTCCTGTACTCCAGCTTCTCAGCTCCCTGTTGAAGTCTGGGATATTCCTCCCACGACTGGCAACCATTGGCTCCTCATTACCACCACCATCATTCTCCATTGATCTGCCTGTCCGCTCTCAAACATTACTCTACCACCGCTCCAGCTTATGCCATCATCACTCCCTTGGATCTCTTGAATCACTTCACAGACCCACTATATGGATTCTGCTCATTTCTGCTCATTCTGACTGGCGTTCTCCATCAACTGCAACCCGTGAGCCTCACCTGATTCATTCTACTATTCCACATCACCTGTCAACCTGTACTCACCTCTCGACCCCTCCTCGCAATGTTCCTGTGCCTCCCAAGCTCTCCCTGGATGCAGGTTCAGTCTACAACAATCCTCCATTTACAATAAACTTTGGTAAATTTTACTCCTATTCTCCGGAGTTGTATCCCGCATGTGGGTCAGAAAATTGACGGCAAATATCACACAACTCTGAATCTGATCGGTCTCCAGAGACGGACCTGGCTTTTATCACAGGTGATAGATTTTCAATAGAACTGAGTTTGGGACTTTGGGGAGTTAATTCAATAAGCTTTATGAAAGCTTTCAAAAACTATTTCTGCTGTCTCTTTGGGATAACTGCCTTGTTATGACACCCAACTTTGTCCCAGTTTGAAAAGAGATTAGTTGTAGTGTTCAAAAACAGCCCAACAACACCCAAAGCTCAAGCTGATCAGAAACTGGAAGATACTAGAACACCAATGTCATTTTTTAAACTGAATTCAACATCTGCGTTGATTGAGAGAGTACTGACCAAGCCCCTGCTTCACAACCTGAACCTTCAAGAGTGACTGAAATTTGCAGCTGGCTAAACTTACATGCTTTTTGGAGAAAGTTTTTATAGTCAGATGAGACAGTGATTGAGCTGTTTGTTTTGAAAGTTAGACACAGTTGTGTTTTCCAACACAACAATGACGCCAAACACCCCTATATAAACTGGGTTTGGAATTGTCAACGAAGACTCACATTAGGTTCCTGATATGGTTCTGAACTCAGCCACATAAAAGAGCAGTGAACAATGTGTAAAAGTCAAGAATCCAGTCAATTTAAATGAGCTGTACCAATTGTGATGAGATTATTGGTAAAAATTTCAGAATCATAGTAGGGTCTTGTGGATGGCTAGAAAAAGCTGTGGTATCCATGCAGCTTCCTAAGGGACAATTTATCAAATATTAGTTGGGTCGATATACACTGTATTGTCAAAAGTATTCGTCCACCTCGCCAAAACACTGAACTCAATCACTTCTATGTGTAAAACCCAGCACCTAGACTTCCAGACTGCTCCCTACAAACATCTTTCAAAGATGTCGTTCCCAAAAGCTCAGGAAATTCCAGCATGGTACCGTTGTGGGATGCCTCTAGTGCAATAACTCCAGTGGTGACATTTTCTCACTACTAAATATCCCACGGTCAACTCATAACAAAGTGGAAGGGATTAGGAATGACAGTAACTCAGCCACAAACTGGTAAGCCACGAGGCCAAAGTAAACAGCTACAGACCATCCAACTTTTATGTAGCCTTCACAATAGCTCAAGCACTGTTCCTAGAGAGCTTCATGCAATGGGTTTCCATGACCGAGCGGATGCTTCCAAGCCTTATGGTGGTGTAAAACATGCTGACACTGGACTATAGACCAGGGAAAATGTGTTGTCTGAAGTGATGAATCATACCTCTCTGCCTGGCAATCCAGTGGTCGAGTCTGGATTTAGCAGTGGCTAGAAGAACAAGACTGACTGCTATGTGTCAACTGGAAAGTTTGATGCAGAGGGAGTTATGGTGTTGGGCTAAGCCCCTTAGATCCATTGAAAATATTTCTTAATACTTCAGCATATCAAAATATTTTAGAAAATGTAATACTCTCAACGTTTTGGGCATAGTTTGGAGAAGGCTCCTTCCTTTTCCAACATGACCCTGTTCCAGTATGAAAAGCAGGGTCCATAAAGAGATGGATGGGTGGGTTTAGTGCAGAAGAACTGTACTTTTCTGCACTGAGTCCCAATATCAAGCCAATGGAAATCCTTTGTAATGAATTAGAGCAGAAGCTATCAACCAGACCTTCTTATCCAGCATTAGTGTCTGACCTGAATAATGACTCCTAAACTTTGTGGAATGTCTTCCCGTAAATGTTAAAGCTGTTATAGCTTCAAAAGGTGGGCAAAAAACATATTAAATCCGATAGATTAAGAATGGGGCGTGACTTATGTTCATACTTTGGGGAATGAGTGTATTCTTGTCTGTGTCTATAACTTTAACCTGTATAGATGAGAGTAAATTAGCATTAAATTCAAAGTTGCAACTAGTTCTTGTTTGTGTTTTGTATCACTTTCCACTTCAAAGCCAAAAAGCCATTCAAATGCCTTTTTTTTGCAGTCCATTAGGAATGTCATGCCAATTCTGAAGGTACCATATGAAAACCGGCCCTGTCTTTGAAGAATCCTGCTGCTCTCCTTTCAATACAAAACTAAGAGCAATCTGTTTTTATCTGGGTTTTTGGGACAGCAGCAGTGATTGACGCATTAGGCAATCTTTACGGTGATTATTTTGAGATGTAACCCACTTTTTCCTCATCTTCTGTTCAACACGCCCAGAACATCTTGTTTAGATCCAGCAGAAGCAGCATCTCACGTCAAGATGCATTTACTTAAAATCTTGTGCACCGACAGCTGCTTTGCGTGTTTCGTTCTAACATTGCTTTTTATTTTTCGGTCAGAGTTTGAATTTCTTTCAAGCTGTTAAACTCCCACAGCTGACAAATTAAATTTTGAGCAGTTGCCCTGTTGGGAGTTGTTTTCCCTTCTCGAGCTTATTCTTGGAAGTTTTACAGCTTCTTGGGGACACTTTTATCTGAATGCTTGTTTGTGCAGTGAGTAAAAAAAATGATGCTGCTAATGGAAACATAACAAAATTGACGCTTAAAAAAAAGAAAAAGAATAAAGCTGTAGAGCCTTAGACACCACAAACCTCTTTTAAGCTATCTAGTCTTTTCAAAAAGAATGTAGCCACACTGTAACTCTGGGGATCTGGTTACTGAGACAGTGGGAGGGCTGAGAGTAGAGAGACTGCAGGGGGTGAGACGTATCTGGGTGGATTTTTCCTCCATTGCCAATTGCGAGAGTTTCTAACAGGCTGCTGTAGCTTTTGTCATTGATTTTTCCACCAAAAAAATCCTAACTGTTTCTTTAAAACTGTCTTTAAATCTGTGGGGTTTTCCCTGCAGCCTGAGGTTGCTTTCAATTACCTTAAGGTTATGAACATAGTCTCTAAAGTAACCATTTTATTAAAACACTTTCCTAGATGCCTAAACATAAAAGTACTGACCAAGACAAAGTACAGCATAACGTTTAATGGAATGAATACATGTTTCTCAGCATCTTTATCAAATAAAAATGTGAAGTGCAATTTAGCTCTCTTTATTCAGATACCCATGTAAAATCTGTTGCAACTAATTGCCTTCAGTAGTCACCTAATTAATAAATTGGGTCCACTGTTTTGTGATTTATTCTCAGAATAAATCCAGCTGTTCTCCAAATGTCTCAGAGGTTTGTTAGAGAACCTTAGTTAAAAAGCAGCATAAAGTGAAGACTCCAACAGCACTTGAAATGCTAAGAAACAACTTTGTCAATAGACCAACGCATTTGGGCTTGTAGCCTTTCCTCGGGGTTGTGAATGACACTTCAAGTGTTGCTGGATTCTTCCCCTTGGCAGATTTTCTACCCTCTCCAAACGTTACAAACTTTTTGGAATACAGTTAAAAAACAGCAACACAAAAATCAAGGAACATGCCAGGCAGGACAGAATTATGTGCACAGTTAGGTTATTTTCAACATCCCGAGCTTTGAAGATATCACACAGCATTGGTCAATCCACCATCTAAGAATAGAAAAGAGTAAGGTACAACTGCAATACTACCAATACCTGGTCATTCAGCCAAACCGTCAGGTCGGACATGGAGAGCATTATTCAAAGAAGAAGCCAAGAGGACCATGGTAACTAGGGAGGAGCGCCAGAAATGCATAGCTCACATGGCAGAATTTGTTCACCGGATAACTATTATGTGTGCATTCCAAAAATCATATGAAACTCAGTGTTTGCAGAATTGTGCTGTGAGAGGTTTTTCTTCAGGACAAGTATGGAAGCAGATCACAGATGATGGAAACATGGGTGGATCTAATTACAGACCAACTTTAGAAGAAAATGCGTCAGAGTTGGCAAATGTCGGCTTCTTATCATAATGTGCTCTGCAACTCACTTCCTGCTCAGAGAGGTGGGGGCGCCGAACTCCAAAACCCCAGCGGGAACTGTTTCAAAATAAGACCCAGAACTGAGAGACAGAGAGTAAAACAACACACGCAAACAGATATCTGTTTCACATAGGACGCACCTGCAGATGGGAGCCAGAAAAGATCTGACTCGCTTCTCTACCAGGGTGTACCATTTTTATTACAGAAGAACAAAGAACATATCACATGACTCCTCTCTCCTCCTTCTACATCTTGACAGGTCATTTATTTTCTCCTGACCGTACCAGGAACTAGAGTTATAGCTGATCCTCCCTGCTTTCAGTTCATATCTTTACTCAAGAGTTTGTTTACTTAAAACCTTAAACCCTATAAAATACTGGTAAAAGAGTCATGTTTTACTACCCTGAATAATATAAACAGGCCTATTACTTCTAAACGCTTACTTAAAGATATAGTTAAAACATATGTACTGCATAATAAAAAATAGCCCCAAAAAAGTAGAATACAACAAATCCCTCTTTCAATCTATTTTTCAAATAGATTGATCACTCCTCTGTACTTCTCCTTCAGGCTCCATGTGAGGGAGTAACAGATATTGACCTTGCATATTATCACCAACAGCTTTTTCAATACACTTTGTGAGCAATGAACATATACAAGGAATACAGCAACATCCACATAACACCATAGTTGACACAAATACTGCTAAAGAAACCATTATAGACATTGCCAGAGTCTTCCATTTACCAAACATATTATTTAACAAATCGTCCCTCTTTCTAACATGATTATTCAAAATGAGAAGAGTGTCTGTTTTTTTTTCTTTATCTTTACCTTTAAGCAATATATATATATATATTTTTTATTATTATTGTTTTTCATGTTTTAACCTAATTCTCAATATTCTTTTAGTAAAAGCAAACTCTAGCAATTGTCACCAACCCCAAAAACATCCTACAAAAACCACATCATAATGAAAAAAGAATAAGTAAAACAAAAATTAGTAGTCAGTCAACCTGATTATACTTTAAACATCCCTTAAAATATTTTAGCTTATTACTAAAAAGTTTTATAAAACCGTAAAAACTGGATATTAAGAAAAAATCCTACAAATCGACTACTTAAAAATTCTTTGACACCCTCTTAGGCAGTGTCTAGCAATCTGCACCTGTAAATAAAAATTGGTTAAACAACCTGTAAAATACAAGAAAAATGATTAATAAGTGTTCAGTCTTTATTATTTTGTTCTCTAGTCTTCGCTCTTGTTTATTTCTCTGGCAGCAGACGGCTACCAGAGTGATGAAATGATTCAGTACAGTGGACTCTTTATTTTTCCCAATGTTACTGTCTTTTCTGCAGATCGCCCTCACTGAAATGACAGTTACTTCATTAACTGAACATTTCCCCCAATAAACACAAATGCACAGACAGGCCCCGCCTCCAATAGCTTCCCCCACCGATTGTGAGGTGGTCAAAACCTGCTGTGAAATGTGTTTGATTTCTTGCGATCTTTTCTCTTCGGTAAAATCCCTCTTCGAGAAAAGCAAGTCCAAATTGCTTATCTCGCCCAATTTTTTTTGCACATATAGATTACACTGGATGATTACAGCAACTTCAACCAATCTTCTGGGTGGGTCAGGCCCCGCCTCCTGGCTTCGGCAGTCGACACCGCCTAGTCAGAACCGACACCACCCACTGCAAAGAGATTCTCCCAGGTCAGCAGAGAGCTGCTGCAGCATGAGGGACAGGAGGGGGGTCGGGGGCCGGAGCACACTGAGACCAGTGAAACCAAGTAGAACCCTTTCCCCGTAGCTGGACAGCATGGGTTGTACGAGCAGCAACCTGGAACGGGCCAGACCACCTTGGCTCCTGCCACTTTCTTTTATACACCCTTAGCCAAACACGCCCAGCCTCGGAAGGAGACACCGCAGGTCCCTGCACGTCACGGGGAGCCGGAAGGAAGGAGGAGACGAGGCCCTTCAGCTGCTGATGGTCACTGCGAGGGTCCGGGTCAGGGTGCGGTGAAACCTGTGGTTCTCTGCCCGCCCACGGACCAGGAAAAATTTGGCCGGTTAACATCTCATAAGGAGTGAGACCTTTTGTTCTACAGACAGATGATTTCATGGACAACAACGCAATGGGGAGTGCATTTAGCCAATTAAGTCCCGTCTGAGCTGTAATCTTCGCCAGCTTTAACTTTAAAGTTGAATTAGACCGCTCGATGACGCCCTGAGATTGCGGATGGTAAACAGTGCCGAACTTGTGGGTTATTCCCATCTGTTCCTCAACCTGTCGGAGATGTTTATTTTTAAAATGTGTGCCATTGTCAGACCTGATCCTAGTCGGAAAGCCATGGCACGGAATCCAGTGGTTAATCAAAGATTTCACCACTGTCTGAGCATCCTCCCGTCTAGCAGGAAAAGCTGAAACCCACGAGGTCAGTGGATCAATCATCACTAACAGGTAACGGAAACCTCTAACAGGGGTCACCATATCTGTATAGTCGATAATCGACCTCCTCGCCAGGCCTGCACAAGTCCTGGAAGGCGCCCATTTCTGGCTTGATAGTAGGCTTAGGATTAAATTGACCACACACCACACATTCACTCAAAAAACGCTTAATTAAATGTGGCAGGAAGGGATGCCACCAAAAACAAAGATTACGTTTCATCTGAGTGTATGACACACGTGCCGCACCATGAGCCTCCTGAAAAAGGGTGGGTTTTAACGTGGCAGGTAAAACCAAACGGCCATCAGGCCCACGCCAAAAGCCATCAGAAAAAATCGCACCTCTATCCTTCCACACAGTTATCTCCTGCGACGCAGCAGCCTGCTGTGCCAACTTCACTTCCTCAGCAAAACTGTCTGACATTTCCTGTGCTGACGTGACAATCAGCTGCGTGTGGACATGTGACAGGTAACCTGCTGCTCCCTTCGCCGCCAAGTCTGCTGCCCTATTTCCCCACGCGTCAACGGTGTCAGCCTTGCTGTGACCCCTACACTTAAGAACAGCGAGGTTAGCTGGTAACTGTACAACATCCAAAAGCTCCATAATATCTGCATGATGGTGTACAGGTTTACCAGTAGCAGTAACAAAACCTGCTCTCTTCCACTGTGGTAATTCATAATGTATAACAGAAAACCCGTAGTTCGAATCAGTGTAAATCGTGACGTCTTTATCTCTTCCCCATTTGCATGCTTCAATAAGAGCCCTTATCTCAGCACGCTGTGCGCTCTGCTTGCCGTCCAGCTTCCCTGAAACGACAGTCTGTAGTGAATCTCCATTTTGCTCAACAACTGCAAAACCTGATCTCAACTGGCCCTGTCCATCTCTGAAACAACAACCATCGGTATAGAGCACAAAACCTGTAGGTAAGGGATCAGACCGTAAATCAGGACGTATTTTTTGAGCAACAGAATTCAGCCTGACACAGTCATGCTGCTCCCCAGAGGCGGTGATTTGGTCAGCCATGTTTATTCCTTCATGCATAAAAATAATGTTTGGTGCCTCCAAAACTCTGCTAATCCGCTGCTGACGCAAAGTAGAAAGAGTAAATGTCTCAGAATTAACCAATGCCATGACTCCATGAGATGTCAAAATATTAAGTGGATCACCCCTGACAATGTGTGATGTTTTTTCCACTAGATGTGCAATTCCTGCTGCATGTCTCGTGCAAGGCGGCTGTCTCATTTCAATAGCTTGCAGCTTTATGCTAAGATACATAAGAATGTGTCTCTGACCACCTTTTTTCTGAAACAAAATCCCATTAACCACCCCATCTGTTTCTGATGTTTTAAGAAAAAATGGACATGTATAGTCAGGAGTCGCTAAATCAGCTGCTTGTGCTAGAGCCTGTTTCAACTTAATAAATGCCTCCTCAGCTGGTATGTCCCATTCTAATTTAGCATGCAGATTTTTCATACCATGAGCATTTACAAGAGCCCTGAGTGGTGTGGTAAGGTTTGTGTAATTAGGCACATAATGTCTGGAAAAATTTGTCAGTCCCAGAAATGACAGCATTGATTTAACAGTGAGAGGTTTAGAATGGGCCAAAATAGCATTCTTGTGGGTGTCCGTCAGTCCAGCCCCTTGAGCGGTCACCCTTCGCCCCAGGAACTGGACTTCCTGCCTGACCAACTGAAGCTTATCGCGGGAGACTTTGAATCCCTCTTTTCCCAAATGTTGCAACACAACTAGAGTCGCTTCTATGCACGTTTCAACAGTAGGGGATGCTAAAAGTAAATCGTCCACATATTGGGTCAGTACACAGCCTGGAGGGAGCTGTACAGTGCTTAATGACTGCTTCAACACCTGATTAAAAATACCTGGAGATAAAGCAAAACCCTGCGGAAGCCTACTATAACGTAGCTTCCTGCCCCTGAATGTAAATGAAAAAATATCCCTGACAGAAGGATGGAGCGGTAAACAGAAAAATGCATTAGCCAAATCTATGCAGGTAAACCATTTTAAATCAGGAGTCAGTGATGCCAGAGCTGTATACGGATTCGGTGTAGAAATGGGAGGGGTTCTAAGGGCCTCATTAATAGCACGCAAATCATGTGCCATTCTGTATTTACCAGTACCTTGTTTTTCCACAGGAAGAATAGGGGTGTTATATGAAGAGTTTGATGGTTCTAAAACTCCAACTTCAAGTAAGCCTGCAATAGTGTCTGCAATACCTTCCTCAGCCTGAGGTTTATGTGGATACTGCGAACGCCAGATTGGATCAGAATGTTTCATCTCAAATGTGATGGGTGTGGTTTGCACTAGACCGACATCAGTGGGACCATCTGACCACAAAGAGTCAGGCACGACCTTTAAGCCCTCCACTGCATCAGGATGATCTGTTTTTTCTCTGCCATGATTTCTAGAAAGCTGCAAATGTTCCAGAATGGTAGTATCAGAGAGCTGCGTGTCTATTTTGTACGTCTGAGTAGAAGGAGAAAAAGAGACTGAAGGTATCTGGGTAGGAGCCCAATCCTTTAATTCAACTCCCCTTTCAACCATTCCCCCCAAATCTTTAGCTTGATGTTTCGGATGCAACAAAAGCGATATGTGTGGAAGCGCTTCAGCTTCCATCATATACCATTTATGCTGCTCTGAAGTCAGATCAGCATACAGTGCAACACCCTCTTTCCCCACAAAGCATGGACCCGAAGCCACAGACCGACTTTGGCCTTCAAGTTCTGTTTCAAATTGTTCCTGATATAAAGTAGGATCCCCCTTCTCATAGAGGAAGGTCACATGGAACGGGTCAGGCGGTGGAACAAAAGGCTGGAGTTCAAGCAGCCAAGGCTTCCAGCATCTCAGAAATTCAGCCGCAGAAGATTCATGTGCAGACATCGTAGTCAATCTGGCCCAGAAAATATCAGCCACTTGTGAAGTGTCATCCTTCAGCAAAAATTGACCACTCATGGTATTACAGCAATGCGTATGTCCATTCGGAAAAGTCACCATAAGTCCATCAGGGGTACATAGGATCGAAGCACCCAGTTTGATAAGCAGATCTCTGCCTAACAAGTTGACAGGCGTGGTTTGAGCAATGACAAAAGGATGTGATAGTCTTTGATCTCCCACTGAAACAGGCAATGGTTGAGTGATAGGGAGAATCATTGGAGCCCCAGAGATTCCAATCACAGACACTGTGTTCCCAGAAAAATTGACGTCTGGTAAAACTCTGTCCAACGTGCTGAAAGTAGCACCAGTGTCGACAAGGAATGGCAATGAATGTCCATGTACGTCTATTGTGAGCATCGGATCCCCCTTTGTCCTGCTCACTAAGGTACTCTGTGGGCATTGTCAATACTGAGGCCCACTCTGTCCTCCTGGATAGGAGGGAGGAGCCATATGCTGATTCGGAGCCATATGTAGAGGTGGCTGACCGGGAGGTATAGCGCCCCCTTGTGGGTGTGGGCACTCCCTCACCCAGTGTTCATTGGAGCCACACCTGTGACAACCGTTAGCACCTGGCTGCCCTCTCCCCATGCCTCTAAAATCCCCAAACCTGGCCCTGCCACGCGACCTGCCACGGGGCTGCCATGTCCTATAAGGAGCAGTAAATGGCGGATTCGGCGCAGCTCCAGCATACATCACAGGAAAAGAAGGCAGCACTGTCGCTGATCCAATAGTAGGTGCTGCTTCAGCCACCATCTGCTTCACTTTTTTAGACTGATACAAGTCAGTCAATTTATTCTGAGCCTCTTTTAACTGTAGCTTTAACAAAGCAGTCTCCATTTTCTTATTCTCCTCAGCGTCCTTTAACGCAGAATCTTGCACGTCTTGTAAATAATATGTTACGTGTCTTTCCCATGTAGGCTGATCATAAATGTGTGAATCAGGATTCTGTTTCATTAATGTAGCAACAGACTCTGGCATGCCTGCTAAAACTGCTTCTCTAAACCAAATCCGATTATTTCCCGGATCTCGAGGGTGTTCTCCAGTAACGGCAACCCATTTATCTTTACATTTTGCCATATGTTCTGCGGGAGTAACATCAGTTGACCAGGGAAATTTCAAAATTTTAGACGCGGGCGGAGTAGGATATTTTCTTCTGACCCACTCGGCAAGATCATGTGCATGATGCGTGAATGGGGCTTCATCAAGTACACGTGCTAACTGGCACTGGAGCATCATCTCATTATAATCTGTTAATGTCACCATCCTACCCATAATAGCTTTCCAATCCCCCACCGCTAGGGTTTGCCCTGAAGTCAGCTGATTTAATTTATTTATCCAACAGTTTCCTCCACCAGTCAAAGCAGGGAGTTGCAGAATGATGGCAGATATGTCAGCCATCATCCATGGTTTGTAAATTACTGAACCATCTGATGCTCCCACTAAAGGAAGCATTAAATCAGGGCCCCCACATGCCCCCAGTGGCAACTTAGATCTGGTATTCTTAAATGGTCCCTCACTCCCCTTGTCCCCCAACGTCTGCATATTTTCGACCTGTACAACTGCTGCACATTCATCACGTTGACTGGGGCTGGCACTCCCTGAAAGGTCTGCAGCTTGACCCCTTACCACAGATGCTAATCTTTCCTGATCCTGCAGCACCTCATCCATCTGTCACTGAACTTTAGTTAACCTGTGTTCGTGCTGCTCCATCTCATCCATCAATTTAGCATTATATGCCAAGAAAAATTTATCGGTGTCCTGTTCTACTTTGTTGCTAACTAATTTTAGTAGCTGTCGCTTTTCCTCCCCAGAACACATTCTGTGAGAGACTCCGCTTATAATCCCCTCGGGCACCATGACGAGCCCACATGGCCGTCATAAAGCCCTGGAACTGGTTTTTATCTTTTTTACCGGGCTTATCAACTAAAACAGAATATAATTTAGAAATGTATATTAACAATTGGGCATCTAAAGTGCGCCACTTTTGTCCCTGTGGAGCAGGGAGTAATTTATATTCGGCTGCCATTGAATATTCGTAACAAAAATCCAAAATGGATTAAAATTTAACAAAGTAGGTTATTTGTATTAACTCTATAAACTATTTATTTTAATTGATAAACTATCAATTCGTAGGCCCAAATTTATCCCAATATTAATGCAGTTAACAGTAAAGGCAGGCACAGTTTTTATTTATTTAATTTTCATTTATTTCTTTTTATAGTGAAGGGGTTTATGTATTATTTAGTCATGCAACATTAACCTTAATAATGTTTTAGGCAAAGCCGAAACGAAGGAAAGCTAAAAAGGTTTATAACGCACTGTTTATCTTATCATTAATTTATTTATATACGGAGATTATTGCCGTTCCGTCTGAAAATCAAAGAATTCCTAATAGAGTCCGGCCTGCGCCAAAACTCGGGACGCACACTTCGATGAAACACATGAAGAAATAGAATTCTCCCAATATAAAGCAATTTTTATTTATCATTAAAACATATACCGAAAGAAATACATTTAAAACTCGCTTTGCAACACAAAATCGTCAACAGTTTGCTCCAAAAAAAAAAAAAAAAAAACTCCGCCGGACTGACAGATCAAAGTCCGGCCCAATAAAGCTTTCGGGTCACACCGGGAAATGAATATGCCGGTGCACAGATGGCTAATTCTTCACTACGATGCTAAACTTAACAAACCGTACTCATAAGTAAACCAACCAAAGACAAGAACAAAATGCCTCCAACAAAACCACACTTCGCCATCAATACTCGAATGACTGTTTAACCGAGCCAAATAAATACAGTTCGGAAGCTAAGCTACCAGAGATTAGCTGTCATCATGAGCAACCTAGCTCAAAGTTATTTTATATATATTCTAAAGAGTTTACTACCAGTTATCCATAATAACAGTCCTATATATATGTGTTAGACAATGCTTTAGACGTGTTTACGTAGTTGCACAAGGTTGAACGCCTTTATTTCCAGGCGAAACTCATCCAAACTGTATGTTAGCCGTAAGCTAGCTTATGGTGGTACTTTAGCTGACTGAAAATGATATTCCCTTATTCCTCTACAATGTCAAGCTTCTACGCTTATTGTCTATACAAGAAGCGCGGGCATTGTCTAGGCGTTTAAGATTCGCAGAGGAACTATGGTTTTAGATTCAGTCGGTTAGTTCCCCTAAATGAGAAGTTTATATGAGGCCGGTGTGCAAAAAGCTACATGGTAGCCTTTTTTTCCGTCACCTCCACTTCTCCAATCACACACACAGTCACACTAGAAAGAAAGAAAGAACAACAATTTTACAATTTCATCAAACACTAACCTCTACCGGAGCCACCTAAAGCCGGACCTTTAAACACAATCCAATTCACGTGGCTCAAACATGCGTTTGGAAGATACGCCGGCCTCTCCAAGGGAATCCGTCTCGACACAGAGAGCACACACACTCTAACTGCTGTCTACTTTTCCGTTTGCCAGCCCTGGAGAATTCCGACAGCGTCCCATCGGAGGCGAGGCGGCCAACCCTCAAACTCTGGTCCGCACTTTGGTCGGCCCTCAACCGAAAGAACAACACGTCAACATTAAATGGAGAACGTTTAAATCGATCAATACCTATTAATTTGGTGTTAGCGCTTTTCCAGATTGATACAAAACCACCCGGGTGTTGATTAGCAAGGATCTATCCAGTCGCTCTCCGATTCTCTGTTGAACTCAAAGAAAAAACACAAAATTACTATAATTGCCACAAACACATGTATCAATCAGTTATGCCACACTCGTTACTCACACTCAATCTCTCCCAGCCCTGAGAAAACTCAAAACCAAATCAAATGCCCGCATCCTCCACCATTTTGTCGGCTTCTTATCATAATGTGCTCTGCAACTCACTTCCTGCTCAGAGAGGTGGGGTTGCCGAACTCCAAAACCCCAGCGGGAACTGTTTCAAAATAAGACCCAGAACTGAGAGACAGAGAGTAAAACAACACACGCAAACAGATATCTGTTTCACATAGGACGCACCTGCAGATGGGAGCCAGAAAAGATCTGACTCGCTTCTCTACCAGGGTGTACCATTTTTATTACAGAAGAACAAAGAACATATCACATGACTCCTCTCTCCTCCTTCTACATCTTGACAGGTCATTTATTTTCTCCTGACCGTACCAGGAACTAGAGTTATAACTGATCCTCCCTGCTTTCAGTTCATATCTTTACTCAAGAGTTTGTTTACTTAAAACCTTAAACCCTATAAAATACTGGTAAAAGAGTCATGTTTTACTACCCTGAATAATATAAACAGGCCTATTACTTCTAAACGCTTACTTAAAGATATAGTTAAAACATATGTACTGCATAATAAAAAATAGCCCCAAAAAAGTAGAATACAACACAAACCACTTAGGAATGGGGCAGAGGTTCGCCTTCCACCAGGACAAGACCCCAAGCACGCAAGCTACAATGTAATGGTTTACATTAAAGCATATGTATGGTTTTGAATGGCCTAGCCAAAGTGTAGACATGAATCCAACTTAGAATTGTTTCCAAGACTTTAAAACTGATGTTGACAGACTCCCTCCATCCAATCTGGCAGAGCTCAAGCTACACCGTGATGCCAAAAGTATTCCCTCATTTTCCCTCACACTCATTTGAGCATGAGTAACACCCCTAACCCTAATACATTGGGTTTGGTATAATATTGCTCCACTCTTTGCAGGTGTATTAGATTAACCTTCTATGGCAAGGTCTCGCCTGGTCTTGCAAGGCAAGGCTATTTTATTTGTATAGCACACTTTCAACAGCAGGGTAATTCAAGGTGCTTTACATGATTTGGTGATTTAAAAAACATAAAAGAAACACATTACACATGATACACAATAAAGCAAAAGAAAGATCAAAAAAGCAAGAGAGCATGAACACATTTCATACATATGACATCAAGCATTTACTCAAAGGCAATTCTAAACAGATGGGTTTTTAGTCTCGATTTAAAGCAGTTCAGAATTTCAGCAGCTCTACACTCGTCAGGAAGTCTGTTCCAGATAAGGGGAGCATAGAAACTGAAAGCTGCTTCTCCATGTTTAGTTCAGAGTCTAGGGATGTTTAGTAGGCTAGAGTTTGAGGACCTGAGTGGTCTTGGTGGTTGGTACTGTGACAACAGGTCTTAAACATATTTTGGTGCTAAGCCATGTAATGATTTATAAACTAGTAGGAGTATTTTGAAGTCTATTCTCTGAGCTACAGGGAGCCAGTGTAAGGACTTTAGAACTGGGGTGATGTGCTCTACTTTCCTGGTTCTAGTGAGGACGCGAGCGGCAGCGTTCTGGATCAGCTGCAGCTGTCTGATTGACTTTTTAGGCAGACCTGTGAAGATGCTGTTGCAGTAAAGATAAACGCATGGATGAGTTTTTCTAGGTCGTGTTGCAACATCAGTCGTTTAATCCTAGAAATGTTCTTCAGGTGATAGAAGGTTGACCTTGTTATTGCCTTTATATGACCCTGGAGGTTCAGGTCTGAGTCCATTACTACACCTAGGTTTTGAGCCTGATCAGTAGTTTCTAGCTGTATTAATTGAAGCTGTGTGCTGACTCTTGATCGTTCCTCCTTGGGTCCAAAAATAATTACTTCAGTTTTGTTTCTATTCAACTGGAGAAAGTTATGGCACATCCATCCATTTATTTGGCCAAGGCATTGATTTAGGGTTTGAATGGGTTCAGAGTCACCTGGTGACATTGTAATGTAGAGCTGAGTGTCATCAGCGTAGTTATGGTAGCTAATGTTATTGGTTGCTATAATCTTGCCTAGTGGGAGCATGTAGATATTAAATAAGAGGGGCCCCAGGATGGAGCCCTGGGGCACCCCACATGTGATTTTTGTTCGTTCTGATGAAAAGTTTCCTATTGAAACATCGAAGTCCCTGTTCTTTAGGTAAGATTCGAACCAGCCAAGTAGTGTACCAGAGAGACCCAGCTCTCCAGTCGTTCCAATAAAATATCATGATCAACAGTGTCAAATGCTGCACTGAGGTCCAACAGAACCAGCACTGTGGTTCTACCACAGTCTGTATTTATGCGGATGTCATTGAATACTTTGACGAGGACAGTCTCGGTGCTGTGGTGAGCACGGAAACCAGACTGAAAAACATCAAAACGGTTTGTCATTGTTATGAAGCTATTTAACTGCTGAAACACAGCTTTTTGGAAGTCTTTCCAAAAGGGTTGAGAGTGTATGGGCTTTGACCAGGTCAGACACTGACGTTACACAAGAATTCAATTTTCAATTCAATTCAGTTTTTATTTATATAGCGCCGATTCACAACAGATGTCATCTCAAGACACTCAACAAGAAGTAATTTCGATACATTTATACAAACATTCCAATCAGTTAAAGAGTTTCCTATTTAAGGAATCCCAGCAGATTGCGTCAGTCATTGGCTTGAGGTTGGGCCCCGTTGATGCAGTCTTTCCAACCACAGCAATCCTTCAGCAATCCCTCATACTGAGGAAGCATGTAGCGACGGTGGAGAGGAAAAACTCCCCCTTAACAGGAAGAAACCTCCAACAGAACCAGGCTCAGTAGGAGCGGCCATCTGCCACGACCGTCTGGGGGTTTGAGACGACAGAGCAGAGACAAAGAAGGAACAGAAGATCTGATATAAGAGTACTCTATGTTACAGAAAGTAAAAAGTTGATAACATAACACAGTGGATGTTCAGTTACTGGGAGGATCATCCCAGTCTATGCCCCCTATGGATACATCAAGGGTTTAAAAGACTAGTCCGTATGCGAACACGCTCAGAACAGAGTGCTGCAGTGAAGGGTTTAAAAGACTAGTCCGTATGCGAACACGCTCAGAACAGAGTGCTGCAGTGCCGCTGGTACCCGTTTCAAGATGGAAAAATACATCAATTAAATTTCATGGCTTTGGCTGAAGTTTCTTTACCGTAGGTTAAAAAATATTAATTTAATACTTTTGTTTGTTTACGACTCCTAAAGAGAATCATGTTGATATAATGTGTTTGTGGAGAGAACATGGCAGAATATTCCCCCAGCTTTGCGCTGACAGCGGAATGTTCCTGCTATCTAGGCATCCCGCGCTGCCAGAGAGATTTTTCTGCGATTGAATTTGCGATTCAGGAACGAAGAGCTCAGATGAACCAGCGATCTCTGCATCAAATAAATATCAGATGTACAATGTTTCAAAGAAATAAAAGGGACACGATTCATTGTAATATAATTTACAATCACTTGGGGATTGTGTTATTTTCTGTCTTTGATCGTTTTTTTAAAACTGTAGCCTAATGGACAAATGTAAAGGCCGTTGTTAATATGCGGCAGGAAAATCGAGTGAGAAAATGAAGCAGGACATCACACAAAAGTTAACTTTCTGACGGGCGGCTCAACCACTCCATTACTCCATCAGGTAGTGAGTGCAATCACAAAAAGGAACAGCATCTGAAGAGTGTTTGTGTGATGAGCTTTTACCGTCAGTTTATTATGACACAACCTCTATTAATCAGTCAGTACAATAATCAGAAACATCTGTGGACCCAAACTAACAGCCGTCCTTCATTGTGAAAGTTTACAATTTACGCCACTGACCACTTTATGCAGACGCACAGTCATTTTCAACTTTACGCACAGAGTTTAGGACACTGAATCAATCAAAAGCGATTCTTATGAGAGCATCTGAGCATCATCATCAGACCTGGACACTGTACTCAATGCAACACTATTTCCTCCTGCTGAGGCAATAAGAAAGTTGAGAAAGAAGTGGCGCTTGTTATTCCAGTCTGCAGTGTGCGACCGGAGCGGATTCAGCCTCCTTTACACACAAGCAGGTGAACAATTCACGTCTATAGACCATGAGAGAGTTGTGAGACTGCAGGTAAAATGTTCATATTTAGTACATGTTTTCATCTGCTCCATGTGTGATGGCACGATGGTGATTCTTTGTTCAGATTGTTCGGGCTGAATATTAACTAAAATGAATGAAGAATTAAATAGTATTGACTATGTTTCAGATTTTTTCAAAATGTAAAAACTGTCAAAGACAGAAAATAACAGGATCCCTGATTAACTGTAAATTATAGTAGAATTAATCATTTCTCTTTTATTGCTTTGGAATATTCCACCCGCGGGTACCAGCCCCATTGCAGGACTCTGAACTGTTAAAGTTTCCCCGCACATAACGGCAAGGGTTGTAAAGGGAACGCGTTTTATTATTGCGCATGTATGTCGCCAACGGCTGAATAATTATTGGCTATATGAGTAATCAATAATTGTCCCCAGCAGTTTTAAAAACAAACTGAGGCCCTTGTCCAGAAGAGACAGGTACATATTCAAAGCAGTTTTGCTATAATTATGAATAATTCAAACTCTATTTAGTGAGTCTGACAAAGAAATTAAATAACAAACGTGTTTCACCTGAAACTGATAAATTGGTACGATAATCATAAAGAAGAATTGTACTGAAGTAAGTCTTAGGCTACTTGCTATGTCGTTTGCCTTGAATGTTTGCCTACAATATGATTTTATTTTTCCGATATCAGTCTCAGACCTTATAAATAAGTACGTCTGGATTAGTTTATTATTTTTAGTTTTAAAACTGATTTAGCTACCATATTTACATTATGTAGGCTAATGTTTATTTTTCAGGTCACTACTAAAATCCCTACACATTAATATTATTATGCTCATTTATATAATTTTCTTGATTATTTGAAAAGGAAAGAAGCCACGATTAAAAGTTATTTCTAATCCTTCCCAACCTGTGTTTCCCTGACGTCACTTCTCCCGCTGTTCTCCCGCTAGCTTCTCTGACCCGCTTTCTTCTATCCATCTCAGTCGTTGTACGGCTCGTACCTGTACGGTTCGATGCCACCACCACCTCTAGAAGCACCAGAACCTGCTGCATTTTCCACCTCTAAAACCATCTCAAGGCTAAAACTGGAGGAAGAATCTTCCGAGCCTTCAAATATGAGCGCCTCCATCATGCCTGACAGTGGAGTTTTCAGACTGTCCAGCCTGAGCGGTTCTGTCGCTGACGTCCCATGGAGACGTAGTTTTGAATCCGCGGTTAAGCTAATATTTTTGAAACTCTAATCTTCGCGTAAAATCAAGTCTTTTCGGCTCATAAATTTACACAACCACATACTTTGACAAGATGCATTATGTCATAATACATTTACATTAAGTCAGCTTCGTGTCATGAGATCTTTAAATAATTTGGTTGGGATTGGGTCCAACATACAAGTTATAGGTTTAGATGAGGCTAATATTTTTGAAAATTCCAAAAGCTCGACTGAATCAAAACAGCCTAAGCACAAATGAGGTTCTACAGTTCTTTCCGACGCTGCCTGATTTACTGAGGAAGAAGAAATCATGTTTGGGAGGATGCCGAGGATTTTATTTTTAATAGAATTCATTTTAGTTATGAAGAATCCCATAAAATCATCACTGCTAAGAGCTGGGGGAATAGTTGGCTCAACAGAGCTATGACTCTGTGTAAGTTTGGAAACTGTACTAAAAAGAAACCTAGGATTGTTTTTATTCGCCTCTATTAATGATGAAAAATGTGCTGTTCTAGCTTGTCGAAAGGGTCTTTTTATACAGCAGTAGATTGTTATTCCAGGTTAAATAGGAATCCTCTAGATGTGTAGAGTGCCATTTTCTCTCCAACTTCCTAGTATTCCACTGTAAAGTACGCAACTCTGCGTTAAACCAAGGAGTCAGCCTCCTATGGCTAGCCACTTTTTTTTTAAGGGGCTACACTTTCTAATGCCAAACGCAATGAGGAAGTAACACTGTGAACCAGACCATCAATTTCTGAAGGGTTAGAGATAGAATTGCTGCCATCCACTGTGTTACTCTGAGACACTGAGGAAAGTAAGAATAGAAAAGATTCTTTAAAAATTGTTACAGCATTGTCTGATAAAGCTCTACTATAATGACATTTTCTTTCAGATTTAAGATGGTCAGTTAAAGTAAATTCAAAAGTTATCAAGAAGTGGTCAGACAGGCCCGGGTTATGTGGATGGACTGTTATTTCCTCACACTCAATACCGTATGTCAGTACAAGGTCCAAAGTGTGTTTACCCCAGTGGGTGGATCCATGTACTTTTTGAGTAAAGCCAATTGAGTCTAAAATAGCATTAAAGCTGCATATAGGCTATCACTTTCAGTGTCCACATGAATATTGAAGTCCCCCACTATAATGACCCTATCAGTATTTAATACTAAATCAGACAAAAAATGTGAGATCTGATCCAAGAATTGAGAGTAAGGGCCTGGTGGATGATACAAAACCACAAACAAAGATTGTCTTAATGTTTTGCAACTTGGATGAGGAAAATTAAGGGTTAGATGTTCAATAGAACTGTAGCTATCAATTGGTCTAGGATTAATTAGTAAATCATAACAAAAAACGGTTGCAACTCCTCCTCCTCGCCCAGTATGTCTAGGAATGTGAAAATTTAAATGATTGGAAGGAGTTGACTCATTTATACTGACATAATCCTCCTGCTGCAACCAGGTTTCTGTGAGACAAAGCAAATCAATGTGATTATCACAAATCAAGTCATTTACTAACAAAGTCTTTGAGGAGAGAGATCTTATGTTTAATAAACCACATTTTATAGATTTATTTTTCTGTTCAAGAGGCTTGGTAAACAGCCTGTTAATCTGAAATGTGCTCAACAGGTTGAGGTTTGGACTCTGTCTTTCCATGCCTTTATGGACCTTGCTTTGTGCACTGCTGCTCAGTCATGTGGAAACAGTAATGGCTGCTCCTGTGGTGATGTGGGCATGACTTGTCCAAAATGACTTAGTATGCTGAAGCATTAGGAGCTCCCTTCACTGAAGTTAAGCGTCTGAGCCCAACTCTTGAAAAGCAGCTCCATTCCATAATCCTCTCACTGCCAGACTGTACACTAGACAAGAATACAGTCATACAAGAGCTGTTCCCTTGGCAACTGCCAAACACAGACTCATCAGTTGGATTACTAGACAAAGAGCCACAGTCCATCAGTAAACATGTCTCCACTGCTCAAGAGTCCAGTGGCTGAGTGCTTTACACCACTGCCGCCAACACTTTGCATCACACTTAGTAATCTGAGGCTTGGATTCAGCTGCTTGGCTATAGAAACTCATTCATTAAAGCTCTCTAGGCCCTGATCTAGAGGTAATCTGGAGGCCACATGAAGTGTGGAGTTCTGTATTTACTGAGTCTGCAGAAAGTCGGTGACCTCTTTTCAGTATGTGCCGTAGCATTGGCTGACCCTGGTCTGTGGCTTACAAGTTTGTGGCTAAGCTATTGTCAGTACCAATCGCCTCCACTTTCTTAATGTACCACAAAGAGTCTAATGTGGAATAATTAGTAGTGAGCAAATTTCACTGGTGGGCACAGAGGGTCTATCCTACCTGAGTCTTCATGTCTGGGTGCGAAATATTATTCACCACTGAAAAAAATGAAACACCTGAATTCAATTATTTGGATAGAGGAGTGAATACTTTTGGCAAGATATTGTATCTAGCAGGGACAAGTTAGCTATTTTTTCAGATTTTTTTAATGTATAATTTTCTTTCCCTTTCAGAACTGTGAACTACTTTGTGTAAGTCTGTGAATAGATACAAATTCTGTAAATGTTGAGAGTACATTTATTTTGTGTGTAAAATTAAGTTTCTTGTCTAACAGGGGGAAACAGACATGTGATCTTTGGGGTTGTGTTCCGGCTGATAGATGACTTGCATGTGACCTTAAAAAATTATGTTCGTGCTCAATATATGACTTGTCTGAGAGTTTATACAAAGTGCAAACACTTAGAAACAGTGAACAATCAAGAAGAATGTAGTGCATCATTCGTTCCATTATGTGAAGAAGCTGTGACCATTTTCCTGTGAACGAAGATCTATGTGGGAGGGATTTCCTGCAACTCTTTCAATAAAAACTCTATGCTGACGTAGATCTGGGCTCAGTTAATAGAACTGAGTCCAGCGAACGACGTCTCACTGTTACATATATAATTGTTGTTTGTTGTTCTTATTGCTCCTTTTTACAGAAATGAACGAGCAGGCAGGAAGGTGAAACAAGAACCCAAGAGAGCCCAGGGGCCATAAAATTAAATGGGTGTCTGTTCCTTTAAGAGAGGCTTTAAATTAGAGTGAAAACACCTTTCCAACATCTGTCTCATAGCTATGCCTGGCAAGGCAACTTATTTGTGAAGACTTTGCATAAAATTTATATAAAGATATTTTCAGGCACATTTTAACAACTTATTCTTGCACTGTGTAGATTTGAAAAGAAAAAAAGTAAAGAGCCCAAGGTTTGGGTTTGTACCTTGGCAGTGGTTCAGAATCAGATAACCTGAGAAGCACATTTCCAGCAACAACGAGTACCTTACTGCCTTGCTATTGGGCAAATTGGCCACCGTAGGAGAAGACTATACAATACTTATTCAGGATTTCAGAACATCGCAAACCAAAGTTCAGCCCACCTCAACCATACTATCCTGCAAACTACTTCAAATTTACGTTGTGTGCCAAAAAAGACAACATATTGATTTCCATCTCTGGGTCTTTGGGTCCAACATCTTTCATTCTTGTTTTGGATCAAGTTTTTTTTGGAGAAATAGCTTTTACATCCATGCCTGTCTTTTGGCTGCTTAAAGAGCTGCCTTTCCTTTTAAACTATTTGCTGCTCTGATGTCACAAGTCAGTTGACAATATGGGACAAGGGTCTTCTGGGCCAGCCTTGAAGAGGCTTTCGCTCTCCATGCGGTGTTAATTTATTAAACGTATTCAGTTTAACACCATTAACTGCCTTGCTACTTTGTATTTGAATTTTCAGCGTGTCTCTGCAGATTCAGTCTCACAGAGACACATGGAGAGAATTTAGAGGGTGAAGAAGAGATGGGGGGGGCGGTGAGAGAACTGGTGCTGCACCACCTACACAATTCAGCCAATTCAGTGTGACTCGATGCTTGCAATGGAGCCACTTTGTAGTCTTAGTATTGAGCAAGGATGGAGCTGAATCAGATGCTGGAACAACTTCCAAGGCCGTGATGCACAAACAAAGTCTGGCTGGGCAATAGAGCTACAGTTACAGGAAAATAACCCAAGGCTGACTGCAGTGCAGCTCTTCTGTTTGCTGCCATTCTTTTCACTCTTAACATGTCTCAGTCTGCCACACTATCTTTCAGCCTTGCACATATTGATGTTTTCTCGCTATGTTTCTCACAATTAAGTTTTTCTATAATTCCTTTATGATTTCAATGTTGATTATACAGAGTCTAGTAGCTGATTCCGGAGCACTAATCTAAGAACTCTTAGATGCCAGGTCTTATTTATACGGACAAATACACTCACCCACCACTTTATTAGATACATCTGTTCTCTTGTTTGTTAACACAAATAGTGGATGAGAGAATGGCATGGCAGCAGGCCAGTGCATCGAGATGATAAGAAGGCAAAATGCTGAAATTCAAACTGAGCATCAGAATTGGAAAGAAAGGGAGGTTTAAGTCACTTTAAACATGGAGAAGAGGAGAAGGAACAATGATTACTCTAAATACCATCTCAGAACATGCAACAAACACTCAAACCTTTTAGCAGATGGGTTACAGCAGCAGCAGACCACACGGGAACTCCTTTCCGCTAGTTACAGACTGAGGAAAGGCTGATTAAAATCAGACTATTATGATTAAAGATTGAAAGAAATTTTGCCTGGTCTAATGAGTCTTTAATTCAGCCGTAACATCAAGATGGTTGGGTCAGATTTGGTTGTAAACAACATGAAGGCATGGTTCCATCCTGTTTTGTATGAACATTATGGGCATCTGGTGGTAGTATAATGGTGTGGGCAATAATGAGGATTGCTTAAACATCACAGCTTACCTGAATATTTTTAACAAACATGTTAATGTTAACAACGTGCATCTACTGTATGATCTCATGGCTACTCCCAGCTTGATAAAACACCATGTAACAAAGCGTAAACTATCTCACGCTAATCCCTCGACTATGACAATAAATTCACTGCACTCCAACAATCACAGTCAGATCTCAATCCAATAGAATACAGTACTTTTGGGAGGTGGTGGAACTAAGCATTTGAATAACCGATGTGGAGCTGGCAAACATGGAGCTAGTGCGTGATGCTGTCATGCCAATATGCACCAAAGCCTCTGAGGAACACCTTGTTAAATCAATTTTGTGAAGAATTAAGATAGCTCTTAATGAAAAATTGGGTCCAGCCTAGTACTAGCAAGGTGAAGACTAATAAAGTGGCAATGAGCGCATATTCCGAGGACAAAATTAGATGTCTGAGTTTAAGAGGACAGATATATATATATATATATATATATATATATATATATATATATATATATATATATATATATATATATATATATATATATATTATTATTATTATTATTATTATTTATTTATTTTTTCTCAATGTTTGGACATTTGAGCAGCAGTGTGAATTTCAACAGTAGAACAGTGTTGAAATAGTGTTCAACAGTGGAACAATTCTTTACTCTCATGAAACCTTTAAGGAGTTAATGGGAGTTCAGTAGTTTAGTTCACATTTGTTTTGCAGATTTGGAGAAGGTTCACAACTGTATCCTGTGTTTTTCTAAGAGGGTAAAGCAGAAATATGTGGTGCCAGTGATCCTCTAGAGGGCTATCCAGGACTTGCATGACCAAAGCAAAACCTGTGGCCAAGATTCTTAATTCAATATCAAACTTGTTACCAGCTTCCACTTTTCACCAATCCTATTTGTGGAGTTCATGGACAAGACTTTAAGGCATAGTTATGGGGAGGAATGTGCCTGGTTTGGGATCCTCAGAGTCTCATCTTTGCTTTGTGCTGATGTGGTGGTTCTGTTGATGTTTTCAAGCCATGACCTCTAACATATACTGCAGCTGTGTATTGACAAGCATGAAGCAGCATGTAGGGAAGTCAGCTCCTATATGCCTGAGACTATAGACCCAACCTGAAAACAGGTTGATAAGTCCCGTTTCCACTAAACCAAGAGTGAATGGCGTCACTGATCAACACCAAATGGCACCCACAGCAGCAGAGAATAACCAAGGTTGGAAGAAGCAGGGTTGGTTGTTTCTGTTTGCTATGTTGTTATGCGCTGCTTCACCAGCAACTCTTCCAATTTCACAGCTGATGATATAGAGTAATGAGTTAACCACAAGCCCTACCCAACGATTCTTCCAGGCCATTTCCGAGTACATACTCCAAGGTAGGTACTCATTTTGTTCCTGAAATGGCCTGGAAAGTAGTTATTTCGTTCTAGCCCGATGAAATGGTAAAATTACCCAGAAGTTCTGACAGTGGAAACAGGCTGGGTCATAGGTCAATATCTGTAGTAAAATTCCTTGGGTGACCCTTCGGTGAGTGGGTGGTTGGGTGGATGAATGGATGGATGGATGGATTTTCTGCCGCATCTATGTTATTTAGATAATTCTTTTTTCAATTCTTTTCCTGAAGTTAGACAAGAACGTGAAGTTTAACAGCATTACAGCCCTGGTGAATATAAATTATATACTGTTCTGTAGAACCTGTGATTAGTTTATTTCTATATGGACATATTTCGTCAGATAAGCTATGCTTTAATAACATTCTCAGTAGTGACAACATCTAAACTCTTCATTTACATTGTAATGTAAAGGGATATATTAATGGCTCACCTTGTATCCTTTATGAGTACAACCCTGTAATTCGTAATCACTGTAATCACTTCTATTTCACATTAGTAGAAAATGGTGAGTGGCTTGTGTGAGGTATGCAGTGAAGATAGATTTAATTGTCAATTTTTGTAGTGTTTTACATTGTTTTCGACTGTAGTCTGCAGGATTTTTACCAGAAAGTTTAATTAACATTTACTTATTACGGTACAAGCCTTTTGCTAGGTGAGGCCTAACTAGCTTATGGAATTTATTTTTACTAAAACATGGGTCAGTTACTTATATCAAGGTGTAGCAAGGTAGAATTTTTTTTACTGTTTCCAAAAAGCTAAAACTTTCTATTTAAATTTTTGTAATGGGTTTGTAGAAAATGTGCAAGAGTGACTGGAGTTTTATCCTGCTTGGTGGGACAGCGAGTAGTGGTCAGCTTCCCCTCCCTTGCCTGATGCTCGAGAATTCATCTGTGAAACATTTAAGCTTGCAAAAAACACAGACAATAATGATGTAGACAATAAAGGATTAACAAATAATTACCAGCTAATAGCAGCTTGTTATACTTGCGTTACTATATAAAGGGCAGCTTAAAAGCTGCCTATTTTAATCATTTAAACACCAAATATAACTTAATATGCATTAATGCACAGTGGAAACCATCATAGCATTATCACAGACGCTAATATCTAGAGTCTTCGCTCTTGGGGGTACTGCCAATCAGCGTCAAGTAAAATAAATGGCGCTCCTCAACTGACCAAATGTTCTGCAGTGAACTTTAGATGAACTTCAACATGTATTTCCTTCACCAGTGGAGGAGATGGAGGCAGTTGAGTACAATACTTGAAAAACTGTACCTGCTTTGTTCAGATCTTTCTATAGCTCTTACTGAGCGGTCCATGGCTCCAGTTCAAATGAACACATTTCTGATAGTTGACTCCTTTTTCTGCAGTCTTGCAAAGACAACCTGATTGTTGTTAGTTTTCTGTGAAATGATGTTCTTCCTTAGAGCTGAAGATCTTTGCCCGAACGGGTCGGGTTTGGGCTTAATTTCTATCATTGTTCACGGACTCGGGCTGGGCTCGGGTTTTAGCGGTCAGCTGATTATCTCATTAGCACGAACTAATGGTGTTAATAAAATTCCCGAAAATGTCCAGGTTTTGCTCAGTTTTACAGACCAAGATTATTTATAATAAAGCGCTGCACTGGGCCACTAATATTATTCCGATCTACCTGTGATGCTGCATGCACACCGCATGCGTCATGATCGGTCATGATGTGAAAGACTCAGGCGTCAGGCCACTCCTTCTCTCAAATCAAAACAGAAAACATGCTCTGACTGCTGCACTGCGCTCCCAGACAGAAATAGCTGGAGTGTAAATGCTCTATTACCAGACATCCCAAGTCTCAAGTTGCAGAAGTCTCCTGCATTTATATACATGTAGCAGCTCCCTGATGCCCACAAGTCAGATAAAATCTCCTGAAATCTAGAGCAAGTGGTCAAGAGTGCACACAGAAACGCACGCAGGCAAGACAGACTTTTACTCATCACTGGGGTGCCCCTCCTCGCTGTCCCGTGGTGTCCTGGGTCCCAATTTTAATATACAACTTAGACACTCCCACTTATAACATTTTCACACGACACATATGTAGGGACTTTGGGGTGGACACACTTTTCGGCATCCAGAGGGGGAGCGGTACATTTAGCTTCACCTCTGGTGCCGGTGCCCACTGTTAAACCACGTATAGACACTGAGGGCTCGGGGTTGGGGTTGGGGGATGTGTGGCTGCCTCCCCCACATCCCACCCCTCTGTTTTAAATGCACATTATAACAACACACATCAACACCATACTCGAGTGGGAGGATGGAGGCTAGGGGTCTTTTCCCACCCCTGTTCGCTACGGGCCATCAGGGGTTGGGGTCCGGAGGAGGACAGGCGGTCTGGTCGGGGTCCTGGGCTGTCGGGCTGCTTTGCCACTGTGGGGCCCTTGGCGGTCTGCTTGTCTCCATCCTAGAAGGTAGGAGGTCCACCTCCCGGGTTCGGGGGCTGGTGGCTCTACTGGGGCATCAGTACCTGGACCTGGGAGCATAAAGTGTGCATGGGGTGTGTGAGTGAGGGTACAGCGTCATTTTTTTGGGTGTCTTGGTGAGTCAGTGAGAATGTATGTGTTTAAGAGGGAGGGAACGTATGACTGTGTCTGTATGTCTTTGTCTACCTGTCAGGTTGGATCTTGGTCTGCCCCCTCGCCTGGCGCACCTCAGGCCTTACACTTAATGGGGGGCCTATTTCCCCTCCGTCACTCCCCGCCGGTGACGGGGGCCCCTGCCTGCCGGTGCGCCGGTGGTCAATCCGGTTCGGACCTGGTGCGTGCCTGGCCGGGCCTGGGGGGGCCGGTGTGTCGGTCGGCGGATGCGCGGGGCCGATATCTTCCTTTGGTTGGTTGGGGCACCTCTTTTAGAGGTGCCAGGTTCAGGATTGTTGGGTGGTGCCTGCTCGGTGGCTCGGCGGGATGCAGATCCGGCGTCTCTGCTCGTTTGATCACCTGTTCTGTGCGCACCGTGCGTGGCCGGTTCATTGGCGGGTTGGACCGGCCCTGGCCCTCGTTTGAAGCCTGGTCTCGGCGCCCTGCGTTACGCGGGATCAGGACCCGGGAGCTGGTACAACTTGGCGTCCAGATGCTGACTGAGCCCGGCCTGGGGATGCTGTCCGTCCCCTGCGGCTATTGGTGGGGCGCTGGGATGTTGGCGGTGGGGATTGGCCTAGGGCGGAGGCGTTGCGTGGCGGCCGGCGGCCGGCCGCGGCCCCTGCAGTTCCGGGGGCCCCTCGTCGGCCGGTCCCTTGTCGGGTCCCTGCTGGGGGGTGGGGTGCCCCTGGGCCCCGGCTCCCCCGGTCCCCCGGTCCGTTGGTTTTGTCGATGTTCCTTTTTCATGTTTTGTTTTTCCCCCTCTCTCTGCCGTCCTGTGGGTATGGAGGCAGACTTCAATGTTTTCCTGTGTTTTCTTTGTTCCCCTTCCTCTCTTGTATTTTCAACTCACCCTCTCTCATGACATTTTGTTTCCTACCTCTCTTCTTCATCTTCCTTCTTTCTTCTCCTTAATTTTCCGTCTCCGTGTCCATAACATCAGGAAATAAACCCCCCCCCCCCCCAAAAAAAAAAAAAAAAAAAAAAGAGACTTTTACGCAACAGAAGCAGTTAAAGCTGAAGATCTCGATATTCTCTCAGCCACTGCCAATGTCCTCTTTTTGGGTTTTCAGACTAAGGTCACCCTATAAAAAGTAAAATGTCCACTAAATCGAAAACCTGCCGGTCACGTTGTCTGGTACCATTTTTTGCTATCGGAAACCCTGATGTGTGACTTTTGAACTCTCTCGGGCTCGGGCCGGGGCGGGCCCAACTTTTAAGGCCCGATTACAGCTCTATTCCCTATCACAATTTATGGCCCAAATGGTGCTCACTGTAATATTCATTCAACACATGACATCACCATGTTTTGTGACAATCAGGTTGCAAAGGTCTTGAGAGAGCTCTTTGCTTTTACCTATCATGATCTGTACAGTACCTTGGTAGGGAAGAACTTTTTTATAGGTCATTAATTACGACTGAACCAGACGATATTATTTGGCATTGTGATAGACTGGCGGCCTCTCCAGGCTGAACCCCTGTTCAATACTTATTTCCTGCTTCATCACACTGTTTGCTCTTCTCCTAATTTATGGACTTATTTTTTAATTTTCTTTGAGTGTGTGGATCATTCAAGTTGTTACCAACATCTTGAGAGAACTTCAATATCAATAGCCCCACCAGAAAAAAACGGATGTATTTCTTACTTATCTTCCCCCAGTGACGTGTTGTCACTCTCAATAGTACAGTCAATAGTGTAGAGGGAGAAGAAGAAGAAGTTTGAAGACACATCCCTGGGTATCACCAGTGCAGGTTACCCTGGAGCTGGATATGATCCTAGTCCTAATATTGGATTTTTTTAACCTCACAGAATAGAGCGATTATCGGTCTACGTTACTCCCTGCTCCAAAGCCTCCAAACTCTTCAATGCACTGTCAGCTCCCAGATAGCGAAGTGCATTGGGTACGGTGTCCAGGTCTAAGAAGATGCTCAGATGCCCTCATGGGTATCTTTTTTTGATTGATTAGTCACATAAACTCTGTGCATAAATGTTAAAAATGTCTGTCGGTCTGCACGAAGTGGTCAGGGGTGAGATTTGTAATCTATACAAATGGCCTAAGGGCCTCATATTTTTCCTTCACCATTTCAAAAACAAAAAAACTCAACAGAACATATTCGGTTAACGCGACACCTGGGTTTGGCTAACAAACAAACTCACTTAACTAACCAACACTGCAACTGGTGATTAACCGCAAATAATAATAAATGGGAACCGGAGCTATTTAAAGGGCCAGCATATATTTCTGCACCCAAGTTGCGCACATCCTCTGTGTTGATAAACAAATAATCCCTCCATAAATGCATTCAAATTAAAGACAGGATTTTTCTGAAATTATAAATGTTTAATTAATGTTGAATGCATTTTCAGGCTTTTTAACCAACTCTACCAAAGATGGTAATACATTAATTTGGCACCATACCACAAAGCAGGGGGCTCAGGCAGTACGGCAGAATCTGATGCTGTTAAAATAAGATGGGGTTTCTTCCTGACAAAGAGGAAAACAGATAAAAAACCTCTTCACTTACAACAGCCAAAATATTTATATTGGTAAGAATTTTCCAAACCACAATGATATATGAAGTCAAGAAACTGTGCACATTTACACATTCATGCAAGAATTTGCTTCTAGAAAAGCATAGTTGACTTACAAATGCAGAACCAGACTAAAACATATATAAATAATGTGCAGCTTAGTTCTTATGAGTTGTGAACTGCTTTTCACTGAAAATAACGCTGTCTTTCTGAACAATGTTGCTCAACATTTGCTTAGAAACCAAGGTTTAGTACACTGAAAAAAGAGAATGCAACTCCAACTTAAATAAATTGCGTTAATTGGTCACATGTAATTGAATTAAGTTTATGTAACTTAATTTATTCACATTTGTTTAGCTTGAAAATTTAATGAACGTAATAAATTTACTTGGAAAAACTTAGTTCAAATACATGTGACCAATTAACGCAATGTATTTAAGTTGGATCACCGATTCTCTTTTTTTCAGTGTACCACCTACAGACAAATATTGCACACTCATACATAACCTAGATAAATTCATTTACTTTCTAAAACACTAATAATTTATGATACACACTTATTTTTCATGCATCAAGGTTTTCTCTATGCTAGACTTTTATTTGAGTACATTCATGCTGTAGTCACGTCAGCTCTTTTCAGTCACTGTCTTCTCTTCATTGCTGGATTATTTACACAGTTCTGTGAAGAGCTCAGAGCTCCATCCCGTTATTGCCAGTTAGTTCTAACAGCAATGAAACGAAAGAAAGAATGATAAACCTGAAAATGAAATGAGAGGCTCAGATGCTTCTTGCAGCTGAGATGAGCTGCTGCTGAGATCTCGCGAAAGCTGTGCGTAAGTAATATGGCGGTGAACTGGTAAAACAAACAAACTCGGTTAAAAACAAACCATTATATTCGAGCCAAATATAGCAAACGTTTAATAATAATAACCATTATTTTGTATTTCTCCATAAAACAAACTGGACGAGGAAACCTTGCACAGCCTGGAAAGCTACTTGGATGAGTGCTTTGACAACATTGTTATGGGCAAGCCACAAAAATCCACCTCTGCTATGCCGACAAGCACACCATCACAGAAACATACCCGTTCTGAGGCCAGCACCTCCACCATCTCTCCAGAGAAAAGCTACAGTGATGTCCTGGACTCAATAGATAAGAAGCTAACCAGCCTAGACACCCGTCTGGGCCTGGTTGAGGTTCTCCACAAAGAGTTTCAAGCTCAAAGCGACTCTCTAGAGTTCAGCCAACAACAGGTAACATCGCTCGCTGCAGAAAACCAAACGCTGAGAGACGGTGTAAAGAAACTCACCGAGGGGATGACGCAGCTGTCCGGGGAAAGTAAGAGGATGAAAGAAACTATCTTGGATATACAGGCCAGGGGAATGCGGGACAATCTTGTTTTTTCCGGGATCCCAGAACAGGCTGAGGACGACGCTGAATCCACAGTCTGAGATTTTCTCCAACATCAGTTAAAGCTCCCAAGCGACACGGTAAAAAACATCACTTTTCACCGCGTCCACCGGCTCGGAGGTAAGAAGCCCAACAACAGCCGGCCGCGACCTATTGTTGCTAAATTCGAGCATTACAAGCAAAAAGAGCAGGTCAGAGGCCAGGGCAGAGAACTGCGGGGAACGAATTACAGTGTTAATGATCAATATCCGAAGGAGATCCTGGATAGAAGGCCCGTTTTGTTCCCAATCAGGAAGAAATATATCAGTGAAGGCACCAGAGCTACAGTAGCGGTAGATAAACTGTATGTTAATGGGCAGCTGTTCAGGGACCCCCAGCTTACTCCTTGGCTTTATTAGTCATGTAACACTGGTCAGATAAGAGTTGTTTTATCAATCAACTATAATGTAATGTTAGCACAGCTCTGTAAAGTTGTTTACATCACTCAATGTGGGCGGGGCCAGGGCTAATCACTGGGATACTGGCTCTTTTTTCTTTTCTCATCTTCACATGTCT
The DNA here is from genome assembly GCA_963556495.2 of Valencia hispanica. NCBI lineage: Eukaryota > Metazoa > Chordata > Actinopteri > Cyprinodontiformes > Valenciidae > Valencia > Valencia hispanica. The sequence continues at coordinate 35,602,574 of OY747720.1, read as the reverse complement.
ATCACCAAATGTCTTTGTCACTCCTTTTTTCTTCTTTTATCACTCACACACACACACAGAATTTTTTCATAATATAACTCTTTCTCTCTCACCCTCGTCCTTCACACCTTCGCAACTTTATTCTATTTCTCTCTTTCTTATATCTCGGCTTTTGGATTTTCAATCAGGCAACCCCAAGCACAAACTAATAATGCACCTGTGTTTATCTGTTTCTATGGTGATATGGACTTTACAACTTTTGTCTCAAAACTATGGCTACTCTAAGGTTTGTCACATGGAATGTTCATGGAGCTGGCACCAGAGAGAAAAGAGTTAAGATTTTTAACCAGCTTAAAAGATTGAAGGCAGATGTTGTCTTATTACAAGAAACCCATAAATCTACCTCAGCTGCAGTTGATCTTAAATCCCCAGAGTTTCCTAATGTGTTTTCTGCATGCTATAACTCTAGACAAAGGGGAGTAGCAATATTAATAAATAAAAATGTTAATTTTACAGTAATAGATACAGTTACAGATCCATAGGGTAGATTTAATATAGTAAAACTTTCTATACATAACCAAAAGTTATGTATTGTCAGTATATATGGTCCAAATGTTGATGACCCCTCATTCTTTCATTCCTTCTTCTCGGTGCTCCTTGAACACTTGGATTGCTCACTTCTTCTTGGGGGCAACCTCAACTTTGGTTAAAATGAAGAAATAAACAGGCTCAGCAAAGCAGGGACTCAGCGCAGCTGGAAATCTATAGATACAGTCAAACAGTACATGAGCGATTATGGACTTTGCGATGCATGGCGATCTCTTCACCCCAATGACAAAAAATACACTTTCTTCTCAAATGTCCACCATTCGTATTCTCGACTGGATTATTTGTTAGTCAGCAGCTCACTGCTGACTGACATTTGAGACACTGAGATACACCCTATAGCTGTTAGCGATCATGCTCCTGTTTCTTTAACTTTAGTAAATAAAATAGAAACGCCTCAAAGCAAAAATTGGAGATTTAATATGTAATTACTCAAGGATAAAGAATTCATTAAATATTTTGAAAAAGAGTGGGCTTCTTATTTGCAATATAATGATATACATGGTACGTCACCATCCATTTTTTGGGAGGCAGGGAAAGCTGTGATTAGAGGTAAAATAATCTCATTCTCATCAAATAAAAAGAAAATGGAAAAAAAACGTATTCAGGAATTAGAAGAAACTATTAATTCATTAGAAGCTTCTCTAGATGAGGAGAGACTAGGCAAAATCCATAAAGCAAAGCTAGAATTAAATGAAATTATTAATAAACAGACCCAGTTCTTAATTCAAAGACTTAGGATAGAAAACTTTGAACAAGGTAATAAATCAGGTAGATTTTTGGCTAACCATCTTAAAATTAATAAAGAAAAAACAACTATATCTGCTATTAAAGATCAGACTGGGAATACAGTATATGATCCCGGAAGAATAAACAACACCTTTAAAGAATTTTACAAGGCTTTATACTCACCAGAGATAAACCCATCAGATCATGAAATTGAACAATTTTTGGATAACATAACACTACCTAAATTATCTGAAAGTCAAGCAATGGCCCTGGATCTCTGGCATTTTCAACTCCTCACTGCAGGCATGTCATGTGCCTGCCTGCTTCAAGACTTCCACCATAGTCCCTGTCCCAAGAAGCCAAGGATCACTGGACTTAATGACTACAGACCTGTGGCTCTGACATCTGTGGTCATGAAGTCATTTGAGCGCCTGGTTCAGTCCTATCTCAAGACCCTCACGGCCCCCATCCTGGACCCTCTGCAGTTTGCCTACAGAGCCAACAGGTCTGTAGATGATGCCATCAACATAGCTCTTCACTTCATCCTGCAGCATCTGGACTTCCCGGGAACCTACGCCAGGATCCTGTTTGTGGACTTCAGCTCTGCCTTCAACACCATCCTCCCAGACCTTCTCCAAGGCAAGCTATCCCAGATGAACGTGCCTGATCTCATGTGCAGGTGGATCACTGACTTCCTGACGGACAGGAAGCAGCATGTGAGGCTGGGGAAGAATGTCTCGGACTCTCGGACCATCAGCACCGGCTCCCCTCAGGGCTGTGTTCTTTCTCCTCTGCTCTTCTCCCTGTACACCAACTGCTGCACATCCAACCACCAGTCTCTCAAACTAATTAAGTTTGCAGATGACACCACCGTAATTGGACTCATCTCGGACGGGGATGAGTCTGCCTACAGGATGGAAGCTGAACGTCTGGTGTCCTGGTGCAGCTGCAACAACCTGGTGCTGAACACCCAGAAGACAGTGGAGATTACTGTGGACTTTAGGAAGCACACAGCCCCACTCCACCCCATCGTCCTGACACCCCCATCACCACTGTGGACTCATTCCGCTTCCTGGGTACCACCATCACCCAGGACCTCAAGTGGGAGCCCACCATCACCTCTGTCATAAAGAAGGCCCAGCAGAGGATGTACTTCCTGAGGCAGCTGAAGAAATTCAACCTGCCAACACGGATGATGATGCAGTTCTACACTGCAATCATCGAGTCCATCCTCACCTCCTCCATCACCGTGTGGTATGCTGGAGCTACCATCAGGGACAAACAGAGACTGCAGCGTGTTGTGTGCTCTGCTGAGAAGGTGATTGGCTGCAGACTTCCATCTCTGCAGGACCTGTACACCTCCAGGACACTTGGGCGTGCAGGTCGGATCACAGCCGACCCTTCTCACTCTGGACACAGACTGTTTGACCTGCTCCCCTCAGGCAGGAGGCTCCGGTCCATTCGGACCAGAACCTCTCGCCATAAGAACAGTTTCTTCCCCTCTGCTGTTGGACTCATTAACAATAACCCTAAGACTGTTCCCACCACCCGCTCACTTACATGACCCATATTGTGGTTTTTTGCACCTGTCTGATTTGCACCGATTGTTACCTGCACTCATGTATATATCAATCTGTTTAGCATATTATATTTTTATTTAAGTGTTTGTCTGTTTGTTCTTGTATGTTTGCACAAAGTACCGCAGCAATTTCCTAATGTTGTAAACCTACTCAACATTTGGCAATAAAACCCTTTCTGGTTCTGATTCTGATTCTGGATTCACCACTAACAGCGGCTGAACTCCAGGAGGCCCTCCAAAGCATGCCCAATAAAAAGGCTCCAGGCCCAGATGGATTTCCAGCAGAGTTCTTTAAAGAATTCTGGAATATTCTGGCACCAACATTACACAGAATGCTGCAGGAAACCAAGGAAAATGATCGACTTCCACCAAATATGAATTCTGCCTACATTAGTCTTCTACTAAAATCAGGTAAAGACCCTTTGTTTCATTCCAGCTATCGTCCCATATCCCTCATTAATGTTGATCTTAAAATAATCTGCAAAGCCCTCGCAAAAAGGATTGAGAAAGTAACTCCTCTTATAATACATCCTGATCAAACTGTTTTTATTAAAGGGAGACATTCATCCACAAATTCACGTAGATTAATAGATTTAATAGATTTTTCAGAATCAGATTCAGAATCAGCTTTAATGGCCAAGTATGACACATACAAGGAATTTGACTCCGGCAACTTCTTACTGTAAAAACATAAAAACTAACATATTATCTCTAGATGCAGAAAAAGCATTTGATAGAGTTAACTAGAAATTCTTATTTGCAACCTTACATAAATTTGGCTTTGGAAATTCTTTTATAAACTGGTTGAAAATATTATACAGTTCACCAACAGCATGTATCAGGACTAATAACCAAACATCATCTAGGTTTTATCTTCAGAGAGGTACCAGGCAAGGATGTCCTCTCTCTCCCTCCCTGTTTGCTATATTTTTTGAACCACTAGTTGCAGCAATCAAGCAAACTCACAATATTAAAGGCATAAAATGCAATAACATAGAACATAAAATCAGTCTTTATACAGATGATGTATTACTCTTTCTCCAGAATTCACAAACCTCTTTCTCTCAGGTAATCGGGTTGATAAACTCTTACTCAAACGTTTCAGATAATTCTATAAATTGGTTAAAATCTACAGTTCTTCCAATCAATTGTTCTGTCCAGAATCCAACTAATACACAACTGCAGTCAGGGAATATTACTTATTTAGGTATCAATGTCTCACCAAGACTGGCAGATTTAATAAAGCTAAACTACATCCCACTTTTAAAAAAAGTGGAAGATGATCTTGCTAGATGGGAATCCCTACCCATATCACTTATGGGAAGGGTTGCTTCAATGAAAATGATGCTTTTGCCCAGAATCAACTACTTATTCTCAATGATCCCATGTAAACCATCACTAGACTGGTTTAGATCTCTGGGCTCCTCTGTCTCTAAATTTCTTTCGAAAGATAAACCCCCACGCATCAGCTTAAAAACACTGCAGAAGACCAAAGAAAAAGGAGGTCTAGATCTACCAAACTTCCATCATTATTTCTTAGCCAAAAGGCTCCAATACATCTCAAGATGGTTAAAACATAGCTACCTAGATGAGTCCTGGATAGACGTAGAACAGACACTATGCAATAAGATAAAACTTTCAGACCTACCATTTATTAGCTCAAATATTAAACAACATGAATGCTTTAAAAGCATAAATATAAGCTCCTCTCTGACAGCATGGTGGGAGTTTCAAAAAATGACAGAGTCCACAATAATCCCATGCAAACGTACACCTGTCGGGAATAACCCCGACATCTAGCAAAAAAAAATGTATGATAAGTTTTCCAGACTGGAGGTGTAATGGAATTGAATACCTGGAACATATATTTAAAGGAACAGACTTTATCCCATTTAAAACATTAATTACACAATAGGGAATTGATAAAAACAAATTCTTAGAATATCAACAAATTAAATCTGTTATTGAAGGTAAATTTAGGTTCGATACAGTTGAATTACAAATTCCAGCAAGAGTTTTAGATTTTCTTAATCTCAACCCCCCCAAATTCCTGTCTAAAATATACAAAACTTTATCTACATTAGATGAATCAATAGTCATCCCTATTTCAAAATGGGAGATGGATTTATCAGCCAGCTTTGACCAAAACGTCTGGTCTCAGATATGTTTAAGAACCTTTAAAATAACAAAAAATCCTAATTTGCAAATAATACAATACAAAATCCTTCATAGAGTAAACTATACAGGTCAACGAATGTTTAGGATGGGTTTTACATCATCTAATACCTGCTTACAATGCACAAGCAATATACAAGATACTTATATTCATGCGCTTTGGTTCTGTCCACCCGTTAAGAAATTTTGGTGCCACATATGTGAGGACTCATCAAAGTGTCTGAAATGTAACATTCCACCATCTCCCTCAGTTTGCCAGTTAAGAGATTTAATTGATGTCACCATGGACATAAAGTCAGTTCTAATGGCTCACATTGCCTTATGCATCGCTATGAAAACTATCCTCCTGAACTGGAAAAATAAAAAGGCTCTTAATATTAATCAGTTTAGAAATCTCTTGTTGGACCATATTGGTCTTGAGACGGCCTCTGGCTCCATTTCTGATCAATCTCTCTGGGCTCCTTTGATCGGCTCCATCACCTAGTAGGGGTGGGGGGCACTTGGTTTTGTCGTTTAGGATACTGTTGCTGAGGTGGGGGTTTTGGGGGTTGGAGGCGTCTGGGGGGGATCCCTGGGGGTGGGATCACTGGGCGGACAGGGCGCTGGACGTAGTGGCCCCAACCTGGGGTTGGGCTTTGGTGTTTTTGGGTGGCAACTCCTGATGCCGTGCATGTGCAGCCGCCTCTCTCTTTTTCTCTGGGCCGATTTTTTCTCTGGGCCTTGTTTGCTGGTTGGGGTGCCTGGCTGCTGGTCGCAGCGGCTGGGTGGCATTTCTGGGCTTGATCAGTCCTTTTTTGCACTGGACTTAGCTCCTGGGTCTTGGTCTTTGTGCAATGCGGGGCGCTGGGGTCGGGCGTTTGCCCAGGTTCGGTCGGACCTGCGAGTGGACTGGCCGGGTAGTGGGCGTGCAGGGCAGGCGGGTGGGGAGCTGGGTTTGGATGCCTGCCGGGCCATTGAGCAGCAGTGGTCGCACCACAAGGGAATGGGGATGGTGGATGTCGGCCTGGTGGGTCGGCCGCCCGGTTCATCGGTTTGCTCCTGGTCTGGGCGGGTACGTCGCCGGGATTTGGGCTGCGGGGGCCTCCGATGCGCAGGTGGCGCTGGGGGCCTCCTTTGCTGGCGGGGAGGCTATTGCTAACTAGCGACAGGTGCTCTCCCCCTACGAGGGCACTTGGACGGGGGGAAGGGGTGTGCTGGAAGGGGGGGGGGGGGGGTGCGAACTCAACCTGGGTGTCTAGTGTCTTTTGTGTTTTGAGAGTAGAGCGAATGTCAGGGTGGGTTTAGTTCTCCTTCTGGGATGGGGCTGGGGGGACTGCTTTGGGGTCCGTGGGGCTTGGTGGTGCTGTGGCCGTGGGACCCGGGTTGAACGTGCCATGGTCTCCCTCCCCTGGTGGATCACAGTGAACAGCGGTGCCTATTGGGGTCAGTGGGGGACCTGGCTCCCTGGGAAGACATTTTGTCCCCCAGTCCTTCCCTCCCCATCCCCGAACACCTCTGACCACCCGTTCCATCACTTTACCACTCATATAGGGTCTTGGGGCATGGGCACATCACTGGGGTGCGAGGAGGGGTTTCCCTCCTTACTATCCCGTTGCATCCTGGGTCCCAATTTTAATATACAACTTAGACACTCCCACTTATAACATTTTCATACGACACACATGTAGGGACTTTGGGGTGGGCACACTTTTCGGGATCCAGAGGGGGAGCGGTTCAATCAGCTTCACCTCTGGTGCTGGTGCCCACTGTTAAACCACATACAGACCCTGAGGGCTTGGGGTGGGGGTTGGGGAATGTGTGGCTGCCTTCCCCACATCCCACCCCTCTGTTTTAAATGCACATTATAACAACACGCATCAAAACCATACTCAAGCGGGAGGATGGAGGCTAGGGGTCTTCTTACACCCCTGTTCGCTACCGGCCATCAGGGGTTGGGGTCCGGAGGAGGAACAGGTGGTCTGGTCGGGGTCCTGGGCTGTCGGGCTGCCTCGCCACTGTGGGGCCCTTGGTGGTCTACTTGTCTCCGTCCTAGAAGGTAGGGGGTCCATCTCCTGGGTCCGGGGGCTGGTGGCTCTACTGGGGCATTGGTACCTGGACCTGGGAGCATGAAGTGTGTATGGGGTGTGTGAGTGAGGGGACAGCGTCATTTCTTGGGTGTCTTGGTGAGTTAGTGAGAATGTATGTGTTTAAGAGGGAGGGAACGTATGACTGTCTGAATGTCATTGTCTGCCTGTCAGGTTGGGTCTTGGGCTGCCCTCTCGCTTGGCGCACATCAGGCCTTACATTTAATGGGGGGCCTATTTCCCCTCCTTCACTCCCCGCCGGTGACGGATGCCCCTGCCTACTGGTGTGTCGGTGGTCAATCCGGTTTGGACCTGGTGCGTGCCTGGCCGGGCCTGGGGGGGGCGGTGTGTCGGTCGGCCAATGCGCTGGGCCGATATCTTCCTTTGGTTGGTCGGGGCACCTCTTTTAGGGGTGCCAGGTTTGGGATTGTTGGGTGGTGCCTGCTCGGTGGCTCGGCAGGACACGGATCCAGCGTCTCTGCTCTTTCGATCACCTGTTCTGTGCGCACCGTGCGTGGTCGGTTCATTGGCGGGTTGGACCGGCCCTGGCCTTTGTTGGATGCCTGATCTCAGCGCTCTGCGTTGCGCGGGATCAGGACTCGGGAGCTGGTACAACTTGGTGTCCAGGTGCTGGCTGAGCTTGGCCTGGGGATGCTATCCATCCGCTCTGGCTACCGGTGGGGCGCCCCGACGTCGGGCCGGGCGCTGGGATGTTGGCAGTGGGGATTGGCCCAGGGTGGTGGTGGAGCGTGGTGGCTGGCCACGGCCCCTGTGGGGCCAGGGGCCCCTGCGGTGCCGGGGGCCCCTCGTCGGGTGGTCCCTTGTTGGGTCTCTGCTGGGGGGTGGGGTGCCCCTGGGCCCCGGCTCTCCCGGTCCATGGACCGGCCCGCCCTGGCGCGGCTGGTTGCCGGCGGGGCCCGTGAGCTAGTCACTGCTGCCCCCGGGGCCCCTGCATAGTAGCCGCTGGACGTTCCCCTGGGGTTCTCCTTTGCTCCTCTCTTGGGGGATGCGGTCGGCCCCGCCTGGGTCCGCCTGGGGCTCTGGGGGTCCTTTGGACGTCTTGGCTCCGATCTCCTTCATGTCTGCATCGATTCCTGGGAGACGGATTAATGCCTGCTCACACCAGCTAACACTCTTATGGAGAAACCTTATATGCACCAGCATGCTAACACACACAAACATAGATGTGGGGTCCCTGGTGTTTATAGATATATTCTTAGGATGAGGTTATCATTACTAGAGCTTGATTAATCGGTACCATGAGTTTTTCTGTGAAATTGGTGTTGTATTTTTATATCCATTCTTGTGTGATGTGGTTGTGTAGTTCTTAGTTCATGATGTTAGGTTTGTTCCTTTTTCCTTTTTTGTTTTGTTTTTTCCCCTCTCTCTGCCGTCGTTTGGGTATGAAGGCAGACTTCAATGTTTTCCTGTGTTTTCTTTGTTCCTTTTCCTCTCTTGTATTTTCAACTCACCCTCTCTCATGACATTTTGTTTCCTACCTCTCTTCTTCATCTTCTTTCTTTCTTCCCCTTAATTTTCCATCTCCGTGTCCATAACATCAGGAAATAAACCCCCCAGCAATTCAAAATAAAGATTTTTCACACATATATCAAGTGGAGTACTATAGCAAAAGCTGTACTGCTCCGCTTGTGAAAGTTAATCTGTAGGGCTTCTACTTGGTACTCAGACACCAATTCTGAGCTCCACACTGCCAAATAGGACACGTTAGAAAAAAGAAAAATGAGAGGCCTTGCTTGTTGTGGGCCAATGTACAAGACGGATTTAACAGTGTCATGTTTTGGTTTTTCAATTGGTGAAATTTCAATTACATCTGAGCGGGCGGGTGGGCGGGTGATGTGGTGTATTTTGTTTAGGAATAGGGTTAAGGACAACCTTAAACGTAAGCCACACCTTTGGCATCTTTAGCTGTTTTCGTCATGTTTTAACAGTGGCATATTTCAAATGCACGGCAAGGACGTGTAGAAATGGATAAATCAATTAGGCCATCTGGGGCGGTGAAGCCAAGATGAGAAATGGTTTTATGCTGACTTTCTTTCAACAGTAGCCTGAGAGACCTAATTATTTCATTCATTATCACATCATGATGTGAAAAGAGCGAGCCTTGTTATTTTCCAAGACACAAATATGCAAAAAAAATCCCTTTCAAAGTCCCTTTAGGGATGTTATAGGTCATGAGATGTTTGTAATACTGGGATTTTTTTTTAATAAACCAAGCAAAAATTACCAAGCTTTCTTTGAAGAGTGGTTACAGATCAGGCATTAAAGGGTTTTGTTTGTTTCAGAACCTTTCAAATGAAAAGACAGCACAAGCACTAAAGGATGACTTTCACATCCAGATAAAGAAAACAGCCCAAATGAAAATATAAGAATATCAAAATTTTGTTGCAAATTCTGATCTTGGATATTTATAAACCGCCCACCTACATGACAGTACTTTTGACAAATTAGATTTGATTTCTAAGGTCTCGATTATTGGATTGTATGATAAAGGCATTTAAAATATTGTTCATTACGTGGTCTTGGGGCAATGTTGTGTTGAGTAGCATTTTTCCTCTCCGGTGATTGCCCAAGGGGAGCGTTTCCATATTCAAAGTACTTACCTCGTAGTGTCCTCTGTGTCTGCTGGAGTTCCTACATCAAAAATTTCTTGAAACTATCATTGGTACCGTTCTATTCTCTTCCTGGAAATATTTAACCGGAAACTGATCCCTTCCATTGCTTTCCCTCACCAGCTCATATGGTCAGATTACTTCACACCTGCCTATCCTCCAACATTTGCTTCTGGAACATACTGAGCCTCCACAAAGAGAACCTCATCTGCATCATATGACTAGGAACAAATCCCATCCTCCGCACTACTAAGGACTCTGATTATTAATACGCCATCTCTGTATGTAGATACAGAAGTTGTTAAATTAGGAGCAGATATGACATTGTGCTGCATTTGTGAGAGTAGTTTCTGTAACACCAATATTTTGTAAGAAAGAGAAAGTATGAATTCTGCCTACATTAGTCTTCTACTAAAATCAGTTAAAGACCCTTTGTTTCCTACCAGCTATTGCCCATATCTCTCGTTAATGTTGATCTTAAAATAATCTGCAAAGCCTTCGCAAAAAGGATAGAGAAAGTAACCCCTCTTATAATACATCCTGATCAAACTGGTTTTATTAAAGGGAGACATTCATCCACAAATTCACGTAGATTAATAGATTTAATAGATTTTTCTTACAGTAAAAACATTAAAACTAATATATTATCTTTAGATGCACATAGATGTGGGGTCTCTGGTGTTTAAGGAAATATTCTTGGCCTGAGGTTATCATTACTAGAGCTTGATTAATCGGTACCATGAGTTTTTCTGTGACACTGTTGTTGTATTTTTATATCTATTTTTGTGTGATGTGGTTGTGTAATTCTTAGTTCACAATGTTTGGTTGGTTTTGTCGATGTTCCTTTTTCGTGTTTTGTTTTGTTTTTCCCCCTCTCTCTGCCTTCCTGTGGGTATGGAGGCAGACTTCAATGTCTTCCTTTGTTTTCTTTGTTCCCCTTCCTCTCTTGTATTTTCAACTCACCCTCTCTCATGACATTTTGTTTCCTACCTCTCTTCTTCATCTTCCTTCTTTCTTCTCCTTAATTTTCCGTTTCCGTGTTCATAACATCAGGAAATAAAAACCCCAACAATTCATAATAAAGATTTTTCACACATATATCAAGTGGAGTACTATAGCAAAAGCTGTACTGCTCCGCTTGTGAAAGTAAATCTGTTGGGCTTCTACTTGGTACTCAGACACCAATTCTGAGCTCCACACTGCCAAACAGGACATGTTTAAAAAAAAAAAGAAAAAAAAAGAAAGAGAAAGTAAATTTGCTGTAGAGCGCATAAATAGAGCAAATAACAGTTGAGTGCAATTGCACTGATTGCAGCAGTAGAAGTAGGTGTGTTGGGTTTCTTGGGTGTTTGGGCTTTGGGTTTGAGTTTTTTCCTTCCACTGCGTTTTTGTCTCCCTCTGGTGCTCTGGTGTTTGGTTGGCCACTCTCAACCCACCATGGGTTAGAGTTTCTGTTGCAGAGGAGGTAAAGGACTTATTCAGACCATGGAAGCTTCTGTTTTCTGAGCTGGGCTTGACCGGGTTCTGGGCCGCCAAGCAGCTTTTGCTCAGACGCTGGGAAGACCACCTCTGCCTCGACCCCAGTCTCAACCTGGCAGCTCAGGACCAGCCCAAGAGGACCTCCAGCCAGTCGCTTCTGCCCTCCCCGAGTTACGCCGTAAAAGGCGACGGAAGCCGGCCTTGGCGGCCTCCCCGCTTACTCCTGTTTCCACAGAGGGTGCCCGGGTGAACACGCTCCTGACTCCTGTTTCCTCAGTGGGTGCCCGGATGAACACGCCCCTGACTCCTTGTTCCTCAAGGGGTGTCAAGAAGGACTCCCCCCTGACTGCTGACTCCACAGGGGGTGTTCCGGAAGACACGCCTCTGGCTCCTGATTCCGCAGAGGGTGTCTTGGAGGATACGCCTCTGGCTCCTGACTCCGTAGGGGGTGTTCCGGAAGACACGCCTCTGGCTCCTGACTCTGCAGGGGGTGTTCCGGAAGACACGCCTCTGGCTCCTGATTCCGCAGAGGGTGTTCCGGAAGACACGCCTCTGGCTCCTGACTCAGCAGGGGGTGTTCTGGAGAACACGCCTCTGGCTCCTGACTCTGCCGAGGGTCTCCAGAGGGACACAGCCTCGGGGTCATCGCCAAGTCGTGGGTCTTCATCGCCACGTCGTGGGTCTTTATTGCCACGTCGTGGGTCTTCAGCGCCACGTCGTGGGTCTTCATCGCCACATCGTGGGTCTTCAGCGCCACGTCGTGGGTCTTCAGCGCCACGTCGTGGGTCTTCAGCGCCACTCCATCGCCGTGGGTCCTCTACTCCTCCCCGAGGGTCCTCTACTCCGTCAACTCGAGGGTCCCCAGCATCCTACCAAGGTCCACTCAGTCGACGCCGGCTCCTTAGACACCAGGTTCTCTGCATCCGTTTCCCAAGACAAAAGGTTCTCTGCATCCGTTTCCCAAGACACAAGGTTCAGCTGTGCATCCGTTTCCCAAGACACAAGGTTCAGCTCTGCATCCGTCCACCAAGACACAAAGTTCTCTGCCGCAGCCGTCCATCAAGACACAAGGTTCTCTGCCGCAGCCGTCCATCAAGACACAAGGTTCTCTGTCGCAGCCGTCCACGCCTCCTGGTTCCTCGTCGCAGCCGTCCACGCCTCCTGGTTCCTCGTCACAGCCGTCGTATCCTCCTGGTTCCTCGTCGCCGGCCTCCACGCCTCCTGGTTCCTCGTCGCCGGCCTCCACGCCTCCTGGTTCCTCGTCGCCGGCCTCCATGCCCCCTGCTCCTTCGTCACCGGCCTCCCAGGTCCCTGCTCCTTCGTTTGTTGTTTTTAGACTCTTGGACTCTCGCTCTGTTGGGTTTCTTGGGTGTTTGGGCTTTGGGTTTGAGTTTTTTCCTTCCACTTTGTTTTTGTCTCCCTCTGGTGCTCTTGTGTTTGGTTGCCCTTGTCTGAGTTCATCTCTTTATGTTTCCAAGTTCCTATTAATACTTACCCTTTATTAGTCCCAGTTAGTTTTGTTATATTTAGTTCCTCTTTAGTATTATCCTCTGTCTAGTCCTAATGTTTTGCTCCTGGTCTTCCTCCCAGTTTTCCTAGCCATTCTGCCTTCCATCCCAGCTGCTAATTACTTTCACCTGCTCACTCCCTCTCAGCTGCAACCGCTTCTCTTAATTAGTCCTCGGCTCTTTCTGTTCACATCCTCACTCTCCCCTCAGTATAAATACAGTCCTCACTCAGTCACAACTCGCTGGTTCGTCGTCATTCTTTACTGTTTGGTCCCTGGCTTCCCTGTCGTTTTATATTCCCCGTCTGGTTCCTGCTCCCCTGTTGCTGCCTTTTATCCTCCCGAGTCATGTAAGTTCCTTGTTTTCATTAAATCATTTTTGTTTTATACTTTGCTGCATTTGGGTCCTCCTTAATACCAAACATGACAAGGTGTGGCCAGAGTGGAGAATAAACTCCAAACTATAGTTACTAATTATAAAGTAATCCAGTTACTTTACTGATTATTTTCAAAAGAAATTTGTAACTTTGATAATTACTTTACTTCGTTGATTTCAAAAACATGATGCAAAACCTGAATGTGCTATGAAGCAATAGATCTTCCAGCCGAATTCCATTCTTTCTGCATATTCTATCATATACAAATTTATCAAATGACAGTCTTTTTTTTTTTTTTTTTTTGCTAGTTTTATTAGTGTCACTCTTTTAACTTTCTGCACATTGCATCGAGCAAAACTTTTATTCAATGCAGTCTATGACTTAGTGAATTTTGTTTACCATTTAAATCGCTTTATTTGGGCATTCCACAATATTTTAAGAAAATAAAGTGTTCTGTTAAATTCCATTCCAGCATATAAAAAAACAATTCTTTTTTTGTGCTTACACTCCATCATTTGAATAGAAAGTAAAATACAGCCATAAAATAATTGATATCAAACTCTCTCCTGACTGTTTTCTGACTTATTAATATTTATATATTTTAACAGTTAAGGGTGGAGATGAGTAATGATGAGTTTAAAAATCTATTTTCACATGTTTAGCAGGAGAGGGGCCGTCAGTGGTTTACCCAGTGGAATTGGATGTAGTAGCCGAAGAGGTCATGTCAGTGGGGGAATCCTGGGTTTCTCAGTGAGTTTCACATTCCTGTGCTGGCTTGCTAGATGCTTGCTCAGATTTGAGGGGGAATTTCTGGCTGTATACAGGGGCGGTCCTAGCCTTTTGGTGCCCTGGGTGAACACCCTCTCTGACGCTCCCCCCTTAGGCTTAGACTGTTGGACAGACTGACCACTTTTCTTCTCTGCTACTTTTCTCTTCTACTACTCTCCGGTTGCAACATTTACTGCTATTTCGACTGTTAACTTTGTTTTCTCTCAGTGTTTTTCTCTCCATTGAAGCTACACCTGGTCTGGTATCCTGCTTAGCTGTGATGCCTTGTTGGACGGGGTGCATCGGCTGGGATGATGCTCCCAGTGACTGAGCATCCCCTGTGTCCTGTTATCAACATTTTACTTTCTTTTAATATAGAAAGTATTCTTACATCAGTTCTTTTGTTCTTTCTGTGTCTCTGCTCTTTCTGCTCGAACCACCAGTCGGTCGTGGCAGATGGCCGCTCGTACTGAGCCTGGTTCTGGTGGAGGTTTCTTTCGGTTAAAGGGGAGTTTTTCCTCTCCACTGTCGCTGCATGCTAGCTCAGAATGAGTGCTTGCTGTGAAGGCAACGATACAATGCAATCTGCTGGGAGTCCTTAAATAGAAAACTTTTAAACTGATTGGAATGTCTTTACAATTGAAATGACTTTTGTTGTCAAGTGCCTTGAGATGACATCTGTTATGAATCGGCGCTAAATAAATAAACTGAATTGAATTAAATGAATAGACTATTTTATGAAATGTGAACAAAGATTAGTATGTACCTGAACAGGCTTAATTGAACAAGTTATAAATTCAACTAAAGTGGTGTTTAAGCAGGTTGTTATGCATAGCAGAGAAACCTGTGGATGGTCATACTTTGATGCTCAACATAACATGAAATGTATTCTCTTTGCTGGTGTTTTGCAAATGTGTTGAGAGAAATGAAATCGCACATGTTTTGTCTGCAATATTACCGGGCTCACACTGATTCCACATGCTATTCTGTTGGTATACGTAATCTTAGTCTAAGTATAAAGTAAGCTATTATTGCTGCTTTGATATTAAGCATGTTACAAATAATGCCTTGGCAAACAATTCATTTCTGACTCCGTACTCCCTTAGCGTCAGTGCAGAGGCAGACATTAAAGCGGCAATTAATTTTCACCTGAAAAGAGACTGTTTGTTTCTTTCGCATTATGTGCGTAAGGTGTGAAGCAAAACTGCTAAAATGTATAACCTTCCCAGTGTAGCTGAGCTCATAAGAAAAAGTTTAAATGCTTTTTACAGTCTTGTAACACAAATTAACTGCCCTAAAATAGACTGGCAACACTCCCAAAGGTGATCTGAAGATGCCGTTTTGAGTTCCATTTACATTCCAAAAGTTCAATATCCCCTTAATTAGTATCACATTTTATCATATCACAACCCCAATCTTCAATGCATTTTGTTTTGTATTTAATCTGAAAATAGTATATGTGCAGCACAACTTACTCTTACACCCCCCCCCCCCCCCAAAAAAAAAAAAATTAAATAAAAACAGCACCATAAAGCCAAGGAACACAGCAGGCAGGTCAGGGATGAGGTTAACCTTCCAACGACTGTTGGAAGACAATGAAAAAAAAAAAGAAGACTCTTAATGTGTCGGTATACATTTGTTTTGTATTAATCGGGATTGTCAGTCCGAATTAAAAAGATTTGTCTTGAAACTGACCATTTCTCGAACTGATCGTTTCACATATGCTTATGTACAGCAGGCTTTATGTAACCTGTGCAAATGATTATTAGTCTGGAAAAGTATATGTACAGTAGTTCCTATATATGGGAAGCTTAACTGAAAGAGTGGGTGCAAATACTAGAAAGCATTTACTTCTGGAACATGATCAGCAAGCCCCAAAGCAGACAGCGCGTCAGAACATTTTTACTTTTCTTAGCATCCAGCCTTCAAAAACACTTGAGATGCATTCGACCTCTAAACGTGATGCCAGGGGACCTGATGCCATTTCAGGAGATAACGCTTCCTCCTCCTGCTCATGATATCAATAATTACTTACTGGCAACATTATCTCGCATAAACTGGAGAAAAAAGCAAGAAAAGTGCCTGGCTAGACATCAACCTGTGTGAGTCTTTCCCTTAGGTAGCCATGTGCAAAAGAGATCTGTGCATCCCTAAAGCAACCTAAAGTGTTGAATTTTTAAACAGGCAGATGTGGTGTAATTTAAAAAAACATGTCATTCCTTCCTAATTGGAGTATGGCTTTTAGTGTTTGGCCCACTGGGCCAAAGAAGAGACTGCAGACAAAAATCTGATATCTTGCTCCGTCCTTATGAGAGTCAAGGTGGTTTTATAGGATGATGACGCTAATTTGCCTCAATGAACAAGCAAGAAATTAGGCCTTTTGGAAGCTGAAATGTGTGACATATCTAAATATTAAGCAGCCCTATGTACATGTTTTTCATTCCTTTGACCTGATGAACAAACTGGTTGAAGCTGGTAAAGGAGTGTCATTATTCACAGTGAAACAAGTCCTTCACTGACATGGGCTGACAGGCAACTCAACAAGAAAGAAGCCGTTATTCTAAAAGTAACATAAAAAGCCCTGTTACAGCTTACAAATAAATTCAGGAATAAATATCTTATTTTCGAGACAAACTGTAGACTGATGAAACTGAAATTAAATTTTTTGGCCATAATGACTATCATTACATTTGACGAAAAAAAGGGGAAGCTTGTGAGCCTGAGAACCCTAGCCTAGCTGTTGTGTACAAGAGTGGCAGCATCATGTTATGGATGTGTAACTGTGGCAACAAGGTATTTATTTTACAACTGGAAGCAGCTGATTAGCATCCCAAAATCTCAAATAACACCTGAACTATGACCCCAAATCCCAGAAGAGTTTAAAAGGAGGCTTCATGCAGCACCAAAGAGCAGAAAGATCTCTTCCACTGATCACAAAAGGTAGGGATCATAACTCACACCCCTCTCTTCCCGGCTTTCTAACCCTACAAGATTCAAAGAGGAATGACAAAAGCAGTGCTTTGGCTTAGCTGGGCTTTGCAACAACTGATGGTGTCATACAACAACAGTCCTCATTCAGAGGCCTCTTCAGATTCGTTGCAGGACTGACGAGAGATCCTTCCTGCCCACAGCATCACCATCCACAACATCTCTTTGAAGATGCTTGGATGATATGAGTTACGACAACACATAATTTCCCTTTGGGATAAATAAAACAATTTTGAATTTGATATTTTGCTGCCAAGACTGGATGGTATCATGAGGAGAGAACATTAGGTGTGTTTCCACGATTGGACCTTTAGGCTAATATTACTGGACTTTCATCTATCGGGGTAAATCTGTTGGCCTGCTCCTCTCAGTCGTCATGTCTCCATATAAAATTGGCCCCTTTAAGGAATTAGCTAAGACGTCCACATATCACAACCGTTTTGGCAGTGAGTAGCGTCACTAATCAGGCTTAAAAGGAATAATGAGATTGACATGGAAGAAGCAGGGTTGGTTTGCTATGTTTCTGTTTGCCATGTTTTAAATTGCTATGCCAGCAGCTCTTCTTATTTTACAAAGCTGATTGTTTGGCGTCGTCTGCTCGTTTCCCTCTGAATTACAACCAATCAGCATGAGTACCAGTCTTGAGGTACGTACTCAGAAATGGCTCAGCAACTGTACCGGGCCATTTCTGAGTACATACCCCAAGACTGTCACTTGGTTGGTTCCTGAAATGGACCCAAAAACGGTCCTTTCTGGCCGGCTCGGTGAGGTGATGACGTGCATACCCTGAAGTTCCGATAGTGGAAACAAGCCTATTATGTGGAGATATTGAAGCAAGACATCAGCCAGGAAGCTACAGCTTGGGCCGTCATCGTCTTCTAAATAGACGGTGAACCTAAGCATAATGCCAAATTAGTTACAAAGTTCCTTAGGGACGACAAGCCCTGGTCTAAGTACTATAGAACATTTTTGGGCTGAGTTGAAACAGCGTCTGTGAGCCTACAAACCTGATTCAGTTCTTTACAAACTATTTCTCTAAAAATAATTCTGTTTGTTTTCCGTCATTTGGCAAATGTCAATATTTCAGGTAATTCTAAATGACATTAAACAGGTAATTCTAAATGACATTAAACAGAAAATATTAGTGGATTTAATGACAGTAAGAAAAAAAGTTATTCATCTTTTTATACAGTGTATGTAAATATGTGGTTTCAGCTTCCAATACAAATTTTGGAAAGGAAAAGCAATGGTTAAATACCAGGAATTTCCCAAAAATAACCAGTTACATTGTATGCATTATTATATTTATTTTTGTATCCCTTAATTAGAAATATCCTGTTCTAGAGTGATTTAGAAAAAACCCCATCTATGAATCGGTTACTTCTAGGCTGCACCAATGTAATTATGAGGAATTCTATGAAATCTTTCAAAAACCTTTAGCTGTTCCAAAATAATGCTGGAAGTGCTCTAGCAAAATGTATAAAGAGATATTATATTATCCAGTTTAACTTTCTTTTGACTTACTCCTTCTTAAATCCACTTCAGAATTTATTTTTCTCGTTACACTTGAACTTTCAAAAGCAAAGTCATTGTTTTATGGTTTTTCTAACATCTCACATTAGACTGTAAGCTCGCCTGATTGTCTATAAATTGAATAGAAGACAGCTGGACAACCTCTCAAAGCTATCTATAGGTGGTAAATGTGTGCAAACGTGAGCTTCCAAATTCCCTCTATTTCTGAATCAAAGCTGGTACAGATCTGTGGCTTGCTGTATGTTTATGCTGTTCCTTTTACTTGAAAAACTGAAGCTCTCTGCTGGTTTATGATCACCAAACGCTCCTTGGCATTCGGTTTTCTAAACAAAAACCTGGGAAATGCCACCTAGGAATCAGGTAATTTTTGTTCCCATTTCTTGTCAGGAATTCCAGTCTACCGTTACCAGGGGTGGACAGGCCATCTGGCATACCGGGCATCATCCCGGTGGGCCGTTGACCCAATGTGGGCCGGTCGCTGTTTTTATTTTTTATTTTTTCCTCTAAATTCCCTCCAATTGGCTACAGAAGGCTAGCAGTGTTTTGCCAGCATCGACATATATTATTGGTCTATGTTTGTCATCCTCAATCAATCATGGGCTGACAGCCTATGAGAGCCATGACAGTGCTCAATCACAACACAAACCAGGGTGGGCGGGACCTCATGAGATGGGCCGGAGTGGTGGGACGGGATGCTGCTGAGCTGAAAATGGCGCTGAAAAAGTACGGCTCAAAAAGCTGAAATCTCTGGAGGTGGAAGCTGCTAAATGTTTAAGGTTGACAGACCTATTTGGTGCCGGGGTCACCACCCCAGCAGCAGGTGCTGCTGCGCGAGGAGCAAGTGGAGACTTGCATGGTAAGTAACGTTGGCATGGAGTTGGCTCGGCTACATTTTGAGACATGCCCAAAATAAAGTATAAAACGGTTTTACATTGACTGCGATGTTACCTGGATAACTGAATACTTGTGACAACATATTAGCCCAGAGTTGAAGGGCTGACTGTTGGTAGTTGTGGTTGATTTTGTTAAATATGCCAAACTGTGACAGCTACTAACGGCAGCGGTCTCTGGTTGCCATAGCAACAGTAAACATTAAAGGGAGACACTACAGGTGAATAGGGGAAAAAAGTTAGCTTCAAGATACCTTGATGAAACTTGACAAACTTAATCCTAGTATTAAAACAAACATTTTTTGTATTAGAAGTTTTGATTTAAATTTTGTTTAGATATGCAAATGAGGTGAAATCTGGTTTAAAATGTGCTAATTTGCATATGTGTAAACGTATCATCTCAAAATTGGTGAGAGACGGATTGAATTTTTCTTTAATTTTCTAATCATGTTATATGATTAGAAAAAACTTTTTAGAGGGAAATAGGTTTATTTTATTTCATTACTTCGTAAATCAAAAAACAGTGTAAGTAGCGCCAATAAACTCATTTTCGGCTTTTTTTTTTTTTACACAAAATAGTGTGTATATATATATATATATATATATATATATATATATATATATATATATATAATTTTTTTTTTTTATGATTTATTGACAAATCGGTCTGTAATTTTTTTTCAGCTCATAGCATAGAACAATGGTGGAAAGTTTGGTGAATATAAGTAGAACTGATTTCAAGATTATTCGTTTTGAATGTTGCAAAAAACTAATTTTGAGAAAAACACAATTAAAGATTTACATTACATAATTCAATGCAATGTGAAGTACAAATGACCCTCAAATCCCTTGTTTCGTGTTTGTGATTGGTAATTAATTTAAACAGGCATACCGTTTTAGGACATTTATCTTTTTAATTTTTCTCTTTTTTGGGGGCTTGTTCTCTCACTGCCTCCACTTCACTTTTTGGCTACTGATGTCTCTGATTTGAGTATATCATGTGTCTTATAATGTTTTATGAATTCATACTTGATTTGTTCTGTTGAGACTATAATGAATAAATACTGAGTGATTGATTGCCATAGCTGTCAGTTTTAGTCCTTGAGTTCACAGTTTTGTGCTTTATTTGTTAACTGCTATCAAGGAATATGTTTATCATTTGTACTGTAGTACGCATGAGAGGAGATGCTCCGAGATTTGTGGACTTTTATGTAGTGTCGGCTGATAATGTAGTGGGCTGGTCTGGACAGAAAATGTCAGGGCTGAATTTTTGTCCCAGTCCACCCCTGACCGTTACCGTACTCTTACCACCTCAGCTGAGTGACTTGTGGCTTGTTGCTTCGGATGAAACCCCCTCCAAATCTCCAGAAATACCTCACTTTATCCTGGGTGAGGTATTTCTCTCAGGACGGAGAGTAGGTGGAAAATAAAATTGGCCCCACAATTCAGCGCCAATTTTATTTTCCATCTACATGCTGCCCTTTAGGCTTCCTCCTCAGAAAATACACTACATCGTTTTATTCATAGTCTGAAGATACTCAGATCCACCATCAGCCGAAATGCAAACATTTCTTTTGATTAAAGCTACTGTTTGTGGGTCTCAGTGATTGGTTGGCTTCAAATGTCGGCACCTTCAATGAGGAGGAAAAAAATGAAGTAATTCGTTTTGGACCTTGTGTTAATTGCACTGCTTCTTACATAGTACTGGATAGCCTTGAGCCGTTTGTAAAATCACAGAGGAAATAATTGAGGGTAATATTTGATTTCAATTTCATTTCTGAAAAGTAGATTTGTTCAGTTGTACAGTATCCTTTTGTTAAACTAAGACTTGAATCTAAAGTGATATCATTTTATTAATCCTTTATTGTATTCAAACTGGATTGTTGTATTATTTGAATAGTGCTTTTTCAAGTTCCTCCAAAACCCTTTCCACTACATTCAGTCATTCACACACTGATGGATGTAAAGTGCATTGTAGCCACAGTTGCTCTGGGGCAGACTGACACCGGGCCCTCTGACCTACTGTCTTATGCGCGACATCAGATAGATCTGGAGGATTTGCTTTTAGCTGTACCAAGGTTTAGGTTGGTGCAGAGAGGTAATGAGGCCATTGTTTTGTAGCTCCTAAACGGAGGAACAAAGTGATATTTGTAGGGGAAATATCACATGCTTTTATTGCATCACTGGCTTTTGTTACAAGAGTTTAGTGTTTGTTGTAGTTATCCAAAAACTGTATTGTATGTATTGCACTTTGTCCAACACAACAGTTATTTATAATTATTAGGGCTGTCAAAAGATTGTTCTTTTTTATCTAATTAACATTCCTAAATATGACTGAAAACTAAAGTTTTTGGCGTAAGGACAAAATCACATGCTTTTACTCTATTTTTTTTTTTTTTTAAGGAAATACAGGAGAGATTCATAGAACTTTTGTTTTGAACTCCCTTTTAACCCATTTATCTTTTAGCCAGTTGCTGAGGCAAACTAACTGGTTAACATTTTCTGAATGTAAAGCTGACCGTTTCTTATTAATATTTGAAAACCCTAAGCATCCTCTTCATGGGACTATCCTTCAACAACAGAGTGTTTTTAGTCAAAGGCTTAAACAGTTTCACTGCAACACAGACTGCTATAGGATTTCCTTCCTGCACACAGCCATCAGGATCTACAACAACTCCTTGAAGAATTAAATAGTATGGGCTACAACACTTATTTTCCTTCTGGGATCAAAAAAGCATTTTTGAAATGACTTGTATTTTTCTGAACAATAGAGAGATTATTTGCCTATCAACATGGTGTGGAATCAACCCTTTACCTAAGTCCAGTTCCCACTGTTATTTGCTGTTATCCTGCAGCTGCTGTGCTGGTTAGCTATGTTAGCTTGTTTGTTACCCAAGGCTTAGCTGATGTGAAGTTATCACTTCAGATTGTTGCATTTCTAAACATCTGCTCATTCCAATCGGTTCTTCTGATCGTGTTTCTTTCTGCAGACTAAACGCGTAGTAGAGCAGGGAGTGACGTAGACCGATAATCCCTCTATGTGGCGGGCGACAGAGAAGAGACATTCACATGGAACTGTGGATCCAGTTCGGATCTGCCATGCTGTTTACGTGAGGAACACTGAATGCAGTGGGGGCTGAATTTTAATTGCATAAGAAAAAATGATCGCGGTAATTCTATAAATTAATCGACCTGCGTTAACACGTTTATTTTGACAGCCCTAATAATTATGCTATATTAATAAAATTGAACTTAAAGGCAAAGCCAGATTCGATATTTAGTAACTCAGCTGAGCTAATATCTTACCAATGTACTTCTAAGATATATCACAAGTCACTTCAGCCTTATTTCCACTAACATACTGTATTTCTTCTGTTTTTCCTCTTTTTTCAGTCTTAAATGTTTTAGATCCATCCATTAAACATACCCGCTTATCCTTGCAGGGTGGAGGGGGGGTTGGTGCCTATCTCCAGCGCCATTGGACAAGAGCCAGGGTAGAGTCTGGACAAGTCACCAGTCCATCACAGGGAAATATAGACGATACAGGGCAAACAACTATGTTACTATAAGCACACCCTCACACCTAAGGACAATTTAGAGACCAGTTAACCCAACAGTGTTGTTTTTTGACTGTGGGAGGAAGCTGGAGTACCAGGAGAGAACCCACGCATGCACAGGGAGAACATGCAAACTCCATGCAGAAAGACTTCAGGCCGGGATTCAAACCCAGGACCTTCGTGCTGTAAGGCAACAGTGCTGCCAACTGTTCCACTGTGCAGCAGATGTATTAAATTATCAAACTAATTTTAATATCAAACAAATATAATCCGAGTACATTCAAAAAGCTATTTTTAAATTAACATTTTGTTCATAAGAGGAAAAAGCTATCCAAACGAATTGGCAACCCTGTTTAAATTAGGAATAAACACATTTTTTGGGAACAGTTTTGCTAGTCACATCAAGCCCTAAATACTGCTAGATCTGTACAATCCACTGTTTACTGATATAGAATTTGTCTAAAGGATCTCAAAAAGTGCACATGGGCCAGGTTAGTTTGGATGGTCCTTTTTTCCTTAGCAAACAAGAGCATAATTTGATAATTATATTTTTAATTTTCTCAGGTTCTCTTTGTTTGAAATTCAAATTTGATTGTCTAAAGGACAATTGTCTAAAGGAGCAAAAAACCAGAAACTCTGTAAGAGAGTAAGTTGTTTTTCACAACAATGTATTCTAGCAAGAGTCAGCTCATGTACAGTGCAGAACCCTTTAAGGCCTGACCACGTAAAACTGCCTATGAGGAAGGGTGAGTGGAGTTAGCTGTAATTGTGCTGGTATTTTTGTTCCATCATAGCTGCCTGTTCATAAGTTCGTACAAATGTCTCCTACAATCTCTCATTGGCCTCATGACATTTTCCAATGAGGTTAGGAAAAATGGGCAGGAAAAAAACTATTAGAGTTAATGTTTTTGACCATCCGACTGTGTCCTGAGCACACCCTGGAACCAGTGGCCTCTCTTGGCAGGGAAAGCATTCCCAGCCACACCGCAAGAAACACTCAACAACAAAGCTCCTTTGGGTTTTTGTCAACAAATGGGACAAGGGCAATGACGTGGACATTAAACTCCCGAGATCTCAGCCCAGTCACTCATCTGTAGATTCCAACAGACCAAGCCCAACCCACACAGAGAGAAGGCCAACAACCCACAGGACCTAAAAGTTCCACTGCCAATATTTCTGACTCAAACATCACAGAACCCCCTCAGAGGATTAACGCCTATGCACCAAAGGCTCAGTAGTACTGTTGTGGTCAAATGAGCAGCTACACAGAATAAAACAAAGTTATGTTTAGGCCTTTCCATGTTTGTGGACCAGCTCAATCTTCAAAAAACACACACAAATCCTAATGTTAGGGTCTGATGAAATATTAGAAGAAAATAAATATACCCCTAAATTTTGCTTCTGATTTCTTTTTCTATTAGTGATGCCCTCTTTTATTAAATCAGCTTCCTAGGTTAAAGTTTTGATTTGCATTAATTTTTTGTGTTGCATTATTTTTTTTAATAATGCAACAAAAGTATAGTCTGCTGGTATTAATCTCTCAGTGTAATATTTATATTGGGTAACTAGACTGTACATGCTCACTCTGTTTTAGCTTAACATTTTTTTAAAGATGGAAACTCCACAGTGTAACCATAGAGTCATACTGGGGAACACCCAGCAGCTCTGTTAAAGCGGCATGATACTAGGAGCATGTGATCATACTTGATACATATTCGAATTTCCGATGTTATAACGTGCTAAAATGAGGAAAAAAAGCAAAAAGACCCCGTTTTCATTAAAATAAACTCAAATTGCTTTCATGTAGAGCCACAATGCATCTCTGCTTAGTATACTTGGAACAAACATTGGAACTGCTTTGATTACAAGAATTTAGAAATACAAGAAAACACAACAGGTTCAGGAGCAAGGCCAGGAATTGTTTTCAAAGTCTTATAAACTTTAAAGAGACCTCTGTCATCTGCTAGTTAATTAGCAAAAGGCCATACCATGCTCTGTTTCTCAGAGCCAATCAGGAGCCTTGTAGGATTCCTGTACTGGCTTCCTCACATCTTTCACAGCACATTTCTTTCTCTAAGGATTTTGATTCTGATTTTGGAGCTCCTAGTCCACAAGTTTGATAAGTTTTACATTAGAACATGGGATTCTTGAAATCTAAGCCTAATGTGAACCCAAACAGTACATGGTTTGCTTTTCCTCTCCAGCATTCGTAATAACATTGAGCCACAGATGGTTTATAAAAACATAGCAGAAGAAAATGCTGTTTTACTTTAAAAACAAATGCCTTTTGTGAACTGTGGTGCAGTTGTTACCTCATGGCAACAGGGAGGGGCAGGGGAGCTCTGAAGGGGCGAGGCTCTCGGCTGAGTACGTAAGGTCGGAGGAGGAGATGGGTGGAAAAGGCGGGGATAGGTGGGAGCAGGTGTTTCAGCAACCCCGAGAACTACCAGCAGAGACTCAAAGATTACTCTAACACGAGTGAATGGGTCAGAGCAACACTTCAGGCATGTATTTAATGAGGGAGAGACAGGTTCTCAGGATATAAAGCTTCAGAAAGTCCATTTTGCATTATACCCCCCTTTTTAAATTTGATTATGTGGGGATGGGTATAGACAATGGATGGATGTGTCAGGATCTGTGTTATGGTGTTCATCTGTGTGATCTTCCGTTAAACAGGATTTTTTCCTGGAGATGCGCTCCACCTGTTGCAAGCAGCACACCTGGTGGTAATCAGCACATTGTTCGCTGAGAGACTTAAGGAGCGGGCACATAACCATTCAGCACCTGATTCTTAACTGTAACTGGTAGAGTTCAGGCCTGAAATATTTTCTGGTTTTTAATGTCCTACTTTGCTTAGCTGATTCTCTTTGTTGCCCAGGCTGACATTTGGGATTCCTTGTCTCTGGATCCCCATCTGACCTTCCAAGCTCCATGGTCCCTCTCCACCATTCCTATGCTTCAAACCACCCTCCATCTGCCCATTTTTCAACAACCCATGTGCAGACAAGACTGGACCACACACAAACCAACCAGCCCGAAAACCTACCTCTGTGGATTCTGCAAACTTCCCCACGCCAACCTTAATCCAACAACACGTAAGCCAAACGTTTACTGTGAATTCATTCGGTTAATCGTCATTATCATCATCTGTTGATAATCAAGCATCTCCCTCTTCCAGACATTCCTGAAGGACAGACTGTGATCACTTTGCACATTTTCAAGTTATCGTAAATTAAACCTCAAACTTTTACTAAAGTCTTCTGAGTCTGATTTCTGGGTCTAGAAGCTTAAACTCAAATGGATGGAATCATACACTTGTTAAATAATTTTATAATCATAATTAAAGCACAGCATAGTTAAAGCAATGACACTAACTGTAATGCACTGTTGCTTTCTGAAGAAACAGCTGAAACATTTTATTCACTCTAAGCAGAATACAAGTGTGAGCCCCTGAAGCAAGGAGTATCTGTTCTTACAGCCAAAGTTTCGAGAAGCATCAGAATAGTCAGATTCTGGTATCTGTGCTTTAACAGATTTGAATCTTCACTTCCATCCACCCATTTTCTATACCCGTCCATCCTAATGCAGGGTTGCGGGGGGGCTGATGCCTATCTCCAGCGGTCAAGGGGCGAGAGGCGTCATCTGTCCACCCTGGACAGGTCGCCAGTCCATCGCAGGGCAACACAGAGACATACATCTCTTTATTTTCATGTACTTGTGGATTTTCTTCAAATACTCCAGTTTCTTCCTGCTGTCTGAAAAATATGCACATGAGTTTAATGAGGGTCATTTCTAATTAAACTTGTGTTGTGCGTGACGTGGCTATGTCTGTGGTGGCCCAGCAACATTAAGGGCAAATTCCCCCCCACGATTTTTGTAACACCTAATTCACACCGGGTGCGGTATAGATGTGGTCCAGTTTCCGTACAGCCGCAGGATGGACTGCAGTTCACACCGATTGCGGTGAGTATGCGGAACGTCTCCAGAAATCAGAGTGAAAGCAGTGAATGTTTAGCTATAGTTTGCAAAACACTGACAAAAGGTGACATAATACATTTAAAGACATACTTGTAAAAAATAACATGAACTATCATACACTGTGGACT
The DNA here is from genome assembly GCA_963556495.2 of Valencia hispanica. NCBI lineage: Eukaryota > Metazoa > Chordata > Actinopteri > Cyprinodontiformes > Valenciidae > Valencia > Valencia hispanica. Next base: position 35,575,608 of record OY747720.1, on the reverse strand, counting down.
GATGTCCCTGTCATTGATAATAAAAGAAAAAGCCGGGGAAAAACAAATTGCAACACAGGTTATATTTTGAAATATACCAGATGCACCTCGCTGGCTCATATCTCACTTCTTGTCTGGCTCATGTAGGTTCTTCATTTTCATTCATTTCTCCTTAACTTCATGGGACTCTGCATCTGCACCGCAGCCACACCACAGCCGATGCTCTGATTGGACTCCATGTTTTTTTTGTGTTTGCAGAGTGGTACGGCGTCCGCACCGCATCCATTCTGCACCCGGTGTGAATCGGGCATTAATAAGCATAATTTGATGTTAAAAAGGATTATACATAAAGCCTGATAATAGACGATGATTTAACTCCTATAGCAGTCATAGTTAACATACAATTTGAGCTGTACAGTATTTTCAGCTTAAACTAACCATCAGTTTGAAATGCTTGGCACTTATTACACACAACTCAAACTAAAATCTCCTAATAACTGAAAAAGTAATTCCTCCCTACTAGTGGTTTATCCTGGTAACTGCAGTGGAAACAAAGTGGGGGAGCAATGGCTCCTGAAAACTCCACTGGTTTCTGGAAAAGGTTCCTGTAGTGGAAATAGGCCCGATTGGTTACATGTCTCATTATCTCTAAGATAATTTATCTTCAGACTGGGTAGGACAAAGAGCAACATGCTCACCATTTTGAAAAGATCAATGAAAAACAATTTGAATTGTAAAACAAACAAGAAATACTGGGTTTTAGTTTGGGATTATATCTGTAAGCAGTACACATCTATCATTTCATCATCTGCCTCTTTCTTAACACAGATGTGCTCTGTCTAGGACTTTGACTGGGCCATTCTAGCACATGGAAATCATTTGATATTAACCATTTCATCCTAGATCTGGTTGTAAGTTCAGGGTGGTTGTTCTACTTGAAGATCCTTACTCCCAGGTTTTCCTCCAGGATTGCTTTGTTTTTAGCACAATCATATCTTCACATCAACTCTCACTAGCTTTCTAGTCTCTGCTAAAGAAAAGCATCCCCGCAGCACGTTGCTGCCACAACCATGTTTCATCCTGCTGCAAGTCATGACCCGATGCAGTCTGCTGGGTTTCCTTAGACAGAAAACTTTAAAACTGATTGGAATAATGAACTGAAGGATTAATTGGAATGTATGTACGATTTAATAGAAATTCTAAAGTCCCTTGAGATGACATGTGTTGGTTATTGGCGCTATATAAATAAACTGAACTGAATTCATATGGTGTGTTCAGGGTGATGAGCAGTTTTTTTCATTAGTGTTTTTTTTAACAACTCCAAAATGTTCCATTAAGGTCTCATCTGACCAAAGCATATTCTTCCACGTGTTGAAAGGTTAGGGTAGGAGATCTTGGAAAAGCTCTTCAACAAGCTGTATTTTGTAAAAAAAAATCCCTTTCTTCAGGAGCTCTCCCCAAGCAGATTGCAGTTAGACTGATGACAAGCTAGCAGCAGCCCACTAGCCAAAGTAGGCTACTTGTTGCTACATTTTGGTTTAGCTGTATTATAAACCATTTTTTCTACATTTAGAGCTTTCATGACGAGAGCCTTTCTGGCTCTAAATTTAGAATATACTTTGGATCAATCCACACCCAGAACTCAAACCCAGTGAAAGGTCGAATAATCAAATTGTGGTGACTCTTGAGGGTGCCTTGAGATGACATGTTGTGCATTGGCACTATGAATAAACTGAATTAACTTGAAACTGACTTGGTGTTTAGTTAGCCTTTGCTCTTTACAGTTATTTTTTTGTTGCCTAATAAACCTAAAGCAAACAATATTATGACTTTTCAAGAAATTAGATGTTTCACACAAGTTAGAGAACAGCAAAAAGCTTAAACTGTTTGTCAAAGCCAACTTGACAAGAGTTGTATAAAGAGATGTATGAAGCTTAATGAAGCCATACTCTAAGCAAAACGTTATGACAATAAAAAAAAAAAATTTACCCATTCTTTCACAAAAAAGCGTTAGTCAAAGCCATGCTGCTGCCAACATAAAGTTAAGCTACTCACCGATCAGAGGATTCCAGAGACAATCATGGATGCAGGCAGTGGCGGCTCTAGACCATTTGGTGCCCTAGGCGAGCTTGACTGATGGCGCCCCTTGCCCACGAAAAAAGAAGTCATGTCCAAAGAATTGCACATTTATTTAGATAATGATAGTATAACAATAACAATATAACATGTGTGAAAGAATAAAGCTGTTTAATAATAAATATACAAAAAAAACAACTTTTAACTTGAACAGTAGAGCAACATCCGATGGATTTTGCCGTTTCATTTTCAGTAAGCCGTCGACACACAGCCAACCGACAGACCGCTCGTCAGTATGTGCGCCCCGCGCAAGCATGTTATGACCCTTACTTATGACAGCTAAAGGTCACGTCAGAATTGTCATTTATTTTTATTTAAGTTTAATTTATTTTTATGTCAAAGTATTGTTATAGATAGAGGGATGGCAAAAACTGTTGAAAGAATAAATAGACAAATTTTTTTTTTCACCGCATATTTGGCACCCCTCACTAGATGACGCCCTAGGCAAGCGCCTATGTCGCCTGTAGGAAGAACCGCCAATGGATGCAAGGGGAGGAGGGGTCTAAGCAGGAAACAGTGTTTCACTGGTGTAGAGGCCCAGGTTATGGCTTTCTTCTCATAGCTGACAAAAACAATAAATAAGAGTCCTCATTCTAGCAGTATGAAATGCATCTTATGAACAACGTTCTCACAAGAGTTATACAGCTAACGTGAGTCAGCAAGTAACACACCGTTTTTAGACAACGTAGCAAACCTACTGCAGTATGAAAATGCTACAAAAGTTATGACCATTACTTCATCCATTTCATTTTAGCCTCAACTACTCAGATGTGTTAAAATTAAAACATAATGCCGGCTATTGTCAAACAACTATGAAACATAACGTTATCTTACCGATCACGGAGATATAGAGCCTCCATTGCATCAGTGTTTCTGTTTCTTTAGCTGAAGCTTTGGTTCAAATGCACCACAGATGCTCACTCTCCTCTTCTCTTGTTCTGCTCTTTATCAGCTTTTTCTTTGGCCATAGCCTTTGCAAATACAGTTTTACGTTTTTGACCCGTTGTTGGCACATTTTTTCTGCCATAATTCCTATCATAACTTACCTACGTAAACCTATACCAATTTAATATTCAAGTTAAAGTAGCTAACCCAGCTGTGGCTTCGCCTTCACTTCATGTTTACTGTGCTAAGCTGAGAATGTGTAATACATGTGTAAACGGCAGTCGTCTGCCCCTCTGTTTTCCAGAACAATGCTGGCCTGTCCTTGGTTTAATGGCGTCATGTCCTTTCATGACATTGATTAATGTAATCAGGGAGTGTTATGACAACTGTTTGGTCAGCATGGAACATGGCTTTTTGATCTTCCAACAGTACAGCAGGCCCCTTCACTATGGGCCTGCTTCAACAGGCTTTTTAACACTGTCATCTTACACAGACTCAGGTAGTACCCACCAAGACAGGGTTGACCATGAAGGCCTTGGAGCACTCCTGTCCGAGGAACAGGAGGGTAAAGGGACACCCAACGCCTATGCCAGTAGAAGTCTTCATCCAGCTGAAAAGAATTATAGCTCAATGAAATTGGAGTTCCTGACAATGAAATGGGCCATGACGCAAACATTCAGAGAGTACCTTCTGGGTCACAAGTGTGTGGGGTGGACTAATAACAACCCTTTGAGTTATTTAAATACAACCAAGCTTGGAGCAACAGAGCAGTGTTGGGTGTCAGATATGGCAGTGTTCAATTATACAGTGTGGTATCGCCCAGGATGAAGCAACCAGAACGCTGATGCACTGTCTAGACAACAACCCTCTCTGATGGGGGTAGTGGTGGAACCTACATGTCCAGAAACCACTGTGCCACCCACAGCCCAAAGAGATGATAGAATAAATACGGCATTTCAGGTCGCGATTTCTGCTGTACCAGAGCGTTCAACAGAGGATTTTTTGGCCCTGCAGAAGACTGATCCTGTAATAACTATTGTTCTCTGTTTCTCTATGTTGTGCCACAGATAGGTAGGATTTGGCTATGAATAAATATGAATAATTGCCTAGGGCAATTATTAATAAGATTAATAATTTTATGTAAAAATTACCACGTTTGGGGCACCATCCTGGTGGATTCCAGGAATATATATATATATATATATATATATATATATATATATATATATATATATAGCCAAATTGTTCAGTCTCCGTTTATGTTTATGATTACCTGCCAGATAAGGTTGAGATAGTTAAACAATAGATGAAGGAATAAGTTCTTATGCTGTGGACATTAATTGTACGCATTACTCCAAGTAATCCCAGACAACTTCTCTTTAAGATAAGGGGAATGTATTAAGAAAATAGATCAACCTTACAGCCAAAACATTTCGTCAATAATTCCCATCTATTCTAAAACATGCAACTAGCTACTACAGATCTTAGAAAACAAAAAGTGAAAATTAAACACAATTAAACACAACATGAAATAAATCAGGGAGAACAGCTGAGGTTTGGTTCAGAAAGGGAGGGGTGGCCCTCACTTCAGGGGGCTCAACTAAGATAGCCTGTGGGACAAAGAGTCATAAATCTTAGCTCTGTGCTAAGGTGGAGAGCAGCACATGTGAGGAGACAAAGGGCCATAAAACGTAGCTCTGGCTATAGTGGACAGAGCACATGGTGTGAAGCGTTCATGTGGAAGGCCTCTGCTTTAGCTAACAGACTAAAGAACAATGGAGTTAACCTTTCAGCTAAGACCAGCTAATGCAGGCCGGGCCGAGTCCAACTCAGCCGACTAGGTGATCAGAGAGCGGAAGAGAGAGAGAGGAAAAGAGAGGAAGGAAAAATAAATAAAGTAGGATCCGCTCAGGATAAAAAGAAACGGTTTCAAACACAGCAAATACAGCTCAAACTTATGCATGCGGCAACGCTAAATGAGCAACAGGTACAGTACTTAAAAACACTTTAAACCAACAATGAACAAGCTCTAACTAGTTAAAAACTCTATTTTCTCTATTTATCTCTGCCCATACACAAGATTAGCATAAATTAACCGGTTCAGTCCTATTTTGCATTGAGGGAGTTCCGGTCCACGAGGAAGAGAGCAAAATGTGTCCGTAGTTGAGCAAGAAAAGGAAAAGTTATAAAAATCTGCATAGGATTTAGGACTGTGTCCCAACTGCAGGCTGGATGGCCTGCAGGTCAACGTCGACAACGAACTGTCTTGGAACAGTTCTGATATAGCTCAGACTAGATACACCAACAGGATGAGCACTTCGAAGCTTTGAAATGGGGGTTCTTCCCGGTCCAGCGGGTCAGAACAAAAGATAATCTTCACCGGTGAGATGTCCTCTGTTTAGCCGGAGTTTCTTTGAAATTTCTGGCTGAGAACAGTTTGAAAATGGCCGCCACTACCACTCTTACAGGCCTTTTGGCTGTGATGTCATCATTGATGTCACCATTGGTGGCCACTGACCAATAGGAGTGTGTTGGGGGTCACCGCTAGGATTGGTGGGAAATGTGGTCAGCTCAGTCCATCTATGAAAAATGGCTTCCAATCGTCCAAAAGTCTGTTCAGTTCATATGACAAAAATGGAGTCACAACATCTGTAAGAGCGATTTCCCAGTAGTTCAGAGAGGCAGAGTCTTCCCCCATCTGCATTGGGATTATTGCGTAAATGGGATTATTTTCTGCTGAAAGAGGGACTTCTGCACTGCTGCTACCAGCGGCCTAATGGGGGGACGACGATTTCCAACTGCTGCATACCTACCATGGACACAAGGGAGCTGAAAGAACAACAGAGTTACTCCAGCAGCAGTGTTATTGACCTGCTATGGGGAGGATGATCAAAGACTGGTGACAGAGATGTGGCAGGTGTAGTGTGGCTAAAAACACCCAGCCACAGGGTCGGGCTTCTATGGGGCACCTGCCTCCCTCAAGGTCATATGAAATTCTAACACTGGACATTTCTCTGCTAGAACCTGCACAAGATGGCAGGGAACAAGTGTTGTTAATGACTGATGTTTTCTCTAAGTTTACCCAGGTTCCCACTTGAGACCAGCAGGTTTCGACAGTTACAGAGGTCTTGGTCAAAAAATGGTTTTATTAATGCGGAGTCCCAGTTCGGTTACACTCTGACCAGTGTCGAAGCTTTGGGAATATCATAATTCAACAGTTGTGCCATCTGTATGGCATTCACAAGACTAGAACCACCCCCTTACACCCACAGGGAAATGGCCAGTGTGAACGCTTTAACAGGACCCTTCATGATGTTCTTCGCACCATGTCCACGGAGCAGAAAAATAATTGGCCTCAGTACATCCCTCAAGTTGTGTTCAGCTAAAACACCACGCCGCACCAGACAACAGGTCACTTGCTACACATGTTGAAGTTTGGGCAAGAACCCCACCTCCATGTTGACTTCTTGCTAGGTCATGTAGAGGAGCCAGAAGCTGGTGACGTATGTAGTTGGGTCCAAGAGCACGATTGACGACTGAAGTTGGCAGCTGCAGCTAAGCAAAAGGAGCTGGCTTTTTTTTCAGCATGTCCACGGCAGCATCTTGAACAGTTGGAGTCAACTGCATTGCTTGGATCTGTGACCTGGCCACCTCTGCGGATCTACAGGTTTTAACAGCCTTATTTAGAGTCAATTCCTTGTCACGAAGCAGCCCTTGTTTCAGACGTGTCATTTATGCTTAACACTAACTTATCTCTTATCATGTCGTCCACGTTCTGACCAAACTCACAGTCTTTGCTCTTTTGACGATGTTCAGTGACTTACCTGTCTATGGTAATTCCGGCCGCCATTGGATATGACTAAAACTGGTGGTTCAAAAACAACCATCTTTTTAGGACTACAATATGATTTAAATTCTTGCAAGATATTTTCCAGCATGAGTGCATCTCCGGCTGGGGCTATGGTGAGCATATTATGCACTTCTAGCACCTCCTTGCCATTAGTGTGAAGAAGGATTGCTACTTTCACTTCTTCCTCCTTTTCAGATGCACCTGTGGCTGTAATGTAAAGCTTAAACCGTTGTTCCCATCTTCGGCACGCTTCAGATAGGTTGCAGGTGAGTATAGGCGGTGTTGGCGACTGTAACTGCTCCATGCTCGTTTGCTCCCCCCAGCTGTTAGCTTCAGGCTAACGTCCGCACTGCTCACACACGCTGGTGCTTCTATACTCACGCCAGCCGAACGTCTGACACCATGTTGTGGTTCAATAGCTTTAATAATACCTCTGTAAGGCTATGGGTTACTTTAGTGCTCTTGCGGCACTTTTAATAAAAGGCTGACAGAGCAGTTGGAGTCTTAAATGTTTACTATAGAATCCACATGGAAGAGTAACGACTCACAGTGCTTTCTAGTGGTCATAGCTTAAACAACATGAATTGCACTTAATACAGATGACCACAACCTGGCTCATCTGTAATCGGCCCACTGTCCTTTTTTATTGTTGCTCTTGATTGTGCGTGCGCATGGGGATTGGGTTGGGGGCAGGGGGGTATAATTGTGATCATGCTTTTAAATCTGTGGGGGAAGGATGGGAATGTGGTTTATGTGGGGTCATTTTAATCTGTAAAGCACTTTGAGTTGAATGTTTGTATGAAAAGCGCTTTATAAATAAAGTTTGATTGATTGATTAATTTGGAATGTTGGCCAATCGTCGGGACGCCAATTTAAAATCCCTGGGGGGGATGTAACCGTCAGTCCTCTGCCCCACTACATTGAGGAGTGGAGTGGCACGCCCCCCTGTTTTGCAGAACAATGCTGGCCGTGATTGGAAGACACTTTAAAACCCCCGCTCATGAACAGCTGTGCATGCCGTTTTCCTGGTGACCGACTGGGTGCTGTGAAGACAGAGTAGAACGATCTGATCGTTAGCGGTGAGGGATTCTGACTTTGCATTGCTATAGATAATGTTTGTGGTTATAGCTGTATGTGGAAATATGCTCCAGGGTTGGTGGTGAGGACGCTGTGCCTGTGATCTGTCTGTTTTGAGCACTTTCCCCGAGATGTACCAAGTTCGGTCATATTCCGTTTCCTTTAAGAGGAGTTTTGACTTAAAGATATCTAAAGTTTTCCTGCTCTATGTGGTTAGAAAGAATAAATAAATAACAAACTTCAGATCAGCTTTTACAAGTCAACAAGCACACAAATAACTTTAAAATCTCTGGAAATAAATACAAGAAATAACTACTTTTCTGTTTCAGAAAATTAAGCTGTAACAATAGTAATTCACTTTTAAATTCATACAAGATAAAAATGACACAAATCTGAAATTATATATTTCACGAAAATAAGTATAATTTTATTTTAAATGTAATTTTAAAAAAAAAGCAGCAGTCTCCCAAAGAACCTTAAAACAGTGGAGTGTGTACTCCAGTCTTTAATTTTTCACTGTCGATATAATATAAAATTTCGGTTGGTCCATAAAGCTACACTTGGGCACTGACGTCTTGAAAACAACAACTGCCCTCCGCTGCAGCTCAGGGAGGACACACCAGACAGCACGTGGCAAATGGACATGTCTGGGGAAAAGAGGATGTCGCTGCCAACATAGAATACAACAACGGAGATACTACTTACACAACTAAAGAGAAAAATATTTGCTGTATGTTGTACATATTGAGCTGCATAGCTGAACCACTAGCTAGAGCTACTGTTTCCTTTTAGTATCGTAGTTAATCTATGAATGAAGTGAATCTGTACACCACTAGTTTGCAATAGTCTGATACTTTTTCCAGATTAAATTAAAGATGCAGAGACAGGGAAAAACACCACACTATAACAGCACCAGTATAAAGGTGCGTCACCTGGCGCACAAACAGAGAACTACCAGACCAGGGCAGGAGGAGGAGGCCCAGGACGGTGAGAAGAACCAAAAACAATCTACAAGGGAAAAAAAAGTCAGTAACACAAAATTCACAAAATGGCCTGAAAAACAAATGTCTGTACACAAATCAGCCGTGTGCCTGAAGGAACCCATAAGAGGGGTTTGGGGGTCGGCCGGAAAAGCCCCCAAAAGAAGTTCGCAGGTTGGCCATTAAGTCGGAACATCCACTGATGTAACCCCAGAAGGCTGTGGCAAAAGGACCCTTGAAGGAGGGCTGGGGCTCCATGGTCGAAAATCCCTCGAATAAGAGCAGGGGGTCGATAGCAAAGGAACCCATGAAGAAGCACTGGGAGTTCATCGGAGGGTGCAGAAGCTTGAAACTGAGGCAGCTCGGCCCGTATCCCCTCAGCAGAAGATCATGCCTGGAGCTGAGGTGGATCGACCCCGGTCTCCTCGGAAAGAGCTGTTGCCAGGAGCTAGGGTGGATTGATTTCGACCCCCTCGAGTAAAGCTGACTCCAGGATTGGAACCTTGAGATGTTGGGGGGCTGGGACTGGTTCTTGAGGCACCGTATCTGGAACTAGGAAGTGAAGGGACGCTGAAGCAGAAACTAGAGAGGGATGGGGCACTGGAGCAGGAAAGAACTAAGAACCAGGCCAAGAAACATGGAAACAACGAGGACAACACAATAATTACGCTAACAACGACGAACTGACAATTACATTGAAACACAGATGGGTATAAATACATAAGGGAGACAAACAGGAAAACAATGAGGGAAACTCGGGGCAGCTGGGGTCAGTTAAAGTTGCAGAGACAGGGAAAAACACCACACTTTAATGGGGATTAGTAGTTATTTCCAGACTTTTTAGATTTTTTTTGTGAAGAATAATAACCCCCCACACACACACACAAACACACACACGCGCACACACACAATTTTGTATCAAATAAGATCCCAATAACATATACTAAAGTGTGGTTGTAACGTGACATGGGTTAGTAACATTTTGCAAGACACTGTAAAGTGTAATGATTATCTAAAGATTAATAGGAAAAGCACAAGAATTCTTGTGCCTTTGTAGCCATATTTATTTATATATTCTTAATGTTGGGACTCAACACCATGCAACAACTTAATTTCAAATGCAGTAAAATAAAAGGAAGTTTCAGTGGTTACGACGTTTTTGGAAAATGTTTTACAATGTTTTGACAGGGATCACAGGCTGGCCGCCTCGCAGACAAATGTAACCCCCAGCACAGACAAATAACAGTGCTTCGTCTGACAGTGCTATCTGCACTAAAAGATACGTTCTTTTCCTTCAGATGAAAAAGATGTTGACCGTAGGAAAGAAAAATTTCAAAGGAACGTCAGCACAAAACCTTTAAAGGTGACACAATACGCCCTCTTTTCACATGTTGACGTGATTTCCTGAGGTCTTAATGAAATGTCTGTGACATGTTTTGTCAGGATTATAGAATCACTATTATCTCCTCTTCTCTGACTTTATAGCTCCTTACTTTGGGGAGTAAGACATCCAAGCCTTGTTCGAAGTAAGGTGTGTCTTTTTGACATGTACAGATCTGCACTACCATGGCTTTTCCTGTCTGGAAAATCCCCAACATCCCAAAATCCCTAAAAAGCACAGAATGTTACCTGTCAATAATACAACTGAATGTCTGAGACCATTATGCTTTTGTGTTTTTTCTGATATTTCATAATGTTTGTTGGGTCAATAAAGATCTAAGGTTGTAGGTAGAAAAGTTTTAATGAGCCCTAGTCAAATTAAACCTTGTGTTTGTGTTGTCTGGTGGATTTTATTACCCTAAAAAGCAAAACAAACTTATGGCGTATGAGACCGTAGGTCAAAAGTTCAATTATAACAAACTCACAGCTGACATCTGCCTTTCAGTTGTGCAGCACCAAGCAATCTTCCGTTTTGCCATTCAGCATCAACTGAAAAAGAACCCATGGCTGAAGTTCAGTGATCTGTGTTGTTCAAATATAATTCTGAAAGATAAGGACAATTACTGATGCCAGTGTAAATGTGTACTGCATCAAAGGGGTCTGTTGTTTGCTAAAGATTTATTCCTTCTGGTGTCCTCTTTTATGGACTCTGTCCTTCTTTTCAAAGATTTTAAGTAAACACACACACACACACACACACATCTCGGTGTTTTAACAGGACAATAATCTTACACACAGATCGAAAAGGATTCATGAATAGAGAAACCAGATTAAGGGCTCCTGGAATGACCCGACATCAACTCTGTATCATATTTAAGGACTATGTTTAATAACCAGCTCGGTGCTAGAACACCAACCAATTTACAGGTGTGGTGAGAATATTTCTGAGTCATCAGGACTAATTGATTAGTTACATTCATAGTAAGTACATCTAGGGAATAGGTCATGTAGAAATTCTTAGTGCTTAAACACGCCTCAGTAAGCAGCAGATATCAGCAGGACACTGATCTCGTTCCTCATACTCTACACACAGTGTGGAGTGATTTAGTCGTGCTGGGCCAGATACCTGGAATGGGTATGAGGTCCTGAAGAAAATAATCTTTAAATTCTATAATATATTAGGGATAGAAGGGTTGGGGAAGAGCTCAAGTATGGCACTGTTTGAGTGCAAGCCTTGTCTTCCATGTTGGCCAATATGATTATTAAATATCAAAAACACCTGGAGGAATCCAGTCTCACCTTTGTTTAAGAAGAAGCTAATTTTTTCCATAATAAAAGGGTTCTACCTATACAACAAGGAAGAGTGGCTACTTAACAAATAATTTATTCTAGAACCTTATTGATGTCAGTGGTTGAGATAGAGTTTGCTAGGGTAAATCTTATACAGGGATGTGGGAATATCTTTCAGCTTGTATGGATGATTTTGACCCTGTGTGGATTGCAGACAATCCAAAATTAATTGAAAAGTGTGTCTTTTATTCTTCCTTTGAGGATTTAGTGAGGTTTTACGTTGTGTGATCAGGTCATCCTGAAAAATAAGCCTTTAAATGGATCAATAAAAGTTTAACTTAATGGCAGACTCTGACTGAAACTGTCTAATATTGGTATATGATTTATGTTTAGAGTTATGTTTATATGCTTTTTTACTTGAAGCATGAGAAAAACTACTTTGATTTTGCAATGAGTCATTCTTCCTGAGTGTAATGAACAGGGTCTATGTAAGTACCTTTTTAAAGATTATATGAAAGGAACAACAGCCTTATTGCAGATATTCTTTTCTCATGTACTGTTGCTCCAAATATGACAGACAAACATGCAGAGTATCATAAATTAATTAAAAGGTCCTGAGTTCTCCTGTGGCTTCATTTTGTTGGCAGCTATGTCTGTTGCTATAAAGACTCCCATGGCTTCTGGGGCTGGTTGAATGCCTCACGCAGCTGGGTTTGCACTTCAGCCCAATTTTTTCTGTTCCAGTAATGTTTACGTTCAGCTTGACTTCATTTCAGGTGAGCATGAGAAGGAGCAATGTACGTTATCATTGCTGTTAAAAAACACACATGTAGCCTCAACCTCAATGTAGGATTGCAGTGGTTGGAGTCTGCATCAGCAGGGCACAACTGCCAGTCAATGACTTGATGCAATCTGCTAGGATTTGTTAAATAGGAAATTATCTAAAACTTTAAATTGATTGGAATGTTTTTATGATTGTATTGAAATTACTTTTCTTCTAAAGTGCCTTGAGATGACATCTGTTGTGAGTCGGCGCTATATAAATAAACTGAATTGAAGAAACTGAAAAAAAGTGAACTGAAAAAACCGGTCCGGTCCGCCACACACTCCGCAGCCGTTCGCAATTTCCACTGCATGCGCTCTAGATCCGCTCCGCTCCGGTCCACAGCCCAGAGGTGGCCAAAGAAGCATGCGCGGGAATTGCGAGATCTCGCGATAAAAGCCAGTAATAAATGCAGAAGTCAGAACAAAATTTTTCATTCTGTGGAAAACGAACAGAAAAGAACAGTTATTCTCTGTTATTCTGTGTCAAGATATTTTGGACAACATATGTATAAATATATGTGGGCTTATATTAACATAGCTATGCAAACAAAAAATGTCTAGTCCGTCTTTATTGATTTATTTTGAAACGGCGGTGGCAGTGGAAATGCTCTCATTGACTACAATGGGAGCGTTTTTGCTGCGTGTGCCGGAGCGGAGCGCATGCAGTGGAAATTGGGGGTTAGAGATAGCCAGGGATCCTCATTTTTCATTGTTTTGGTTAAGCGTTTTAAAATGATGTGGTGTAACATCTTGCAGTACATTTGCATGACGAACCAAATGGGTTTTTCAGTATAAACATGTACTATTTAACTCCAACAATTAGGGCTACTTACGTGTTTTATTGGGTTTTTAGTTCAAAGTCTGGAATACAAAATAAAATTATGCCACAATAATTGTAGATATTTATTACTAATGGCCAGCCCCACCAGGAAAAGTGCTCACACCAGTTGCAGTATGGATGCCATGATGCGACGCCACCGCCAATCACGGTACAAGGCGGTCAGCTTGTGCAGACCGCAACAGGGACATTTTCCATGTGCCCAGCAGGCCCGGCGCAATGGGTGGGCCTGGGGGGCCGGGTCTGCCCATTCAGGTATCCGAGCCACCAAAGAACAGAACACAACGACTGGTTGAATTAAATTGCAAGCATGCATTTTCTTCCCATACAGATAATGATTGGGGTACATTAATAAGCTGTAAAGTCCCTTAAGGTTTACAAGATTAATGGTCATGCTTATAGTCCAGTCTCACCAGTCTTAGGAAGGCGAGTGCAACTAGACGCTACAGCCACAAGCGTGCTTTTGATTTTGTATCATTGTCAAATATTTTTATGTAGTTTGGGGGGGGGGGGTGTCACTTAAGAATGTAGAACATCTAGGTAACAGGTAACATATTTATTACCCATGGTGTCAGAGACCCTCCACTAAGGCAGAATGCAAATGCAGTCATGTGTGGAGATACTAGTGCCACAAACAGCAACGATGCAGTATGTGACGTGTTTCTGGAATTCTGGAAAGTTACAAGTTTATATCCGTCGGGAGGAAATCCCACAGCATGCGTTCCTTCTGCACCAGTGGTTCAGCGGTGCAGACATGCTTCAATGCCTCCATACAGTGGCTTGCAAAAGTATTCGGCCCCCTTGAACTTTTCCACATTTTGTCCCGTTACAGCCACAAACATGAATCAATTTTATTGGAATTCCAGGTGAAAGACCAATACAAAGTGGTGTACACGTGAGAAGTGGAAAGAAAATCATACATGATTCCAAACATTTTTTACAATTAAATAAATGAAAAGTGGGGTGTGCGTAATTATTCAGCCCCCTGAGTCAATACTTTGTAGAACCACCTTTTGCTGCAATTCCAGCTGCCAGTCTTTTAGGGTATGTCTCTACCAGCTTTGCACATCTAGAGACTGAAATTCTTGCCCATTCTTCTTTGGAAAACAGCTCCAACTCAGTCAGATTAGATGGACAGTGTTTGTGAACAGTAGTTTTCAGATCTTTCCACAGAATCTCGATTGGATTTAGATCTGGACTTTGACTGGGCCATTCTAACACATGGATATGTTTTGTTTTAAACCATTCCATTGTTACCCTGGCTTTATGTTTAGGGTCGTTGTCCTGCTGGAAGGTGAACCTCCGCCCCAGTCTCAAGTCTTTTGCAGACTCCAAGAGGTTTTCTTCCAAGATTGCCCTGTATTTGGCTCCATCCATCTTCCCATCAACTCTGACCAGCTTCCCTGTCCCTGCTGAAGAGAAGCACCCCCAGAGCATGATGCTGCCACCACCATATTTGACAGTGGGGATGGTGTGTTCAGAGTGATGTGCAGTGTTAGTTTTCCGCCACACATAGCGTTTTCATTTTGGCCAAAAAGTTCCATTTTGGTCTCATCTGACCAGAGCACCTTCTTCCACATGTTTGCTGTGTCCCCCACATGGCTTGTGGCAAACTGCAAACGGGACTTCTTTTGGTTTTCCTTTAACAATAGCTTTCTTCTTGCCACTCTTCCATAAAGGCCAACTTTGTGGAGTTCACGACTAATAGTTGTCCTATGGACATATTCCCCCACCTGAGCTGTAGATCTCTGCAGCTCATCCAGAGTCACCTTGGGCCTCTTGGCTGCATTTCTGATCAGCGCTCTCCTTGTTCGGCCTGTGAGTTTAGGTGGACCGCCTTGTCTTGGTAGGTTTACAGTTGTGCCATACTCCTTCCATTTCTGAATGATCGCTTGAACAGCGCTCTGTGGGATGTTCAAGGCTTGGGAAATCTTTTTGTAGCCTAAGCCTTCTTTAAATATCTCAATTACTTTATCCCTGACCTGTCTGGTGTGTTCTTTGGACTTCATGGTGTTGTTGCTCCCGACATTCTCTTAGACAACCTCTGAGGCCGTCACAGGGCAGCTGTATTTGTACTGACATCAGATTACACACAGGTGCACTCTATTTAGTCATTAGCACTCATCAGACAATGTCTATGGGCAACTGACTGCACTCAGACCAAAGGGGGCTGAATAATTATGCACACCCCACTTTTCAGTTATTTATTTGTAGAAAATGTTTGGAATCATGTATGATTTTCGTTCCACTTCTCACGTGTACACCACTTTGTATTGGTCTTTCACGTGGAATTCCAATAAAACTGATTGATGTTTGTGGCTGTAATGTGACAAAATGCGGAACAATTCAAGGGGGCCGAATACTTTTGCAAGCCACTGTAGCTCTTAAATATGCTGTCAGCTCCCAGATAGGGAGATGCATTAAGCATGGTGTCCAGGTCTGACATGACGCTAAGATGCTCTCATGGGAATCTATTTTTTATGGATTTACAGTAGTTACCTGTACTCGTAGCGTCAAGTTGAACATTTTAGCATGTCTGCACCAAGTGGTCAGGGGTGTGAAATGCAATCTGTCAAAACAAAAGATAGCCTTTGGATTTCACCTCACCGTTGTACAAAAATGGTTAAAGACTGAAAATGTTTGATTATCGTGACTCTTAACCGGGCCCCCTCAAAATAAGCCAGGCCCCCCCTCCCAGTTAATTTACTCTGGTCTGGTACCCAGTAATGACAAGCCTAGTCAGACCTGCTATATTCCTGATTGCAGATTAATTTGAAAGGGTCACAAAGAACTTTACTGACTTTAAAGCCCAAAATAAATAATCTGGAACCGTTTTATAATGCAAATTTCCTGCAAATATCAAGGGACTCATATAGAACTGTAGATTAACAGTACCTTCAAGGCAAAACATGACTTCATAGGTCCCGCCCCATTTCCCACATTCATCGCTGAGACAATGGTCCAAATTCGTTTTCAAGCTTCTCGAATGCTCTGCATGTTTACCTGTGTGTTATTATTCTATGTGTTCACACTTACAAAAGTAGGTAAGCAAGAGAGTAATGCTCATCTCTAAAGAATTCCATGTTCTTTGTAAATTCCTATCAGTGCTAAAGAGCTAATTAATTTACAAATAAGCCTTGACTGTCATTGATCCTCTCTGGTTTAAAAAAAAATAAAAAATACAATGGTGTGAAAAAGTGTCCGGATTTCCTTCTTATTTTATTGCATATTTGTCACACTTAAATGTTTCAGATGATCAAACAAGTTTAAATATTAGTCAGACAACAGAAGTAAACACAAAAAGCTGTTTTTAAATGAAGGTTTTTATAATTAAAGGAGAAAAAAAATCCTAACCCATGTGACCCTGTGTAATTGTCCCCTAAACATATAACACATAACATGTTGGGCCACCTTTAGCGGCAACACCTGCAATCAAGTCTTTGCAATGACTTGCATTGGGTCTGTTCCATATTTGAAGGAATTCTGGCCCAGTTATCTTTGCAGAATGATTGTACTTCTGCCACATTAGAGGTTTTTCCAGCATGAACTGCCTTTTTAAGGCATCTCAATAGGATTCAGGTCAGGACTTTGACTAGGCCACTCCAAAATATAAATTTTGTTTTTCTTCAGCCAATCAGAGGTGGGCTTGCTGTTGTGTTTTGGATCATTGCTCTGCTGCAGAACCCGAGTTGGTTTCAGCTTGAGGTCACAAACAGATGGGTTGGCATTTTCCTTTTTGGTAGACAGCAGAATTCATAGTTCCAAACCTAGACCATTACAGTACCACCATCACCACCATATTTTACTGATGAAAAGATGTCCTTTTTCTGAAATGCAATGTTACTTTTAAACCAGATGTAACGAGACACACATCTTCCAAAAAGTTAAACTTTTGTCTCGTCAGTCAAGAGAAGATTTTTCCAAAAGTCTTGGGGATCATCAATCTTTTTTCTGGCAAAGCTGAGATGAGCTTTAATGTTCTCTTTGTTCAGCAAAGGTTTTTCTCTTGAAATCTGCCAAGCAGGGAATTTTTGCCCGGTCTCTTACCTATGGTGGAGTCATGACCTCTGACCTTAACTGAGGCAAATGAGGCCTGAAGTCCTTTGGTTTGTGTTGTGGAGATTTTTCTGACCTCTTGGATGAGTCGTTGCTGCGCTCTTGGGGTAATTTTGGTTGTCCAGCCACTCCTGAGAAGGGTCACCACTGTTCCATGTTTTCACCATCAGGGGATGATGGCTTCCACTGTGGTTCGTCGGAGCCCCAAAGCTTTACGGTGCGTTCACACCAAACACGTTTGAAGCGTCATGGGCATCAGGTTTACATGTAAAGTCAATGCAGAAGCGTGCTGACGCGCGTCAGGCTATCTAGATCGCGTCAGAAACAGATTTGCACCCCAAAAACTAATTTCTCCTGTGAATGTTGAAACATCCAACTTTGACGTACGGCGCGTTTTTGACGCTTTGGAGTGAACGCACCATAAGAATTGGCTTTATAACCTTATATAATTCAGCTAGATCTCAATTACTTTCTTTCTCATTTGTTCCTGAATTTTTTGGATCTCGCTATCATGCCTAGCTCAAAAGGATCCTTTGGTCTTCTTCACTTAGTCAGGCAGGTCTTAAGCCGCGTTCACACCGGTCAGCGCGTCCAGGCAGCAGGGCAGCTAGATTACATGCAAGTCTATGGGATCTACGCATCTAGTGGGCGCCAAGCTGCCAAGCAGCAAGTCGCGCGTGTCGGCGCAGCTGGCATCGGCGCGTCCACGCAGCTGATGCCCGGACGCCCCGACGGACCGTCGGGGCGTCTGCTGCTCAAGTTGGGAAAATTGAACTTTCGGGCAGCAGACGCGCGGCGTCAACCAATCAGAGCGACTCGTTGTACTGACGTGGTAACTCCTTCCATGGGGGAATCGGCAAATTTTTTATTCAAGATGGAGGACAAACTGATCGTCGCTGTATGTAATGTCCGTGAACTGTATGACCCGTCTTCGTCTTTTTACAAAGACAGGAAGAGATCGGATCTGATTTGGAGGAAGATATCGGAGGATATTGGAGTGCCAGGTAAGCAGTTAAACATAGAAAAAAATATTTTTTCTTTTAACTTTCTTGTTATGTTAGCTAACGCTACGCTAGCCAAAAGCGGTTAGGGCAACTACGGTACTAAATACGCATTACCAGTTTCCCATTGTGTATTTAGACGAGATCTGCAAAAAACGGTGGAAGACATTGAGGGACACATATGTCAGGCAGAGCAGAAAGGAGAAAGAGAGAAGGAAGAGCGGAGCAGAAGGAGGGAAAGTGCAGAAATGGAAGTACCTCTCTGTCCTGTCCTTCCTCGAACCCTTCATCGCCCCCCGCGAAACATCGAGCAACATGGGGGTCGAGGAGGAGCAGGCGGAGGGGTATGACCACCCAGAGGAGCCAGAAAAAGAAGCAGCAGGGCGGTTAGAGGCAGAAGGTTGGTGATTTTGAGAAGAAAACCCAGACATAGTGGCACACAAACACACACAAAAACGTGCTCAGAAACATGAAAATAATTATTGTAAAGCTGAAACCTACAACATTTTGCTACTACAAAGTTTTGCTATTTATTATTAGAAATGTCTGTGTATACCCTGGAATTCACACTCAGCCTTTCATACAGACTTAAAATGTTGCTTATAATTTTATCTAATTTGTATATTTGTTCAACATAATTGTAAGCATTTTTAACACATTTTTCTACTGTGTTTTTTCACAGGCCCTCCAAGAAAACGAAGGCGGAGGCAGCAGGACTTGTCAGTGCCAACAGAGTTCCAGCAAAAGCTGCTTGATGCGCTCAAGGCCCGGCCTGAACCAGCTCCTGCTCCTCCTGCAGATGATGAAATGCACTTCCTTCTCTCTCTTCATCCTCTCCTGAAAAGGGTGTCACCTCTAGAAAGAGACATCCTAAAATTTGACATTCATAGACTGATTTTTGAAAGAATGAACAATTTGACCCATTTGGACAATACTCAGTAGTTTTACTGATCGGGCTGACACCTTTTTCAGGGGAGGAAGGAGACTCCTTTCTGTGTCCCTCCTGTCTTCCACTGCACTTCCTCCAAATAAGGTCCTTTCTCTTCCTGTTCTTCATTTTATTGTTTGTTTATTATATGTATATATGTTATGTATTCTTTTATATTAAATATTTTTATATGTAACATTTTGGTCAGCTACTTTCCTTAATTTAATTCTACTGTCCTATGTAATGCCATTTGGGTGAAAATATTGTTTTTAATAACAGCTAATAATTACCTTAATGAAATATACCTTTTTATTGACTATATAAAATACCACAGAAGTACAAAAGCAAGAACTATTTGAGTTTATTTGATTGATTTCACCATATCCATAGACGAGTTTGTGGGAGAAAGCAGAGCAGTCTGTCAGTCATTACCTGGAAACGAGAGCTACAGGTGAACAGGTCAAAGGTATATAGGTACAGAACAAACAATAATCCATAAATGAAAGGGATTTGTGAATGTATATATGAATGTATAGAGAAAAACAAATTAATAAATATAATATAGTAAATATAGATGTGGAAATTTTCAGAAAGTTTTGCTCTTAATTTTTTTATTGGGTGGCTCTTAAAAGAGCCGTTTTGGGTCAGTCCTGTATGGACATGACTATTCTGCCGGCTGCCATGGCACTGCCCCCTCCTCACTGAGGTGGGCCATGAAAACTTCTCTGGTCTCCCCTGCCTCTCTGGTTGCGTTGTTGGCTCCGATTCGCCCCACAGTTGGAAGTGGTCTTTCTCCATGAGCAGCGGCAGCTCCCCTCACTGCAGGTACCTGGCCATCTCCAGAAAACCTCATGAAGTTGTGGAGAACACACGTCGCCTTCACACACTTCTCCACAACTTCGGGGTTGACTTCCAGTCTGCGGTGAAACTTTCTCCACTGTGCAGACCAGATCCCGAATGCATCTTCCACCACCAGCCGGGCCCGGGAGAGCCGGTAGTTGAAGACGCGCTGCTGATCCGACAAGATCCGCCATGTTGTAAACAACTAGCAACAGACAAATCCACGCCCGCACGCTGACGTAATGACGTGACGCGCTGATGCCCCGACGCGCCGATGCAGACCACAAGTGTGCAAGCAGCTGGGTTTAAATTTTAAAGCGTCGACTTTCGTCCGTTTGAGCGATTTGGCGCCTGGACGCGCTGACCGGTGTGAACGCGGCTTTATGATTTCCTGATTGAGAACAGTTGTGATAGTAATCAGGTCTGGGTGTGGCTGGAGACATTGAACTCACAGGTGTAATTAACCACTGTTATGTTTTAACATATCACTTTGTCATAACGGAGCATGTAGGTTTGGATTATTTATTTCTCCCTTAGTAAAAACCTCCATTTAAAAACTGAATTTTGTGTTTACTTGTGATGTCTTTGACAAATATTTATATTTGTTTGATAATCTGAAACATGTAAGAGTGACAAACATACAAAAATAAAAATAAATTAGAAAGTGGGCAAACACATTTGTGGATGTGCTGATTTTCTAAAGGGGATATATTATGCCCTTTTACAACAAGTTATAATGGGTCTATGGTCTGTACAAAACAGGTTATTGAAGTTCTTGTAATTCCCGGAAAAAAATAAAAAATAAAATGGGCAAAGAGGTGGAGCTGAGAGTGCGGCTGTGAGAGCGGGGGCAGATGATTGACACTCTGAGCCAATGTAGCTATAAGCTAACTGAGCTAACCCGGAGCTAACCGAAGCTAACGGAGGTTAGTGGGCGTTTTCAGCCAGAAAGCCGCTATTGAGCGACTCTGGTACCCCTCTGCCTGCTAGGCAGATTAAATAATTTTGTCAAATAAATGCATAACGCCTTCTTGGTCCCTAACTTTCACTAAAACTATGTTAATTTTAATTAAATGTAATGGAGCAGAGACTTCTTGGACGGTCTGTTAGTGCAATCAATGCCACAGCAAGCCATCTTTGTCCAATAAGTCCACGGTTAACATGCGAACACGAATAAACATTACGGACGAACCTGATGGTCAAGTTCAGAGAAAACGAAATGCCCTAGACTGTTAACGTGAGGCCGAGGCTGCTTCCTTCCCTGGAGTAAGCAAGCAAGCAAGGGGAAGAAAGCCGCTAGCCACCAGCACTAGTGCTGATCGCTCATCTGAGACCTGTAAATCAAAAGGACACGGCCCTTATTATTCATAATTTCAAGCTTAAATTATATATAAACAGATGAGTTACACAAATATTCACCCCCTCAGAGTTATCATGACGATAAACTTCACCTAATAAACCTGAAAAGTTTTTTTTGAACCAGGCTGTAAACATGTTTATTTCTTCTGTGGAGTTGGCATTTTTAACATGGGAGTCAATAAGAACTTGCTCCTTTTTGAAGCCAGCCCCAAGCGGATGAGCGAGGAACTGCAATTTTTCTCATTTTGGCTTCAGATTTTGCCGGCGGAGTTTGCCCCCAGGTCACACATGAGAATGGCATGGAATTAAAATTGGTGGGCGGTAGTTTAATGGATTAAAGGCGGGATTTGACAGGTCAGGGGCAGTCATATACAAAATGCATTTATTGTGACGTCACAATAAGGCACTTTTTCAAACGGCTTGTCGAAGCACAAGATTTCTGACTGCAAAAGTTTGTAAAAAAAATGGACAGATGGTTTTTATTCATGTTTGGAGTGCTTATAGAGGCAGTTGAGACCCAAATGGCAACTCAAAAGGGTAAAAAAAGTGACATTTGCATAAAATGTCCCCTTTAAAGGTTCATAAAATAGCGTTGTGTAATAGCGTTTCGACGTTTTTGAGTTGTTTTAAAACAGTAGTCCAGTTTGTTTTTGGTCCATCAAAGACTAACTGCTAGCTTCAGTCTCCAGAATCAGCGAATCTAGAATCTAGAAACCAGAGGTAAGATATCAGCTTCTTACAACCCTTCAAAGAATTTCACTCTCGAAGAAAAAAAAAAAACAGAATAAGAGAAAAAGTAAACAGACAAAAAAGTAAATGAAAATTTTTCAGTAATGGGTATGTTGAATAGCAGTGGTGTGCAGCTTTCAACAGCATGCTAATGAGCTCACTGAGGGAGAAGGAGCGATGAGAAATAGTTTAGTGCTGACGTTCATTCGACAGCAGGCTCACTGAGCTGATTATTCCATTCATTACAGAGCTGAGGAAAAGAACCTTATCAGTCGCCACACTGATCCCACCTATTTGTTTCAATAATGAACTTTTGACAATCATCGTACGGAATAGAGAGAGTGCTTTGAGAACCTAAAACCAGATTAGGAAAAAAAAATGATTGCACTGCAAAATTAAAAAGTGTTTATTTTCATTAGGTGTGAGGTATTATAGTTTAATGGCAACATAGTATGAGGCCTGCCTTTTTTTACTCTCGCAGCAGTAGATAATAGATTTGAGCAGCAAAAAAATGGAAAAAAAGCCTAATTATCTCAATTTGCTTGCATGGTTCATGTTGAATGACCATTTGGTTCACATTTCCCCAACAAACTCCAAACTTATTCACAACACCTTCAAGGGAGGAGCTTAAATACATTTTTACTTTTTTCTGAGCCATCTATTGGGGAAATACATTTTTCTTTCTACCACACAATACATGAAAAAAGATTAGCCTCCTTTATAGTTTTTGGTTTGTTTGTCACCGTTTATTATTAAGGATTTTCATACTAATTTTGATGCCCAGTGATCCCACCCCCAGGGATCCCCCACAGACCCTTCCAACCCCAAAAACCCCCACATCAGCAACAGTATCCCAAACGACAAAACCAAGTACCCCCCACCCCTACTAGGTGATGAAGCCGATCAAAGGAGCCCAGAGAGATTGTTCAGATATGGAGCCAGAGGCCGTCTCAAGACCAATATGGTCCAACAAGAGATTTTTATACTGATTAATATTAAAGAGCCTTTTTATTTTTCCAGTTCAGGAGGATAGTTTTCTTAGCGATGCATAAGGCAATATATGAACCATTAGAACTGACTTTGTGTACATGATGACATCATTTAAATCTCTTAACTGGCAAACTGAGGGAGATGATGGAATGTTACATTTCAGACACTTTGATAAGTCCTCACATATCTGGCACCAAAATTTCTTAACAGGTGGACAGAACCAAATCGCATGAATATAAGTATCTGGTATATTGCTTGTGCATTGTAAGCAGGTATTAGACGACGTAAAACCCATCCTAAACATCCGTTGACCTGTAAAGTGTACTCTATGAAGGATTTTGTACTGTATTAATTGCAAATGAGGTTTTTTTTGATATTTTAAAGGTTCTTAAACATATCTGAGACCAGATGTTTTGGTCAAAGCTGGCTGATAAATCCACCTCCCATTTTGAAATAGGGATGGCTATTGATTCATCTAATGTAGACAAAGTTTTGTATATTTTAGACAGCAATTTGGGGGGGTTGAGATTAAGAAAATCTAAAACTCTTGCTGGAATTTGTAATTCAACTGTATTGAATCTAAATTTACCTTTTAATAATAGATTTAATTTGTTGATATTCTAAGAATTTGTTTTTATCAATTCCATATTGTGTAATTAATGTATTAAATGGGATAAAGTCTGTTCCTTCAAATATATGTTCCAGGAATTCAATTCCATTGCACCTCCAGTCTGGAAAACTTATCATATGTTTTTTTTTGCAAGATGTCGGGGTTATTCCAGATAGGTGTACGTCTGCATGGGATTATTGTGGACTCTGTCATTTTTTGAAACTCCCACCATGCTGTCAGAGAGGAGCTGATATTTATGCTTTTAAAGCATTCATATTGTTTTAAATTTGAGCTAATAAATGGTAGGTCTGAAAGTTTTATCTTATTGCATAGTGTCTGTTCTACGTCTATCCAGGACTCATCTAGGTAGCTATGTTTTAACCATCTTGAGATGTATTGGAGCCTGTTGGCTAAGAAATAATGATGGAAGATTGGTAGATCTAGACCTCCTTTTTCTTTGGTCTTCTGCAGTGTTTTTAAGCTGATGCGTGGGGGTTTATCTTTTCAAAGAAATTTAGAGACAGAGGAGTCTAGAGATCTAAACCAGTCTAGTGATGGTTTACTTGGGATCATTGAGAATAAGTGGTTGATTCTGGGCAAAAACCATCATTTTTTATTGAAGCAACCCTTCCCATAAGTGATATGGGTAGGGATTTCCATCTAGCAAGATCATCTTCCACTTTTTTTAAAAGTGGGATGTAGTTTAGCTTTATTAAATCTGCCAGTGTTGGTGAGACATTGATACCTAAATAAGTAATATTCCCTGACTGCAATTGTGTATTATTTGGATTCTGGACAGAACAATTGATTGGAAGAACTGTAGATTTTAACCAATTTATAGAATTATCTGAAACGTTTAAATAAGAGTTTATCAACCCGATTACCTGAGAGACAGAGGTTTGTGAATGCTGGAGAAAAAGTAATACATCATCTGCATAAAGACTGATTTTATGTTCTATGTTATTGCATTTTATGCCTTTAATATTGTGAGTTTGCCTGATTGCTGCGGCTAGTGGTTCAATAAAAATAGCAAACGGAGGGAGAGAGAGGACATCCCTGCCTGGTACCTCTCTGAAGATAAAACCTAGATGATGTTTGGTTATTAGTCCTGATACATGCTGTTGGTGAACTGTATAATATTTTCAACCAGTTTATAAAGGAATTTCCAAAGCCAAATTTATGTAAGGTTGCATATAATAATTTCCAGTTAACTCTATCAAATACTTTTTCTGCATCTAGAGATAATATATTAGTTTTAATGTTTTTACAGTAAGAAAAATCTATAAAATCTAATAATCTACGTGAATTTGTGGATGAATGTCTCCCTTTTATAAAATCCAGTTTGATCAGGGTGTACATCAGTTAAAACTTTAAACTGAAAATGATAAGAAACAGCGAGCCATGTAAGTCAGCCAAAACGGGAGAAATATGTCTGCGTCGATCTGTGCCTGTTAAAAATTGTGCAGCAGCATTTTGCACCCTCTGAAGATGATGAAGAGAGGATTTGTTGACTCCAACGAGAATTGAGTTTGCATAATCTAGTCTAGAAGTGATAAAAACGTGAATTACTGATTCCAGGTGCATTTCTTTTGAGTATGTTTTTTAGACGTGCTAACCTACTGAGTTGGAAAAAGCAAGATTTAACTGTTGCATTAATTTGTGGTTCCAAGGTAAGCTCAGAATCAAGATTGACCCCAAGACTTGTTACGCAGGATTTAAGTTTGAAGGGAAAGGCAGAAAGGTCAACAGTTAGAGAACCTTTGCTGTTCGGGTTTTTCGGGGAAAAGAGGATGGCATCTGTTTTGTTGTCATTCAAGTTGAGGAAATTAGAACCAAACCAATTTTTGACCTCCAGAAAACAGCCCATGAGTATCTGAATGTGATTTTGTGAATTTAGTGCCAGATAGATTTGACGACAGTCATCAGCATATATATGATAGTTTACAGTGTTTTGCGAATACCTTACCCAAGGGAAGTATATAAATAGAAAAAAGTACGGGTCCCAAGATGAATCCCTGAGGAACCCCCCAAGGAAGGGGCAAAAGGGGAGAGGAAAAGTAATTTATAGGCACTCGGAAGCTTTTATCTGTGAGGTAGAAGCGGAACCAGTTGAGAGGGGTCAATTTAATCCCAATCCATGATTCCAGCCTATTAATTAGAATGTCATGGTCAACCGTATCGAAAGCTGCGGGACGTGATTACCTGCATCCGTGGCCACCAAAATATCATTTAGTGCGCGAATGTTGGCAGATTCTGTACTGTACCCGTGCCTAAAACCGGATTGAAACTTGCCTAACAGGCAGTGTTCCTCAAGATGATGTAAAAGCTGATTATGAACCACCTTCTCTAAAACCTTTGATAAGAAAGGGAGTTTAGAAATCGGACAAAAATTGGCAAAGTTGTTGTAAGCCAGGCCTGATTCTTTCAACAGTGGCTGATCAACCGCAGGTTTAAAGGGAGAGGGAAACACACCAGAGGACAAACTTCTATTAATGATATATAGAATAAGAGAGAGCCCGAACGCTTTGGTAACTGGAGTAGTTGCTCCAGTATACTGAGAGCGATGGGGTCAAAAGTGGAGAAAGGAGGAATGCCCGGAGGTTCCTCCTGGTTGGTTGGCCCCACAAATGTTAATCTTAGACCTAATGTCCTCAATTTTTCTCAGAAAGAAGTTCTGAAACTCAACACAGAAGTTCACCATTGGCTGGGTAGGGAAGGAGGGCTCATTTAAAGAAAGGACTGAGTTAATAACATTGTAGAGTGTGCGGTGGTCTCCTTGATGAGCTGATATGATATGAACTCAATTAAAAGGCAAGCTGAAAAAGGTAGGTCTGTAAAAAAAAAATCAGGTGTTAAACACTTCTGCAAGGCACTGTATACTCAAAGTGACTGCAGACAACCTTGAGTTGGGGTTTCTGAGGTCCTGTCACGCTGCCCTATTCACTCCTCCTCATTGTCCTCACCTGTGTCTCGCAAATCATTCACACCTGATCCTACTAACCTCCCGCCTTTATTACCCATCACTTCCCTTCACTCAGCACCGGATCATTACTATTGTTGTCTTCCTCTCCATGGTGTGTCTTCCTGCCTCTCCGTTCCTCCCCGATGTCCAGTATCCCCGTTCCTGCCGTCTTCACCACCATCATCATCATCTTCACCTCCACCTTTAAATAAACATCCTCCACTTCGTCAGCGTCTGCGTTTGGGTCCATACTCCACACACCCCTGACAGGTCCCAACAATGCTTTGCAATAAAAGTACCTCAGCACAGTGACATACTACTTTTTCCTGCACTTTTTTTAGAATGATGTGAGTCAAGTGTCACTGCCTCATATATTGCAGGAGCAGAGCTGCATACATGGCAGGCTTTTTATGCCAAAGTCAAAGAACTTGAGCAAAGTGACAGCATGTAATATTTCAATTTCAATTCAATTCAATTCAGTTTATTTATATAGCGCCAATTCACAACAGATGTCATCTCAAGGCACTTAACAAGAAGTCATTTCAATACATTTATACAAACATTCCAATCAGTTAAAAAGTTTCCTATTTAAGGAATCCCAGCAGATTGTGTCAGTCATTGGCGTGAGGTTGGGGCCCGTTGATGCAGACTTTCCAACCACAGCAAACCTTCAGCAATCCCTCATACTGAGCAAGCATGTAGCGACGGTGGAGAGGAAAAACTCCCCTTTAACAGGAAGAAACCTCCAACAGAACCAGGCTCAGTAGGAGCGCCCATCTGCCACGACCGTCTGGGGGTTTGAGAAGACAGAGCAGAGACACAGAAGGAACAGAAGATCTGATATAAGAGAACTTTCTATGTTACAGAAAGTAAAAAGTTAATAACAGGACACAGTGGATGTTCAGTTACTGGGAGGATCATCCCAGTCGATGTCCCCCGTCCAACAGGGCATTGCAGCCAAGCAGGATACCAGACCAGGTATATCTTCTATGGGGAGAAAAACACTGAGAGAAAACAAAGTTAACAGTTGAGATAACAGAATGTACTGTAATACAACTGGAGAGTCGTAGGAGAAAACGAAGTAGCAGAGTGAAGAAAATTGGTAAGTCTGTCCTCCAGCAGTCTAAGCCTATAGCAGCATAACTACAGAGATAGCTCAGGATGACCTAAGCCACTCTAACTATAAGCTTTATCAAAAAGGAAAGTTTTAAGCCTGGCCTTAAAAGTAAACAGAGTGTCTGCCTCATGGACTAAAGCTGGGAGCTGGTTCCACAGGAGAGGAGCCTGATAACTAAAAGATCTGCCTCCCATTCTACTTTTAGAAATCCTAGGAACTACAAGTAAACCTGCAGTCTGAGAGCGAAGGGCTCTGTTAGGAACATAAGGAACAATTAGATCTCTGATGTATGATGGAGCTTGATTATTAAGGGCTTTGTATGTAAGAAGAAGGATCTTAAATTCTATTCTGGATTTAACAGGGAGCCAATGAAGGGAAGCTAAAACAGGAGAAATGTGATCTCTCTTTTTAATATTCATCAGAACTCTTGCTGCTGAATTTTGGATCAACTGAAGGCTTTTAATGGCATTTTGTGGACTACCTGATAGTAAAGAATTACAGTAGTCAAGCCTTGAGGTAACAAATGCATGGACTAGTTTCTCAGCATCACTCCTGGGCAGGATGTTTCTAATTTTAGCAATATTCCAGAGGTGAAAGAAAGAAATCCTAGAAACCTGTTTAACATGGGATTTAAATGTTAAGTCTCGGTCAAAAATAACGCCGAGGTTCTTTACGTTATTACTGGGGGCCAATTTAATGCCATCCAGATGAAGTGATTGACTAATCAGTTTCTGTTTAAGAACTTCTGGTCCAAAGACAGCAACTTCTGTTTTGTCAGAATTTAAAAGCAAAAAGTTTAGGGTCATCCATGTTTTTATGTCTTCCAGACATGCCTGTAATCTACCTAACTGACTGGGTTCATAAGGATTTATGGATAAATATAGTTGTGTATCATCGGCATAGCTGTGGAAATTTATCCCATGCTGTCTAATGATTTTACCAATTGGGAGCATATATATGGTGAACAGAATTGGTCCAAGCACAGAACCCTGTGGAACTCCACAAGTAACCCTTGAGAGTGAAGAAGATTTATCATTCAGATGAACAAACTGGAATCTATTAGACAAATATGATTTAAACCAGCCTAGTGCTGTTCCTTTGATCCCTGCAACATGTTCAAGCCTTTCTAAAAGAATATTATGATCGACTGTGTCAAAAGCAGCACTGAGATCTAACAAAACCAGAACAGACACAAGTCCATTATCTGAGGCCATGAGAATATCATTAGTAACCTTCACCAGTGCTGTTTCAGTGCTATGATGAGCTCTAAAACCTGACTGAAACTCTTCAAACAGCTCGTTATTGTTTAAATGCTCACAGACTTGATTAGCAACAATTTTCTCAAGGACTTTGGATAAGAAAGGAAGGTTAGATATAGGTCTGTAATTCACTAAGTCATCTTGATCAAGGGAAGGTTTCTTGAGTAAAGGTTTAATTACAGCTATTTTAAATTCCTGTGGTACGTATCCGTTTACTAAGGATAGATTCATCATATCCAAAATGGGGCCAGGTACCAAATGGAACACTTCTTTAAATAATTTGGTTGGAATTGGGTCCAACATACAAGTTGAAGGTTTAGATGAGGCTAATATTTTTGATAATTCTGAAAGCTCGACTGAATCAAAACAGCCTAAGCACAACTGAGGTTCTACAGTTCTTTCCGATACTGCCTCATTTACTGAGGAAGAAGTAATCATGTTTGGGAGGATGCCAATGATTTTATTTTTAATAGAATTAATTTTATTTATGAAGAATCCCATAAAATCATCACTGCTAAGAGCTGGGGGAATAGTTGGCTCAACAGAGCTATGACTGTATAAGTTTGGCAACTGTACTAAAAAGAAACCTAGGATTGTTTTTATTCGCCTCTATTAATGATGAAAAATATGCTGTTCTAGCTTGTCGAAGGGTCTTTTTATACAGCAATAGACTGTTATTCCAGGTTAAATAGGAATCCTCTAGGTGTGTAGAGCGCCATTTTCTCTCCAACTTCCTAGTATTCTGCTTTAAAGTACGCAACTCTGCGTTGAACCAAGGAGTCAGCCTCCTATGGCTAGCCACTTTCTTTTTTAAGGGGGCTACACTATCTAATGCCAAACGCAATGAGGACGTAACGCTGTGAACCAGATCATCAATTTCTGAAGGGTTAGAGATAGAATTGCTGCCATCCACTGTGTTACCCTGAGACACTAAGGAAAGTAAGAATGGAACAGATTCTTTAAAAATTGTTACAGCATTGTCTGATAAAGCTCTACTATAATGAAATTTTCTTTCAGATTTTAAATGGTCAGTTAAAGTAAATTCAAAAGTTATTAAGAAGTGATCAGACAGGACCGGGTTATGTGGGTGGACTGTTATTCCTCACACTCAATACCGTATGTCAGTACAAGGTCCAAAGTGTGTTTGCCCGAGTGGGTCGACCCCTGTACTTTTTGAGTAAAGCCAATTGAGTCTAAAATAGCACCAAAGGCTGCATTTAGGCTATCACTTTCAGTATCCACATGAATATTAAAGTCCCCCACTATAATAACCCTATCAGTATTTAATACTAAATCAGATAAAAAATGTGAGATCTGATCCAAGAATTGAGAGTAAGGGCCTGGTGGACGATACAAAACCACAAACAAAAATGGTCTTAATGTTTTCCAACTTGGATGAGGAAAATTAAGGGTTAGATGTTCAAAAGAACTGTAGCTATCAATTGGTCTGGGACTAATTAGTAAATCAGAACGAAAAATGGTTGCAATATGGAGAACTCTTTTTAATAAGGCACTCCCCTTTCCTCTCTGTGTGCACAGACCATTTCCGGTATAATGAGGCCAGTGCATCCTACGCTTTAATAGATAGGAGACTTGTGAACCATGAGCAGCACAAAATGGTGGCAAAATGGTTAAATGCACAAAAAAAATGTCTAGCGTGGTTGAAATGTCACAGTTCAGATCCCTAAAAATATCTCCAAAAAAGAATTGTACGATCTACTTAATACTAATTTACTAATAGTGCTCTTTCCCCAAAAACTGGGTTCAGATACTTTTATAATTCAAGAGTGGATGGCTAAATTGTTTAACAATTATTTAATCAGTTTCTTTTATTCTGTTTATTTATACACTCTGGTCACTTTATCAAGTACATCTATTCAGGTGAACTGACACATTCAGCAGCTTTTATGAAGAAAACTTTGAAAATGGTGACAGCCTTTCTTGAAATTGGAAATGGCTAAAAGACAGTTGCCTATTAACCAGTGGTGTAGTCTAGTTTATTTCAGTGGGTATACTCTGATTTTTTGCCTCCCCGCCACGTACGCCCCCAACCCGGACCAACATTTGCCCCACAGTACCCTTGCCAGAGCAAGAGCTGCTCCAAAATGGCCCCACACAAGAACCTCCACGCTATCCATAAAGTATCCATCCCCATTAAGATAATAAAAGACTGGTAATCCATTATCTAAATGTAAATGTAAGTAACACAAGATGTTTAATAATTACATTATTATAACAGTTGTACTTTTATTAACCATTGAATAGCCAGTAACATGACAAGACAAATAAGTTTAAGATAAAGAAAAGTGATTGAATAAATAAAAACAAAATAAATAATACACTCATACAAAAGAAAGTTTCAGCAATCAAGTGCAAAAACTTTGTGCAAACGACAGAAAAACTTCTCTGAAGTTTAAAAAAATGACCCACAAGTAACGGCAGATTTTCAACCAGCTTTTCAATAATAATAATCAACAATAACATCAGTAATATCAGAAATATCAGAAAAAAGAATGTAAACAGTCATGTAACAGTCACGAACAAACTGGTCCACACCTCAACTAAACTTTAAATAATCAGCAAACTAATGATTTAAAAACTGTTGGTGTTCCTTTAACATCATCATATAATCACTTGGCCCAAAAGCACAAAAAAAAATAAAAATAAAGGACAGTTCTCTTACACATCTTACCCACATCTTGATCCACCTGGTAAACCCTCTTGTGCTCTTAAGGTGGGCTAAGAAGGGAAGTTGTAGGTGGGTCAAGTAGCCTGTAGTCTACAAAACCTTCCAAATGTGTTTGTGCTCAAACTTCTTTGGTGTACAAGTTTTCTTTGTCTGTGTGGCAGAGTGATGGCTTCTCAACCAAGTTGTGACATACTGCCTTGCCTCAAAAAGACTTAAATCATTAAATTACATACATTGGGCAACAGTGTAGATCTCTTGTCTGTGCATACACTGTTCATCAGACCCATTTCACATTCAACAGTGCTGCAAGGGATGGTCTGCATGCATCGTATGAGTGGTTTTAGGCTTTCAGGCTCTTTGTCTGGGTGCTCAAAGAATTCTCTCATGCCATTTACAGCTTGCTCTTCAGACAGACTGAACCGCCTGCACAGTCGTTTTACTTGCAACTCACCATGCCGAATGGTAGGTGTTGATGGCCAGGTGCTGGTGTCCAGAACACTGAGATCACGAAGCATTTCACCTTCAATAGAGAGCCGCTTTTCCATGTTGGTGATCAGACTTTGGAGGAATTTCTTTCCATTGATTGGTGTGAGCTTTGCATTTCAATCCAGGGGAACCGATCCAAAATGTCCCAAAGTCTGTGCTTGCAAAGCCTCTTCAGATTTCTCTCCTGGAGAGTCTCTGAATGATGCCAGGACTCGGATGGTGCACTTCAGAAACTCGTCTGCTTTCAGAAGTGTGACTGAATGGGCCTGGAGTTGCTGAGACAGGTTTGAAAGTTCAGACAGTACATCGTACATGAGTCTGAGGTCACACAGAAATTCCTTGCTTTGCATAGAGCCAGGTGCTCTGTAAGTTTGCCTCTCTGTGCTGTCTCTTGTTTGGTCTTCTGCAGCATTTTCAAAGTGCCTGTTCAGTGCTTCATATGACCTCCACATTGCCTTTACAGAGCGGAAGCTGCTGGCCACCCATCACGTATATAGAACTCTGCCAATACTCAGGACTTGTGAGCCCACTTCTTGTGCTGCCTCCAGAAGTTCCCTTGCATTCTTATTAGACTGACTGTAGAGATTGTGGATCTTCTCCATGAACACCTTGAAGCGGTTGATTGCCTGAACCTCATCCCACAGCATCAGATACAGCCAGTTCCAAACGGTGGTTCATGAAGTGCCATGTGAAAACATTAGGGTATCTTGCAGTCAGGCTGGTTGCCACTCCAGTGTTCTTGCCCAGCATGACACTGGCACCATCAGAAACAAATGAGACCCAGTTATTTTGAAGCCATTCTTTAATGAAGCCTGCAGTGTTCAAACTGTTTAACAGAGCTTCCTCTGTACCAGCTGCTCTTTGGCTTTCCAGTTCAACCAAATCCAGAAACACAAATTCAGGAGTAGCTCCATCTATTGAGGCTTTCACATAAACAATCATGGCAGATTTGTGGCTGAGAGACGTAGCCTCATCAATAAGAACAGACAATTTGCTTGAAGAAGACACAATACAGTCAACAATTTTTTTCTGCATCGCCTTTGCTATGTGTTGCACAAATTGCTGTGGAACTGTACCTCGAGTGCAGACTAGTGCCCATGTTGACACCATTTTTTTTGCTGAAGCTCAATGAGATCATAATGGTCAGTGAACGGCCGGTTCACCTTAGCAAGATAGAATGCTGTTCTGAATACAGCATCAGTCTCCGCTAACACAGTCTCTGATGCAGTTCTCACAAAATTTCCAAGTAAATCCTGTTTACTTTTTTCAGTGAGCTCCTGGGCTATTTCATGTGCCTGAGATGTCTCATGACGTTGAATTTTTTTCCAGTAGGATACTGAGGCTGTTTGTCTGTCATTTGTGCCTGAGGACTGGATTTTAAAGGAAACCCACTCCTCAGATGTAGACACCCTTTTCTCTGTGAGGACACCAGTTGATTTTGTTGCACTGCAGACAGCACAACCTGGAGGTAAACAAAAGCATTAGTAAATAACATTATAATACAAGAAGCCCTTTTTGTATCTATATTGCAGAACAAGCCAGAACCTATTAATGAACTGTATACAATCTTCAGCCATGGCAAAGAAAATGCATGAAAAATAGACTTAAGGAGACAAAAGTTCAAGTCATTTTATTGTCCCAAATGGAAAACTATTTCCTTAGCTCAAACTAAATGACAACTATGTCTAACATATCAGTAAATCATTTAACATTTTACATGGTCTCTTATTTAATGGGCCTTTTAGATGACAATGAATTAATAGGGCTATAGTGTAGTCAGTTCCCCATAGACATTGCCTGATGAGTGCTAATGACTAAATAGAGTGCACCTGTGTGTAATCTAAAGTCAGTACAAATACAGCTGCCCTGTGACGGCCTCAGAGGTTGTCTAAGAGAATGTTGGGAGCAACAACACCATGAAGTCCAAAGAACACACCAGACAGGTCAGGGATACAGTTACTGAGAAATTTAAAGCAGGCTTAGGCTACAAAAAGATTTCCCAAGCCTTGAACATCCCACAGAGCACTGTTCAAGTGATCATTCAGAAATGGAAGGAGTATGGCACAACTGTAAACCTACCAAGACAAGGCCGTCCACCTAAACTCACAGGCCGAACAAGGAGAGCACTGATCAGAAATGCAGCCAAGAGGCCCATGGTGACTCTGGACGAGCTGCAGAGATCTACAGCTCAGGTGGGGGAATCTGTCCATAGGACAACTATTAGTCGTGCACTGCACAAAGTTGGCCTTTATGGAAGAGTGGCAAGAAGAAAGCCATTGTTAAAAGAAAACCATAAGAAGTCCCGTTTGCAGTTTGCCACAAGCCATGTGGGGGACACAGCAAACATGTGGAAGAAGGTGCTCTGGTCAGATGAGACCAAAATGGAACTTTTTGGCCAAAATGCAAAACGTTATGTGTGGCGGAAAACTAACACTGCACATCACTCTGAACACACCATCCCCACTGTCAAATATGGTGGTGGCAGCATCATGCTCTGGGGGTGCTTCTCTTCAGTAGGGACAGGGAAGCTGGTCAGAGTTGATGGGAAGATGGATGGAGCCAAATACAGGGCAATCTTGAAAGAAAACCTCTTGGAGTCTGCAAAAGACTTGAGACTGGGGCGGAGGTTCACCTTCCAGCAGGACAACAAAGCTGGTAGAGACGTACCCTAAAAGACTGGCAGCTGGAATTGCAGCAAAAGGTGGTTCTACAAAGTTTTGATTTAGGGCGCTGAATAATTACGCACACCCCACTTTTCAGTTATTTATTTGTAAAAAATGTTTGGAATCATTTATGATTTTCGTTCCACTTCTCACGTGTACACCACTTTCTATTGGTCTTTCACGTGGAATTCCAATAAAATTGATTCATGTTTGTGGCTGTAATGTGACAAAATGTGGAAAAGTTCAAGGGGGCAGAATACGTTTGCAAGCCACTGTATCAACAATACTCTGATGGAACTATATTAACATTTGAATATATATTAATTTTGTAGGCTACATCTGAATAGTTTCTAATAGCTTGTTTAATATTTGCCTAACTTTCCGTTTCTCCACTCTAACCAAGGATGTCTGCTTTTAAATTCCCTTCCCTGACTCTCACTCCACAAAAGTGGCCGGCTGGAGTTCTCATCTACAACGTTCACACGTACAGAACATCAGCAGCCGCTCCTCCTTAATTCCAGCTAAATCACCAGTTAGCTAGTTTGAGATAATTAAATGTGTAAATCACCTGCTGTTATAACGTGACCATGTTCCACTTACTGAGTAAGACGATGGCGTCAGCAGGCTCCCCCCCTTCCCTAACAACAGGTGAAGTTGCTGTGACTTCTCCACAGCCGTGAAGCTCCCTTTCCAAATCGTTAGTTTTAACCGCATCTGTAGTGTCCCCTGAAGCGGCAGTGGCAGCAGGCTTACTGAAACACTAAAATAGTGTCATTTGGCTGTGTCCTTTTCATGTTTTTCCTCTACGTTCGTTTTCCACTGACTCACGTTGATTAGACCTACCAACTCATCCCAACCACACAACGTCACGGCGTCCAAATAAATGTCAGGTTAGTTTTTAGAAATAATAATCTCCAGCGAGGAAGTACCTAGATGGATCTTTTAGATTTTAAACCCTGTTTTTTTTTTTCTTAATCTGATTTTGTTTGTTGGCACTCGTAATTGTTGAACATTTTTCCATAAGTTTGTTAAATTTACAGGCAAACACTGCAGTTTACTTAGTCAGTTGACATTCCCATAACAACCAAAGCTACATATCACGTGATGTTATTCAGCCAATCCAGTGCTTTCGATCGAAGGCACTGAGCCAATCAGACGTAGATATGCAAAGAACAGCCATTGTTAACAACATCAGCTGATGTAAACGAGGTGGACGCATTGAAAAACCTAACCGGTAGCTCTGAAAGTTACGTATAAACAAAAAAAATGTGTGAATTTATGAACAGGAAAGTTAAAGTTGTGTCGCAAATCCATGCACTTGTGAACAGAAAAGTTAAAGTTGTGTCTCAAATCCATGCTGATACGTATTATACGCTAATTTGGGACCTTTTCTAGTGGGTATACGGCATATACATGCATATCACGTAGACTACACCACTGCCAGTAACCAAAGCTTCTCGTTAATTAATACATGGACATTTTGAGTCCTTTTAGATAGCTAATTTTGCTAAATTTTGATTTTACTATCTTTGCTCTGGAAAGTGCTAAAAAAAGTGGTGTCGTTTCCAAGAATAAGAAAACCTTTGTTTGTTGAGGACATCATACCTACTGGAGTTTGTATACATGCAGAGGACGAGGGTGGCTTCCAACGGGCTCCAATGTCACTGCATTGAGGCTGTGTGTTGTATTGCTACCAAGCAAAAATTTAGTTCAAACAAAATTAAAATATAATTGTGTGATGAGAAAATAATAATCTGTCTAATTTACTAGCCCACATACTTATATGCTCTTGATCTACTATCTAACATCTTCAAAACTCTGGACAGACTCTTCAAGCATCCGGAAATTGATTCAAACTTTTTAAACTTCCATTTGAATGGTGGTAGTGACTGAATAAATGCTTGATGAATTTTAGACCTGCACAGTGATTTTACGCTTTATAGTTCCTTGCAAAAGTATTCCCATCCGTTGAACTCTCTCACACTTTGTCTTGTTACAATCATACCCTTCAGTGTATATCTTTGGGAATCTATTTGATAAACCTGCCATGTTTTGCGGGAAAACTTCTGACCCACACGCAAGAAGATTCTCAGGAGACAGTAATCAAAGTTTGACTGGTTTATTGAAATACAAAGGGAATGGACATGTCTGGGTCTGAAGGGTTTCATTTATCAAAGACAGGTGGATCCTTGGGAGGAAAAGGGAGAGAGATGGGCTGAGCAAATAAACGGGTGAATATGGAGATGAGTAAATCAGAGAGTTGATCTTACTGGTCTGTAGTAAATTGATTGGAGCCAGAAAGGAGTGAGTAGAGTCTGGGAATGTTGGAGCTTGTGGTGAGTTGGGTTTGAGTATGGGATGGATGGTTGAGTATTAATGGGCAGACAGGCTAGGCAAATCCAGGAAGCTTCACTGACTCGCAGATTCAGGGAGAACTTGGACAACTTTCCAAGTTGGAAAGTTGGACTGGGAAACCCAGAGGCTTAGGTTAGCATATAGTCAGGAATCCACTAGGAGATCAACGTAAAAGATATCACGGAGGGCATTGCCTAGGTAGGCGAGGTTCATTTATCATGATAGATGTAGAGCCACATGCTCCAACTACAGCAAGAACTACTACATTTTGCAAAACCCCACTGCAGTAAATCCAACCCCACTGCATGATCATTGAAGCCTAACTCTCTTGAACTCCTTTTTTTTTACTTTTATTCCGCCACTTCAAAACAAAAAATCAGCTCTATGAAGTTAAATTTAAAGGTACCAATTAATGAGACTATGTTAACATTAGTAGATCACATTTCCTTTACCCTAACTCAGCTGCCCTTGAGAGGATGAGGGGTCAGTTTCCGCTTTCATTTATCTGTTGCCATGCGTCTCCCTTCGCTAAATCAGAAATGCAGCAAAGCACCGGCCCATGGCGGTGACTCCAATTTATGCTTTTCTATAGGATTCTGGTCAGTAAAACCCAAAATGTGTGGCTACTAGGACAAACACATTTCTCCTGCTGCCTTTCCTTGGGAAACACAAGTCAGTCTTCCTTCCTTCTAACTCAAATGTATCATAGAAAACCTCATTAAACAGCACCACTGCAGGGCTTAGTGTTTATTCTGCTCAACGTCCTCTTGGTTTGTTATCAACCTGTGACAGTTTCTATTTGCAGGTGTTAGATACCGGTTTGGCTGCCTCCTTTCTTCCCCTCTCCTCCACCTCTCCCTCTCTTTGTCATGGCAAACATGACAGAGACTGTCACCAGCCACTGATATGCAATTTCGTGCAACTCTAGCGGGTTTGATGTTATAAAAACCGAGTTAGCTCTGCGGTTTGAACTGCACTGCAGCAAAATCATTTTAAGAAGTGCCCTAAATCACCAGACAGGCAGTCACGAGGGAGAGTTTCACCATTTGCATGAAAGCCATTTCAGATTCTTAAAATGACATTAGAAAGACTTTAATGCAAATTTGAGACGCTGTCAGGTTACTCTGTGGTTGTGCATATCTCAGTGGGCAGAGCGTGACACTAACACTTTTCTTGGGTAAAAGCTAAACTCTCTAAGCAGCTCAGCAGGCAGGAGAGTGAAAGTGATAGAAAACTCTGTGTTGACACCGTAGGTACTTCAATAATCAAGCGACTGAAAGACATTTCATCTGTGGGGATTTCCAAATTAAGTGACAGTAAAGAAAAAGCTTCAAAACAACCTTGTTGCATCTAGGAAAACAGCCGTCTCATTACAGTATGCTATCAATGGATATCAGCAGAGTTCCTTTTACTCTTAAGTAAAAAAAGTTGCTCCATCCGCTTTACAAATTGCAAACTGTTTTAGTCATACAACCACAAATTTGAGCAAAAAAACAAAACAAAAACTGTCAATTGTTTTTGTTTTTTTTTATTGCACATTTTGTGATGACAAAACTTTTCTGTGTAAGTGGTCAGATAAGCATTTACGGATTATGCACAGTCATGCAGGGGAGCTTTTTCACAGATATGCCAAAATGCTTTTCGTGTGTTCTGTTTTAAAGTTTCTGACTTGAATGCATCAAACAGCATGAGTGTCCAATCAGAAAGAGAAAGAAAAATGTCTCTTTCATTGGAGAAACTGAACATTATTCCATCTAATGCTACTCTATGCAGATGTGCTGTCTACGCTGAGGAAGATTAGTTGAGGTCTGATTTGTCAGATGCCTGGATGGGTTCAAATTGATGGCAAAATTTACTACTTTCTGATTATTTTAATAATTATTTTACCATTTGGGGGCTCTCTTAGAAAGTTCAATTTTGATCCTTAAACAAACAGTGACATCATGACAAAAGTAATATATTGACACTGTACAACATTCTGAATTTCACACGGTTTATCTGAACGCACACGCAGAAACGAGGGCACATCCAAAGTGACACATACTTAACAGATATAGCTGAACATGATATTTCTTCAAATGTGGCTCATTTAGCACTGTAATAGACTGGCCTTTTCTCCACTGTGCACCCCACCTCTCACCCAATGACCGCTGAAGATAGTAACCAGTTCCTTGGGACCCTGCATGGATAAGCGGGTGTAGAGAAAGGATAGGAGTGCCACATTTGCTCATGATTAAAAATAGCAACATGACATTTTTATTTTATACTAATGCTGACTACAGTTGAATGGAACCTCACAGTGGCACAGTTGGTAGCACTGTATTCTTGGAGCAAGAAGGTCCAGGGTTCAAATCCCAGCCTGTGGTCTTTTTGCTTGGAGTTTGCAGGTTCTCCCTATACATGTGTGGATTCCCT